>JADMNL010000032.1:87590000-88190000 GCA_016271365.2 Neoceratodus forsteri
AGTGTGCAAATCCTGGGATGGGGGATGGTCCAAGTTTGGCCCAGCAGCAGCAAGGTGTGTGAATGTTAGTATGGGGATGACCTAGGTTAGCTCAGCAGTAGCGTGGTGTGTGAATGTCAAGATGGAGAAGGGTCCATTACTGGTCAAGCAACAGCAGGGTACATACGTGCCAGGATTGAGGTGGGTCCATGGTTGGTCCAGCAGCAGTGGGGTGTGCTCATGTCAGGGGAGTCGACGCTTTCCCAGAACCAGCAGGGTGTGCAAATGTTGGGATGGCAAAGAGTCTGAGGTTGGCCTAGAACCAGTGGGGTGTGTGAATGCCAGGATTTGGAGAGTCCAAGGTTGACCAAGCAGTAACGGAGTGTGCAAGTGCTGGAATGGCAAAGGGTCTGAGGTTGACCCAGCAGCAAAGGGGTGTGCGAGTTCTGGGATGGCGTAGGGTCCGAGGCTGTCCCAGCCCCAGTCCAGTGTGTGGATGCTAAATGGCTAAGAGTTGAAGGTTGACCTAGCACCAGTGGGGTGTGCAAATGCAGGGAGAGGGAAGGGTTCAAAGTAGGTGCAGCAGTAGCAGAGCATGTGAATGCTGGGATAGCGAAGGGTCTGAGGTTGGCCCAGCATCAGCATTGTTTGGGAACGCCAGAATAAGGTAAAGTAGGTTACAACCAAGTCCTCCTCCTTCCTCTTTCCCTCTAACTCAGTGGCCCAACCTATTCACAGACTGTTCTGTTGGAGCCAACTCTCCCTGTCCACCAGGTGCCTTCCTAAGAATCCCTCTGAAATCATTTTCTGCCAAGTCATCCACTTGACTCAGAATCCTGCAGAGATTATGTCGTCATTTCCTTCTGATGGAAAAAGTGGTTTATGAGGGAAAGAAAATTCCCAGACGTGCTACTTGGAAAGACAGTCACAGACAACATATAATCACTACAGGATATTTTGTCTAAGAAGACCGGCACATTAATAACAAACAAAAGCAGTGACATGGACATTTTGACTCTCCCCTTACATGCCTGTCTGTTATAATCTGTCTGTCAAGCTGCCCCATCAAAAGTCGACTTTCATGAGCTGAACACTAATCTGAAATGAGAATCCATAAACAGTGAGGCCTTAGAAATTTAATCTGCAGTTAAATTTCAATTAACTTTGTGACAACAGGACCATGTTCTCCTTGTGGGGGCATTTAAGTCTGTATAAATATAACAGCAAATCGGAAAGTTAAAACAGAGGCATCTGGCAGCCTGCCAAGATCATGTGACACCAAGCCCTTTGAATGTGGCTTTGTGTGTATGAGTGACATCAGAGGACAGAGGCCACAGAGGCTTGATGTGTGATGTCATTGTCATTGTCCAAAGATCAGTAAATAAAGGGGGGTCTGCCTTTGACTCAGGTTGTTTTCTGATGTTTCTGAGTCTCAAGAAAGAGCACATATTTAGCAGCTGTAAAATGGTGGTTTAATGTTTCCATCCTAATTTGACAGGGGTACCCTCTCAAGTTTCATGAGGACTTGTTGAAGTTCTGCTACTTTTATTGTGCTGTGAACTCCTGGGTGCTAGTTACATGGGGCAAACAGAATGCTGTAAAACCATTCAGTGAACTGTAGGAAAGGAAGCCCAGACTGCATTGGGTTTTTACAGAGAGCATATTATACACACTGTATCCCAAAGTGTTTTACAATCCACAAACTCTTGGCAGTGTCTATTGGGAACATACAGTGGTTTGGTGAGATTGAGGGAAGTTATGGAATGCTCAGGAGGGCTAAATGCAAATAAAGAGGGGGAAGTGATAGGGGAGAAAGACAGACGGAGAGAGAGAAAAGGAGAAAGAGGGGGTGAGAAGGGGGAGGGAGGTTAAACACACAGTGGTTACATCATATGACTTGCTCAGGGTTACACAGTGAATAAATGGCAGTGGTGGGATTCAAACCAGGGACAGCTCTAGGCTATAACCACTAAGCTACAGTGCCGCCCATAGGACAGATGCTAACTCTTCTTATGGCAAAAGCTGAATTACAGCGGGCTGCACAAATCAATCACTTTAGGTTTAAAAGGAGAGAAAGGATGATGTCCCTTTAAGTTCGGGCCCTTGCTCACTTGCGCCCCCCTCCATAAAATCCTCTGCTGGCCAAGCTGCCTCTCCTGCTTTCCCAAACTATAGGGCTGTCTCCCTGGCCATTACTATTCGTACTGCTTCTTCCTCCCACTCACTCAAATCTCTTCTCTGTGAATTCACTACTCACTCCTGCAGTTGTCTCTGATCCTGTGTTGTATTTTGCTGCCCTACAATTCCCTCCCCGCAACTGCCCCTGCCCTCATTAATTTCCTCCTGCCCTCCCAGTTTCCTCCATCCTTCCCTGCTGAACCGAGCAGCAACAGTACTTCATTCACCCTTCAAATTGCTGCCATCTGCACTTTAATACCATCCCTAGCAGTGCCTTTACTCCAGTTGTGTTCCAGTTTGTACCTGAATTACTTGTTGCTCTTCGTGATGCTCTGCCTAGCTCAGCTTGTTCATTTTGTTACTACTTATCTGTGAGCATTAATCCATGACAGAATGGTTCTACTAGGGAATTAATGCCTGGTTGGGGGGGAAGGGGGTTTGGGGCACGAGACCGCATGCCAAGTGCCTCCAACCACCAACCAGGCATTAATTCCGTAGTAGAGCCCGACTTTGGAGTGGATTAATGCACTTGTAACATGGCAATTACAGCGGGAATACTCTTATAAGTTAATAATATGTACAGAAATGGACAGCATCTCACAATATTGCTGAATGCAACATTATATGCTGTTCAACTAAACACTTTTGACTAAGCAGATAGGATGTCTAAATGTCCAGCTGTGCGCGTACACGTTTAGTACTCAATATACATTTATATTGTGACTGCTCTTTTCATACACTTTGTGGCACGATGTTTACGCTTCAATAACACAAAAATATTACTAGCCATTTAGTTCTCTGCACTTATGCAGTGGTCAGTTCACTCGATTTGTTCGTTTTCACTTTTGATTCATTAATGCATTATGGGCAAAGTAAAAATATTTGCATATCTAGCATCTATTTGTATTATCCCCACAATGCATTACTGGATTGCAGAGAATAATGAGGTGGAATGATCGCTGCATCGCATTTCAAAAGGGCTATGATTGGCATCCCCGTGGATGTATCTCTCTCTCTCTCTTTCATCTTTGTGTAGCTCGATTTTGTTTTCTATGCTTGTCGTTGTTTTTTACGCAGTCCTCCGGGCGACCAGGCGGGTGACTGAGTCAGGCTCAGCAGCATTGACTCACTGTGACCATTTAGCAGCACCACCTATAGGGAAGTCCTCAGTGCTCTAGTTAGTATGCTCCAGAGTGCTTGAAACCGAGCAAATGATGGAAGTTGGACACGGCATTATAGATGTTGGAGCAGGCATTACTTGGGAATTAATTTCGTGTCCAATTTGTATCATGTGGTCAGTTTCAACCAATTGATTTACTCGTCGTGAGCCTCGTTAATATTGCTATGTTACAAGTTTCATTTGTATTTCTGATCTGTGTAACCAACTGTTGTAACTTACTGCTGTGCTCCTCATTTCCCCTCCCCCAAGGACGCATCTGGAAACAAGTTTTTCAGTTCAGTTCTGGAAAATCTTTTGAAATAACAAACAAACAAATAACCACATAAATAAATAAATGAACAAATAGATGAAATAAATAGTAAGACAGAGACAGAGAGACAGACAGACAGATAGATAGATAGATAGATAGATATGTAACCCCCCTGCAAATGGGGGTTCCCAAAAGACTTCCAGGAGCTTGCTTGAATGCTCCAAGCCTGAATGGTGTTTGGCATTTAAGCCATTTATCAGTGAGTGTTTTTAGAGCCTCTGGTACTGTCTCTTTAAGAGCTGTCTGCTTGCAGACATAATTAGTTTGTATGGGGGGACTGTGTGCTTCTCTGAGTACCACTCGAGCTGCTGCCAATTCACTTCATTTTTGCAGTCACTAGGAGTGCAAAGGGAACCTATCTGAAAGATGTAACTGTTTGCCAGAAATTATTTAGAGTAATAATGAAATTACAGTTTGTCTAACCTGCTTTCTTTGCAGTCAGAACTGTGTCTGCTAGTTCCCCATTCTAGTTTTGAACTGCTGAACTGGACCAATCAGTGTGGGGTAAGCTAGCTCTAAAATGGTGCCTTGGACGAATCAGAACTTGACTCATAATCTGAGCCAGCCACAAGAGGATTGTATGGGCGGTGACTCTGGGAGATGTAGTTTAGACTTCGGCGCCTTTTTGGACCAACAGGAGCAGTCTATTGTGAGTGACAGCCAATCCAGTCAAGAACTGGGAGGAACTCAAAGGAAGTGCTCGGTTTTGTCTGTTGGAGTTTCAGTTGAGCTCTGGCAGTGAAGAAGGAAGGAGCCCTGTGCTTTTTCAGTGTGCAGCTTTAGTCGGAAAACGTGTGTAAGGCCCAGAGTTCCGGTCTGCAGCTTGTTAGACTGAATCCGTCCTGTGAAAAGAATCAAAGGATCTCTGAAGAGTAGAAACCAGGCTCACCCTGTAGAAGACTGGAGGAATTTTTGCTGAAAATTACACTCGGTCTGTCAGGAACTGAATCTGCTGTGTGTTCTCCCGGTGTTGTGCAGTAATTGCGATCGGATACAGATGCAGCCTGTCTGGTATAGTGCTTTCTTTTATATAAATGTGTGAAGAGGTTTGTGTACCTCTAAGTGAGCCCCTCTGACATTGAAGGACCCTATCTTATTTGGAGGTCGTGAGTACTAATTCAGGGTCGCTCCCTGTTGAATTGCCACATTAAATCCAAATGGAATTACTGTACTGCTGACTGTTTAATTCTCCTTTTCTCTGTGTGAAAGGGCCCCTACTAGCTGCCACGGTTTGGACTAGCCACTAGGGCTTGGGTACCCAGGGACAGTAACTGATAGGGATAGCCTGTGCACAGAGACATAGGTAGATTATTAGAGGATAAGCTAATTAACCTGATTTCCCTGTCCTTGTTATATCCCCTAAATAAATCAGAGCTGCTTGTTTCAGCAAAGTTATACTGCCTGAGGTATTTGTCTATGTTAAAGTACTGTACTGTGATTGTTGCACTGTATCTCATTTCACAGGAGGTCCCAGTGCTGAACCAGACCTGGGGTAAGTGTATACTGTGAAGGTAATTCTGATATATTGTGTGGGCCACTAGTGGGAAGAAAGGTTGCAGTGTCCCAGAGGGCTGTGACCTAAGTTAGTTTAACTATTGCAAACCCTGACCTCTGGGTGGAGGCACCCGCCATTGGATCCAGGCCCCTCAACCTGTTAGTGGCAAATCAGGCAGGGGTAGTAGCCCCTTGGATAGCGCCGTCTAGGGGTTACAGATAGATAGATAGATAGATAGACAGACAGACAGAAACAGACAGACAAGCAGGCAGACAGACAGACAGATACTGTCAGATAGATAGACAGGCAGACAGGCAGACAGACACACATACAGAGGCAGATAGACAGACGGACAGACAGATAGCTACATTTATTTTACATGTGGTCAGTTGTCTTTATTAGCCATGCAGTTGTAAGAAAAATATTTGGTGATAACCCTCTGTGTAAAATAGGGGCATTTGGTGCCACATCATGCAATGTACTTTAAATTACAAGCATCATTAGTACTCTCCCCAAGCAAAAATTCCAAATAAAGATAACACACTGGAGCATAAGGTAGGGGTTACCTCCTCTCACATGAAACCTGTTGCTCTGGTGAATGAGAAGCAGAGTTGGTTACCCTCTTCTTCTCTCTATCACTTCTCCACCCCCAGTCCATGGACTCCTTGTGGTAAGAGACACTAGGCCCACAGGCTGTTCCTTATAGAAGCCATTTTGGAACATTACACCAGATCTCTCTCTCTCTCTCTCTCTCTTCCTGCCCTTCTAAAATATCTACCATGTACAGCACCCCCCCATCTCAGAGATGTGTGCCCCAGGTTACTCTGAACACTACGTACTTCACTCCATCTAGAAAAAGGAAATACAAATGTTATTGATGCATCCATTGTGACCCAGAGGCTGAGGTCCAGTAAAGTGCAGAGCTAGAAATGAAGATGAGAATCTGGTGTGGGAGGTGGGGTACCAAAACCCAAATATGGTATTCCCGTCCAGGTTCAGTATTCTGCCTGTCCAAAAGAGTAGTGCTATAGTTTAAACAGCAGAGTAGTGGTGGGGTTCAGTGGTACTCCAGTCGGAATATCATTGTGATGAAAATGGTACTCCTCCACAAAAATAATTACTGATTTATTTATTTAGTGTTTTGGTAAACAGATAAGTGCACAAGATACAAAACTAGCTATTGTCTGGCATGATGTGGGGGGACAATTTGGCAAACAGAGCCGATTCGTTACAGTATCAACACGCAAGCTGAGACATTACAAGTGTAACCCCCCTGCAAATGGGGGTTCCCAAAAGACTTCCAGGAGCTTGCTTGAATGCTCCAAGCCTGAATGGTGTTTGGTGTTTAAGCCATTTATCAGTGAGTGTTTTTAGAGCCTCTGGTACTGTCTTTAAGAGCTGTCTGCTTGCAGACATAATTAGTTTGTATGGGGACTGTGTGCTTCTCTGTTTGAGTACCATCGAGCTGCTGCAATTCACTCCATTTTGCAGTCACTAGAGTGCAAAGGAACCTATCTGAAAGATGTAACTGTTTGCCAGAAATCATTTACAGTAATAATGAAATTACAGTTTGTCTAACCTGCTTTTTTGCAGTCAGAACTGTGTCTGCCTAGTTCCCCATTCTGGTTTTGAACTGCTGAACTGGACCAATCAGTGTGGGTAAGCTAGCTCTAAAATGGTGCCTTGGACGAATCAGAACTTGACTGATAATCTGAGCCAGCCACAAGAGGATTGTATGGGCAGTGACTCTGGGAGATGTAGTTTAGACTTCGCACCTTTTGGACCAACAGCAGCAGTCTATTGTGAGTGACAGCCAATCCAGTCAAGAACTGGGAGGAACTCAAAGGAAGTGCCTGGTTTTGTCTGTTGGAGTTTCAGTTTAGCTCTGGCAGTGAAGGGAAAAGAACCCTGTGCTTCTTCAGTACACAGTTTTAGTCAAAAACATGTGTAAGGTCCAGAGTTCCGGTCTGCAGCTTGTGTAACTGCTTGTTAGGACTGAATCCGTCCTGTGAAGAGAATCAAAGGATATCTGAAGAGATAGAAACCAGGCTCACCCTGTAGAAGACTGGAGAAATTGTTGAATTGCACTCGATCTGTCAGGAACTGAATCTGCTGTGTGTTCTCCCGGGTATTGTGCAGTAATTGCGATCGGGATAGAGAAGCAGCCTACCTGGTATAGTACTTTCTTTTTTTTACCATATAAATGTGTGAGGAGGTTTGTGCAGCTCAAGTGAATCCTGCTGCCATTAAATGACTTTTGCCTGTGACTGTTTACCATATAAATGTGTGAGGAGTCTCATGGAGCTCAAGAGTAGCCCTGCTGACGTTGAAGGACCCTATCTTGTTTGGAGGTCGTGAGTACTAATTCAGGGTCGCTCCCTGTTGAATTGCTACATTAAATCCAAATGGAATCACTGTACTGCTGACTGTTTAAACTAATTTTTCTTTTCTCTGTGGGAAAGGGCCCCTACTAGCTGCCACGGTTTGGACTAGCCACTAGGGCTTGGGTACCCAGGGACAGTAACTGATAGGGATAGGCCTGTGCACAGAGCCATAGGTAGATGAGTAGAGTGATAAGCTAATTAACCTGATTTCCCCCTGTCCTTGTTATATCCCCCTAAATAAATCAGAGCTGCTTGTTTCAGCAAAGTTATACTGCCTGAGGTATTTGTCTATGTTAAAGTACTGTACTGTGATTGTTGCACTGTATCTTATTTCACAGGAGGTCCCAGTGCTGGAACCAGTCCTGGGGTAAGTGTACACTGTGAAGGTAATTCTGATATATTGTGTGGGCCACTAGTGGGAAGAAAGGGGGTTGCAGTGTCCCAGAGGGCTGTGACCAAGTTAGTTTAATATTGCAAACCCTGACCTCTGGGTGGAGGCACCCACCATTGGATCCAGGCCCCTCAACTTGTTAGTGGCAAATCAGGCAGGGGTAGTAGCCCCTGGGATAGCCATCTAGGGGTTACATCTTGAGGCTCACCGCTGGAATTGTGTGTCCTCTAGTGGCCATATTTACGTAACCACTGTTAAGAAAAAAAATGGGTACCCGACAGAAGTGGCTGTGCACCGCTGGTGGAGTGGTGTACTGGGGAGGAGATTGACCCCAAATGCTATGCTTATCTTGGACATCCCCGGTATCAATACGGACACTGTACAGGAGTACTTTCCAAGGTGGAAGGTTTACAAAACCCTGTGGTGGTGGGTCGGCATGCTAATCTGCTCACCCACACTTTCCTGGCCCTAGTAGAGTTTAAGGATCCCATAGATAGCTCCAAAGTGCCACAGACCATTACCCCAGAGGGAGCCCTCACTGCCTGGAGAGTGATAACTAAGTACAGTAAAGACCCGGGGGGGAATGAGCCCCCACCACTGTCTGAAACTTTTGAGGAGAAATTTGCTAAATGGTTGCTTGGGGAAGGGAAAACTGTGGAGGACTTGAAGAAACTATTCTTGCCACCTGGGGGTGTTCCTCCCCAACACCCTCTCCCGCCCAGTACCCGTAATGGTGGCTGAACCAATGCAGACTCTATTTCTGCACCTGCCATTAGTCCCGACTCTTACCAGGTTGAGGATCTTCTCTGGCACCCTCCCACCCCAAGGGAGGATAACTGGGAGACCTGGATAGACTATGTTGCCCCCAAGTGCTAGAATGGCAATGCTCGGAAGGCGAAAAGCGAAAGAGGGTTAGTGAGAGCCTCCGAGGTCCTGCCCTGGCTACCATCCGTGCTAAACGTGCCAGTAACCCTGAAGCGACTGCACAGGCCTATCTTGAGGCCTTGGAGAATGTGTATGGGAGCCCAGATTCTGATGAGGACCTATGGTGGAGAGTAAGAAATGCACAACAGTACCAAGGGGAGTTGTTGTCTGTGTATGTATCTCGGCTGGAAAAATTGTTGCAAGAATGCCTCAGAAAGGGTAGTTTGCCAGCCATTGAACTGGACCGAACCAGACTGGACAGAATCCTTAAGTCTGCCCCCTTCTCAGAACTGCTGTTGCTTCAGTTACGCCTGGCAAATCGACTGGAATCCCCACCCTCCTATGATGAGTTAATGAGAGAAATTCGAGGAGTTGAGAAAAGGCGACCTCGGGAGGGACCTGCACCAACAGCTGTGGCTACTAATTCGAAAGGACTGAGGGTGACCCATCAAGTGAAGTTCTAGGGCAGAGGTTGGCAGTAAATGAGTGCTCTGACAAGGAAAAGATATGCCACAATGGGGCTAACTGTTGAGAGATCCGGAATTCAAAAACAGTCCCTTTATGAAGGCCACGCCTGCAAGTACGGGCCCTGACCTATATCCGACTGCATCTGCTATGGGGGTGGGGGTACCCACCCATGTATCTCCTGCTGATAACAGCTCCGAACTCGATTCCTTGACCATGGAAGTGGAGAAACTGACGAGATGTCTCCAAATGCTTATCACGCCGCAGACAGAGATGGCACCAAGGTTTCCAGTTAGTAATACCCCCGCCCTGGCTCCCAGTGTGGCGCCTCGGCCAGCTCAAACTCCAGAAAGTATGTTTTGCTATAATTGTGGGAAAGATGGGCACATGAAAAGGGAATGCCGGTCCCCAAAAGACACTGACAAAGTTGCATATAGGCTACAAGGAGTGCTTCAGAGAGCAAATCAGTGGTTAAGAGGTGCACGAAATGATCCCAGTGAGTGCACCAAAAATGCTAACTCACGTCCTTTTGTGGCAAGGTCAGTTGCCCAGGCCCCCACTACCGCCTCTCCAGACTGGTCCAGAATAGTGGGTCCCTCCATGGAGACCACTGTAAAGGTGAATGGAGTGTCTACAAGAGCTGTATTAGACAGTGGCTCCCAAGTGACAATTATGTTCCAAGATTGGTATCAGAAGCATTTGTCAGACGTACACTTACAACCATTAGAAGGACTGCATGTATGGGGGTTAAGTGAGAAGGCCTACCCTATTCCGGTACATCCGAATTTGGCTGTCTTTCCCCATCTCCGTGGCTGGAGTGGCCGAACAAGTAGAGACCCTAGCCTTAGTGTGTCCCCCACTGGACTGTATGATGGTGTCCTTTGTTGATTGGAACAAATGCTCATATGTTCAGAAGGCTGGCACAGTTGTGTTATGAAAAACAGGGGTCAAAGACTAGTAGAGCTTTAAGAGTTCCAGCTTTAATTAAGAAGGCCTATGAGGCACAGAGAGATACTGAAAATAGAACCAGAGGAACCGGTCGGAATTGTATGGAAGAAGGATCCTGAGTCTCTGATCCTGGCGCCAAATGCCCAGTGTACCTTACAGGGAGAGGTCTGTATCAGAAAGGATGTTAAGAATAAAATATTAATGTTGGATGCACCAGGTGATGGAAAATTGCCAGAGGGACTGCTGGTCAAGCCTAGTATTTTGCCTGCTAGAGCCCATGCTTATGCCAGAAGGGTAATGGTCCAAGTTCATAATGTGTCTGAAAGAGACATTCGAGTAAATAGAGGTTGCATCCTGGCTAATGTGCATTGTGCAGACACTGCAGTGCTACCCAGCAGCAAGAGTTCAAGGAAGAATGACAGAGTAACGCCTGACTTGTTTGATTTCGGCGACTCCCGCTGCCAGCTGAATGGAAAGTGAGGATCAGTGAGAAGCTTGCCCAGAGAGACCAGGTGTTTTCTTTAAAGGAATGGGATGTAGGATGCGTGCAAGGAGCTGAGCACAATATCCGGCTGCATGACGAAAGACCATTTCATGAGAGGTCTCGACGCCTGGCACCTGCTGACATAGATGATGTGAGACGGCATCTGCAAGAGACGTTAGCTGCTGGTGTAATACAAGAATCCAGAAGCCCTTATGCTTCCCCCATTCTGGTAGTGAGGAAAAAGAATGGGACAGTAAGGATGTGTGTGGATTATCGCACCTTAAACCGGCGGACTATACCTGATCAGTACACAATGCCCCGCATTCAGGATGCTTTGGACTGCCTAAACGGGAGCAAGTGGTTCTCTGTGCTGGATCTCCGCAGTGGGTACTACCAGATCCCGATGGCCCCAAAGGACCGTGAGAAGACAGCCTTATCTGTCCGCTTGACTTCTGTGAATTCATGAGGATGCCTCAGGATTTAGGTGCCCCAGCCACTTTTCAACGATTGATGGAGCGTGCAGTGGGGACATGAACTTACTAGAGTGCCTGGTATACCTAGATGATGTTATTGTGTTTGGCAGCTCACTGGAGGAACATGAGAGCAGATTATTTAAGGTATTGAACCGACTGGAGGACTTTGGCCTTAAACTGTCCATTGATAAGTGTCAATTCTTTCAAACATCAGTAAAGTATGTGGGACACATAGTATCCACCGAGGAATAGAGACCGACCCAAGTAAAGTTGAGGCCTTGACCACCTGGCCACAGCCCAAAATCTAAAGAACTGCAAAGATTCCTGGATTCTGTGGTTATTATCGGGCTTCATCAAGGACTATTCAAGAGTGATCCGCCTTTACTTAACCTTACTCAAGGTATCTCCAACCCACAAAAATACCAAAAGTCAGCATCCTCAAGACTGAAAGAGTGTATTTTCATCCGAGTAAGTATTTGGGGCCGCTGGACTCCTGATTGTGAGACTGCTTTTCATGAGATCATATATCAACTTACCCATGCTCCAGTGCTGGCCTATGCCGATCCAAGAAAACCTTCGTCCTGCACACTGATGCTAGCTTGCAAGGGTTGGGGGCTGTGTTGTACCAAGAGCACGAGAATGGCCTGAGACCAGTGGCCTTTGCCAGAAGCCTGACCCCATCCGAAAAGAACTATCCTGTACATAAGTTAGAGTTCCTAGCTTTGAAGTGGGCTATTGTTGACCAATTCCATGAGTACTTGTATGGGGCTAAAATACTAGTAAAACTGACAATAACTTTAACCTATGTGCAGACCTCAGCAGTTGGATGCCACTGGCCATAGGTGGCTTTCTGCATTATCTACATACGACTATGCTCTCGAATACCGAGCAGGTCTGAACCACATAGATGCTGATGCTCTCTCCGGAGGCCTGTTCCCCAGAATGATTGGGTCAGATTGGCAGAACCTGACATTGGGCACTCTGCGGAAGTTTGACAGGGAGGAACAAATGTCCCGGACGCAGTGGACTGCATGGTGGATTGCTTGGGACCCTCTGAGAATTGCATACCTGTCTTGTGCCACTTTTCTGCAATAGACATTGGTGCACTGCCTCAGCTGGACAATGACAGTATTCAGCTGGGCTCAATCCCGCGATCCCATGATCAAAGCAGCTTTAGAAGCCCTCTATGCAGGAAAAGATGTGTCTAAATTACGCTCCACTGATTTGAGAACTGCACTGTTATACAAAGAAGGTCCTAAGTTGAAACTGATCAATAAACTGTTATACAGAGAAACAGTAGACAGAGGGGATAGGCAGACAACAACTAGTGCTGCCCACTGCCTTCGAGACTCAGTACTGATGTCCTTGCACAACCACATGGGGCACCTTGGTATAGACAGAACACTTGACTAGTGAGATCCAGATTCTATTGGCCTAAGATGGGGGCTGATGTGGAGCAACACATTCGAACTTGTAGTTGCTGCTCACAGAGGAAAGCTTTGCCCAGAGGGCTGCCCCTTGTTAACATCACCACCAGTGCACCATGGAGCTGGTCTGTATGATTTTCTGAGTTTGGAGTCAGATCAAAGAAATATCAGTAATGTGCTGGTGGTCACTGACCATTTCACGAGATATGCCCAAGCTTTCCCCACCAAAGACCAGAAAGCATCCACTGTGGCCAAAGTACTTTAGAAAACTTTTTGTTCACTATGGGGCTCACAAAGAATCCATTCTGATCAAAGGAGAGACTTTGAGAGTCGTCTGATCAAAGAGATGCTTTCTCTGTGGGGAGTGCGAAAGTCCAGAACCACTCCTACCACCCCAGGGGACCCACAGCCTGAACGTTTCAACCGCACTTTGCTAGATATGCTAGGCACCCTGCACCCAAAGGACAAGCCTAGATGGAGCCAACAAATTAGCACCCTGGTACATGCTTATAACTGCACCAAAAGTGATGCCACTGGGTTCTCCCCTACCGCCTGATGTTTGGAAGAGAAGCTCACTACCGGTAGATGTGTGTTTTGGGGTCTCTCCTGATGGGGTTCAAGCTGACAACTATTTACAGTATGTGCAAAAGTTAAAGGCCCAACTAACTCATGGCGTACCAACTGGCTCAAACCATGGCTGCCAAAAGAAATCTGGCCAACAAAGAACGGTATGATAAAAGGTGAAAGCACAGGAACTCCAGGAGGGAGATGGGTATTGCTAAGAAATCTGGGACTGCATGGCAAACACAAGATTGCTGACAGATGGCACCATCTCCCTCACATTGTAGTGGGCAAACTAGATGATCTGCCAGTGTACAAAGTAAGGCCTGAGAATAATTCAAAAGATGTAAAACAATGCATAGAAATCATTTACTGCCCATTGGACAAATCTTGATTGAGTCTGAGCCCCCAGAAGATGCCCCCTCTGGACCAGTGACTAGAGCTGCTGCTAAGAAAAGATCAAGAAAGTCTGCACCTACAGAAGCAAAGTTAAAGTGTTCCCCTCCACAAGTCCCAGTTGAGCATGACTGTCAGTCCATATCAGAAGAAAGTGAGAGTGACTTTGAATACTATCCTTCTTACGAACTGAGTCAATTGTTTCGGGGCAATCCCCTAGTCAATACTGGAGACGAAGCTGGGCCTTCTGGACTGTCTAAGCCCCCAGCTTCATCCCTGGAGCCAATGCTCCCAGAAAGTGAAGTGCAAAGCATCAGATCAGATGAAATGGAATCATTGTGCATGGTTGAACTGTTTGAGCTTCAGGGCGGAAAATGATGGATTGGGGCAGACTGGTGATACACCAGAACAAGAAGAGTATTTTGAGTGCCCTGACAGTCCACTGCCAGTGTCCAAAAGCTCTCCATGCGAGCCAAATGTTGTGGACTCAGAAACTGTAACTCCTGGAGCTGAAAGTGCCCCAAGTTCTAGCCTCTCTACCCCCATGGAGACTCCCCTGACAAGTGAGGACAATGCTGAAAATGAGGCTCAGAGTGCAGAGACTGTAACAGTTCCCCCTAGAAAGACTGGTCGAGCTGTAAAGCCTGTGGTGCACCTCAGTTATGATTCCCTTGGGAGGCCTGTGGATTTGCCTCTCAATGTTGTCCATAAAGGAGTGTATGTGTCCCCAGCTCATTGCCCAAACTGAGCATCAGTGCTAACCCAAGTTACTTGTGTTGCCCTCTAGGCATGGTGCCCTTGCCTGTCCAGCCCCAAGGTAACTGATAGGAAGGGCCCCTCTTCAGGTTTCATGTACAAGAGGTAATAACTTGAGTTATGGTACAATGTATATGTAATAATGTGTAAAGAGTGACGTACTGCAATGTTTCAGAAATGTGTTCTTGGTAAAATGATATATTGACTGATGATTACATGTGTGAGCCTAATGCAAATGTGTATGGTTGCAGTTAAAACTTATGGGGGTGCTTGCTTGACGCGGACGTCAAGCTTTCCCAGGCCAGGAAGGGTGTAACCCCCCTGCAAATGGGGGTTCCCAAAAGACTTCCAGGAGCTTGCTTGAATGCTCCAAGCCTGAATGGTGTTTGGCGTTTAAGCCATTTATCAGTGAGTGTTTTAGAGCCTCTGATACTGTCTCTTTAAGACTGTCTGCTTGCAGACATAATGAGGTTTAATGGGGGACTGTGTGCTTCTCTGTTGAGTACCACTCGAGCTGCTGCCAATTCACTCCATTTTGCAGTCACTAGAGTGCAAAGGAACCTATCTGAAAGATGTAACTGTTTGCCAGAAATCATTTACAGTAATAATGAAATTACAGTTTGTCTAACCTGCTTTCTTTGCAGTCAGAACTGTGTCTGCCTAGTTCCCCATTCTGGTTTTGAACTGCTGAACTGGACCAATCAGTGTGGGGTAAGCTAGCTCTAAAATGGTGCCTTGGACGAATCAGAACTTGGACTGATAATCTGAGCCACCACAAGAGGATTGTATGGGCAGTGACTCTGGGAGATGTAGTTTAGACTTCGGCACCTTTTTGGACCAACAGCAGCAGTCTATTGTGAGTGACAGCCAATCCAGTCAAGAACTGGGAGGAACTCAAAGGAAGTGCCCGGTTTTGTCTGTTGGAGTTTCAGTTTAGCTCTGGCAGTGAAGGGGAAAAGAACCCTGTGCTTCTTCAGTGCACAGTTTTAGTCAAAAAACATGTGTAAGGTCCAGAGTTCCGGTCTGCAGCTTGTGTAACTGCTTGTTAGGACTGAATCCATCCTGTGAAGAGAATCAAAGGATATCTGAAGAGTAGAAACCAGGCTCACCCTGTAGAAGACTGGAGAAATTGTTGAATTGCACTTGATCTGTCAGGAACTGAATCTGCTGTGTGTTCTCCCGGGTATTGTGCAGTAATTGCGATCGGGATAGAGAAGCAGCCTACCTGGTATAGTACTTTCTTTTTTTTACCATATAAATGTGTGAGGAGGCTTGTGCAGCTCAAGTGAATCCTGCTGCCTTTAAAGGACTTTTGCCTGTGACTGTTTACCATATAAATGTGTGAGAGTCTCATGGAGCTCAAGAGTAGCCCTGCTGACGTTGAAGGACCCTATCTTGTTTGAGGTCGTGAGTACTAATTCAGGGTCGCCTCCTGTTGAATTGCCACATTAAATCCAAATGGAATCACTGTACTGCTGACTGTTTAAACTAATTTTTCTTTTCTCTGTGGGAAAGGGCCCTACTAGCTGCCACGGTTTGGACTAGCCACTAGGGCTTGGGTACCCAGGGACAGTAACTGATAGGGATAGGCCTGTGCACAGAGCCATAGGTAGATGAGTAGAGTGATAAGCTAATTAACCTGATTTCCCCCTGTCCTTGTTATATCCCCCTAAATAAATCAGAGCTGCTTGTTTCAGCAAAGTTATACTGCCTGAGGTATTTGTCTATGTTAAAGTACTGTACTGTGATTGTTGCACTGTATCTTATTTCACAGGAGGTCTCAGTGCTGGAACCAGTCCTGGGGGTAAGTGTATACTGTGAAGGTAATTCTGATATATTGTGTGGGCCACTAGTGGGAAGAAAGGGGGGTTGCAGTGTCCCAGAGGGCTGTGACCAAGTTAGTTTAACTATTGCAAACCCTGACCTCTGGGTGGAGGCACCCGCCATTGGATCCAGGCCCCTCAACCTGTTAGTGGCAAATCAGGCAGGGGTAGTAGCCCCTGGGATAGCGCCATCTAGGGGTTACACAAGAAACAAATACAGAACAGTAACAGTTATAAACAGATTTAAACAAGTCCAAGTACCAGTAAGGTAAGTTCTGGGTATACCTGGAATACATAGTTTTAGATCCAGAGAACAAGTTGAACATGACAACAAGATCAGGCCATATGTATGGTTAGACACACGAGCAAGAATTTTCCGGTGATAAATATTTCCTAAGTTCAATTTTGAAGAGTTGATGGGTAGGGGTACATAGGGGCACCACACATACTGAGCAGAAGTGAAACAAAACATAGAAACATAGAATGTGACAGCAGATAGGGACCGCTTGGCCCACCTAGTCTGCCCATTTCCCTACCTAATGGATAAGCTGCAGATCCTAGTTAACCAACAGCCTACTTCCTCCTGGTAGGAACAGGGCAGAATATCATTAATGTAGCATTATAATGTACAAACCCCTACTCATGCCCCATAGAAAATATAAATACATTACAGCATCATAAACTCTCCAGCGACTATAAGGGTCAACAAACAGATCAGCTCAACAACACTCCATTTTCCTTTTTTTTTGCTTCTTCTGACAATAACATCCATCCAGCACTCTAGCTGGCCCTGGAGTGTGAAGCCAACCAGAAGAGAAAGTAGTGCATCCTTGTCTCAGTAGCCTCGTCAGTCAGGAGAGACACACAGATCAGCACCTTCCATAGACGAATGCTTGCAGGAGATTAACCTTCTCAGGTTTGCTTATCTACTGCAAAAGGCTGAAGAGTGGTAGTCATCATGAGGGATTCCCCTGCTAATTTCCTCACAACAGGTGTCCAACCAGCAGAGCAAGAATTTAACAGCACTTTTATTACTAAAAATAAAATTACTCACACATTCCGGGGGGGGGGGTCCAAACCCTGTCGTGAAATTTGCATATACAGCAAGTGCTAACACTTGTTAAATAGGCCTATTTATAAATTACTGTAGGCCTTGCATCTTAGAATGTATTCATCTAGGCCTCATATCATCCATCAGTATAATTGCCTTGCAATTAAGTGTCCTGTTACAGTTTTGACACGCTGCTTGCATTGTACAGTGGGATGATTGATAACCTGGATTATGACAGAGAATAGAGGTCGGATCACCGTGTCGGGGGCAATGGCATGCCATTCTTGAACTACCATTGTTCTTCAGCTCCCAGGGTTCATCAGTCAAGTTACTTTCTCGTATGGCTAATAGAGATATTTATATGGCGGAAATAGGATTCCACCTCCAGCGCAGGCGAGGGCAGGATCTGGGCCCTCGTCTTTGAGCCTTCACATTAGTTGATGTGTGGCAGTCATGCAGCCCATCCTGTGGGGACTGGCATTAGATATTTGCCATTCTAGAGCACGACTGATCTGTGAGAATACATCAGTAGCAAGTCTGGCAAGAGACCTCATCCAGTAAGCAGAACTTTCCCTTTCCATTCCCATTACATCTCCGTCAGGCCAAAACGGAGTGTTCTTTATGGATCTAATCACTGCCATAGCAGTCCATCCAGAAAACATGTGTTTCTCACTTCCTTCTGCCTATCCTGGACCAGGGGGTTATCATCAAGTCAGTCTACAAATCCCTTGGACAATCTCTTTAACAAATCATGTCGATTCAGATTCAACTGTAACAAACGTATTCACCACTACCACCTCAAGCAGCAGAGCTGGTTAATCCCAGCTGCTCACAGAAGGTTCCACTGCTACTCACTCCAGTACAAAGGTGCACGTGCCAGGTGTACATGGCAATGCCCCGACCATATTTGTTTTCATTTTATTTAACATTTGGTGACTGGGAAAAGCCCACTGAGCTGAAGTTCTTTTACAGAAATGTCAGATGGGGGAGGTAGGAGGGAGAGTTGCAAAAACAACAACCATCTATGATAAAAGCAAACATTGCACAAGGTGTGGTTGTGCACTGCGAGACCATGTGCAGTATGCTACAGAGGTACACAAGGTACAAAGGATAACACTCTGCCATAGATCATCCTCCTCATTCCACAGTGAGGTCAGTTATACCATATGGCAGATATGCCCTTGGCTATGGTGCTGCAAATGACAAGAACATGATGCCAACCCATCTGAAAGAGAGGCTCCTCTGGGCAGAACCGCCAGCACTGCAGCAGGGCAACTGCTCATGATGCTGATGACGCAGGCTCAGGAACGAGCACGAGACATCATGGGTCTGGCCAGGCGAGGATGCTTGAGTGTCACAGAGGATGCTCTTCTCCTCTGGGAGGGAGGGAGGGATGGTTTGCAGACTCTGCCACATAAGGACCTCACTGGAAATGAGCTTGTCTCAGTTGAGCCTCCTATTCTTTTGCTTGTCAATTGAATAAAAATTTTTACTACTACTACTACTACATTACTGCCATCGGGATAACCACAGGTGGCAATGCATGTGAAGCTGGAGCACGGGAGGGGAGGAGGGAGGGAGGAGGGTGAGGGGAGACGGAGGTGGAGGGAAGGGAGAGGAGGGATGGTTTGCAGACTCTGCCATGTTACTGCCACCGGGATAACCACGGATGTCAGTGCATATGGAGCTGGAGCATGGGGAGGGAGGGGAGGAGAAAGGGAGGGAGGAGTGAGGTGGAGGCAAGAGGGAGGGAGAGGAGGAGGGAGGGAGGGAGGTGAGGGGTGGGAGGGTTCACGGAGAGGTGGAGATGGAAGGGAAGGCGGGGTAGGAGAGAGGGAGGGAGGGAGGGGAGGAGAGGGGAGGAGGAGGATAGAGAGGGAGAGGGATGGAAGGAAGGAGACAGAGAGGAAGGTGAGAGGGTGAGGGAAGAGGTAGGGAGGGAGGAATAGGGAGAGAGGGAGGAGAGAGGGAGAGAGAGAGGAGGGAAGGAAGGGAAGGAAGGAGGAGGGAAGAAAGGAGGAAAGAGGGAGGAGGGATGGGAAGGAAGGAAGAGGGAGGGAGGGATGGAGGGAGAGGAGGAGGAGGGAGGGGAGGGAGAGGAGAGAGAGGAAGGAGAGGGAAGGAGAAAGAGGGAGGGAAGGTGGGAGGAGGTGGAAGGGAGGGAGGATGCAGAAGGAGAGGAGGTGGAAGGAAGAAGCAGACTGGGAAGGAGAGAGAGAGAGAGGAAGGAGGAGAGAGAGAGAGGGAGGGAGGAGAGAAGAGAGGGAGGGGGAGGAGCGAGGAGAGGAGAGGAGAGAGAGGAGGAGGAAAGAGAGAGGAGGCGAGGAGGAGAGAGAGGGAGGGAAGAATGTGAATTAAGGAGGAGGGAAGAAAGGGAGGGAGACAGTGAGGGCGAGGGAGAGATTGAGGGAGGGAGAGAGGGATGGAGAAGGGGGGAGGAGGAGGAAGGAGGGAAGGAGGAAGGAAGAAGGGGGCAAGGAGCAAAGGGTTGGAGATAGGGAAGACACCAATGGACTCTGACATGTGTTGACATGCATCTGCATGTACGTGCATCCCTGAGCCCACTGTTGATGTCCTATGGGAAATGGGAAGAAAACAGACCCCCCTCCCTGACGTGGTAGCATGAAGCATTGCCTGCTCTACATACCCACACTGCCAACTAAGGAACCCACCTCTGCAGTGAGCTGAAGTGCCATCAGGAGGATCAGTCCCACCCTAGTGGCCCCACCTTGAGGGTAAGTGAGGGAGGACACAGAGGAAGGCTATATCCAGCAAAAGGGTGGTGAAGGGGATGGGAGTGGAGTTAAGGCTGAAATAGGGCCAGCTGGGTGGACAGTGGAGTAAAGCACAGGAAATAAAGAAAGGGGGTGGTCCTCGTCATCAGCAAAACATTATTGTTCACATCAACAAAGCTCCACTATCAAACATTTGAAAATGTTTTATTTTGGAGCTGTTCTTTTCTTTATTGTTTAGAACGTCTGCATATAAATTGGATCTTTCTCCCTGATGGGTCACTTACAGCTGAGGCAGAGTCTGGAGACAAAGTCGTAATCCTCTGCTTGTGATGTCACAGTCTGTTGATGTGGGAAACGCTGTGATGTCACAAGAGAGCAGTGTAACTTCAGCTGCAGAATAAAACTCAGCTGGAAATGAACTGTAAGGGGAGCAGATCTTGTTTTCATCTAAGTAACCCCCTGTAATGAAGAATGGGATGGCTTGAAATTTGCAGACGCTGATAAAATATTGTCCTGCTGATACTAACAGACATTTGTTTACCAGTGGCTTGACCCAATCCTTAAGTTCACCAAATGGGTTGCAGATTTTAAATCTCTGCTGTATGGAGTCCTAAATACGCCCTCTCATTGTTCTTAACTGGGTAAGGACAGATTGTTATGTTGTATGCTTGATATATTCTATATTTGTTATGCTGCCTTGAGTCTTATCTATGGAATAACCTGTCTGCAGTTCTGTCAGCTATTTCCCAGGGACACCCTTGAAAATGGGGTGCGGCATCTCATGGGGATATCCTGGCAGGGTGAATTTCAAATAAATAATTAAATACATAGATACCTTTTGCCCCCATTTTCCTGTTTTTCACCCCATCCCCCTGACCTGTGCACAGAGAGAGCTGTAGGTGGGTGGCTGACACCCATGCTATCTGCCTCAGTGCAGCTATTGGCTGGATACAGTTTAAGGCAGCAGTCCAGGTCACCGCTGTCATTTCTGCCCATGGCTTTTATTTTTTTTTTGCCCTTTTCTGTTGTTTTGATTCTTCCTTAATGTGTTTTATTGTACTGGTGTTGTCTTCTTGTAATTAGTGCTGTCTTACTGCATTTAGTTCTATGTTATATTGTATTCAGTGTTGTCTTATTGTATAAGTGTTGTCTTGTAGAAACACAGAAACCTAGAACATGACAGTGGAAAAATGGCCTACTGGTCCATCCAGTCAGCCATATGGACAAGTTCCTGGGGCAGATAGGAAACTACGGGCAGACTAGATGGACCCTTGGTCTTTTTCTGCCATCACTGTCTGTGTTTCTAAACCTACCTATTACATGTTGTATTTAGTGTTATCTTATTGTAATTACTGTTATCATTTTGAATTTAGTGTTATTTTATTGCATTTTGTGTTCAGTTATTGTATTTAGTGTTGTCTTATTGTATTTCAAATTATCTTTTACTTTTACAGTTGACTTACCCAGGATAGGCCAGCTGAGATGCATTTAATTTTATTTTGGGGGGACAGAATTTACCCAGTTTCCAGCTTGGGGGGGGGGGGGGTTGAAGCAGAAGGAAAAATGTGACTTGCTCTAAGTCACACAGTGAGCCAGTGATGATGGTGTGATTAGAAACCTGGGTCACCTTAGTCAGTCTTATGTTCTAACCATTGCTCTGCACCACCTCTCTTATTAGATAATTAAAACGGTGCTATCAGGGTCTGCTTTAGTACAGAACAATACATTCATTCTCACTGCTATCTGGATAATGCATCAGTTGGTTCAAAACAAAAGCCCTCCCCTTATTAGATAGGTTTGACGCTACTGTTTCACACACTGTGAGAATAAAAATTTAAAAAAAAGATGGCATAACATTCTTATGTGTACTACTTGCCCTCAAGAATATGCTCCCTTACTGGACAAGGTTGAACTGGATATCCAAAGGTGGATGCCCATGTCCAGTACCTGTCTCTCTGGATTAAGATCCAATCAATCAATCAGTATGATAATAGCCCCCTAAAACAAGTGGCATACAACAACATCTTGTGATTTACATCCCCCTGTAGCTATTGAAAAAGATGTATAGGAAAATTAGGGAGTTTTTATGGGAGGGAAAGAGTGCAAGGATTAGTATATTTAAGTCTGCAGCCTAGAAACAGGGCTGGGTTCTCTCTATACAATTTCTAACTAAGTCATAAAGCAGTTACAGTAGACGAAAATATGCTGGTATTATGTCACCCAAATCCTAAGAAACGTCCTGAATGGTACTATCTAGAGACGTTACTTAATGAAAGGAATGCCATTCAGAAATGCACAGTTCATAATTCTGCCCAAAACAACTTGAAGAGCTACTGACGCTGCAAAGAAAACTTTAAAAACATAATAGTTAGGTACAATTCTGCCCGCATTTCATTTTTATTTTGTATGTTTCTCCTCCCCATTATTTATTACTAAGGAAATGTGCATGAATATAATAGCTTTATCCCTCAGAGTTCCTTTCGAGTCCATCTGCCTCTATAGCTTGCTCCCTACTTCAAGTCGTGATCCTCTGTTGTGACATCACAATCTGTTGCCATGGGAGTTTTTTTTAATTTTTATTTATAATTTCGGATTACAACCTTTGAGCCTTCAGGCTCATTTTCAAAGATTCCAAGTCGAAAAATTAGGACATGACAAAATACATGGAATACAAGGGTTACCGATAACATTGAATTGATTGTGACAGTGTGAACACTAAGTAAAGAAACAAACAAATAACTATGATTGTAAAAATAAAGGGACATTGAGCAGTTGCAGTTTCAAAGTGCTGACTGGGTAAGGAGCTGCACTATGTTAGTGCGGTACAATAGTTATGCAGGACAGAGAAGTGCAGTAGAGTTTCAGAAGCGAGGGATGATGGACAAGGGGTAAGGGTGGCAGGTTATGAGCAGCTGGGGGAGGCATTGTCAAGTAGGCAGCAGTGTGGCAGCCAGAGGAGGCAATTGTCACATAGGCATCAGTGGATCACTACAAAGAGAGCTGTGGTGTCATGGGGAGGAGAGAAGGAGGGAGGGGAGGGAGGTTTGGTGGGAGTTTCCAGAGTGGGGGGGCAAGATGGGCTAAGTTGGGGATAGGTTAAGACTTGGACACCACCAGAGCAGTCGCAATTGTTGTAGTTAGGGGCAAGACCGGACCGAAGGGCCCCTTTGAATGGGCCCAGCTCATTGAGTTCAAGGAGGGGTGCTGGGAGATCATTTAGCCACTTGGGACCACAGAATGCTAGAGATCTTTGGGCAAAGGTGGTGTGCTTGCATGGCACCAGTAACATCCCCTTTGCCATGCTTCTTGTGTTCTTGGTGGATATGGCAGGTTTAAAGAGATTCGCTGTGGAGTCAGGTGCTAGACCAAGGAACGATTTTTTTCCTAGTAGACAGGCTTGGAATTTTAGACGTTGTTGTAGAGTGAGCCATCCAGTTTCCTTGTACAAGAAGCACATATGTGTCTGGTAATCCGCACCAAGAGTCAGTCTACAGGCCTTATTTAAGAGGGTCTCGATCTTCTGAATTGTGGTATCTGTGCCTGCCCCATAGATTACAAGACCATAATCGATAATGGAAAGTACAGAGCTGTAGGTGGCTATTTTCAAGGCGTCAAGAGCCATGACTTGTCTGTGTTGGTAAAGTACTCTAAGTTTGATGTTAACAAACTTAACAACATGCACGATGTGTGAGGTGAAGGTGAGGGTTTCATCGATAAGTATTCCCAGATATTTGAAGGTGGTTATCTGTTTAATGGCCTCACGTTTGTTGCTATTGATATTCAGTGGCCCATATTTCTTCTTGTTGTGGGGTAGCGTGATTAACATGTTCTTAGTTTTTTTATAGTTTAGAGTAACTGTGATGTCACAAGCAGTGCTCTGTGACTTCAGGTAGGGAGAAAGCAGCAGGAATAGCTAAATTCTTCAGGAGCAAAGATCCTGTTTTCATACAAATGACCTCAGTAATAAATAATGGGGAGGAGGAATACAGCAATAAATGGGAAATACAAGCTGGACTGTGTCTAAATATTGGGTTTTGTTAAAGTTCTCTCGGACGTGTCACCAGCTCTTTAAAGGGAAACAGCCAGCACTAAGGGCCCCACATCCAAGTGTAGGACTGGTCCCAAATAGCAGTTTGTGTGCAAAAGCTTTTTTTTTTTTACTCACTGTTTACAGCAGTATAGGCGATTGTATCAGATTGCTTGTGTTGACTCGCAAGCTGACGTTTTCTGTAACTACAAATCCCAGAATCCCCTGCAGCTGATATCAGAGGAGGACTGCAGCAGAGAGATTCAATAGTCTGCAGTGCATGTTACAGCTTTTATAAGATGCAGTCTGATGTTCCTGGTTCGGCTGTTCTTCTTGAGTCTAAATACAGTCCTCTGTAACTATCAAGCTGGCACCAAGGGCAGTTACAAACTCAAGACCTTTATGAGTAAAGCACGGATCTTTACAAGATGATAAGGGGCTGCACTACTAGCTTTTTTTTCATTTCTTTATCCCTATGGTCATCAACCCCTAGACCCTCCCTCAGTTGACACCCCAGCTACTCCCGTCCAGCCTGAGACCTTCTCTATCTGGGAATCCCGGACCTCCGACCCACCCATGACACACCTGTAGGCAACTTCCCGGCGTCTGCCCCGCCCATGAGGTGGAGCTGCCTTCTGCTCCTTGGTGCTTCCTTACAAATATCTAATTACCTGCAGGTGGAAGTGAAGATTGGAGGGATACGGGACCCAGAAGAGTAGGATCCAGCCGTGGGTGTGGGCTGTGGTGCGATGTCTGTCCAGGCATGAGGGCTTTTCCTTGTTCTGGCGTAGTGACTCCCCCCCCATCGGTAAGTGCAGATGCAGTATGACATCCAGGGGATGCACACATGCTCCCCTGTGTGCTACACTAATCTCTGCCATGTCTCATCACCCTGTAATGCTGAAGACTATTGGTGCAATACCTCTCAGCCACCGCTTGGAGGTATACTATTGCCAGAGCCCTCTACTCACCTACCCCAGAGAAGGTGAGTTGTTGTTGGATGCTCTAACCTTTTACCCCTGGCTGACCCCGAACAATTCGGGCTCGCTCCTGAACCCAGATCACTGTTGTAGCGTGAGGTGTGCCATTCAGCACCTCAACCCACAGTGCCACCAGGCCGGCCCCTGCATTACTAGCTTAACTAGTAATCAACTGTTTTATTCCCATTCTAGTCCACTGCAGAGGACAGAGGTACCAATGTGAGATTTTGTTCAACAAAACTACTCCCCTTTCCCTTAGTGAAATAATTAGGTTCCATTTGTGTCTTGGTCTCCTTCCAGCCCAGATAAACCTTGAAATGAGCCTACGAAGCTGACCCCAAAATATGGTTATACGTTGTAATTGTCTGTTTCAATGTAACTAATCATTAATTACATGCAACAGGGTAATTGCACTGTAGTTACATGTTTGTTGCATGCAACTACATTGTAATTGTAGTGCAGATACAGTGTAGTTACACTGTAATTACAGTGTTGTATGGAAGATGAAAAGGAAACAGGGTACTATGTTCATCTAAAGAGTTTCTTCTACTCTGGTGAGTAATGACTGGAGATGTGCCTTTCAGGTATCAAGATCCTCTTGTACTTGTTGCATTAGATGGGTAACATCATTTTTATAGAGACTTGTTGTTCAGATGGACATATAGACCCCCAGGTAACTTATAGCTTTCTTGGTCCATTTCAGTGGTATTAACGCTTTTAGATCAGGGGTGAGCTTCCTGTGGAGCCATAGTATCGCTGGATTTGGACCTGTTTATTTTAAAAACCAGGTGCTCTACCGCAGTCTGTCACAGGTTGTTACAGAGGGGGACAGGACTAGTAGTAGTAAAGTAGTAGTAAAAAATGTATTTTTAATACAGGAATAATACATGTCATTTGGATAATACAATCCAGTTTTCAAGACAGTCCTGTGCAAGACTACTGATCATCTATACAAATAAGCATGTTATTAGCATAAAGGGAGATCTTATGGTCCCCATCACCCAGAAGCCCTTTATATTACCCTCTTGTCTCATGCTTTGTTCCTTGAGTTCAATGCTCATGGTAAACAACGGGGGGGGGGGGCACCCTTGTCTGGTTCCTCTTTTAACCTTAATGTAATCAGAGACAGTACCATTTAATCTCACTCCTGATATGGTACTCAATATAATTTTCATACCAAGTACTGCAGCCTATCTCCCACCCTGACATTGTGTTTTCAAACATTTATTTCAATGGATACTCGCTCTTTTAATAAAGCAGAACCTGGCCTTCCATGAAAGCGATGGCCCATCAGCTTCAGATGAAATCAAGGTCGGGTGAGCAATGGACAGTTTTTTTGAAATCTTATAGCTGGAATGATTTATTAAAACTTTCAGTAAATAGTTTTCTGGTGTTTTTATTTGTGTCACTCGTGTGATCTGAGGGGTCCATGCTCTGGGAGTCTCCCTCCTGGTATAGAGGTACTACTCTTCAAGGGTTATATGTGTGTAATTACTGGTAATGAGACCATCTGCATGGAACATTAATCATACACACTTACTAACGGAGTTAAGGAAAACAGCATAATTGTGACGGTAAAAACTAGCAGATCTGCTTTCCCAGCCTAGCACTGGAATTTGCTGTCCGACCCGGAGCACTGCAATTTGCTGCCCTTTCATCTGTTTGAAGAGGGGTAGCAAGTGCAGGGGGACGGCAACAGCCATCCATATGTGCATGTGTTTGTGTGTGTGTCTATGCATTTGTGCCTTTGTGTGTGAATGAATTTGTAGTTGTGTGTATAGTTGTGTTAGTTTTCTGTATGTGTTTTTGTGAGATGTGCATCTGTGTGTGCAACTCTACATGTTTGTGTGCAGCATGCATGAGTGTGTATGCAGTGTGCATGTGTGCATATAAAAAGGCTGTGTGCATGTGTTTTCATGAGATGTGTGTGCACATGTGTTGGTATATGTGTATGTGAATCTGTGCAATGTGCATGCATGATGTGTGTGTGTGTGTGTATGTTGTGTGTGAGTGTGTGTGTGTGTGTTAAGTTGGAGGCTGTGTTGTGTAGTGTTTAGAGCACATATTTGGGAACCAGATGATCACAACTAAAAACATTGCTAATGAAAAATATTACTCTGTGACCTTGGGCATATCACTTAACCTCCCAGTGCTCCAGACCACCCAGATGTGGAAATGTGTAGAAGCAGGAGAAGGACCCTACTGGAAATGAAATGTTGCATCTCAGCTGGGCTATCCTGTGGAAACTAAATTGTAAAATAGAAAAAATATATGTATACACATGCTTAGTAGAGCAAGCTCTTACAAAATAATGTCATGTAAAAGAATACAGTTCAACAGTACATGTGCAATGACCATATTAGAAGTCACTCATGAGGGGATGGGACCCGTAATACACTCAGGGCTATATGAGTTATGATCTCACTTCCTCATTCTTGGAACGAATCCGAGACTTCTACTAAAGTCATTGTGCATCCTTTACGTATACTGTTAACTGTAAATACAGTCATAGACAAAGATATGCACACTTATTCATAGGAATACACACAAACACACACACACACACACACGGATATTGAGAAAGGAATTCTATCAGTAAAGAGGTAGGAATGGGCTCATTCATATTTCATTGGTGTACAGAAACACTAAGAGTTAATCCTACTAAGAATTTAGGAAAATACTCTGGAGTTTTGGCCTTTCACAGCAGGTGGTTCTTTTGTTCCTGTCAGTCATCTTCTCACTAGGCTACAGTACTTGAAGGGACTGAAAAAAATTACGCTACCTTGATCAGTCCTGAGGCGTGTGACACATATAGTTTCTGAGTGTGGAGTGTGTTTCTGTTTTCAAAGCAACCTCACTGCCCTAATTCCTGTTTCTTGCTTGGGTGTGGAGTAGGGGGTCTGTTCTCCCAGCAGCCCCACTGCCCTGACTCCTGTATCTTGTTTGGGTGTGGAGTAGGCGGTCTGTTCTCCCATCAGCCCCACTACCCTGACTCCTGCATCTTGTTTGGGTGTGGAGTAGGGGGTCTGCTCTCCCAACAGTCCCACTGTCCTAGTTCCTGTATCTTGTTTGGGTGTGGAGTAGGGGGTGTTCTCCCAGCAGCCTCACTGTCCTGACTCCTGTATCTTGTTTGGGTGTGGAGTAGGGGGTCTGTTCTCCCATCAGCCCCACTGCCCTGACTCCTGCATCTTGTTTGGGTGTGGAGTAGGGGGTCTGCTCTCCCAACAGCCCCACTGTCCTAGTTCCTGTATCTTGTTTGGGTGTGGAGTAGGGGGTCTGCTCTCCCAACAGCCCCACTGTCCTAGTTCCTGTATCTTGTTTGGGTGTGGAGTAGGGGGTCTATTCTCCCAGCAGCCTCACTGCCCTGACTCCTGTATCTTGTTTGGGTGTGGAGTAGGGGGTCTGTTCTCCCAGCAGCTCCACTGCCCTGACTCCTGTATCTTGTTTGGGTGTGGAGTAGGGGTCTGTTCTCCCAGCAGCCTCACTGCCCTGACTCCTGTATCTTGTGTGGGTGTTGAGTAGGGGTCTGTTCTCCCAGCAGCTCCACTGCCCTGACTCCTGTATCTTATTTGGGTGTGGAGTAGGGGTCTGTTCTCCCAGCAGCCCCACTGCCCTGACTCCTGCATCTTGTTTGGGTGTGGAGTAGGGGGTCTGCTCTCCCAACAGCCCCACTGTCCTAGTTCCTGTATCTTGTTTGGGTGTGGAGTAGGGGGTCTGTTCTCTCAGCAGCTCCACTGCCCTGACTCCTGTATCTTGTTTGGGTGTGAGTAGGGGTCTGTTCTCCAGCAGCTCCACTGCCCTGACTCCTGTATCTTGTTTGGGTGTGGAGTAGGGGGTCTGTTCTCCCAGCAGCTCCACTGCCCTGACTCCTGTATCTTGTTTGGGTGTGGAGTAGGGGTCTGTTCTCCCAGCAGCCCCACTGCCCTGACTCCTGTATCTTGTGTGGGTGTGGAGTAGGGGGTCTGTTCTCCCAGCAGCCCCACTGCCCTGACTCCTGTATCTTGTTTGGGTGTGGAGTAGGGGTCTGTTCTCCCAGCAGCCCCACTGCCCTGACTCCTGTATCTTGTTTGGGTGTGGAGTAGGGGGTCTGTTCTCCCAGCAGCCTCACTGCCCTGACTCCTGTATCTTGTTTGGGTGTGGAGTAGAGGGAGCTGTTCTCCCAGTAGCCCCACTGCCCTGACTCCTGTATCTTGTGTGGGTGTGGAGTAGAGGGAGCTGTTCTCCCAGTAGCCCCACTGCTCTAATTCTTTTTTCTTGTCTGGGTATGGAGTAGGGGTATCTGTTTTTCCAGCAGCCTCACCGCTCTAATTCCTGCATCTTGTCTGGGTGTGGAGTAAGGAGCTCTGCTCTACCAGCAGCTCCACTGCCCTAATTCTTGTATCCTGGCTGGAAGTGGACTAGGGGGTCTGCTCTCCCAACAGCCCCACTGTCCTAGTTCCTGTATCTTGTTTGGATGTGGAGTAGGGGGTCTGTTCTCCCAGCAGCCCCACTGCCCTAATTCCTGTATCTTACCTGGGTGTGGAGTAGGGGGTCTGCTCTCCCAGCAGCCACACTGTCCTAATTCCTGTATTTTGTTTGGGTGTGGATCATGGGGTCCATTCTCCAAGCAGTCCAACTGCCCTAATTCCTGTATTTTGTTTTGGTGTGGAGTAGGGGGAGTTGTTCTCCCAGTGGCCCCACTGCCCTAATCCCTTTTTCATGGCTGGGTGTGGAGTAGGGGGTCTGCTCTCCCAGCAGCCCCACTGCCCTAATTCCTGTATTTAGTCTGAGGACTATTTCATGTGCAATTTATAAATATGAGACATGGAAGCTGGACTGAGTATAAAAAGAATGAAACCACAGGACCTCAACTCAGGTCAGTGAGGTACATAGAAATAAATATGGCACAGAGTAGGTCCTGACCAAGCAGGGTCACTGTGATGTGGTAGTCAGACTTTTGCAAATGCGAGCTGACGTTTAACTAAGTACTCTTATTTAAGGTATGACAAGAAGAAGTAATAAATTAGATAAATACCCCAACTGAACCATAGCCTGTGATTTTCATGCTGCCGTGCATCATATATCGTGTAGTTTTGTCATACCTGTGAAAACAAATGTCATAACATGTCAACAAATGTCAATAAAAGGCAACAGAATGGGAGCAGAGCATGAGATGGGTGGAGTGATACTGGCAAAGACCAAACAGGGAAGAGACCTGGGGGTAATCATATGGGCTGACCCAATGGTGTCCAGGCAGTCGGAAAAGCTAGTGGGATGTTGAGGTGCATAGGTAGGGGTAGCTCCAGCAGGAAGAGAGAGGTGGTACTGCCCATATATAAATCACTGGTAAAACCCTACCTAGAGTACTGTGTCCAGTTCTGGAGACCACATCTTAAAAAAGGACATAGACAGAGTGGAGGCGGTCCAAAGAAGGGCTACCAAAATGGTGCAGGATCTGCAACAAACACCCTACGAGGAAAGGCTAATGGAGCTAAATATGTACACCCAGGAGGGGGATATGATAGAAACCTTAAACGCCTTACATGGATCAATGAGGTACAGGAGCAGAGTATCTTTCAGAGAAAAAAGGTGTTCTATAACAAGCAGGCATGATATGAAGCTGGAGGCAGTAAATTCAGGAGGGATGTGAGGAGGATATTTTTCACAGAAAAGGTGGTGGATACCTGGAATAGCCTTCCAGTGGAAGTAGTGGGGGTGAAAACAGTGATTGGGTTCAAAAATGCCTGGGATAGGCACGAGGTGATCGCTAGGGGTAGGTTAGAGGGGAGAAGAGGCTGTGAAGTGGATTAAGCAGGGTCTGAAAAAAAACACATATAGGCAGACTGGGAGGGCCCAGCGGCCCTTATCTGCCATCACATGCTATGTATCTATGTATCTGTGTATCTAGATCTTTATTTTCCGTTCAGAAATAGTGAATACAGGAATATGTCCTTTTCACATCTATTATGTCACCGCTATGCCTTCTCAATGGATGCTACATCACTGAGAGATTGTATATTTTTATTTTACAGTTTTTTTTCCCTCAGGCTAGCTGAGCCGAGATGCATCTCAATTTCAGGGGGGTTCTGCTTCTACCCATTTCTACAGCTCAGTGGACTGGGGCACTGAGAGTTTAAGTGACTTGCCCAAGGTCACCCAGTGAGTATTTGGCTCTAGCAGGGTTTGAACTTTTGATTTCCTGCTTCCTAAGTTGTTGCTCTAACCACTATCCCCACACTGCCTCCCAGAGAAGCTGTGGGTCTGCAGACATTTACTGAGACAGGCAGCTCAACAGACTGAGCAGTATCCTGTGTATTCCTTACCTGGCTTTTGCATATTTGAGTTACTGTACAGACCCAGACATGGACCTGTAATCCTGCTGACTTAGTCAAGGGCCTGTGATATACACTTGGCAAACATTCTGTGATATACATCCAGTCTAGAGTAATAGACACCCAGCAAACAGCTTGCCATAAATGCCCAGCTAATAGTTATCTGCACAGCCTACATCCTGCAATGTACACCCAGCTAACCCAGCAATGGCCTATGATATACACAGCAAACAGCCTGAGTGAAATACTCCCAGACCACTTTAGTGCTTCAGGGCGCCGGCATTAGGGTGTAAGGGCACCGAGTCATTAGGGAGCAAAAACCAGAATTCGCTGCACCCTCCTCAAGGTCTGCCCCTCCCCGGAGTTGGAATCTAAAGTTATGGGTGTTGGGGGGCACAGCCCCCCAGAAATACAGTGGTCGGCGACATTCCAATTGGCACACTAATGACTCAGCTCCCTAACGCTGGCATGTTCCGAGGGTGGAACCCTCCCAGACAACAGCCTGTGATATACACCTAGTCAATAGCCTGTGATATACACCCAGCCAACAGCCTGTGTTGTACACCCACCCAACAGCCTGTGTTGTACACCCACCCAGCAGCTTCTGTTATACACCCAACCAACAGCATGTGTTATACACCTAGTCAACAGTTTGTGATATACAGCCACCCAACAGCTTCTGTTATACACCCAACAACAGCATGTGATATACATCTAGTCAACAGTCTTTGATATACAGCCACCCAGCAGCTTCTGTTGTACACCCAACCAACAGCATGTGATACACACCTAGTTAACAGTCTGTGTTATATAGCCAGCCAACAGCTTCTGTTATACACCCAACAACAGCATATGATATACACCTAGTCAACAGTCTGTGATATACAGCCAGTCTACAGCTTGTGATATACACACGACCCAGCCAGCATCCTGTGATATACATACAACCACACACCTGTAATATACACTAAGCCAACATCCTGTGATATATACTACAGATGCACCCAGCCAACAACTCATGATATATACCCAGCTAACTGTCAGGAATATATGCTCAGCTGAGGTTGAGCTTTACTCAACTGACAGCTTGCAGTAACCACCTAGATAGCCCAGTCAGTGGCATGTGATATACACTTAGCTGGCAGTCTGCACTACATATCCAGCCAAAGCCTGTGATATACATCCAGCTGAAAGTGGCATACAATAGTACAATAGAATAGAACAGAACCGAATACAATAAAATACAATACAACAGTACAGTACAAAACAGTAGAATACAATGCAGTACAGTATAATACAGTGCAAGACAGTACAGTACAATACAGTACAATTCAGTACAATACGATACAGTACAGTACAGCACAGTACAGAACAGTACAATACAGTACAGAACAGTACAGCACAATACAGTACAGAACAGTACAATACAGTACAATGCAGTACAATACTGATCAGTACAGTACAGAACAGTACAATCCAGTACAGAACATTACAATTAGTACAGTACAACACAGAACATTATAAATCTAATTAATTATTCATGAGCTAAAGCAGCTTAGTGATTGGTTGCTGTGCCAGTCTGAAATCTCTTAGAAAATGCCGCACACGGCAGTGACACTCAGCTGATTGCACACTCTACGCTGACAGAAGTAGTGGAAAAACAAGAAGTGTTTTTGGCGCTGCTGTCAATAAAAAAGTTAACAGTCCTGCATTCAAGTGAATAATTAGTGTAGTAATGCTTGTATCATGCTCAGTTTAAGTCCCTGCACATCACATCATTCCTACCCACCAGCACATCAGCATCGTTTAGCATGTTACAAGATGAACCAGTGTCACCACATGGCAGTGTCGGTGTGCACCAAAAAAAAAAAAAAAACTGTTTAAAAAGTCTCATTATTGCGATTAGACTTATAACCGCAAAAATTAACCTCACAGCTTGTCATTTCCTGAGGATTAATGACTGGCCACTGGGGGTTGGCCCTCCCCCGGGCTAGTTGTTAATCCTCAGGAAATGACTGACTGGTCGGGCATTATTGCTTAAGTACGGCACAGTACATACAATACAATACAATAGAAATGGAAAGAATGACCACCAACAGTGGCAAGAGAGTTAGGGAATGAAGCAAGAAGGGAGGCTGAGGAGAAGCAAAGGGATCGCGTAAGAAGAGACTGATGCAGTGCGATATGAAAGCACTAGATTAGAACATGCAAAATTTTGATGGTGGAGAGAGTAATTTTATAATGGATACAGAAAGGGATGGAGAGTCTGTGGTGATTTTTCAGAATCTGTGTTCTGTGATCACATTTTGTAATATAGGTCAAAATATGCAGTACATATAGTTGGAAGTTGGAAGGTGGAAGGGTGAGGGGGGAAAAGAGGAGGAGGTTTTTCACTGAGAGGGTGGTGGACCCTTGGAATGCTCTGCCTGGTGAGCTGGTTCAGAGATCCACAGTGGAGAGCTTTAAGAGAGGGTGGGACAGACACAGAAAGTGGACGTATCAGATGATGGCCTGTCCCGGGGGGGTGGGGATGGATGATAGGGGTTTCTGGAGCACAAGGGATGGGAGGGTCTCGGCACCCAACTAAGGATCTAGGTTCGAGCAGACTTGATAGACCATAAGGCCTAATCTGCTGGCAAATAGTATGTTAGTATATACCCAGCTGACAGTCTGCAATATAAAAATCCTGCAAATGCTTGTGATGTGTGCTCGGCTGAGAGAAATATAGATCCAGCTAACAACCTGCAATAGAACCCAACTGGAGACAATATACACCTAGCTGATAGCCTGTGATATAAGTCCAACGACTGGAAAGAAACACCTACGGCAGTGAACAGCTTGGGATATATGCCCAATTGATGAACACCTATACCTAGCTGGCAACCTGCTATATATGCCCAGCTGAGGGCCTGTGATGTACAAAAAAATGAACCAAAAACACAAACAGAGGAAGCACCTCAGGTACAACCTACAAAGTGCACATAAGTGGCTGCCAGCAAAGTTGATTTGTTAGATGCTGACATGCAAAAATAGAAGAAACGGTGACAGGGATACCATGGCGCTTTGCATCCAAATGTATGATGGAGTGACTTTTTGTGTTTTGGGTATTGCCACTTTATGGATAGCATCCACCGGCAGTCAATGTGTGCATGGTCTTGGTGATTCTGTTGTACAACAAGATAAGGCCTGCAATATTCACTTAGCTGAGAATGATATACATCCAACTAGCACTGTGCAATAGATACCCAGCTGAGGAACTCTGAGATACAATCCATCAGATAGAGATAGATAGATAGGTAGATAGATAGATAGATAGATAGATAGATAGATAGATAGATAGATAGACAGACAGATAGACAGACAGATAGATAGATATATAGATAGCCAGATAGATAGATAGACAGACAGATAGATACTGTAGATAGATAGATAGATAGATAGATAGATAGATAGATAGATAGATAGATAGATAGATAGATAGATAGATACTGTCTGTAGATAGAAAGATAAATAGATAGATACTGTCTGTAGAAAGATAGATAGATAGATAGATAGACAGACAGACAGATAGATAGTTAGATAGATCCTGTCAATAAATAGATCACAAATAGACAGACATACAGATAGATAGATAGATAGATAGATAGATAGATAGATAGATAGATAGATAGATAGATAGATAGATAGATAGATAATTTATAGAGTGCCGCTTCCCGGAGGCTTGGAGAGATGTACAACTTCTTAAAAAAAACACCATCCAAAGATTGCAATAAACACATTGCAGAATATAAAACAGCATCAAAATCTATGTGTCACATAAAACATGACAGTCAGTACAATATAAAACCCTCAGAATTATACATTATATAGGTCATATGCTTCGTTAAATAAAAATGTTTTAACCCCTTTTTTAAAGGTTTCCACCAAGGATGCCTCTCTCAGATAACCTGGCAGTGAATCCCACAGGGCTGGTGCAACAACGGAGAAAACACAATCTCCAGATTGCCACAACCTAGCCATGGGGACCACTAGGAGGCATCCCTCGGAGGAACGGAGAGCACAAGCCAGGCAGTGAAGAACGAGGAGGTCTTGTAGGTAGTCTGGTCCCTGGCCATGCAGGGCTTTATAGCTCAGTAATCTGACCTTGAAGGCAATCCTCCACCTTATCAGCAGCCAGTGCAGTCCGTAGAGGACAGGCATGATATGATCAAATCTCAAGACACCAGTCAACAGCCTGGCCACTGTGTTCTGCTCGAGCTGCAGATGGTGGAGATTGCCTCCAGATAGCCCCAGGTGCAGAGCATTGCAGTAATCTAACCTGGACATGATGGAGGCATGTACTAGAGTGGCAAGGTCATCAGTTGGTATCAGGGCTCGGATCTGGGCAATGTTCCTGAGTTGGTAAATGCCACTTTGGATGATGGCCGACACCTGAGTATCAAGTGTCAGACAGTCATCAAGGATCATGCCCAGATCCCTAACCTGAATAGAGGGGGTCAAAGGATCACCTCCCAGTATCAAACCAGGATCATTTCCCAACCCTCCTCCATCTCGCCGATGACCAGGATCCATCACCAGTACCTCCGCCTTGTCCAGGTTGAGTTGTAGCCAGTTTGAGCCATCCAGCTCTGGATCTTGTCCAGGCAGGTGTTAAGCACAGAGGCTGCAATCTGGTTTCCAGGTGTACAGGACAAGAATAGCTGGGTATCATCAACATAGCAATGAAAACCCAGCCCAAACCACCTGAAAACATCTCCTAATGCCAACATGTATACCATGAACAACAGAGGTGACAGGACCGACCCTTGCAGAACCCCACAGAGTAGGGGCATTGGGTTAGATGAGGATAACCCCATTGTCACCCTCTTCACTCTGCCTGTGAGGTAGGACCTAAACCAGCTGATGACATTGCCAGTTAGTCCATGCCAGTTCTGCAGTTGGTCCAGTAACACCTCATGGTCCATGGTGTCAAATGCCGTAAAGAGATCCAGGAGGACAAGGATGGTATGCTCTCCCTTATCTCTCGCTATAAGGAGATTGTTCGGCACCTTCACCAGGGCAGTCTTCATGCTGTGTCCAGGTCTAAATCCAGACTGGAAATGTTCAAAAATGGCAGAGCAGGTGAGATGAGTCTTAAGCTGAATGACCACCACTTTTTCTAAAGCCTTCCCTAAAAATGGGAGGTTTGAGACCCATCTGTAGTTGGTGAGACACTCCAGGTCCAATGAAGGTTTCTTCAAAAGGGCCATAAGAAAGACCCCACTCCCCAAGGAACACCCGATGATCTCAGCAACTACAGAACCAATCAGGCCAACGCAACCAACGCAAAAGTCAGGTTGGACCTGGGTCTGGATCACAATAGGTTGGTTACAGACTCACGACTATCTCGACTACCTCATCCACTCCAACCAGATCAGACTCACCCCACCCAAGAGGGGTGCCCTGGAACATCATTAGTCTAATCCCGCAATCTCTTTGAGTAGCACTGGAGGAGATCTCGGTCCTGATAGAGGACACTTTGTTGGCAAAGAACAGAACAAACTAATCGCACCTCGTGCTTGAACTTGCTCCTCCAGTACGGAGACAGACTGGATGCAACAACCCATCCACCATAAGGAAGAGCTGAGCCAGTCTGTTCCTTGCTGCAGCAATCTCCATCGACAGAAAATCTGCCTTTTTTCGAGCGATTGTCCTTTGATAGTCACCATAATGTGACCTCAAAGCCAATTTGTCTTCCATCAGTCCCGATCTCCTCCAGCATCCCTCCAACCTCTAGCCCTTTATCTTTAACTCCCTGAGTTCCCATCAAACCTAGGGGGCCTCCAGCAAGTAGATAAGGGCCAGACACATGCAGGCACAATAGAATCGAAGGTTGCAGTGATAGCCCTATTACAGGCTGCCATTGCCTCCTCCGCACCCATCGCACATGCAGTTTCCACGCTCGATAGGTGCAGTACCATCTGTAGTCCTACTGGGGACAATCCTAGCAAAAGGCGGTACTGGACCATCTCCACAGAGGATGGACCCTTGGGGGGGCCCAAACGTGACCCTCAGGGTGCAATGATCTGACCAAACAACTGGATCAATCATGAGGTCATTGGCCCCAAAACCAGAGTGAACACCAGGTCCAGTGTGTGGCCGTGCGAGTGGGTCACTGAGGTGATAACCTGTGACAGACACAGAGCTTCCAGGCTCTGCAGGAGGTCATTATCAAACAATAAGAGTCTGTCATCGACGCAGGTGTTGAAATCCCCCAGAACTAGTGGCAACACTCTCAAATGACATGGTAGAACCTACTGGTAACACCTTGAGGCCCAGGCTGGCTTTAAAACAAATGGCCACTCTCCCACCTCTGCGATCCTTCCTCAGGATGTGTACCACAGAATAATCAGCCAGAATTACTGCCTCCAAAATGGGGGCAGCATTTTCATCCAGCCAGGTTTCTAAGCCAGGTCTACCAAGGAAACCAAGTCCACTATTATAGCAGTCTTGTTCCTCATCGACCTGGCATTGCAAAGCACAGCCCTGGTCAGATGGGTGGGAGCTGCTGGACCAACAACCACCTGTCTACTATTTATTTATTTATTTTATTTACAAAATGTTTCACCAGGAAAGACAACATGAGCTGAAAAAAAAACAGCTAATTTCCAGAAGCATCCAGGGGAGGGGGGTTACAGAAGTTGGGAGAGCATACAAAATACATATACAAGGTAATAAAACATGTACAATAACTGATACATACAATAATGTCAATTGCATAGCTTGGTAGTGCACAGTAAGGTAGCTCAGATAACACAAATGAAGTGCTAGAGGAGGAGGATGAACTAAACTGATCGTGCTGGGCTACAAACCCAAGGGGCTGGTGGTATGTGAAAGCAAGGGGTGTGGTGGGTTGAAAAAGGTAAGAAGAGTATGGATACAGGTAAGAGAGCAGCAGAGAGAGCAGCCACGAATATGTGTCCCTTCCAGATGTTGAGAACCCGGCAAGGGAGGTGAGAATCAGGCAGACAGGGAAGAGGGAGTGGTGAGGGAGGGAGGAGGGGGGGGAGGGATCCAAGAGTGAATTGCCCCGCAGTGATGCTGAGAACCCAGCAAGGGGGATATAGAACCAGGCAAAAAAGAATTTATTTATTTATTTGCTTTTGTTAACCGGGTAAGCACACTAGACAGCCATGTGCCTATTTTCAGGTGAGACCCAGGAGAGTTACAGGTGTCATACATTGTACAATTACATTTACAGAATAGGGAAAAGTCCATAGGAGATTTCAGCATCACTAGAGGTGGCTCTGCAATTGTCGAAAATACATGGGAGGAATACAGGTAATAACAGGAAATAACTCAAAACATGGATTGGTAGTTCACAATTAGTCAGTTTGAGGAGACAAGAAGGTAACCTAGCACAACAGGCGTTACAAGGCTAGCTCTAGGACAAGGTAAACAGTATGCTTAAACATGCGTAGCAGTGACAATGGTAAGTGCAAGCAGGAGGTGCCAAAGGCAGGGGGATGACCAGGGCTTGCTGGGGCTGGAGCTAGAGGAGAAGGGCAGGGCAGAGGCGGAGGAGGAGGAGGAGGAGAGGCCCCACGAGGAAGGGGATGGGAAGAGGACTGGAAGGTGGGAGGAGGAGGAGGAGGAGGGTGGGGGAATGGGAGACAATGCAGAGGTTGAAGGATAAATAGGGAAAATTGGAGGCCAGGAGAGATAGGGGATCTGGAATGGGAAGAAGGAGTTCAGAGAGGGAAGCTGGCGGGGGAGCAAGGTAGTGCGATCCTGGGACTGTAAGGGTGAAGGGTGAGAATGGAAAGCAGGGATTCAGAGGGGGGAGCAGGTGGGGGAGGACACAATAGTGTGATCCTGGGACTGTAAGGGGGAGGAATGAGAAAAGGAGAAAGAAGTTAGAACACACTGTGGCAAACTTAGTGGAAGAGAACAGTTTGGTAGACTAGAAGGAGGGTCTGGTGAAAACAGATAGGTAGCGTGTTCAAATACTGGGAGATAAGGAATGAGAAGGGTAGAAGAGTAGGTTTAAGGAGGGAAGGGTTGAGGTGGGGCTGGGAACATAAAGGGGTAGGGGACATTAGTTGTGTAGGCAGGGAAATGAAAGATAGGGTTGAGGAGGGAAGAGATTAGAGCATGGAGAAAGGGGGTAGAGAAGGGGGGGCTAGATGCAAGAACAGTTGGGGTAAAAGTAGTTGTGCAGGGCCTGGGAGATAGAAGATGGAGAAGAGGAAAGTCTGATAGGGGAAGGAAGCAAGTTCCAGAGCTTTGGGAAACGGTAGGAGAAAGTAGCCTGGCCTATGGAGGTGGTACAACTAGGGATAGCTAGGGTGCGCACATCAGTGGAGCGGAGAGGGCGGAAGGTGTGTGGTGGGGTACACTATCTAGAGTAGAGCCCTTGGGTATGGGGACTAGACAGGGAGGGCCCCTCTCCAGTACCCATTTCACCGCTGAGCCTCATCACCCGAATTGCTGACTCCCTGGCAGTCACTCCCATAGGATAGGTAGGAATATACACCTAGCTGAGGCCTGTTATTTACATTAAGCAGAGGGAGTGTGAGATACACCCCACAGAGGGCCAGTGAGATATGCCACACAGAGGGCCAGCGAGATATACCCCATAGAGGGACAGTGAGATATACCCTGCAGAAGACCAGTAGGATACCCCCTGCAGACGGCCAGTGAGATATACCCCACAGAGGGCCAGTGAGACAAACCTTGCAGAGGGCCAGTAAGATATACCCCACAGAAGGTCAGTGAGATACAACCCAGAGAGAGCCACTGAGAAACACCCCACAGAGTGCTAGTGAGATATACCCTCAACAAGGAGAGTGAGATACAACCCACAGACAGCCACTGAGATACACACCATAGAAGGCCAGTGAGATCTACCCCACAGAGGGCAAGTGAGATACATCCCACAGACGGCTAGTGAGATACAGCTCGCAGAGGGCCAGTAAGATACACCACACAGAGGGTCAGTGAAATATACCCTGTAGAGGGCCAGTGAGATGCACCCCACAGAGGGCCAGTGAGATATACCTCCAGAAGGCCAGTGAGATACACCATGCAGAGGGTCAGCGAGGTATGCCCTGTAGACGGACAGTGAGATATATCCTGCAGTGGGACAGTGAAATACACTCCAGAGAGGGCCAGTAAGATATGCCCCACAGAGGTCCAGTGAAAAACAACCTGCAGAAGGCCAGTAACATATACCCCACAGAGGGCCAGTGAGATATACACCACAGAGCACCAGTGAGATATACCCAATAGAGGGCTAGTGAGATGCACCCCACAGAGGGCTAGTGAGATACAACCTGCAGAGGGCAAGTGGGATACACCCCACAGAGTGCCAGTGAGATCTACCCCCAGAAGGAGAGTGAGATACACCCCACAGAGGGCCAATGAGATGCACACCATAGAGAGCCAGTGAGATATACCCCACAGATTGCCACTGAGATATATCCCACAGATGGCCAGTAAGATACATCTCACAGAGGGCCAGTGAAAAATACTCCATAGAGGGCTAGTGAGATACACCCCACAAAGGGCCAATGAGATATATCCTGCAGATGGCTAGTGAGATCTACACCACAGAGCACCAGTGAGATATACCCCATAGAGGGCTAGTGGGATACATCCTGCAGAGGGTCAGTGAGATACACCCCGCAGAGGGCCAGTGAGATATACCCCACAGAAGGCCGATGAAATACACCCCATCGAGGGCCAGTGAGATACACCTCACAGTGGGCCAGTGAGATATATCATGCAGACAGCCAGTGAAATATACCTCATAGAGAGTCAATGAGATATACTCATTTGAGGGCTGGTGAGAGACACCCCACAGAGGCCAGTGAGATACACCATGCAGAAGGACAGTGAGATACACCCTGCTGAGGGCCAGTGAGATACTTCATGCAGAGGGTCAATGAGATACACCCCGCAGAGGGCCAGTGAGATACACCATACAGAAGGCCAGTGAGATACATCCTGCTGCAGAGGGCCAGTGAGATACAACATACAGAGGGTCTGTCCGTGTTCACCCTCTCTCCCTTTGCCCTCAGTCCCCTTGGTTTGATGGGACTTTGAGGGAGATGCAGCGACTAGGACGAAGGTTAGAGAGTTGCTGGCAGAGATTCGCCCTGGAGGCCAACCATCTTAGATTGATGGAGCATTACCAAGCCTATCGATCTGCAATCACCTGCAAGAAGGCAGAGTTCCTGTCCAGGGAGATTGCAGCCATTCAGAACCGATCGGCTCAGCTCTTTCGAACTGTAGACAGACTGTGCAACCCAGCCTGCCTGCAGATTCAAAGAGCTTTTTCATAAGTGGAGTGTGATGAGCTTGCTAGATTCTTTGCGGCTAAGGTGGCTGACATCAGGGAGGGACTCCAACCAGCACACTCTATGGGAAACGCTATTGATCGGCGCCCGGCCACTTTCCCTCAGTTTTCCTGGAGTACCTTCAACTGGCCGGAGCTCATCGATGTCGTGTGGATTGTTCTTGGTATGCACCCTACATGCTGTAGTCTGGACCCAGGCCCAACCACCCTGATTATGGGTTGTTGTGATATCATTGGCCCAGTCCTAGCACGGATAGTCTGGTGCTCCCTTGAGTCAGGTGAGTTTCCCAGCTCCCTGAAGGAGGCAGTGGTGACACCCCTCCCAAAGAAAGCTTTTCTGGACCCAGACTACCCTGCCAACTACAGACCAATCTCTAACCTCCCCGTTGTGAGGAAGGGGATTGAGAAAGTAGTGGCACTTCAACTGCATTTGACCATCCATGACATCTCTGAACCTCTCCAATATGGTTTCCAAAAAAGACATACCGAGACTGCACTAGTTCGAGTGCTCAGTGATCTCCTGATGGCAAGAGATCGAAAAAAAATTCCATCTTGGTTCTCCTGGATCTCTCTTCAGCATTTGACACTGTGGACCATGGGGTTCTCCTCAAATGCCTGAGGTTCATCTGTTACCTGTTGGATACAGTCCTCAGGTGGTTTAAATCTTTCCTCACTGGCAGAACTCAGAGGGTGGCGTCAGGGATTTATTCCTCTGACCCAGTCTCTCTGACATTTGGGGTCCTTCAGGGTTCGATACTGTCCCCCATGTTGTTCACAGTGTACATACTCCCCCTCGGAGACATTGTAAGATGGTATGGGCTGAGGCTTCACTGCTATGCTAATGATACCCAGCTCTACCTGTCTTTTGCACCCGACCAGGATAAAGCTCTCTCGGTATTCAATAACTGCCTCGCTGAAATCCAGGGTTGGATGAATTCAAGCTGGCTGAGGTTGAACTCGGAAAAGACTGAAGTAATGGTCATGGACCCGGGTCGCTGGATTGGGGGGTTGGGAGTGGGTTTTCCTTCCAGTCTCTTTCTTGGAAGCTCCCAGCTGCCCACCCCTGAACGCATGTGAAACCTAGGGGTGATCTTTGATGATGGGCTGACACTACGCTCACAGGTGTTGGCAGTCATCAAATCCTCTTTTTACCACCTGAGGAACATCGCTAGGGTTAAGCACCTGGTTCCATCCGGTGATCCTGCTACACTGGTCCACGCCTTTGTGACCTCGTGCCTCAATTATTGCAACTCCCTTTACCTAGGGCTACCTGAGGTTGATATCAGCTGCTTACAGCTGGTGCAGAACGCTGCAGCTCGGTTATTGACAGGAACCCCCCCCCAGACTTGTCGCATATCTCTGGTGCTGCGCAAACTGCACTGGCTGCTAGTTCAGTGGTGGATCACCTTTAAAGTCAGACTTTTGACTTATAAAGCCCTACATGGAGAGGGCCTGGACTACCTGAAAGATCTTCTGGTTCCTTACCACCCCAGGCGATCACTCCGTTCGGCTGACAAGGGGTTGCTAGAGATTCCAAGGGTATTTTTTAAATCATCAAGGGTCCGCGCATTCATGTACGCAGCCCTGCCCTTTGGAATTCTCTATCCTGCCAGCTTCGGGAGTGTGTGACTGTGGAGGGATTCAAACAGGCCCTAAAAACCCACTTATGGTGTTTAGCTACTCTGTCTGATTTTATTGATGCTTGCTTTCTGTAAGCAGTTGTTTTTAACTGTGTTTTAGTATTTGGTTTTACCTTTTGTAAAGCGCCTTGGCTTTTGAAAGGCACGGTATAAATAAACTTTATTATTATTATTGTACAGAAGGCCAGTGAGATACATCCTGCCATAGAGGGCCAGTGAGCTACACCCCGAAGAGGGCCAGTGAGCTACATCCCATGGAGGGCCAGTGAAATACACCATGCAGAGGACCAGTGAGATACATCCCACAGAGGGCTAGTGAGATGTACCCCACAGAGGGCCAGTGAGATATACCCCACAAAGGGCCAGTTAGATACACCCTGCACAAAACCTGTCACATACACCCAGCTGAAATCTACAATATACTGTACATCCAAACAAATCAGGTGTCGTAGTGGTACAAACTTTCCATTTGCACTCTCAAAGGTTTTCATTTCATTTTTCCTGTGTTGACTTGTCTGCCTTATGTCAGCCGCCAGCTTTGAGTGCACGCTATTGAGAGGGGCTGGAGGAAGGATTCATCTGGCTTTAAAGATGAGACAGAGAAATTGCAGCCTTTGATGTTCCCTGCAGCTTGTAGACACCAGGAGACTATCTACAGCTTTTAAACAGCTCAACTTAAATGCCCCTTTAAGACTTACAATGACGGATCACTAAATGTGACAAGGCTAGCACCCTGCAGTATTCTCCCAAAATCTGTTAACCATTTGCACTTCCTGGGACTTTACTTTGAAACCTTGTTAGCTCTTCCATTGCACTGGATTAGTGATGCATTTATGCTGCAATCACCTCATGCTCCTCACGGGTGAATTTGTGTTGTGACCTGCACCTCAACTTCTCGTAGGTGAATCTGTGATGTGACCTGCACCTCAACTACTCGTAGGTGAATCTGTGATGTGACCTGCACCTCAGCTCCTCATAGGTGAATCTGTGATGTGACCTGCACCTCAACTCCTCGTACTGTAGGTGAATCTGTGATGTGACCTGCACCTCAAACTCCTTGTAGGTGAATCTGTGATGTGATGTGATGTGACCTGCACCTCAGCTCCTCGTAGGTGAATCTGTGATGTGACCTGCACCTCAAACTCCTTGTAGGTTATATGTGGTACAGTGCATGGTGGAACGTTGTTACCTATGAAGATCGATTACTAGAATCAGCTTGTTATGCTGCAATAATGATGTCAAATTGTTGTTGTGCTACACTAACAACGTCACTATTGCACCACAACAAGTTGGAATACCGCCACGTGCCCACTGATGTCTAACCACGATGGCAATTACACGGAAGATATGTTTTTTTATTCTGGAGTTAGTGCTGTCAGGCAGTTTTTATTTTCAGTTTCTGACAGCGCTAACCAAAAAGGGAACAATGTCAGCCGGTGAAGTGATTCAAGTAAAAAGTAAGACTTTTCTTATCCTTATTTTTTTCCTTGGCACAAAAAATGTGCTGTTGGAGTGGCTGACACAGACTAGAGTCAAATAAAATTGACATAAAGGGACCATACAATATAACAAACATGTCCCGGGGTCTTTCTTTTCTGGTATGCTTGCCCATACAGTTTAAAAGATTGAGTATTAGCAGTCATACCCAGACTAGGCTGGGTTTAAATCTTGAGGTTTCCTGTTACCAAAGAAACCTCTCGATTGAAACCCAGCCTTGTTGTGTATGACTGCTCATACACAATCCTCTATGTGACCTGCACCTCAAAGTCTTCATAGGTGAATTTGTGATGTGACATGCACCTCAACTCATCGTAGGTGAATTTGTGATGTGACCCGCACCTCAAAGTCTTCATAGGTTAATTTGTGATGTCACCTGCACCTCAACTCCTTATAGGTGAATTTGTGATGTGACCTGCATCTCAACTCCTCATAGGTGGATTTGTGATGTGACCTGCATCTCAACTCCTCATAGGTGAATTTATGCTGTGACCACCTGACACTCCTCCCTAGTGAATCTGTGCTGTGACTTGCACCTCAGGTTCCCCGTGGATACATTTTTGCTTTGACCATTGAAGCTCCTCTTGGTTTAATCTGTGTGTTGACCAATTGAACCTCTTCATGGGTGAATGTGTTCTGTGACCAACTGAAGTTCCCTGCTTGTGAATTTGTGTTTCAGAACTAATTCTGCTAAATCACTGCACACCCGATGTATCTGAAGGACCAGAAAATAGTTTCCAGTTCTCTCTGGTACCAATACACTCAGTCTGATTGAACTTAATAGGCTACTGTATCTACTACTATACAATGGCAAGAACGATTCTTGGATTGTGATTGGTCAGTCTGGGGCTGGACCCATGGCTTTACCCCAGCATAACACCACAGGTCTAGTCTCAGCCTCACTTTGAATCTTTTGATTGATTGTTGCCACATTTGCTTTTTTTGCATCTCCTCTTAAGAAACAAAAATATTTTTCCACACTAATAAAAACATTCTTTAAAATTATTTTTTATGCTATATATAACAACAAACCATTGTATAATAGGAATGATGCACTCCAGGGTATGTGTCTTGCTGGGATAACGCCATGCCTGGGGATTTGGATGCACTCGGCCTACGGCCTCATGCCCAACCCCCCCCCCGGCATGGCATTATCCCAGCATGACACACACCCTGTCATGCATTATTCCTTTAGTCAACAATACAGCCATGCCATCAGTGCAGAATATGACTGAAGACTGATTTCTCAGGCACCCCAGTATGATCACCTAACATTGCTTTTTCAATCCTTGCATTGTTTACCAGTTGATCTGCAGTGGTGAGCAGAGGAGCTACCAGTAGGGGGATGCTTTTCCAGGGGTGAACAGAGGGGATAACATCTTTGGTGGGGAATGGCACTTGTATGGGGTGAGCAGGGGGGCAACAGTTTTGGAGGTTGCCATTTCATGGGGTGAACAAAGGGGCTACCAGTGTATGTGGGGGGGTTGTCTTTGCATGGGATAAGCAGACAGGCTACCTCTGAGAGGGTGGGTTCCCTTGCTGGGTGAGCTGTGGGGCCACCCATGGGATGGTGCTCTTGTGAGTGAGCAAAGAGGCTTCAAGTGAGGGGGGCCTTTGTAGGGGTTAGCAGAGGGGCTAACAGTGGTGGTTAGGGGTAGGTTTTCTAGCAGAAGTGAGCAGAGGAGGTACCAGTAGGTGGGGAACTGCCCTTGCATGGAGTGAGCAGATGGTCCCATACCTCATGAATCGTATTACTGTGCCCCTAGTAGGTGCCCAGTGGCAAAGCTAGGGAATCAAGCTTCTATATCTGATGGCTTTTTATGGCAACCCCACTTCCCAGTTTTCTATGTGGCTGTATTTGTTGCTGTGCATTACCTCAATATATAGCCCATGCTGTACTTTGGAAGGGTACAGTTAAAGCAAAAACATCACAGCAGTGCTTAGGGTTGTTTTGCATTTAACTTTCTTTTTTATTCAAACAGGGCACAACAGTAATATTATACTATGAAATGAGTGGGGATCAGGCAATGGGGGTAGCCAAAATTCATTGGGGTAGTGGAGATCAGGTAATGGGAGCAGCCAAAATTAATGTGGAGGGGTGGAGATCATGCAATGGGAGCAACCAAAATCCATGGAGGAGGTGGAAATCAGGTAGTGGGAACAACCAAAATCCATGGGAGATGGGGATTAGGCAGTGGGAACAACCACAATCCATGGGGGTGGGACTCAGACAGTGGGAACAACCAATATTCCAATGGGGGATTGGGATCAGGCAGTGGGAGCAACCAATATCCAATGGGAGTGGGAATCAGGCAGTAGAAGCAATAAAAATCAATGCCTAGGGCCCCTTATGCCCCACGTCAAATCACATTGCAAGCCATATCCTACATGACATATGCTTCTCTACCCCCATGGGGCTGTGGTGATTTAAACCTACCTCACATCATGTTGCTTAGTACAGCTTATGGACACCATGCCATGGTATGGCTGTCACCAGCATATGGCATGCACACAATAAAAGAGAGGATTCAAATCTGGGGGATTCCTGAGGGATTTAGGACAGGGTTCCATGCAAATTCATGAGCTTCTGATAATAATGAGGAGAGAAGGGAGCAGTGGGCCCTAAGGTTTTGATCTGCATTCGGCAATGCAGAACGTGAATTGCTCTCTCTGTGTTGCAGTTCTTTTGAAACCTCTTGAGGTGTTATTTTTGATGTCAGTGGAACTCCTCACCCTGTGCTGATGCTGACAGTTCTATTAACACATCCATCTGGCCCTCTCTGTCAATCAGCAGAATGGCTCAGGAGTGCCAGTCTCCAAACAGTGACTTCAGATATTAATGACGTGCACTTGGATTGGATAAGTGTTATTACTAGACATGAGTAATGGATTTCTTTAGTTACTTTCTGTTTTTTTAGGCATGTCTTTCATATAATTAGAGCTTTATAACTGACAGCACTGTACTGTGATTTAATGGACTGTGATGTACCAGTGTACAAAAATCTATTGAAAGGATACTGGCAGTGTATAAGGTGCATCAAGTACTCCCCAACCCCTCTCCGGTCTCTCTCATTATCTTTTGTTACTCTTGTCATTGGTGTTAATTCATTTATTGATTTAGAATATTTAGAGGGGTAAACTCCTGGGCATGTAAGTATTGAAGTGCATTTTCAAATAGGCACTGTAGCAGTGAGTCTGTATGGCAACTCACGTGTGTGTGTGTGTGTGTGTGCATGCATGCTTGCATGTGTGTGTGTGTGTATGTGTGCACATGTATGTATGTATGATCTCAGTTGTGTGGGTGAGGGTGTGTGTGCCCATGCTTGTGTATGCATGTATGTGCATTTGTGCATGGGAGAGTTTCACTAGGATTACCAGCAGCAAGCCCTTTTTTAAATGAGTACAGTACCACCAATTTACACAGCAACACATCCCAGACTGTGTTACAGAAGTAAGAAACTAATGCAATAACTTAGTAATCTCTACAATCCGTGTGCATGTTATTCATAGCTATGCCATTTATATGTGTACATCTGGTGTGGAAAATAATTTAATCTAAAATAACTGTTTTTATCCATTATTCATTTAATCATTCCCCCAAAACTAGGTACAAGTACTTCACACCTCTGCCCACCCAAAACCTGATACTTTATACTCCCCCCCACACACACACAAAACCTGGTACTTCACACTCCTGTCCACCCAAAACCTGGTACTTTGCACCCCAGCCCACCAAAACCTGATACTTCACATTCCCTCCCCACCAAAAGCTTGTACTTCACATCCCCCAGCCAAAACCTGGTACTTCAGATCTCCCCCAGCCAAACCTGATACTTCACATTCGCCTCCCACCCCATCCAAAACCTGGTACTTCACGTCCCTCCTCCACCATCCAAAACCTGATACTTCACATCCTCTCCCAGCCAAACCTGGTACTTCACATTGCCCCGCCCACCCAGCCAAAACCTGGTGCTTTACATCCCCTACCAGCCAAAACCAGATACTTTATATCCCCTCCCAGCCAAAATCTGGTAATTCATATCCCCTCCCATCCAAAACTTGGGATTTCACATCCCCCCAGCCAAAATCTGATGCTTCATGCACCCCCACCAACCAAAACTGGTACTTCACATCCTCCCAGCCAAAATCTGGTACTTCACATCATCTGACCCCAAAACCTGATATTTCACACCCTCCCCCCCCCCACCAAAACCTGGAACTTCACAATGCTACACCAGCCCAAACCTGGTACTTCACATCGCTACACCAGCCCAAACCTGGTACTTCACATCTCCCAACCTGAAGCTCATACTTCACACCCCCATCCAAAACCTGGTATTTTACATTGCTACACCTGCCCAATCCTGTTACTTCACATCCCCTTCCCTGCCAAAACCTGGTACTTCACATCTTCCAACCTAAAGCTGGTACTTCACACCCCTGTCCAAAACCTGGTATTTCACACCCACCTGACCCCAACATCTGGTACTTCACATCCACCCCAGCCAAAGCCTGGTACTTCACACTCCCCATCCAAAACCTGGCATTTCATATCCCCCGACATAAAAACCTGGTACTTCACATCCCCTTCAGCCAAAATCTGGTACTTCACACACACCCAGTCAAAGCCTGGGACTTCACCCTCCCATCCAAAACCTGGTATTTCACATCCCCAGACCCCAAAACCTGGTACTTGACATCCCCCCCCAGCCAAAACTTGGTACTTCACATCCTGGTATTTCACATCCCCAAATCTGGTACTTCATATCCCCTCCTCCACTAAAACCTGGTACTTCAATCTCCCCATATAAAACCTGATACTTTAACCCCCCCCAGCCAAACCTGGTACTTCACATCCCTCACCGAGCCAAAATATGGTACTTCACATCTCCCCACAGCCAAAATGTGGAATGTCACCCTCCCAGCCTAACTCTGGTACTTCACACCCCCCCCAGCTGAAACCTGGTACTTTACATACCTCCCCCCCAGCAAAGATGAGTTTAACCAGTTGCAACCAACTATTTCAGCACACCTAATCATGGTGGGTTTGGTTCACTCTTTCCTGATTCCTAACCCCAAAATACAATCTTCCGGTCGTGTTCCAAGACTTCAATATTTGTAAAAACATCATGTGTACCTAAAATACCCTGTTATTTTTCCCCAAAAAGACTAGAGGACATGGGCTTTCTACCAAACAGACCATGTTGGGGATGGAATTTAAAACACACATACGTAGAGCATATGTTATTGAACTGTCCCCAGACTGCAAATGTATGGTCAAGAGTTCAAACAATATGTTCAGATGTTACTGGGCAGGATGTACTGAAGGTGCTGTCTCGATTCATCTGAGGTTGAATGCCTAATTCACCTTTTGTATGGAATATGCAGAAACTTAATGTTTTGGCAGCAGCGCCAGAAGTAAATCATCTTCAACACAAATGGAAAATGAACAAAGTACCCCAAATACTAGACTGGTGTAATTATAGGGGTAACACCGAGAATGATGAAAGAATTAGTCTTTCACTCCTCAACAAGCCTGATTTATTCAACCGATTAGAACCTTGGCTGTAAGGCACAGAAACTATCCTACTTAAAAATGTTCTACTACATTCTGAGACATGAATGTTATGTTTGTCCCCTATGCTATTGTATTTAAAGCTTTGTATGAGTTATATGGTTTAATGGTACATGTTTGAATGCTGTTACTGTACTAGATTATTTTAAATAAAATGCTTTGATGCAAAAAAAAGAGGTACAAAAGTATGACCCCTCATTCTACTAGGAGCTCTAATAAAGCCCTTTACCTAGTCCCTTTCTGTAAGACATCCCTAGGGCAGCAAGTGTTCTTCCACAGGGCCCCTGTCCTGCTCTATGGCCTGCCTCCTCTGGTTTCCTCTACAGTTACATTGGGCCCCTTTAAAACTAAACTTCACCAGCACCTACACTCTGTGAATAGTTGTGACTGCTCCTTACTTTTACTGGTCAATCTGGGACTTCTCATGGCTTGTCCCTCAGTTTCCCCCTACTCCTCCACACCTTATCTCGGTCTAATTTCTCCCTCCCCACTGTGTACCCCTCCTGCCCTTTACGCATCTTTTACCTACACTCTTTCCTATTCCTCCTTCTCTATACCTTACACCGCTCTATGTAACTGTTCTCCCTACCCCCCAGGTGTCTCACAACTCTCCTTAACTGACTTCCTTCTGGTCCCCTTTTCTTTTCTTTAATTTCCTATCTGTTTACACAGTTAGCTAGCACTGCCTGCACCATGTCTGTTTCATTATCACATACTCCGTCTTTAGTTATGATGCACTTATGTATAATGCACTGCATTACTTGTATACTCTTTTCCTATGTATTATGTACTGTATTAATTTCCTGTAATGTTTTGTTTCCTGTCTGTTTTAAATCTACTCACCATGTTGTTTCTTTGCCATGCACTCTGCCATCATTTATGAAGTACTTATGTATAATGTACTATATTATTTGTATACTCGTATCCTATGTATAATGTACTGTATTAATTTCCTGTAATTTTTTTGTAACCTGTCTGTAAATCTGACATGGAGTATTTGCAAAAGAGTTTTTAACTCAAAGGTTTGTAATTCCAAGACTTCAATAAATAAATAAATGAGTGGTTGTGTCATATGGATATACAAATGTGTCCATCAATTGAATTTTATTAGTGAAATGTATTTAATCACCATAATTAATGCAGGGATATGTACAGAAAAGGAAAGTACAAAGGAAAAGCGTATTGCAACATTATGAAATCAACAACCTAATTTTCATACACTGTATATCATACATTGTATATCACACACTGTATATCATACATTGTATATCACACAAGCATCTCAGTTCTAACGGATTTTAAATGAAAGCAAGTACATAGCAAGGACTTGCATATACAGACTGATGTGCCATCTGGTACCAGTTAATTCCAACACAACAAGCTACAACATTTACAATGCCACAATAAATTAGATAAACTGAGATGGAGGGTTAGTATGATAGAGGGAACAGAGATACAGATTTAGTTCCATTTAATGGAGATCCCATAACTGCATTTCTCAAATGTTCTCATAGAACCATATATATCGGTGGCAGAAAAAAAGCTTAGCGGTCCATCTAATCTGGCCAGTACCCATTTGCGTCGGCATTCCAGCCTAACGATGGATCTGAGCTTGTCTACCAATGGCCCTCTTCACTTGACTCTCCTCTCTCCCTCATCTGGTTGGGTTGTGCCTGTTCCACTTGTGTTTGAAGCCAGGCAAAAATGTACCACTTTTTCTAGTATTTCTCCCAACCCTTTCTGTAAAGAAGAACTTCCTTCCATCTCTCCTAAGATCCCCTCCCCCCAGTTTCTATCCCTGGCCTTATTACTGTGCCTCCCTGGCCTCCAGTTTATTCAGATTTTCCAGCCTCTCCTCCTCTGCCATTCCCTGCCTATCAGGCTGGGAGTCATGCACCCCACTACATCTTGTAATAAGTATGACTCAACACCATTTTGTGCTAAGGCATTGGATCTATCAGAGTGCGCAGCCTGCCCTGTCCCTGCTCTCACCCTGTGTCTTCCCCACGGTATAAACAGAAGGATTCAGTGTCTAATGCTGTCAATCCTTTGGCTTTCACCATCATGAAACACATCACAGTGTGGGAAGCCTGTGCTGTCCCTGCCTCATACAGTGTACTTGTTCCTGTAGATAAACAAACACAAACTCAGCAGTTCAACCCTCGCTTGTTCACACATTTTAAATATTTTTTTTCATTCCCACAGCTCCCACTTGCATACTGTGTGACCCTGAGCAAGTCACCTAACTTTCTTGTGCTCCCAGATCGCACCTGTAAACAAGCTTTCAGCTTAGTGTGTCTCTCCCGGAAAATGTAAAAAACAACAACAACAAACAACATTAAGGGTGCTAATGCTTTATGGCATACATTGGTGAAACCAAAAAATCCAGTGGACACCACCCCCAAAGGTAAATCTTTCAGACATCATAAGCCGTGTTTACATGGCTACATTTGCACTGGAGTAATCTGTGCACTTGGGATGCTCCAGTGCAAATGTACTGTGTAGACACATACCCGATCGGGGAAGGCCACTTGCTAAGACGCTCCCAGATTCTCTGTCAAGCTGGGAGTGCCAAGAGAAGTGAGCAGCTTACAGTGGCTTAAGTGGCAGTGTGGACTGCCTGCACCACAGCAACCAACAGATGTCCAGCTCCCCCCATGATTCACGGACCCTCACCAGCACAGACTGCAGCAGTGCAGAGAGGGGCTGTGTAGACAGACAAATCACAGGTGGTAAGTGGTCGGGACCGCACTGCTGCGGTTTGTATTTCCAGAGCTAAAGTATTCTTTCTGCTTCTTCAAACATCATAATATTCTTTCTGCCTCTGTGGATGAACAAAGGGATTTCTTCTCCAGTGCAGTTGCTCACCTTTCATCAACACTAAAGCCATCACAGTGTAGGGAAGCCTGCACTGCCCCTGTCCCATACTGTACCTGTCCCTGTGGGTGAATAAACGTTTTCAGTCACCAGTACTGTCAGTACTAAACCTTCTTTCACCAACATTCAAACGGGAAAAAATTAAGACAAAACTATAATGTATTTCTATTGATCATTTTTACTTTAATATTTGAAGGAGAGAGTCAAAAGCCTCATGAGTCCAAATCCAGAAGTCACGTTTACTGTGAACTTTACTTTATTTTTGGAATTGTCTTAAATATGAATAATCCTGACCTTTGTACAGCTTCCTGAACACCAGGGAATGCATGCTCTATAAATACAGTTCACTTATTGACTTACTTACCTCTACTGTTTGGGGAGTCAAAAGCACTTCTCAGGTCCCATATTTGGGAAGTAAGTAATCTATGAGTGACCAACATTTGGGAAGTTAATATAAACATAGAAGTATAGAACATGGTAGAAAAAGACTATTGGTCCATGCAGTCCACCCCATTGCACCTTATTCTACCCCAAGACCTGTTGTCTAGTCAGGGTTTTTTGCCCTTGCTCCTCTCGCCTCCTGTGAGACTGCTATCCTCCTGAGTAACTAGTAAGCCTTTTACTCATTTAATATTTCTGGTAAAATACCTTTTCCTTTCTTACCCTTTCCTTTCAGAAAAATTAACAATTTTTGACTTTCATGCTGGTGAAACTGGACATCCCCAAGTTTTTTTCCCCATTTAGGAGTCAAATACTTCCTTCTGTTTCTAACCTTATTTTTGGAAGATGAAAACTGAGTTGACTGAAGCCATGATTGGTACAAAATGTGTGTTTGCTGAAGCACGTAGAACCTTGGCTCACCTACAGATGCAATTTTATATCACTCGTGTGAGGCATTAAGTAAATCCTTGGGGAAGCTGGAATGGGATATGGTACTGTGAAGACAGGAGACTATGAAGATGACTGACATGACAAGGCAAGAGGCTAAGTTGCTATTGTGCTCTGCTGTCATTCTGTTGCGTCTGAAGCGCTTAAAGAAGTTTGGTTCAGAGGCAATTTGATAGTTTTGTGCTGGAGTCTAATTTAATACTCGCCCCCCCCGGGGTTGTCTGCCTTCCTTGATTGCCCTTCATCTTGTACTGTGAATGTGTTTTGGTGGGATTACGTGATTTGCTTTATTCATTGCTTTTAAGAGGCTTGTCACATTGCGAATTTATGAGGGAGGGATGTATTTTAGCTGAAGTGAAGTGTAACTCTAAAACTATATTACAAACTTGCTGGTGTGCTAAGTTAATGCACTGGTGCTAGGTACAGGAATTTAGTTCCTCCCCATTCAATGGTCATGAGTTCGAATCCCAGCACCTCACAGAGCAAAACTTTACTTCGACACACTGCCTTAAGGTGTTGTGTGAACCCCGACATGGGGTGTTCAGACTGGTTCAGGGAAGGGCTTGATGTCATTCTCTATCTAAAGACTAATGACCTGGAGAGAAGCCCTTCAGAGAAGAGAAAAATAGCTTTAGGATTAGAAAACTGGAAGGGAAGCTCAAGCTAACAGTAACCCCAGTACCCCTGTCTGAGGTCCTGCCAGTTTAGACTAGGTGAGATGGGAGGCTTTTCCTGACAATGCACTTCAATGCCTACAGCTGAAGGATTGGTGCAGAGAAGCAGGCATAAGGGTGGTAGACTAGGTGTACTCCTGGAGAGATAAAAGGGGATGACCCAGTTCTTCTGAGGAGGCCTTCAGGGTGCTAGAGAGTAAGTTTCCAGAGCACATTGTCTCAAAAGTTTGTGTAAAAATTCTTCAGTTAGTCTAATAAAAGGTATTACCCCAAAAAAGTGTGCTAGATTTTCTTGCTAGACTAACACTGACCTGCACCGGAGCACATTGTGACACTTTTAAACTAGCAGGGAGGAAGCAGATCAGTTATTGATAAGTGCAACAACTCAAACATGGGAGGCCTGGATCCCACCCCCCCCTCGCACTAGTAGAGAAGGAGGGGAACAGGGATGAAAAAGACTGGAGACAATGAGACAGCAGGACAAGTTGTGGTGTAGGATCTGTGAAGTATCTAGAAGAGATAAGGGCTGGGGCTGCAGAAGAGGGACCAAAGACAAGGGTAGGGGGCGGGGGAAGGATGAGGAAAATAACTGTATGGTAAATTCATGTTATGCTTTGCATCCGCTCCCATTCCTTTCCCTTTTTTTTACCTGGTCACTCCTCCCTTGGTTTTGCGTTGCTCTCATATGTAGTGAAAAAATGCCTTGTCACCCACCCTAACCCCTTCCGTTAGCTTTAGTTGTGCCTCCACCTTTGCCTAGCTTGTTGCCCTATTTGCCACCCTTATTTGCTTCCTGGTATGATGCCCCCCCCACCACGTCTTCCTCAGTTTAAATATTTTTATACCCAATAAATGCCTTCCCTTTTTCTCTTACCACTTCTGCAGTGCCCTTTGACAACCATTGTGGCTTCTTTCCCTTCTTACTCTTCCCCAGCATGTGTGCTCAGAGATCTGTAACCTCCACTACTCCAATTATTTGACTAGTACTACTGCCTCATCTACTTTCTGTAGTTTGTCCCCCAACATCTCCATCATCTTCCCTAAATTTAAGAAGGACATCAGAAAACATTTCATCATGGAAAGGGTGGTGGCGGGATGGAATAGGCTGCCAAGGAGATAATTTGTGTAAAATTGGTTGGGGGATTCAAGCGTGGGTGGAGAAAGCATATGGCCCCAGTAAAGGGAAAGGGGAAATTATTTAACCAGGAAAGGCGCAGTGACTAAGCCGAAGCTTATTTCCAGGTATGACCTGGGAGCACAAGGAAGTTAAGTGACTTGCTCAGGGTCAGACAGTATGCAAGTGGGGGCTGTGGGATTCAAACCCAGGTCTCCAGGTTTGGAGCTCAGAGCCCTAAACCACAGTGCTATAGTGCCTCCAAGACAGTGGCAAGGGAGACATGGGGGGCAATGGACCACTAGGGCCCTCACAAAATCAACATTGAGACAAGTAGTGCTGGACAGACTCGACTGACTGCAGACCCTTTTTCTGCCAACAACATCTGTGTTCCTTGTGTTTCTTTACCTCTACTGAGAAAGAGCTGAAATGCCAGCGTGGGCTGGCTGGGTCAGTGCGCCACTGTCTTGTGGCCAAGACTCTGAATCACATCACCAGTAGTTGGCTTCGGGTGCTAGAATGTTGGCCCTCCATGCATAGAGGATGTCAGTTACAAAAAAAACAACAGAAATGTTGGGCTGTCGAGCTCAACTGGGATTGGAACTCAGTTGTAAAAGTACGTCTATTTTTATATGACAGCAGAACTCATTTTTTCACAATTTGATAAAACATTGAAGCCTTACTTGGAAACAGCTAATTTTTGTGGGGTCCTGCTTCTATCTTACAGGCTAGCTGGGAGGAGTAAAGTAAAAGCAGATCGATGGCTAAACGAAGGTCACATTATGCAGTCATAAGTGTCTTAAGTATCATAAGTCAGGTTCGAGACAATAGCTTTTGCCAATGAGTCTCGTTGATTAAAGACCCCCAGTTTATTTGTTTGTTAATTGGGTAAGTTCACTTGGAGATAGTTTTGCCTTCAGTAGTGACCTGGCTAGGAAGCAGCAGAAAATTTGCATTCTGGCTTGTCACAAGTGAAACAGCAGAGTACAAAAATTCCTTAGTATACAGCATGTGTGTACCAAGGGCACTTGTACAACATTTCTTCTAGAACAGTCACGCACAGTGCATGCTCAGCAGATAAGATTTCTAATTCATTCTTATAAGCAAAATGTCTGTCAGTACATTTCTGGATACTGGTCCAGCACATCAGTTGGCCTCAGGTTTGTACCAGCACAGTTGCTGGGAATGGATTCCATTTTTGCTGGGCTAATGGGGCATAGGTCTGGTAGAGGGTGAGTGGGGGTACCCTGTGGAAGGAATCATTGTCCTCTTTGATGCTCCATCCCTTGACCAATTGGCTCAGTGCACTTCAGATCCCAGCACTGAGAGATGATCCCTGTTCTAGCTCCTTTTTTCTATAGACTGTTGTATGTGTGACTTGCCAGGTTAAAGGAAATGTTAGAACTAGCTGGGTTGGGGGGTCAAGGCAACAGAGTTTGAAACCTGCCCTGCAAACCAAAGCAGATGCCAAAAATAACATCACACCTTCTCTGTTCTATTTATCTACAATCACTGGTAACCAAGGAACAAGGAGCACGCTCCCTTTGACTTATGTAACCCTAGCTGTCTGCAGGTTACTAATTGACATGGAGCAGTTTGAGGAATGGTGACGGAACTCTAGAGGAGTTCCTTGCCAACAGATGCCCTGAGGCTTAGGGGAGAAGAGGCACAGAGAACAGCACGTTAAGAACTGAATACAAAACTGCTCTTCTGAGCAGTGGTGTACTTTACTCTCAAGAGCAAAGACTAGTCAGCAGGGCTTGATTTACTCCAACTCCATTTTGGAAGTATTTTAAAAATTATTTTAAAAAAGGCCATCTGTATTCACCTAAGTACCCCTGTAACTGCTTCTAAAACAAATTCTGGTCAGAGCCACAATAGCTGCTAATGCATTAATGTGATAAACTATTTATTTATTTCAAATGTTTTACAAGAAAAGACATACTGAGTTAGTAAATGCTCATTTTCAGATGTGCCCTGGCGGAAGGGAAAAACATAACATACATAAATACAGAATATAAAGTTCATAGAAATGGAATAAGAGAGTGTTTGGAAGAGGTGGAACGAATGGTTAGGGGGAAGAGAGCCATTCTGGGAGCTATGCAAAGGGCGGTACTCAAGCAGCTTGTGATGGAGCCCACCAGGGAGGAGGGAGCTATTCTGCACTTGGTGCTCAACAATGGTGGAAGAGTTACAGATGTACAGGCAGGCAATCATCTAGGGTCCAGTGATAACTGTACAGTGTGGTTTTCCATAGAAACAGTAGAGGAGTACAGCCACACAGAGGTAAAAGTCATGGATTTCAAGAGGGTCCATTTTACAAAGTTGGGAGAATGTCTAGTGAAAACATTGTGAGGAAGTGGGTGGACAAGCAATGGGTAAATCTAAAGGGAACCATAGCTGAAGCTATTAATATGTGCATTAGGCAAGTAAGTAAGAATAAGAGAAGGAAGAAACCATTATGGTTTACCAAGAAAGTAGCCAGAAGGGTGAAAGAGAGAAAAAAGATGGCATTCAGAAAACACAAAAAAACACAAGAGAGAGGAAGGTAGGGACGTATACATGGAAAAACTAAGGGAGGTTGGGAAAGAGGTTAAAAGGGCCAAAGCATGAACAGAGAAAAGGATAGCCCAGTCAATTAAGAAAGGAGACAAGATCTTTTTTAGATACATCAGTGAAAGGAGAAAGACTGAGGGTGGGGAGCGGATAGTGAGACTAAAAAGGGAAGAAGGAAGGCTGGCAGAGGAGGACCAGGAAAAGGCAGAAATCCTAAATAAATATTTCTGCTTAGTATTTACAAAAGAAGGGGAGGGGGAGGAATGACTAATGAGAGAAAAAGGAAGTCGGAGAGGGAGTGGATACTAGTCCATTCATGAAGGAAGGTTCTATGTAATAATAGCGACTGCACAGAGGCGATCGCTATTATTGAGACCTGCATTATCTCCAAATACATTTCGATATAGAAAAAAGGCTACAGAGAATTGTGCATTTGGGGGGGTGCTATGCTCCCCCCTAAATAAAGATTATCAACTCCAAGGGGGTGTATGTCGGGGAGGGAGGTACATCCCAGTTAAAAACGAATCTAAGTCCCACAACTGCGGGAAGCAGAAAATGAACACCCACCCCCAGTCCCGAACCCAGGACCTGCTCCGTCAGAGCTAATCACCCTACCCAGCACACCACATGGTTGGCTCAGCAGAAGCAGGCTCACCACAGGGTCCCATCCCTGTTCCCCATCCCTCCACATCCTGTCATCCACCCTCTCTTCCTGTTGCCCACCCTAACCTCACGGTCGCAACGTTCGCCATCAACCTACAATCGTCCACGATGATAGCGCCGTCATGTGGGTCGCTTTTATGACAGTTGCCCATATGCGGTCACTATTATCATGGTAAACCCGAAGGAAAGGGTCCTGAAAGAGCTTGAAAAACTGAAAACAGACAAGGCAATGTGACTGGACGAAATTCACCCAAGAATATTAAAAGCGCTCAGAAATGAACTGGCAGCACCCCTGGCAGAACTATTCAATAAATCATTAGAGACTGGGTAGGTCCTAGCAGATTGGAGAAGGGAAAATGTTGTCCGTCCCCACAAGAGTGGGAGTAGAGAGGAGGCGGGCAATTATAGGCCAGTCAGCCTAATCTCAGTGATAGGGAAATTGATGGAATCATTACTCAAGGAAAGGATTGTGAGGTACCTCGAATCCAGCAGGTAGCAGGATCCAAAGCAACATGGTTTCACAGCAGGTAGGTCTTGCCAAACAAACCTGATTGATTTCTTCAATTGGGTAACCAGAGTGATAGATTGGGGGGGTGAATGCGGCCTGCTTGGATTTTAGTAAGGCCTTCGACATTGTCACTTACAAAAGGCTAATAAACAAGTTTAACAGCCCAGAAGTGAGGCACAGGGTGGTGGACTGGGTTAGAAATTGGTTGAATGGGAAGACACAAAGAGTGGTAGTGAATGGGGCTCAATCTATGGAGAAGGAGGTGACCAGTAGGGTGCCACAAGGATCGTTGCTGGGGTCAGTCCTCTTTAATGTCTTCTTAGGCGACATTGCAGATGGGCTGGAGGGGAAGGTGTGTCTATTCGCAGATAACACAAAGATCTGCAATAGAGTAGATACTCTGAAAGGGGTGGAAAAAATGAAAAAAGACCTAAGTAAGCTTGAGGAATGGTCAAGAGTGTGTCAGCTAAAATTTAATGCAAAGAAGTGAAAAGTTATGCACTTGGGCGAGGAAACCCAGGAGAAGAGTATTCTATGGGGGGATTACTGGCGCCCACCAAGCTAGAAAGGGATCTGGGGGTGATTATAACAGATGACCTAAAGGTGGCAGGACTGTATGAGAAAGCAACAAGAAAGGCCAGCAGTATCTTGGGGTGCATAGGAAGGGGAATCTCCAGCAGAAAAAGGGAAGTGACGGTGCCACTTTACAGATCGCTGGTGAGACCTCATCTGGAATACTGCATCCAGTTCTGCAGGCCGCATCTCAGGAAGGATATAGACAAAGTGGAGGTGGTCCAGAGGAGGGCTACAAAGATGGTATAGGGGCTACATCAGAAGACTTATGAGGAGAGACTAACAGACTCCCCTCCTACCTATCTCTCTCCACACCCTCTACTGGTGTGCCCCCTCCACCACCCTCCCACCTTCCCTTCTCTTTTGCTACTGTAACCCCAAATGGTGTCCTCCTCACCATCAGCCCCTCTAAAGGTGCCTCCCCTGATGGTCTTGACCCCAAACTCCTCTCCCTCTCTGCTATGGCCATTGCCTATCCCCTCTCAATAATCCTAAATATCTCATTCTCAACTGCCTCTGTCCCCTCTTTTTGGAAACATGCTGTGGTCCTCCCTCTACCCAAAGGGGGTGACCCCTCATGCCCTGGCAACTGTCACCCCATTTCTCTTCTCCCTACCCTTGCCAAGCTTCAAGAACACATTGTCCTCTCCCAACTCACCTCTTTTTTATCTGACCCCTCCTTTTTCACCCCTTTCCAGACTGGTTTCAGGAAAAAACACTCAACCACCATCTCTCTCTCTCTCCTATGGCTCACAGACTCCATCCTAACTGGGATGGACAATGGGCAAATTGCCATTTTTGTTGACCTGGCCAAGGCCTTCGACATCGTCTCTCACTCCCTTCTCCTAAACTCACTACCAGCAGCTGGCCTATCTCCCTCCACCACAAACTGGTTCAAGGCCTACCTTATTGGTAAAACCCAATCAGTTAAGATCTTGGACGCCACTTCCCCTCCCCTCCTGATTAATACTGGAGTCCCCCAGGGCTCGGTATTAGGGCCCCTCCTATTCTCCATCTTCTTAAATGACCGTCCCTCTGTTTGGTCCCTATCCTCTGCTACACATATGTATGCAGATGATACAGTCCTAGATGCATCTGGCTCCTGTCCTGTTGAGGTTACAACCAGCATATGGCAAAACTTCAACAAGGTTCAGCTCTAGTTTGCTAACCATAAACTTTTCTTCAATGCCAAAAAGACTGTCTCCATGACCTTTGGCACAAGGCAGAGACTCTCTAGGCTTCCCTCCCTACACACTTTTCACATGCTTGAGGGGACTTTACTTGAGGACATATCTTCCTTCAGGTACTTAGGTGTTTGGTTGGACCAACACCTAAACTTCTCTGGATATATGGTCGCCATTCCAGAAAAAACTGCGCCCCAAGCTTGGTGCCCTGTTCCTTGGTGTTTTGTGCCCCGACTGCTGGCTCCAGTTTAAAAAAATATATCTTATTAATAAAATCCTTGGTGTTTAGTGGTCTCCTCCCCCGCCCGATCACAGGCATCAGTTTAAAATATATATATATTATTATTAATAAAATCTCTGGTGTCTAGTGGACCCCCCCACCCAGTCAGGGAGTGTCCCATCAAATTCACCAACCCTCTCCCCCCACCCTGACCCCAAGTGGGCGAACAGCACAGCCCTCCACTCTCCACCATGGCTGGCTGCTCGACTGAGCTGGAATGAATGAACGCGTGTTTGTACAAGCACATAGTCATTCCTTCACCACAGCCACAATCCAGCTCATTCATTGAGCTTTCTTTGGAGGGCACAGACAAGGGTCCACGACACTGATCCCCCCCATCTCGACCCCCACTGGACCAGAACAACGCTATGTTCTTGTCTGCACCTCCAAGAAAGCTCAATGAATGAGCTGGATCATGAATGAATGAACACGTGCTTATATAAGCACACATTAATTCATTCCAGCCAGGTCAGTCAGGTGGCCAACCATGGTGGAGAGTGGAAGGTTGTGCGGTCACCTGCTTGGGGTTTGGGTGGGGAGGGTGCTAATTTGATGGGGCACTCCTGACTGGGTGTGGGGGCCACTGGAACACCAGGGATTTTATTAATAATAACATATATATATATTTTTAGCTGATGCTGGTGATTGGCTGGAGGGCACTAGACACCAGGGTTTTATTAATAAGATATACATTTTTTTTAAACTTGGGGTGGTGATCAGGGGGACCACTAGACGCAAGGGATTTAATATATGTTTTTACATTGTGGCTGGCAATTGGGGGTTAAAGGTTCCCCATTTGTACCTTCTACTTGCTTTTGTTTTTTTTAAGTGCAATTTGCACTTAAAATCCCCAAAAGCAAGGCAATGTCACAAATGGTGAATTCTCATTTAATTGGGAGAATTTTGCGAACTGCTCCACGGAGGCAAATTTGGCGACTTTGCCACATATTCACCCATGAAGTAAAACTTCAATGCATCTCTACTCAGAGCCTGAAAAGAACATCTCTGAAGAACATTGCTGAATATCTCATTTAAATCAGCAATGACATGAGTAAGGCGGAAACAAATCTAGACAGTGGGGGAATGTAGATTAGCAATTTTTGTACTAACCACTGAGCCACCTAACTGCACTTTCTAATTGTTGTGATACACACAAACACTGACTAATGCATATACACATATATGCATACAGTATACTGTATATTCCAGTATAACATAGTAGTGCACAGTCTATACACACAGAGCATTGCCAGACAAACATTTTTTGTACAGAGGCCCTAAACTCCTGAATTCCATCCCAGTCTACCCCATACCAGTAGACAAGTTTATTAGTTTGCATAACATCCACAAATGACACCTAGAACATTCAAAACAATTGTTGCCTTGTTGTTTACTATCAGACACAGGATGATATTGTTATTAAGCTAATTGAGTAAAGTAAATTATATTACTGAATCATTGCCTGCGATAACATATTTTAGTGTCTGTACTGTTACAAAACAACTTCCTCTTTTCTCTTTATATGCAACACTGTAAGAAATGTTGACAACCTTTGTAATTGTATTCTCTATGCATGAGTGTATGGGACCTCATTGAAAATGAGCTTTTGCTCAACTGAGTATCCAATTCATGTGCAACCACCCAGTCCCCTTGGGTTACTAGAAATCTATCAGTATTATTGTTAGGAAGGTAGCAGGCAGCTGGTAGAGAGCTCATTAGGGGCTCCTTACATAATGACATCATTCTTTACTCAGCTAGCCTGAGGGAAGAATGATTAGGTCATTCGGAACTCTCGCAGCAGCATAAGCCACACTCTGTGGACAACTGCTCTGGGGAGCTTAAAATGTTCACTTTGAGTTGGAGTCTGTTTCAGTTAGAGCTTCAGTGATAAGGTGAGAGTGGCAGAAGGATTGTCAGTGGGGCCTGAGGTGAGGACCCCGGATTTATCACCCTAGTGGAGTGACATTTCCAGGTTCCAGTGAGGTTGTTGGGACCTATGCTACAGCAGGATTTCCTGATTTCTACTCCCAGTGAAGTGGAAGGAACTGCTTGTTCTCAGTGGACTCAAGGGACAATCCCCTGAGGGTTCTGTGTGTGTGTTTCAGCTGCCTTGGATAGGAACTGAGAGAGACTGTTTGATCGGCTACCCAGGAGAGTGCCTTTCTTTTTTCCTTTGTTGTTCCATGCCCTGTGGATGGGACAGCTTCAAGAGTACATTTCTAGGAGACTAGATCTCCATATCTTTTAGGGGAATTGACAGCCTGGGGGTGTGTGCCCATAAATAAGGCTGGACCGCACCCATCAGTGCCCCTAGTTTCACCCAAGTGGGTGAAGTACTGTTAAACTGTTCACCCAAGTGAGTGCAGTTTTGTTCTTTGTCACCCCAGTGTGTGATGAAGTTAAAGTGTGGAACCTCTAGCATTTCAGTGGGGAATGGGGGTTTCAATTGTATAACCCTGAAGAATGGCAGAGACTGTCGGTTGGGGCCAAGGGTGGGAGGAACACCATCTAAGTGCTTACAAGGCAGGGTTTCCTGGTTCGTAACAGGCACCAATTTTACCTGAGCAAGGGCCAAGCTGCAGGTTAAGGTGTGTGACTGAGTTTCACTTATGTGCACCTGTGTTCGAAGAAGAGTTCTGAGTGCATGGCTTAGATTCACTAAATGACACTCATGGGAGGAAAATGTTCATGTGCGTGGCCAGGTGTCCACTATATGCACCAGTTTGGGAATTTGGGAAGATGATGTTTTCTTTTGTGTGTTCATGAACTGTACTGCATGCAAGGAGAGTTTGTGAAATGTACCTGTCCTGCCTAGACCGACCCTTGGGGGTCCACGTCTGCTTTAAGTTTCCATCTGTTGAATAAATCCATACTGCACAATCCCAGTTACTGTTATGGACATTCTGGTTATTGCTTTTGGTTGTGTGGATTTACTGGGGCCCCCCTCAGCAGGTTAGATCTAGCATATGCCTAGCTGCCTCCACCCAGGACCTGGGCTGTGTTGTTTACACAAGGTTCATATTGTTTGTTTCTGTACCCCCACCCCTCTCTTCCTCTAGACATTGACCCAGGTATACATCCTAACGCCAAGGGTGGTATCTAACCTTTTGTAAAGTAAAATGGTATGCCAGTATATGGGTATCAGTGTTCCAGATTTTAATGGGGGGTGCTCACTAGTTAAAAAGTGGTCTGGGGGTTACACATGTAATGAATAAAATATGTTACTACTACTACAACTACTACTACTACTACTATTACAACTACTACTACTACAGCTACTACTACTATTACTACTGCTACTACTAGTACTACAACTACTACTACTACAACTACTACTACAACTACTACTATTACAACTACTACTACTACACACACACTAACACACCTGCACTACCCTATATGAAATTTATTTACTTATACAGTACATTTAACCCTAACTTTTACTGTATTTAGGATAAGCACTGTGACACACTAACACATATGCACTGCTTCATGTTCTGAACAGTGCACACTACTACAATAGAGCATTACAGCCATTTACAAACTGACTAGGAAAAGGTTAATGTACCAGGAAAGGGTTAAAACAGAGTTCCACACAGACACAGACACAGACACACATATACACACACACAAACACACACGCTTCCATGTAGGGAAACACACACAGAGCCCGTTGCCGCTGCCTGCATGCAACATCCCTTTCTTAGCCTTCTTTGTTGGACTAACTTTCACCAATTAATTTCAAAAATATAAACAATAACCAGAATAACCAATATAAAAAAAAACTCATTAAATGATTTATATAAGTTAGTGTGTTATTTACTGCTGTCCTTTTTTCAACCCTTACAGATCTCCTGAACCAATAGCAACACTTTAGTCTGTGTTCTGAAATATGAACTTCATTCCTCAGTCTCAGTTACAGTTTATGGCTGGGAAATGCTGATAAATTAATGTATTTACTAAAGATTATAAGCTGTGATATTTCTTGAAAGAGAATACTGCTCAGATTGAAGCTAGTAACCATTTTAACACACAAGTCCTGGTATGCACAAATTACAATTGAAATACAGTGGCATCCCCCTGGGATGAAACCCAGTTCTGCAGCATTTTGCAGCACTCTGCAGAATGCTGCAGCAGACCTACTGAATAAAGCAATGTAATTTCAATGGCAATTAGTCCCTTTTGTCCTTCAGGAAAATGTGACACTGCCAGGATGAAGTAAATGCCACAGTTTCCTGCATGACAAAAGGGACTAATTGCCATTGAAATTACATTGCTTTATTCAGTAGGTCTGCTGCAGCATACTGCAGAGTGCTTTAAAATTGGATTTCATCCTGGGGGATGCCACCGTACATGTACTGTTAGTGACCATTATTTTCCATCAAAACTTAAAAACACTGTCAGAGTGAAAGAAAAAATGCTTCTTTTTTTTTCAGACATAGAAGAAATAGTATGGTGTAGGGACACACCAGACTGCTCTAGCGGAGTGATTGTAATCAAACTCCAATTTTATGAAGTCTCTTCAGAATCTGATGAGCTCCATTTTTCTACTGTGATAGCAAGATGTCTGCAGAGCTCCATCCTACAGCCATGAAAATACATTCTTCTCCTACCTTAGTATCCTCCTCTCCCTCCTGCCTCTAACTACCCACACCTCAAACTCATCACTCAAAGTGCATTTATGGGTACATGCATTTATTATCACTCATGAAGAAAAAGGGTCAATCTACAGTACATCTACTGTATATGAGTGTGTGCATGTGCATGTGTGTATGTGTATGTGCATGTGTGCCTGTTTTCATGTGTGTGTGTGTGTGTGTGTGTGTGTGTACGCTCATGAGTGCACATGCACAATTAGATTCCATGATTGCATAATGAATCTAAATGGGACTCATACCTCCTATTTTCTGAGACCAGTTTGTTCAGATATGATGATCCACATTCAGTTTATGTGTAAGCCTTCTGTTGGTGAAATAAATAACAGCCCGCTTAGTAAAAGTATGAATATGATTATTGCACATTGAGAAACTAATAGTGCAGAACTTGAGAAAAGTGTGCTGTGCAGTTCCTACTCAGCTGTAATTTGATTAGTTCAAACTTGACGCACAGCACTAGTGATCTTCATGTGATTCACGTGCCAACCACAAATCCATCTGTGATTTATGTCCGTGCCATTGGTCCAGTAAAGATTCCTGCCAGTATCCGTAATCCTCATTAAAGGGGACCAGGCATCACAAAGGGCCCCACACTCAAGTGTGGTGCTGGTCCCAATGTGCATTTTGTGTACAAAAACATTTTGGTTTACTTTCTTTTTTACTCTAGTATAGTAGAGTGTATCAAACTAATTTTGCTTACTAGTAGGCTGACATCTATTCCTGCAAATCCTAGCATACACTGCAGCTAACATCAGAGCAATTGGCAACAGTGGGAGATTTAATAGCCTGCAGTATATGTTAGCACTTTTATAGTCTCCCATTAGATGTTTTCTGGTTCTGATTTTTTCCATGGGCTAATTACAGTTCTCTGTGACTGTACTTAGCACAAGGAGGATAGCAGGACCAGTAAACAAAAGATCAGATCTAATATAAACTCCAACATGCACTGCAGGCTATTGAATCTCCAACTGCTGCATACTGTTCTGATAGCTGCAGGAGATTCTGGGATGTGTAGTATCAGAACGTGTCAGCCTGCAAGTAAGCAACACTAGTCTGATACAATCTACTTTACTACAGTAAAAAGAAAGTAAACAAAAATGTTTTTTGTACACAAAGTGCACACTGGAACCAGCACCACACTTGAGTGTGGGGCTCTTTGTGATGACTGTTCCCTTTTAAAGCTCATGCCATCAGTCCACATGCAAGTAGTGTATGTACCATCAATCCACATACAAATAGTGCAAATACCTTCAATCCACATGCAAATATTGTATGCACCATCAAGCCACATACAATAATGCATGTACCATCCATACATGTGCAAATAATATATGTACCATTAATCCACGTGCAAATAGTGTATGACCCAGCAAACCTGTGCAATAATGTATGTACTATTAATAAAAGTGCAATAATGGATATACCATCCATCCACATACAATAATGTATGCACCACCAATCAATATGTGCATAGTGTACAGTATGTACCACATGAGCCACATGTAAATAATGTACATACTATCAGTCCACATGCAATAATGTATGGGTGGGATATTCAAAGGGGTTGCACATGCTGCAACCGTGTTGCACCATGCGCAACCCACTGATGCACCCTGACACAATATTCAAAAGGGGATGTTGTGCCACGCAGATCCTGATGCACTGTGGTGCACCAGTAATGTATGCAGTGCAAGTGTGGGGGCGAGCCAATGCATATTCCGCACATTCCGATATTCAGCCTGGGATGTGTGGCACATATGCTGGTGCAGCCCCTACTTGCGCTGCACAATGTTGCTCAAAGTTGAGTCTAAAGAAAATAGGAGCAAGGGCTGGCCACCCACAGGTGAGCTGCCATATTGCAGGGTGCAACATGGCATCCACCAGCTGTGGGTGGCCACCCGAGCTCCAGGGCCAGGGTCTGTCAGAGTTATGGCCCCCCCAAGTCTGATCACTGGCATTGTAATTCAAACGATATCCCTGATGGTCCAGTGGACCGCTTCCAGCCCGATTGCGGGCATAGGTATTAAATGAAAGAAGTCCAATATCCCTGGTGGTCCAGTGGACCACTTCCAGCCCGATCGCAGGCATAAGTATTATAAGGAACACATTAAACTATCCCTGGTGGTCCAGCGGTACCCCTTCCCCACCTGCCCACTGAGCCCTGCCACCCCACTCCACCCCAGTCAGCAGTGGGTGGCAGCGCCCCACCCACAAGCCGCCCATCCGTCTGCCGACTGACTGTGTACAGTGTGACTGTACTCCCATTGGTCCATAGTGTGGGCCAATGGGCATGCAGACCATACCGTACTACACAGTCCCGATATGTGAATGTATCCATTCACATATCTGGACTGTGTAGTATGATATGGTCTGCACACCCATTGGCCCATGCTGTGGACCAGTGGGCATACAGCTGTACTGTACGCAGTCAGTTGGTGGGCAGCCAGGCTGCTTGCGGGTTGGGTGCTGCCACCCACCACTGATCGGGGGGAGCAGGGCAGTGGGGCTCAGTGGGTGGGTGTGGAAGGGGGTACCACTGGACCAACAGAGAAGGTTTAATGTGTTCTTTATAATACTTATGCCCACAATCAGGCTGGAAGCAGTCCACTGGACCGCCAGGGATAATTTAAAGTGTTCAGTATTATACTTATGCCTGCGATTGGGCTAGAAGTGGTCCACTGGACCACCAGGGATATTGGACTTCAGTTGTTTAATACTTATGCCCACAATTGGGCATTGGGGCACTTTGCCCCACCGTGCAGGGCATCTGTCCCCGACGGCTGCAGCCTGGCAAGGTGCCTGGTACAAGTCACTGGGGATCAGTGCACCTGCATACAAATGGGGCCATAATGACATGCTAAGGATCCCAGTTGTGCCTTGCATGCATTATGGCCCCATTTGCATATCCACTGCTGAATAGCGTGGTTCCTGCACCTAGCGCAACCACACTTGTGCTGGCACATCCCCCTGTTCCTCTCTTGCCACTTGTGCTGGTCCAATGCCACTGTGCCATGCACAATGTGGGAGGCCACACTGCCATATTCAGTGGTGCTGAGCCATGGTGCAGCACCATTGAATATCACCCATCACACTCCCTGGTGCATACCAGTTGTGCTGCACCCGGTTTGCTCCCCTGCCTGGTGCATTTCTGAATATCCCACCCTATGTATCATCAATCCACATGTAAAGAATGCATGTACCATTAATCCACAGACAATAATATATGTACCATAAATCCTCATGCAGTCATGTATGTGCCATCAATCCACATGCAAATAATGTATGTACAGTACCATCAATCCCTATGCAGTAATGTAGGTACCATAAAGCCATGTGCAAATAATGTATGTACCATCACTTCACATGTAAACAATATGTGTGCCATCAATCCACATGCAAATAATGTGTGTACCATAAATTCCTGTGCAATAATGTAGGCACCATCAAGCAATATTCAAATAATGTGTGTATCATCAATTCACATGCAGTAATATATGTCCCATTAATCCACAAGCAATAATGTATGTACTGTACCATCAATCCACATGTAAAAATATATGTGCAATAAATCCACATTCAGTAATCGATGTACTGTACCATCAGTTAACATGCAATATGTGTGTACCATCAATTCCTGAGCAATAGTATATTTACCATCAAACCACTTGCAAATCATGTATGTACCATCAATATACATGGCAATAAAGTATGTACCAGTGATGCACATGTAATAATGTATGTGCCATCTATACATGCACAATAATATAGGCACCATCAAGCCACATAAACAATGTATGTAGTAGCAATACACATGCACATAATGTATTAACTATCAATCCGCGTGCAATATTATATGTACCATCGATCTTTGTGCAATAATGTAAGTACCATTAATCCACATGCAAATAATGTACCAATGCCATTAATCTACATGCAATATTGTGTGTGCCATCAACCTATGTGCGATAATGTGTGCAAACTATGCACCTTTAATCCACATGCAAGACTGTACGTAACACCAATCCTTGTGTCATAATGTACCATTAATCACTGTGCAATAATGTATTTGCCATTGATCTATGTGCAGTAATGTATGTACCATCAATCCACATGATGTGTATTATGTACCACTAACTCACATGCCATTTAAGACATGTGATGCATGCACAATCCAATTTGGGTACATGTCATTGCCATTGATCTGTGCATAATTTGTGCATGGGTAATCAAAGAATGTGCCATTGACCTGTCTGCAATTTGTTTACCTGTCAGACATATGTGCCTTTGATCTGTGTACAGTCTGTGTGCTGGTGATCTGTATACAGTTTCTGCATATGTCATAAATTTCTGTGACCTTGATCTGTGTACAGTTTGTGAATACATCACTGATGGATCTGCCATTAATCCACATACAGTTTGTGTACATGTCATCAATGGATGAGACAAGGATCTGTGTATAATTTGTGTAAATGTCACTGACAGATGTGCCATTGATTTGTGCACAATCTGTGCATACATAATCAGTGAATGTGGCATTGACCTGTGTACAAGTTGTGTATGTGTCATCAATGGATGTGCTATTTATCTGTACACATGTCATCGATAGATATGTCACTGATCTCTGTGTAATCTGTGTGCATGCCATTGATGCTTAAATGCCATTGATCTGTGTTCAGTTTTTGTGTGTGCCATTTCAGAAACTGCCTTTGATCTGTGTACAGTCTGTCTGCATACCATCAGTGGATGTGACATTTGTCCATGTACAATCTGTGCATGTCATTAATGGAAGTGTCATTGATTTGTGTACAGTTTGTGTGTGTTTCATTGATAGATGTAAGACTGATCTGTGTAGAGTCTGTTAGCATGTCATCGATGGACACACCATTGATCTGTGTACAATATGTGCATGTCTTCAATAGATATGCCATTGATCTGTTTACAGTTTGTGCATGCATCATTGATAGTGTATGTCATCAATGGATATGCCATTGATTTTTGTACAGTCTATGCATGTGACAATGGATGTACATCTGATCTATGTGTAATCTGTGCACATCATCAATAGATGTGCCATTTATCTGTATATAAAGTGTATATATATATCATCGATAGAGGGGCCATTGATCTGTAAAGAATCTGTGCTCATTTTATCAATGGATGTGCCATTGATCTATGTACAGTCTGTATATATCATTGACAGTTGTGCCATTGATCTGTGTACAGTCTGTGTATATTGACAGTTGTGCCATTAATCTGTGTATAGCCTGTGTATATTGACAGTTGCGCCATTGATCTGTGTACAGCCTGTGTATACTGACAGCTGCGCCATTGATCTGTGTACAGTCTGTGTATATTGACAGTTGTGCCATTGATCTGTGTATAGCCTGTGTATATTGACAGTTGTGCCATTGATCTGTGTATGGTCTGTGTATATTGACAGTTGTTTTATTTTTTTTATTTTTTTAATTTTTGTTGACCGGGTAAGTGCACTAGAGAAATCCTGCCTATTTTCAGGCATGACCCGGGGAGGGAGATACAGATGAATGCCAACTGACCTTGAACCAGATTAAGCTGTTGGTGGTATTTTTAGTGAATGAGGGAAATTTGGCCAGGACACCAGGAAATTCCCCTACTGCATTGTTGTCAGTAGGGGGAACCTATGGCCGCAGCAATGGCCAGTCCAGACTTGCAGTCAGAGAGGTTGGAGGTGAAAGCATTGCAGGAGATTGGAATCTCCCAGACAGATCGTGGAATGGAAATGGAACATTTAGTAGAGAATATATTAAATTCAGATGATGGAGGTAATACCCCTGTTGAATTTTTCTCTACGGATGATCTTACTGTTACTGTTAATAATGAGGAAACTGTAAAAAATAATGGAGGTTCAACGGAAGACGCTGAGCAAGAATTGCACCTGATATGGCATAAAGAAGAACAGAGACATGCTCGGGAAAAAAGTAAATTGTAAGCCAGACTGGCGGAGTTGCAGCATTCAGCTTTAAATGTCAGTTCCGCTGAGACACCTGTCAGTGAATCCTCTGACGCAGCAGGATCAAAGGCCCAGCTGGGGCCAGGTGAGTCTGTCAATGATTGTACTGTTCCTTCTGAAGAAAAAGGGGAGAGTCAGCCAACTGGCAGTATAAACGCTAAGAATCTAAGCGTGTGCCTACAGCTGAACCCCTTAGCTTTAAATGACAAAGTAAATAAAAATATGGATAACATAAACAATTTGAATGCTCCGATATCCACCTTGGTAAATGATAAGCACACAACTAAAGGCCTTGCTACCACTCACCAGATTCAAATAAATAATAAACCTCTGTCAAAAACTTCGGGCTTTGTGGCCTTTCCAGATGTCCCGACAGCTGTCAGGTTTCAGACTAACAGTTTGGAATCCCAAGCAATGGCCACACAGTTTTCATTTATGAATTTGAATAAAACTGGTCAAAAAGATGTAAAGAAGGGTAAAAGACTTGCTTAAACCCTAGCAAAAAGGCATTTAAATATTGATTCCTTGAAAGAAGAAAGGGTAATGACACAAAAATCAGCTGAGCAGCATAATTCAACATGGACTCTGGGTAAAGCGCTGTCTCAATCAGGCTGGAAGCAAAACCCTGCTGGTACTTGGGTCCCGGATCCGGAGTGGGATGTTAATATGCCATTTACTCCCTCTTCCTCTTCATGGGCTCCAGGGCAGGACCCGAACCATCTGATAGAAGACTTAAATAATAAAGAAGTAACTTGCCCAATAACTGCTGCTGCACCAGTTTTACATAACTGTGAAAACGAAGTTCCTCTTCAGGTGGTGGGAGCTGAACCCATGAACCCTACTGGACAAAGCGTAAATGATTCCAATGTAGATCCAGAAACTGAAAATGAACAGAACCAGGGTCAGCCCATGCAAAAACAACCATTATTATTGGAACTGTTTGCAAACATAAAGAAAGAAGCTGCTCCCAGGAGAAACGTGGTGAGAATCCACTATAAAGGCGGTATGGAGGACAGGCCAGACAGACATTTTGTTGGGAAAGTTCTGCTTAAGGATTCTTTAAGGTTTTCCCCTTGTGAGGTGTTTGCTTTCATTAACATCTCAGGGGAGGATAACTTTGATGTCAGTTTTCGTTCAGCCCATTTTTTAGATCTTTTTTGGGAACGTTATGCCCAGGTTAAATATTCTCCCATTTGGACCCCTTTTGTAGTTATACCACTTTCTAAACCTCTGGTTAAATTTATTACAGTGATGTTTCAAAATGAAGGAGTTCATGTGACTGATATTTCTTATTGGTTGTCACAAAGATGCGAACTGTTGGGAGACCTGGAGGCAATTTTAGATAGAGTTATTTTGGACAGGGAGTGGAGATATAAGGTGAAATTACAAAGTATGGAATCTGGCATTACACATATCCCAACTCATTTATGTTGGGTAGGAACAGGGGTGTGTGCTCTTACGCTGGGCAGCCCCGAGCTTGCTACAAGTGTGGTTCACGTACTCACATTTCTAGTTCATGTGACAAGCCAAGATGTGGAAATTGTGGGGAAGTAGGACACATTTCTTTTCAATGTGCATCTCACACAAAATGTGATCTCTGTGATGATGTGGGACATGCCTTTAAGGACTGCCCATGGGCTGTGAAAAATGCTGCTTGTAATGTTAGCCTGATCTACTTATTCAGTAGGCACAAGATATTGCAGATGTACCAGAAAAGCCCCATCAAGTTAAAACTGATATTGAATCCAACCCCACTACTGAGGTTATTAAGTTATGTGACCATCAGGAAGATAAGGATAGGAAAGGTATTCAAGCTCAGGATAAGGAATCCCCCCTCCCCCCTCAAGTTTTGGATCATCCTGAGGCTTTACAACAGGAGTTCCTAACTCCAGTATGTTACAGTGACCCTGCACAGGAAAGTGTACCCTTAACAGCATCTCCACTTCAGAGACGTAGGGCCTCTAGAAATCTAAAGTCAGTCAGTTTTCCCCCTCCCCCTACCTCCCCTTCAGAGAGTGTTAACTCGATTACCCCCTTTGCAGTTTTGGCATCAGAATGGGGGGATTCAGATATGGATCAGGAGGAAGGAAATAGTAATTCTAGAGATCAAGAAATGGAAACACAAAAAATGGGATTTGCAGGGTATAAAGGAAAGAAGAAAAAAGAAGAAAAAAGTTGATTATAGTAAGCAGATTTATAATCACTATTACTGGCTAACTTAAAAATTGGATCACTAAATGTGCATAGTCTATTGAACACAGGGAAATGACAGATTGCGTTTGATTGTGTTTACAGACTACAATTAGAAATCTGTTTTTTGCAGGAAACGTGGGCTTTTTCTAATAATAATATTAGAAGCTTTCTGGGAGAATGGGTTTGGGGACCTTCTTATTGGTCCTTCGGACAAGATATCACGGATGGTGTGGGTATATTATTTAACTCCTTTTCATTCCAGTTAATTAAACTGGTAGATATTTTACCTGGAAGAGCATTGTTATGAGATGGTATTTGGAACTTTAAAGCTTATAGGTTAATTAATATCTATGGCTCACAGCTGAAAGCAGGGAGAGTGGCATTGTTTAATGCTTTAAAACCTTATCTTATGACCACCTATAATGTAATTCTCTGTGGTGATTTTAATTGTGAGATACCCTCCTATACAAAAAACAAGAAACCAAATGCTAAAATCTACTGTGATGCTAATGCATTATTAGAATTAATATCATCAGCTGACCTGATTGACTGTAGCCAATTTAGGAAAAAAGGACCTAATTTTACTTTTAAAAAAGGAAATAGTATTTCTACCATAGATTATGCTTTTGTTTCCAAGAATTTACCTACAGCTGAAATGGAAACATGTCCAGTTGAATTCACAGATCACGAAATATTAATAGTCAACCTTTTTGATGCCCCTGTTAATAAATCCTTCTCTACTAGATGGAAACTGAATGTAAAAGCTTTAGATGAACCTTGGGTCCAACAAGGAATATGAGCCATTATTAAAGCTAGATGCTCTGTACGTTTTCTATATTCAGGTATAGGACAGTGGTGGTTGGACACAAAACAAGATTTTCAAAACTGGCTAAATAAATATGGGAAGTACAAAGAGAATAGTTTTTTAAAATAGCTCTATTTACACCAACAGTTATATAAATTATTTACTTGGTCAAATACTTCTAGGTTCAACTACTCTGAACAAATAAAACAGATAAAATTACAAATGCTAGCCTATCAATATGATCGTGCAAACACTTTGAAAGTGCTGTTTCAAAATGGGATAAAAAAAATTCCCTGTTGGGGATCCTTATCAAGCATGTAGAGCAATTAGGGATAATTCAGAGATGGATTCACTATATGACCCTCAGGGGGTGTTGCAGAGTTCATAAAATGACTATTTCTAATTATTAAAAACCATTGGGCAACACTTTCGCCTGATGGAGGTCCTACAGTTCAGGACATTGATACTTATTTAGGTCAAATTCAAGCCCCTCCTAGTCCTTCTGAATTATTAAAAGGTGAATCTAGCATTACTTCCCATGAAATTAGATTTGCCATTCAAAAAATGATACCAGGAAAATCTCCAGGGTTGGATGGGTTGCCCATAGAATTCTATAACGCTTTTATAGATGAATTATCTGAATGTTTGAGGTAGTTTTGGTTATTTTTCAAAATAATACAATCCCTCTCCCTTTTAGATGGGCTACTGATGTATCTTTATAAATCTGAGATAGGCAGAAAATCTCAAACTGGAGACCCATAACTATACTTAATTCAGACTATAAAATTTTAACTCATATCTTAAATAATAGGTTAAAACAAATTGCTGAACATGTTATTTCTTCTGTTCAATATTGCAGTTTACCTTCCCAGAAAATACAATCAACATTAATGGCAGTAAGGGATGTAATTGAACATCTATCACTCTCAGGTCAATATGGCATAATTATAACAATAGATCAAGAAAAAGCATTTGACTGGGTATTTCATGCATATTTATTTTCTGTTTTACAGCATTATGGGATCCCAAATTATTTAATCAAGTATATCAAATTAATTTATACTTTGACAAAAGTATATCCAATTATACTAAGAACAGTGAATTTAGGGTTTAAGACCCATCTTGGGGTACGACAGGATTGTCCCCTGAGTCCTCTGCTTTATGTGTTTTCCTTAGACCCTTTTTTGAGATTATTAACTGATAACCCAAAATGGAGAGGGATTCAGGGCACTGGCATTCAGTCAGCTATCAATGCTCAAACCTATGCTGATGATTTATGCCTTTTTTTTCAGATGTTTCTGAATTCCCGAATTTTTTAAAAATCATGCTCAATTTTACCATAGTGTCCAATTCAAAAATGAACTTGACAAAAAGTCATGGTTTATATATAGGAGTGTGATACCTGGATTCCCAGAATTTAGAAGGTCTTCATATATCTTCTGAACCTCATAAAATCCTGGGTATTTTTGGACCCCAAAATATGGCTTTTTTAATTGGGATCAATCCTTGCTAAAAGTAGAACTTAAAGCCTACAAATGGAAATCATGGAGTATTTCAAAAATAAAACTTATCCAAATGATAAAAAAATTCCTAGTCCCAGTTTTGCTTTATGTTGCAATGTTGTATCAACCACCAAAGTCGATATAGACCAGACTTAATAGTGTTTTCTTTCAAATGTTATGGGGAAATCATTTGAACCCAATTCGTAGGTGTTTCACATGTCTCCCAGTTAATAAAGGTGGTTTAGGTATGATAGATCCTATCATCTTTTTTCACACCTTATTTATTTCACAGACTGTCAGATGTGGGCTTGGTCCCATGACCACGACACATAGGGTATGGTGTAGGCTAAATTTAGATCAGTATTTTAGGGCATGGGGATTGTCCCACATTTAGGGACTTTTTTGCATGTACCAGGTTTTTTCAAATCAGCAGCTACTAAATTATATAAATGGAATCTCACAAAAATTGATATTTTGTATCAGTCTGGCCAAAAGCTCTATCAGATAGTGCTTGATAAAATATACCCTAATGAATCTAGTTTCAAACTTTGCACTCCAGAAAACAATAAATATGTTGTAGCTCAACTAGTTAATCCCAGAATCCCCCCCTGATGTGGGAACATCTCTGGCTTTGTGTTTATGGTAGAACACAAGTGAGGGGGAATGCTAAGCATAAGGCCATAGAAGAAAGGAACTGTCCTTACCTGGACTGTATTAATTTAGAAGAAACCATGGAGCACTATTTATTTACCTGCTCTTATTCAAGAGCTCTATGGGGTTACTTAGCCACTTTATGTAATATGTCTTGGCTTAAAACAATGTCCTATGAAATTTGTGTATTAGGCCAATATGCCTTTTTGGGCTCTAGGTTTCATCACGATACTCTTGCCATATTTTTGTGTTGTTTAAAATTTTATTTATGGCAGGCAAGGTGCAGCTGGGTACTATGCCAAAAAAGAATGTCTTATGAGACCATAAAGACTCTGATAAGTGAGGCTATGTGGCATGTTTATGAGAAGGATATCACATATTCAACGCCTCAGCAAGTTCAAAGATGGTGGAAAGGTTTTTCATTTTCATCAAATATAAGTAATGTGATTATTTATTTATTTGTTTATTTGTGGGGTTGGGTAAGAAAAAAGAGGTGAAAGGGAGAGGGAAAAAGAGACTATGTTATAATCATTAGAAATACTTAGTAGTTATGTTTCTTTTTTCTCTGTATGGAGTTTTTTTTTGTGTTTAAGTTCGTATTTCTTTTTGCATATTTATTTTACAAGTTTTTTTCACAATGGTGTTTTTCACAATATTCTTTTTTCAATGTTCTTTTCAATAAAATTACCCCTACTCTTTTTTGATAAGTGCCATGGGATCTTTAACATCCACCTGAACTACCACCAATCCAGGCAGATGGGACCTCGGTTTAACATCTCATCCAAAAGACGGCACCTCAGAAGTGCAACACCCCCTCACGCTGCACTACAGTGTCAGTACTGGGATATTAACCCAAGTGCCAGATGTGGGAACTGAACCCACAGCCCTCTGATCTCCCAGCCTCAGAGGTGAGTGTGCTACCTACTGAGCCACTGACACTGCTGATTGTGCCATTGATCCGTGTACAGTCTGTGTATATTGACAGTTGTGCCATTGATCTGTGTACGGTCTGTGTATATTGACAGTTGTGCCATTGATCTGTGTACGGTCTGTGTATATTGACAGTTGTGCCATTGATCTGTGTACTGTGTGTATTTTGTGCCATTGATCTGTGTACAGTCTGTGTATATTGACAGTTGTGCCATTGATCTGTGTATAGTCTGTGTATATTGACAGTTGTGTCATTGATCTGTGTACAGTCTGTGTATATCATTGACAGTTGTGCCATTGATCAGTGCACAATCTGTGTAAGTCATCAATGGATGTGCCTTTGATCCGTGTACAGTCTGTGTATATTGACAGTTGTGTCATTGATCTGTGTATAATCTGTGTATATTGACAGTTGTGTCATTGATCTGTGTACAGTCTGTGTATATCATTGACAGTTGTGCCATTGATCAGTGTACAATCTGTGCACATCATCGATGGATGTGCCTTTGATCTGTGTACAGTCTGTGCATATTGACAGTTGTGTCATTGATCTGTGTACTGTCTGTGTATATCATTGACAGCTGTGCCATTGATCTATGTACAGTCTGTGTATATCATTGACAGTTGTGCCATTGATCTGTGTGCAGTCTGTGTATATCATTGACAGTTGTGCCATTGATCAGTGCACAAACTGTGCACGTCATCGATGGATGTGCCTTTGATCCATGTACAATTTTTGCATGTGTCATTGATGCCTGCGCTATTGATTTGTGTGCATTTGATGTAAATAAAGGTGATTCTTGTACTTTATAAATGTTCCTCTGATGTGCCAGCAAGGTATGCACATGCCCCTGATGCCTGTGGTGTATTAAAGAGCCATAGTTTCCCATGCAATTGCCTTGGCAGTAAGGCTGCTGGATCCTGGATAGTATATACATGGTGTCACTATAATAAAACTCCACAACACCTGCTACCATCATTCATAGATACATATAGATACATAAATATTCTCAGCAGACAAAGGCCTACTGAGGCATCCATTTTGCACACATTACCTAACTATGCTCCGACACTAGTGCCCATCCTGACACTTAGTCTCTCCCACCCCCCTTAACCCATATGCATGTCCCATCCCCCTACTTGAAACTACTTACCAATTTGGCCCTCACCACTATCCTGGTCCATCAGATGCTACAGTCTGTCTTCATATAATATGCCTCCTAGTCCCAGGACCACCTTAATTGGTCTACACTGTTCTGCTTCCACTTTGTCACAGTTGTTCCTCTGTTGTGAACTCCAGAAACTTGCACATTTCTCAGATGAAGTCTTACCAACAACCAGTACAGTGGGAGGATTACCTCTTGACTTCTGCTGTTGAGCCCCCTCCACATGCATACCAAACTTCTGTTTGTCTTTTCCACAGTTCTTTTACAGTGTGCTGTGGATTGTAGACTTTTTAATATCCTGACCCCTAGGTCCTTTTCCTCCTTGGAGCATTCCAGCACCACCCCCTTTCATTCTGCACATTTGAGTTCCTTTTCCCAACATGCAACACCTTGTTGTTGTATTTTTTTTTCATTGAAGCACAGCTGCCAGATCTTTGACTAGTTCTCCAGGCTGCCCAGATCCCCTTTGAGTTCCTATATCCTTTTCTCCATGTTAGCCTTTGTGCAGATCTTTGTGTTATCTGAGAAGAGGCAAACTTGGCCCTTTATACCTTCCCCTATTGCACAAACTGACACATTGAAAAGGACAGGGCCCAGCACCGACCCCCAGTACTTTGCTTGCAACCTCCCTTACCTATGAGAGCTCCCTGTTTACTGCAACCCTTTGCATCCTTCCCCTCACCCAGTTTTCTACCCAAGTCCTCAAATTTCCTTCACCCTCAAGTTCCTTAGCTGCTTGACCAATCTCCTGTGGGGGACTGAGTCAAAAGCCTTACTGAAATCTATATATACTATATTGATGCCTATTCCCTAGCAGCCAACCTGGTCACCCCGATCAAGAAGTCAATCAGATTAATCTGGCAAGACCTCCCTCTCATGACCATGCTGCCTGGGGTCCTGTAGTACATTCCCTTCTAGGAAGTCCACCAGTTCCTCCCTCAGTGTGGACTTTATTACCTCCCCCATAGATGTCATACTGACTGGTCTATAGTTTGCTGGCTCAGCCTTCCTTCTGCTATTGTGCAGAGGGACTACAATTGCTGTCCTCCAGTCCCTAGAGACCATCCCTCTGACCAGCGAGCAGTTGAATATGTCTGCAAGTGGAACTGCTATTATTTCCACAGCCTCCTTGCGCATCCATGGGTGTTAGCTGTTAGGTCCCTTAGATTTGTCTACTTTTAACTCGTTTCACATTTTCATCACTTTTCCCCCATTATACGGCCCATGTTGCTAGTGTATCCACCACCCTTTCCTTCCTTTCTTACCTCACATTCTGGCTATGGTCCCTCTTTTAACCCTAGTAAATATGGAATGAAAGCATTTGTTCAGTATCTCTGCCTTACTTTTATCCCTCTCCTCCTACCCTTCCTCCCTCTTAAGCCTCACTATGCTCCCTCTCACCTTTAGCTTCTCCTGAATGTATCTAAAAAATGCTTTTTCACCTTGCTGCATCCCAGCTAGTCTGAGTTCTGTCTCCACATTGGCCTCCCTGACCTTCCTACTAGCTTTCCTTGTTACCCTTAGGCACTCTTCCCTATCCTCCAGCCTTCTCCATGTATCTCCCATTTGGTAGGTATCCACACACATCAGTGAGTTAGCTGCAGAGGAAGTGAGGGTTAACACAAATGTCTTGGGCATGGTTTGGAATAAAACAGCAGTGTTCCCTCCCTTTGATAGATATAAAATCCCATAAATGGTATCTGAACATAGAGACTGTCAGGTGGGTAAATGTCCAAGCATGAGGCTGTTCTCTGCCACATGCCTGTTTCCCAACTTCCTAATGCCACTTGCTCATCCTACTTAGAACTTTTTCAGATTAGAGGAGCCTCAACAGATGTTTCTACACAGAAAAGCAAGTGCTGCTGTTTCTTTCAATCAGAAGGGAAAGCCTCTTTTACCTAGTTTTTCTTTCTGTTTTTGCACATTTTAGGACCCCAGGATAGCCTGGATGAAATGTAATATCCTATTGTAGTGGGGTCCTTCTTTTTACCATTTTTTACAGCTGGGTGGACCAAAGCACCTGAGAGATTAAATGACTTGCTTTGGATTACACAGTGAGTAAGTGGCTCTGGTGTGATTTCAACCTGGGTCTCCTGGTTTCCATGTCTGCACTCTTGCCAATAAACCACACTGCCTCCTACAAGTTGTTATATACAGCATGTCTTTCCCAAGCTACCACAGTTAGTACAGTGGACTTGTGATGCCCATCATGGCATCTTTGACAATGGCATTTGTGTGACTATCTGGAGGAATCCTGCAGAAGAGAGCCTCAATGGGTTACAGCCAGGAAGCACGTGTGCCATTATCTGTTTGCCTCTTTACCTAAATGACCACTTGATTAGATGTTATAGGTGGATAACAAAACCAAAGAAAAAAATCTGGGATGTTGGCCATCCCTGCAGCCACCAATTATCATATTAGTATAGCACAGTTTTCTGCTTTACATTTTGCTATTTGCTTCTGAACTTGTTCAAATGGCTTTGTAGCATGTTGGCTTATTCTTTTTTTTTTTCTTTTCAATAAAAATTTACATTAAAGATATTCTAAATACAAGCAATCAATCAACACTGTCATAACAATATATTCTACATTCAACAATAGCTAACATTATCTAATACTTACTGTTTGAATACAATCTATAAGAAAAATTAACACAGTACTTTTTCCTGTTTTTAAAAAAACAATATAAACAAAAAGGAAATTGGACTGTTTAACACTTGTGTATATATAAATAGTAAACATGGCATCACTACGATACCCTGCAACTCATTCCCCCAACACCCCAAAGCCAGACACAGGAAGCCTGAAACACAAAATCCCAACACTGGGATTTTGCCACCCCCAGAGTTTGTAATATTACTTAAGAGGGGTGCAGGGGGTTAAGCCCCCTGAAACATGAAATGACACAAACCCACTGTCAGGATTTCATGCTTTGGGCTTCCGGAGTCAGAATGAAAACCGTGGGATATCGTAGTACATCTGTAAACATTAGAGCGGTCAGGCAGAGGCACATCCAGGATCCTATTCCACTCAAGAACTCATATGCCACACTGGCAAACAGGGACAACCAAATAAGGTACCCAGAGAAGTGGAAGGAAAGGATGTGGAGGTTAACCAAGGAGGTGACCTCAGCAGGGAGAGCAGTGGACCCCAGAGGAGGAGGAAGCGAATCCTGGTGGGGGACTCCATCATAAGAGGGATCCAGCTAGGAACACAGGAGGGGAGAACAGGAGGTGAGGTGCCTACCAGGTGCACAGCATGGAGGGATGGAAGGAAGATCCTGGGGATCACTGGGAAGGCAAGATGGGAGGGTGAGCTGGATGTCATTATCCACCTAGGTACTAATGACCTGGCAAATGGGGAGCCAAAGGAAGTTCAGGAAGAGTTTAGGAAATTGGGGAAGGGTCTCAAGCAAGTAGCTACTTCTGTCACTTTCTCAGAAGTACTTCCTGTGAGAGACAAGGGAGAGCATAGGGGTGCATGCATCAGGAACTTTAACTCATCGTTGAAGAACTGGTGCTGTGAGGAAGGGTTTGGATTCATTGGTGACTGGGGACCAACCTGGAGGGATGGAGGTTTGTTCAAGCCTGACGGCCTGCATCCATCCTGGAGGGGAATCCAAGCACTCAATGATAAGTTTAAATGCTACATTGACTAGCATTTAAACTAGCAAAGGGTGGCAGGCCAGCAAGGAGGAGTACTACTTGCTCACCCCCACAGCTAGCAGTGGAACCAGTGAACGGAGGAGTGGCTATCTCTACAAAGCAGTGCAAAAGATAGAGATGAAGCCCAAGAGGTGGATAGGCAGAAAGGGCAAAATTCAGCAGAGGGCAGACAGCAAGGAGAACCAGGGATAAGGACAACCAAGGAAGGGCTGGAGTAGAACAGCGAAACAGTCTAGGAGGTCAAATCATGGAAAGCCATATGTGCCAATGCCAGGAGCCTAGCAACAAGATGAAAGATCTGGAGGCTGTCATGGTGCAGTCACACCTGGACATTGTGGCCATCACTGAAACCTGGTGTGAGGATAACCACAACTGGGAGATGGCCATACCTGGCTACAATATATTCAGAAGAGACAGGGCAGGTAGGAAGGGAGGAGGAGGAGGAGTGGCACTGTATGTGAAAAATGACATAAGGGCCACAGAGATCCAGGAGGAACAAAATGGGGGAGAGATACTATGGGTTAAGCTGGAAAGGAAAATGGGGCCAGCCATCCACACAGGTGTGGTCTATAGACCACCAGCCCAGGAGGAAGAAACAGATAGGGAGCTGATGCTAGCCATCCAAAGGATGGCAGACAAGGGTTAGGTAGTACTGGTTGGAGACTTCAATATTCCAGACGTGGACTGGAGCCAGTGGCGGCGCTACACCAGGGCACACCAGCGCACGTGCCCTGGTCAAAGAATGCTGTGCCCCAGTTCATGCCCCAGTGCTCTGAAGTCCATAAACTGATTTTTTTTGTGTTACGCTAGCGTAGCCTCCTCCGTCCTCCCTGACATTGCATTTACGGACCGACCAATGCCTTTTCCCAGGAGGGTGGGGGGAGTTTCTGCAATGCATCAAGCCTCACGTTTTGGCAACAGGCAGATTCCGATTCATGCTGGAACTGCAGAGCTTGGGAGGGCTAACTACTGATCCTGAACCAGCCAATTGGATTTCAGCACAAGGTCCTTAACAGACCAATTGCGAATGGGAGAATTCTGCCCAATGGCAGGGAGGTAGCTGCAGCCAATTGATGGCTGCAAAACTCTACCAATCAGACAGCACCAGGCTTCCTCATCCAATGAGGTGTATCGCTTCTTGTGTTTCATCCCGGAAGGAAAGGAAATAAAATAGCCCGTCATGTGTACCAACTACCTGGATCTTTTTTTTTTTTTTTTTTTTAACTAGCTACTGTGATTGAAATTGTTGCTATTGCTAGTCACCCATCAGTTTTTCCTGCAAAGTGCTGCAGACCATGTCCTTGGACTGCTTCAGTCTGCCTGGCCAGTAAAGCCGCTCGCTCTCCTCCTGCCCGCTAACGTCGCCTGACACGCCACTCTCCTCCCATTTGCCTGCTGTTCTGACACCAGAAGTCTGCTGCGGAACTCTGTTGTTGCTAACCCCTGGGCTCTGATGCCACTAATTAGGAGCTCCTCAGTCAAGCTGCCGATGCAACCGCCGACTGCTTAACCACTTGTTTCAGGAGCGAGCCTCTTGCTATGCTACACGAACCTTTCCTGGTGCAGACCTTTTCTGGGCTGGTAACCTTAGGTAAGCACACTGAGTCCTGACTGAATTTTGCTGCAGATTGATGCTGGCCTGTGATTTTCACCACAAGGGAGACCAGGGGGGGCAGACATGCACGCCTCCAGGCTTGGGCCAGGGGGGTGTATAAGATGGGACTGTATGGGGGAGAACATGTATGCCTCTCAATGCTGGGGTGTTTATGGCTGGTGGCTCTTTCTGTAGGTCTTTCAGTGACAGGCCTGTATCCGGGGGGGGGGAAATGATGCCTATGGCCTGTGTTTTTCACCACAAGGGAGTCTGGGAGGAGAGATGCATGCCTCAGGCTGGGTGTGTGTATAATGGGACTGTATGGGGTGACATATATGCCTAAAGCTCGGAGTGTTTATGGCTGGTGGCTCTTTTGTGGGTCTTTCAGTGATGGGTCTGGGGGACATACATGATGCCTATGACTGTAGTTTGTCATCTGTGTAGCATATTGCTGATGGCCAGGGTGTTTGAAAGATGGGCCTGTGTCTGGGGGTGGGGGGAGGAAACATGTATGATGCCTCTGTCTGTGACTGCTCAGTATTTTATTTATAGTTGGGGTTGTTTCAAAGATAACTAAGATGAACCTGTGTGTGTGTGTGTGTGTGTGTGTGTGTGTCTGCACACATACATGATGCCTCTGGTGTGCACTGTGCAGCATTTTATGTATGTGCCTGGGAGGAGGAGATATACTGAATTTGTGAGGTGTTTAAATGGGCTGTCTTTTTATGCTGCCTGTCTGCACTGTGAGGGGTTGAAGTGGGATTTTTTTGTCCATGGTTTGGTTTGTTCTGGAATGATAGGTTTGCAGTGGAGGGTGGGTGGGTTCTGAAGTGCCCGATGGTGTTGCTTGGGGGAATGGAGCCTTCCCCATGTCATTCATTATCCATTTGGCGTGTCTGCCACTGTGCTTGAGACTTGGGGAGGCCCGGGCTTTTCCCTGGCACAATAAAGGAGGCTCACCTTAGCAAAGTCTGAGAACCCTATCCTGCTGCACTTCAGTCTGCAGATCGTGAGACAGAGTGGAATTGCTTTGTGGATCTCTCCCTCAGTACTCCGTACCCCTTATCCTTCTTTCCCCAGAGTCACTGCAGGCAAAACAGGCAAAGCAAGAGTCAAGACTGGCTCTCAACTGTGGTGCCCACCCAGTGCCCTGGTAACCAACAGAAGCTGGAGCCACCACTGACTGGAGAATCCCAGCAGCAGCATCAACTAGGAGCAGATTTATCCTGGACTCCCTTCAGGGTGCCTTCCTCAAGCAACTGGTCATGGAACCAACTCGGCAGAAGGCAATACTGGACCTTGTGCTCACAAACAGGGACAGTGTGATAGGGGTAACAGTGGGGGAGCACCTGGGAACAGTGACCACCTGTCATTGTGGTTTGATCACAGAAAGAGCAGAGAACCAAACCACACAAAAAACCGTATCCTGGATTTTAGGGGCAGACTTTGGGAAAATGGGGAGATACTTGAAAGAGGCATTAAGGAATGGGACAGGAATCAGGGTTGAGAAACAGTGGGCAGTATTTAAAATGGGGATTACAAGAGCAACAGAATTATGCATTAGGCAGGTAGCAAGAGGAAAGGAAGAGGAGACCATTATGGTTTTCCAAAGAGGTAGCAAAAGAAGTGAAAGCCAAAAGATTGCATTCAGGCAATACAAAAGACACAGGCATTAGGGGATAGGGAGAAGTACCAGGAGAAGCAAAGGGAGGCAGGGAGGTTAGTAAGGGAAGCCAAAGCTCAGACAGAGAACACATTGCAAAATCAGTGGGTAGAGGACAAAACTTACAGGTACATAAATTATGAAAAAAGAAAGGCAAAGAGGAGGGATATGGTAGACTGAAGGGGGGAGGATGGGGGCCGCATGGAGGATGACAACAGTAAAGCTGACATATTGAACAGGTATTTCTGCTCAGTCTTTACTGAGGAAGAGGAGGGTAATGGGTCTGAAGGGAGTACAAGGGGTGAGAATGGTGCAAATGGACACAAGTCCCTTTACACGAGAAAGGATCCTGAAGGAACTGGAAGTAATAAGAGTTGGTAAAGCAATGGGTCAGATGGGTACACCCCAGGGTCCTTAAAGAACTAAAAGAGGTGGTGGCTGAACTCTGGCTATCCTGTTTAGCCAATCACTGGAAACAGGGAGGTACCAAAGACTGAGGACAGCAGATGTAGTCCCCTTATACAAAAGTGGGAACAAAGAGGAAGCAGGGAACTACAGACCAGTCAGCCTCACCTCAGTAGTGGGGAAGATCATGGAAGCACTACTGAAGGAGAGATTGGTGGAACATCTGGTTGTCAATGGACTACAGGACCCAAGGCAGCGTGGTTTCACCAGGGGGAGGTCATGTCAGACCAACCTGGTTGAATTTTTTGACTGGGTGACTAGGGAGGTGGATCAGGGGAGGGCAGTGGACATGGCCTATCTGAACTTCAGCAAGGCCTTTGACACTGTGCCACATAGAAGACTATTACACAAACTGGGAATATGGGTGTGGGCAGGACAGTGTGTGGTGGGTAGGTAACTGGCTGGGTGGCAGGACACAGAGGGTGGTGGTAAATGGCTGTCACTCCACAGAGAGAAGAGTGACCAGTGGGTACCACAGGGATCAGTGCTGGGACTGGTCCTATTCAACATCTTCATCAGTGACATTGCACAGGACCTAGAAGGCAGAATTTCACTGTTCGCTGATGACACAAGCTCTGTAACAGAGTAGACACACCAGAGGGTGTAGACAGAATGAGAAGGGACCTGCAGAAACTTGAAGAATGGTCAGGGTTTGGCAGTTGAAATTCAATGCAAAGAAGTGCAAGATAATGCATATGGGGCACAAAACCCTGGCACAATATATCAGTTGGGGGTGAGGATATAGCATACACCAAGCAGGAAAGGAATCTTGGGGTTATCATCTCTGATGACCTCAAGGTAGAAACAGTGTGACAAGGCAGCAGGTAAGCAAATAGGATGCAGGGATGCATGGCAGGAGCATCACCCAGCAGGAAAAGGAGGTCATAATTCCACTATGCAAGACACTAGTGAGGCCCCACCTGGAGTACAGTGTACAGTTCTGGAGACCTTACCTACGTAGGGACATAGACAGGGTAGAGAAGGTTCAGAGGAGGGCAACAAAGATGGTACATGGATTGCATTACAAGTCCTATGATGACAGGTTGAAGGAACTGAACATGTACTCCTGGAGGAGAGGAGGAGAAAGGGGATATGATAGAGACATGCAAGTATCTTACAGGAAGGAACAGGGTGCAGGAATACACTATTTTTAAGCGAAAAAGATGTTTCAGGACTAGAGGGCATGGGATGAAGTTGGAGGAGGATGATTCAGAGGAAACGTGAGGAAGAATTTCTTCACAGAACGGGTGGTGGACAAGTGGAACACCCTGCCAGAGGAAGTGGTGGGGGCTGAAACAATCACGGATTTGAGAATGCATGGGATAGGGCCGGCCATGGCGCAGCGTTGGTTTCTGATCAGTGACGGGCAATCCGGTTCGAACGGACCGGTCGCTGGAGGGTCGGCTCGGGGAGAAGGATCGAGGTCCCGAGACTGCTCTCCTCTCCGGGGAGGATGGGAGATGTCCGGAGCTCGGATGACCCCTGGTGGAGGCCAGGAGTCATGCAGCTGCCGGCACAGGCACGCACTGGAGGCGGGGCAGGCTCCGTGTCATTGCACGACCCCACCTCCCCCAGAAAAAGGAAAAAGAATCAGCCGCCAGCCACCGCTAATGAAGCCTACCACGGCTTTGATTTGCTCCCCAGGCCAGCCCTCCGACTAAGTTACAGGTCTGCGGCATGCGAGGCGAGTGCTGCAGCCCCGCCATGGGGGGGAAGCCACGAGGCATCGGAGGGCCCGAGGCCGTTGTGGGGAGCAGAAGCCAGTGGTCCCATGACCAGGCGGAAAAAGGACACCAGGCGGCAGGCAGGCTTGGGGGAGATAAAGATCAAAATAGAAAAAAAAAAAAAAAAAAGAATGTATGGGATAGACATAAAGGAATTCTGGAGGTCAGGAGTAAGGGGCAACAGACTTCTAAGAAAACATAAACTGAACTTACAAGCTCGAATGGGCAGACTGGGTGGGCCATAGGCCCTTATCTGCTGACACTGTCTATGTATCTATACTAAAGGAATAATGCATGACAGGGTGTGTGTCGTACTGGGATAACACCACACCTGGGGGTTGGGCATGAGGTCGCAGGTCGCTTGTCTAATGCCCCAGGCATGGCATTATCCCAACCGACACACACCCTGGAGTTCATTATTCCTATTATACAATGGCTTGTTGTTATATATAAAATAAAAAAATAATTGTAAAGAATGTTTTTATTAGTGTGGAAAAATATTTTTGTTTCTTAAGAAGAGATGCAAAAAAGAGATCATCATGCTCATCCATATTGGTTCACAGTGCTGAGACTAGACCCGTGGCGTTATGCTGAGATAACGCCATGGGTCCAGCACCAAACTGACCAATCACAGTCCAAGATTCTTTCTTGCCATTGTATAATAACAATTAACACACCATAGTCACACAACAGACTCCCCTGTAAACCCAATTTCCAGCATACTTTGCATTTAACCACATTATAGTTCATGTGGTATAATCTATATGCCTCATTGAAAAGAGAGGGAAAGAGTATACACATAAAGAAAAGGAAGAAGGATCAAGAAATACAGAGAAACAGAAGGCGGCTGAAGAGCTCTAACTAGGTAAAGGAATCGGAAGCGATAAGATAATTTACCTCATAGTGGTATTAAATAAACAAAAAGACATAGTACTGGTGTAAGTTTGAATAAATACACAAAAAATCAGAATCCCACAGGGACTTGTTCCAGGCATTTTCAATTTAGACAAAGAACAGAGAGGTGTGCATAAAGAAAAATTTGTAAGACACCACTTCTTACTTAATTAATAAACCAGTTTTCATTTCATTTCATTTTTATTTGAACTGGTAAGCAGATTAGTAAAAATGCCATTTTTCACATTAGCCAGTACATAGGAATACATTAAAATGTTACTTGAAACATACACAATTGTTTTAAATAGGTTGTAAATAGTAATCCATCTGGCTAGAAACAAGTAGGCTTGATCTACCATACAATGAACTAATTTTTCTAATCTAAGGATTTCCAAGCATTCAGCTCTCCATTCGTTGAAACTGAGACCCAATCCTCTATCCAAATCTTTAATTAAAATTAAAGAAAGTTACTGAATGAAAAAGAAATAAAAGGGATTACAATTGGAGAAATGAATTATCTTATTTCGCTGTAAGCAGATGACCCCCTTTGTACGCTACTGGACCCTGATAAATCCCTGGTTAAGATTTTAGAGGTAATACAGATAAATCCCTGGTTAAGATTTTAGGGGTAATACAGATAAATCCCTGGTTAAGATTTTAGGGGTAATACACTAATTTAGTGCGGTATCTGGGTATACATGAACAAGAACAGATTGTTGTTGCTGCCTCTGAACAACAAATACCAAAGGCAGAGATTACAGAGATGGGCATCTCCTGGGAGAAAGAATCTATTGATTCTTTAGGGGTTAAGATATGTAAAACTGTCTTCAAAATTATTGATAAAAACCTTATCACTCTTCGGACCAAAGTACAAGAAAGTTTAACGAAATGGGATTCCCTTCCTCTTGGTTTGTGCGGGGGCAGAATTGATGCTACTATGATAAATGTTTTACCAAGGGCTATTTACTTTTTCATGACACTTCCTTTTTTAGTACCCCAAGACTGGTTCATAAACATTCAATGTTTAATATCTATTTTTATTTGGGCAAACAAAGAAAATGCCAAATGGCCTATAGGAAAGTAACTAGATCCAAATCTAAGGGGTGGGGTAGGGTCAAGCTTCTCGATCTATACTGTTGCTATACTAGGATCTGGCAAGACTGGAGGCAGGGGCGCCAGGTTTTTCAAAATTTTGTGGGTGCTCAGGGTCATTATAAAAGGCTGGAGATAAAAGCTATAGGGGTTTTCATGCTTTCTGGTGCATTTTGGGGGGGGGTATTTTGATACTCTTTAGAATGCATATGCTACCATTGCATCTACTCCTCTGTAGAGGATGCCAGGGTGCTATTGGGGTCTCTTTGATGCCTGAGCAGGTGCGAAGATCAATAGGAGCGTACCCTGGAAGGATCTTTCATGCTCGCAGTTTTGCAAGCATGCCAGAATACTGATTTCAGGCTTTGATGCCTCTAGCCAGGTGCCTCAAGAAGGCATGGAAGAGGGAAGGTTACATGTCTTCTTGCAGGCTGCGGCACCTGGTGGAGGCAAACTAAAATCTCAATGGGCAGGCATCCTGGACAAGCACCTGGAGGCATCAATGAGACCTCCAAGGGAAGAGTGCCTGGAGTGCTCTTTGATGCCCCCAGCCCCAGGTGCTGTAAGGATGCCCTCTGAGATTTTAACTGGCCTCCACCAGGTGCTACAAGAAGACATGGAACTTCCATCTTCCATGTCTTCTTGGCTTGAAGCACCTTGAGGCATCAAATAGCCATCTAGAGCATGCTTCCATGTTTTCTTGTAGCAAGAAAACATGGAAGCACCTGGGGCATCAAATAGCCCACCAAGAGAAGAGTGGCTTTGAGGGCTCTTTGATGCATGGACACTGACAGAACAGGATGGAAGGAATGTCTGTGACAGTGACACTGCAGAACTCAGAGGAGTACTACTTGGACAGCAGTGCAGGCTGCAGCAGCCTGTAATAGCAAACAATGACTTTTCACTTCAGTCAGGCAGCAAACCTCTCCCCCACTGGCTAGCCTAGTCCTAGTAGGCACAGCCCCTCACACAACACACACTGGTTTGGATGGGGATGGATAAACTCTTAACCTTACTGTCCACTGCAGTTTTTTTTGTAAATAATAAAATAAATGCACAATTAAATGATTCTTTAGTCTAGTCAGACAGTCACAGACTCACACAGACACAGCTAGCCTGCCCTACACCCACTAATATTGACTTTTTTCTGTAACGACAAATGCTGTTTGCTCTTGCTGGCTGCTCACAAAGTAAGTACAGTCTCCAGACTGAAAAGTTCCACACTTTGACGCTAGTCTCCAACTTCCAAGAAAGTGTTTGTTTTACATGACTTGTCACACAAAGTACAGAAAAAGAAAATTATTTAAAGTATTATTTTTGGTTTCAAAGTAACAAGTAGTAGAGAGAGAGAATGGTTTGGTAAACTCCCGCCCTGGGTGGCCCTCCCCACACTCCAATCCCCCTGGCTCCTCTGCTCCTCTGTTCACTTCCACACAGTCCATAAACACACTCTAGACTGTCTCCAACTCCAAGGTCAAAGTACAGAACAGGAAGGAACACAGATTAAAAGCATATATTTGTGTGTTTTTTTGTGTGCTGTACTAGTTAAACAAAAACTAGTAATGCTTACACTCCTCCTCCGCTCGCTCCTCGGCTCACACATTGATTGAATTTGATTGGATTTGCAACGACCAACTCCTTGCTGCTCGCTCTACTGCTCACTGCACTGACTGAGCTGGAAATTCTACCTATGAAGCTCAACAGTCAGTGACCATCTCCTTGATTGGTCATGTCTGTGTCAGGGTCTTCATCGCGTGAAGGATTGGGAGAACCAGCCATCACTCCTCAGTCAGCGTGCAGTTTAATACAATTATTGGGGCACTTTGGGAGGGCGGGACAAGGGTCGGACGGTTTGGATCGGGACTGGTTGGGTGCTCGGGTCGGGGACCCAAGTCTGGAGCCTCAGAGATAAGTCTGGTTTGGATGTTTTCAGCGGCCACTGGGGAGCCAAAGAAGAGAGGTCAATATCTGATTCTGCAGGCTGCACTGACACTGGAGCTGGAGGTGGAGCTGACATACACACTGCTGCTGCCTGGTTGATAAGGTAATATAGTGACAGTTGGGCTTGGTCAGGGATCAAACGGGATACAGGAAGGAAAGAATGGATCGGGATTCATGCGGGGGGTTCAGGAGCTGAACAGACCATTGGGAAGGGAATTGAGGGTGCTCATTTAAACTTTGTGGGTGCTCAAGCACCCAGGCACCCGCGCTGTCGGCGCCCCTGACTGGACGCATGGCCTGACAGATGACAGCTGGGGTTCAACACAAAAAAATGCAAGGTGCTGCACTTTGGAACAAAAAATCAGAGGAGAAGCTACCATCTGGGTGGTGCAGCTGGGGGTAACAGAAGAGGAGAAGGATCTGGGGGTGCTCATCACGGAAGCAATAAACAATTCCATACAATGCAGAAAGGCAGCAGCAATGGCTAACAAAATGCTGGGGTGCATTGCAAGGGGCATTACCTCAAAAAGAAGGGGAGGTTATTCTACCATTATACAGATCATTGGTTAAACCCCACCTGGAATACTGTGTGCAGTACTGGCACCTGTACCTACAAAAAGGACATTAGGCTACTGGAGTGGGTGCAGCATAGGTCAACGAAGATGATTCAGGGCCTGGGGGAATTGCCATAAAAGGTCAGACTAAGAGAGTTAAACATGTACATACTGGAGGAGAGGAGGACAGGGGGCACATGATTGAGACCTTCAAATGCATGAAAGGGATAATCAAAACAGACACAGAGCATATATTCAGGAGGGTGGTGAGAGACACTGGGGGCCATGATATGCGATTAGAAGGGGAAGATTCAGGAGGGAGGTGAGGAGGCATTTCTTTACAGAGAGGGTGGTGACAAAGTGGAACACCCTATCAGCTGAGGTGGTGGCATGTAACACAGTGGAATGCTTCAAGAAGGGATGGGACAGGGCAAAGGGGAGGGTAAAGGGAGGTAAGGGGAGGGGGGGGGCAGCTGCCGAATAGTGAGCTAGCTGCAATCTTGAGCAGCCTAGATAGACCATGATGGCCTTTAGCTGTTGGCAATTTTCATATGTTCATATGATTTAGCATGCAGAGCATCGCAGTTTTCAAAATGGAGTAGAACAAAAGAAGGAGGTTGGAGGAACCCTGATAGGTTAGAAATAGTTAAGTTTAACTGACTGTCATTCTGTGGACCTTTGGGACCTTTTATTCTCTAAACTTCATAAACCTATACTAAACAAAATCTTCTGACAATATAAGAATAATCTCTCAGTGGTCAGCACTACTCAATTTGAACTTAGGTAGATCTCGTCTCCAACCATTGTGAGGCAGTCCCAGTATTACCCATAATCAGCACATGATCCATAAGAAGGAATGGGCTGAGAGGGAGGTTTTACAAATTGGGGGCATCATATTAAATGAGTCATTTGTTGATTATAATAGGATAAAAACTTTCTGACTGAGGAGGCTGACCTGTTTAAGGTACTTAAGACAAACATTCCTCTGCTTTGCAATAACAATATTAGACTGCTCTCACCTACGGACAACACAATTAACTTCTTGGCGATTGTGGGGTCATCTCCTAGAACTGCTGATTGTTACAGTTTACTAATAGATGTACTTAGGGGGCTCACATTACAGAACATAAGATGTTGGTGTTTGGTCTTTAATTCTTAATAAAAAAACAGAAGTTTGGAATTGGAATAAAATATGATTGAATTCCCCTAAGTCTTTTAAGATGGTGAACTTAAAGATGGTTCAGTTTAATTCCCTACACAGTATCAATTATACGCTTGTATACCTACAGAAAATGGGTCTAAAGAACAATTTGTGTTATGTCAGATGTGGAGAAACCAATGCTCATTTGATTCACATTTTTGGAACTGTAAGAAAATTCTACTTTTGTGGGATAAGATTATAAATATGTTTGCTAACACTGAATGGATGAGAAATCACATAAATATAGAGACCTGTATCATTGGTCATTTTGAAAAACACACACTGGTCCTATTTTAGCTTCTTTTAGGCCTGCTTTTGTTCTGTAGTTTCTTCACAACTGCAGCCAGTTTAACTGACCCCCCCCCCCCCCACACACACACACACACTCAATCTAGTATTCACTTAGCAGGATAACATGCTGATGAAAAAAAGAACTTATAGAGGCAACTGACCATGGAGCAAGCATTACTGATCCATCAGCAGCTTTAGTAGAATGTTAGCTGCAGGGCAGATGCATTACAGCAGAGCTGTGGTAGCCTGTGCAAGGATCCTGCTTCAGTATAGGGGACTTTTATTGCCAGTGTATCCCTGAGCTTATCTATCTACCTATCTATCTGTCTATCTATCTATCTATCTATCTATCTATCTATCTATCTATCTATCTATCTATCTATCTATCTATCTATCTATCTATTTAACAGATAGATAGACAGACAGACAGATACTGTTGATAGATAGATAGATAGATGATAGAAGACAGACAGTCACATAATGTAGATAGCTAGCTAGATAGGTAGGTATGTGCATAGCCAGACAGACAGATAGAGAGATACTTCCGATAGATAGATAGATAGATAGACAGACAAATTAGCTAGGCAGACAGACAGGCAGACAGAAAGATGGATGGACAAGATTACAGATGGACAGTACGACAATTAGACAAAAATATAGAAATATCAGATTTACAGTGGATACTTCATGTGCTTTGAGTTTACATCTAGGAGGATTTCATGGAGAATTTAAGACTAGGAGGCAGTCTGGTCTACTGGTTACTGCACTGGCTTGGGAATCAGGAGATATAGAGGATAATGTATGGTTGACTATCGGCAACAAGCATATATTGCCAAGGAGAAGTTGCCATGGTGACCATTTAAACCTCAAGAGCGAAGCTCGAGAGGTTTCGGTTATCATGGCAACCTCAAGATGGCAACACACGCTTAGTTGCCAATAGTGGACCTTACATTATCTTTTACAGTGTATGGGCCACATAAAAAATGAAAAAAGAGAGGCAAGATCCTTACTTAAGTTTTTTTTTTATTGACCGCCACTCCCTCCCAGGTTCAGCTTTTACCACCACGGCCGATTCAGGAAGTCCAGAGGTTAGTGTATCGCACATGTGCTAACACGTTCTATGTTGTAATACCATCAATGTGACATACCCATGATGGTATAATAACATCATGACGTCACATTGAGGGTACAACAACATTGTAAAAGGCTGGGTTTTTATTGCTAACAATGTTCCACCTTACATTATGACAGGTTTAAACCTCAGCAAAGCTAAGTATTCTCCATGTGGCATTGAGCAAGTCGTTTAACCTCCCAGTACCCCAGCATGCTCAGATATAGGAGTGGGTAGACGTAGGAAAAGATTAAGCTCAGGGAGGTCATGTGAATTGCTAGTGGCCACAGTGACAATGCAAGGGTTTAAATTTGGATCTCCAGTTTCAGAGTTCTCAATTCTAACCCCTGGACCACACTACCTCTGAACAGAAAGAATAGACACACAGTCATACAGGCAGACAGACAATACTTTGAGAGCTATAAGATGCTGTGTTACTACTGATGCCATACTGGAGAACGGACGACTGTGATAGCTTTTCTCACCAGAGGAGATCTGGTCCAATACAAATCAATCCACACTGCAGCCCATGAGATGAGACCAGGATTGGTGGATCACCCCATGTGCTGGGAGGGATGGGCAAATCACACTGGCGATATGTTCTCTCTTTTGGCTTGGAGTCCTGATGCTTGTTAAGAAATAGTGATCCCTATGTCTGGCTTATGTGTAGGACATGCTGCTGGTCTCAGAGGGGAAACTGCTTCATAATGATCTATGGGGCAAGTGACAGTGGGTAGTACCATAGACTACCTAGCAATGAAGATAATTAACTCATGAGTAACTTATAATCTTTCTGGACAGTTCAAGCCTTCACCTGGCTAACCACGTATGTTGACAAACTTTAAATCCATTTCTATCCAATTCTATAGGTGTGGTGAGGCTAACAGTAGAATCTAAATGAATATTTGGATACAGTAACAATTTGCTGTGCTGAAGGCAAGCATTTCAGTATCTTGTAGTGTTCTCTGCCTGGCAGTGGTGAGTAAGCAGTGCTCAGTACATCATTAAAAGTCTCAGTAACTGTAAGCCACAATCCGTGCCCTCTCTCTCTGTACACACATAGCAACACAGACAAACAAGGACAGAAAAAGGCTACTAGCCCATCAAGGCTGCTCAGTGCTGACATTGTCCACAGTAACAGGCAACAAGGAGTCCATGTTTTCTTTAAAGAGATCCTGACACAGTTGAGACAGCTTTCAAAAAAAAATTAATATTCAGGCATAACTGTAGCTTATATTTCATATTTTATTCTGGAATGCTCACCCTTATTTCCTCATTACTGAGGGTGTTTGCATAAATACAGTGTCTTTGTCCTTTTAACTCTGGCTGCCTGCCTACACCTGACATCATAATTATGTTTAAGGCATCAAAATATGTTGCTGTGGAGATAATTATGATGTCATAAATAGGGGATTGTGATGTCATGTGTAGAGAAGCAACCAGAGTAGATATAGTCCAGTGGGCAGGGATCTTGTTTTCTGCAATTGTTTTCAATGATAAAGAAAATAGGGAATTAATTACTGAAAATATATGAAGCAAAAATTAAATGGAATAGAGATGAATATAAATCTTACTTTTTTCAAAGTTTTCCTAATGCTGTCAGGGGCTCTTTAAGTGTTGCAAGAAGTATTCGCTGGACAGCCTTCAAAGGTGAATTCCACTTTTGGGAAGGGCACTGGTTCAGTAATAGATTAGAAAGCTTACTCTGGAATGATCCCCCTCTAAAACAGTGGAGCCAGACATTTTATGTGTTAAAATAAGGCACTCCACGTAAAGGGTGTCTGCAGTGGGGGTGACGACATCCCCCAGATAACCGATAGCTTTAGTATAAAAACCTCACTGTATGTTACAGGTAGATATTCCAGTTGCCAGAGCATTGTGGGCAGGGCTTAACAAGCAGACATCAAACATTTCTAAATATCAGTGATGGCCATGACAAAAACAGTGACCCATGACCAAGTTTCTTGTGCATCTGTAAAACGGCTCCTTCCTTGTGAGAACTGAATTGCCGCCTTTGTGCTCCATATTACAGGTATCAGGTTACCTGATTTGTGATGTTCAGGTTCCATAAGAGGTCACAGAGGGATTATAGACTTCAGCCCCATTCAGTGCTTTGTGAACCAAAACTTATTAACTAGGTCTGAGCTGTTCTGGGAAAATAGACAAAACAGAGGTCACTGGCGTCTGTGAAGGGAAACTGCCTGAAACACAGATAGCACCATTCTGGTAATTTGTGATGAAGAAACAGGCCAGATTCTTTGGCTTCTGAGATACAGACCACATTCTTTGGTTTTTGGGCCTGTCTATCCACCGGATGTGCACTCTAAGACCTGAAACTCAGTGCAAAGCATCATGGGTAGCACTATGCAAATCCTGAGCAAAGCATCATAGGTAGCAGCATGTGAATTCTTGCATGGCACAGGCTGAGCAAAGCATCATGGGTAACAGCATGCAAATCATTGTGTGGGACATGCTGACAAGGCTTCACCAGAACCAGCACTGTTTACATTTGTTCCAGGTACACTAAAAGTAACAAATGACACCCTGTTATAAGTCTAATTAATTATGCATGAGCCTAACGAGGCTACTGATTTGCTGCTAGATCAGTCATTACCTTGTTAGAAATGACTGATCCAGCTGCCAATTGATGCTGTGTGGCATGAATGGCTTGCACGGCACGTGCCACACAGCTAAAACCTAAATGAAACTAAAGAAATATGGCAAAAATGAAAGTTATTATTGCGATTGGCATTATAATTGCAATAACAACCTTGAAGCTGGTCATTTCCTTGGATTACCGACTGGCTAAAGGGAGGTGGCCCACTGCTGCACCTCAGGCCACCCATCCCCCCAAACAGTATAATCCCTCAGAAATTATCAGCTGCTCGGTCATTATTGCTGAAGTATTTCATCCTTTTGGGACTTCCCAGTACATTTTCTTTCCAGTCAGCTACCAGATGAGCCCCGAGGAAAAAGACATTTAGTACATGCAAAGGTACAGTAGCTCACATTCTACACTGTTCCATTAAAAGTCAGTAAAACAAGCATGTTTAAAGGTCAGGTATAGTGAGCAAAGGCAGAACAAGAAGAAATTTGCTGGAGAAGGATTGGCACCCTGCTGGCATGCTGAGGCTGATCAGGTTCGGCCAGAAGGAAACAACAGAACTGCAAAATCAAAAGAATGCAAAGCAGAGAGGTTTCAGTGCTATGACTGGATCAGAAGCCGGACCGGCATCAATCAAGGAGAGCGCTCCAAAAGAGCCGACTGGTTAGCTGTGTTCATAATGATGTTATTTTTTAAAGAAAAGTGTTACAGAACATGAGGTTTGAGATAGGGCAATAACTAGGCAGGGAACCAAAACCATTGGATAGTTCTGATGAAGGGTGGTACCATTTGTAAAAAGTTGTGGACACATTCAGCTGGAGATGGAATCCTGTGCCAGTTCTTTATATTTATCAAAGCAGCAGTGCAACATAAAATGTTTTTCCATAAAGTTAGTTTCAGCTACAGTTAATCAAAATATTAGCATATCTGCCAAATCTACTTTCCTAGGTAACTCCAAGGCTGTGCATAATGAGTTTTTTTTTAATGTTCTCAGCCCTAACCCTTGCTCTATCTTCAGTGCTATTTCTAAGCTTAATGTGGTGACCATCTTTTTTTTCTTGAGAAAAAAAATAAATTTAAACATTTATAAAATACTCAAATGTTGGTGGAACAAGAACATTTTACTACCAAATAAAACAGAGATGTCTGGAATTTTTCACAGTGAAGAAAAGGTAGGGTCCCATTTTTTTTTCCATAATAGTTTTTATTTTTTTTATGTTTAACATTGCAATACATTACAGTATCAACTTCATAAGCAAAACATAAATTACAGAAAGGCAAAAAGTAAATGGTATCACGTAACATGAGCGATGCGATTTGCACAATGGAATATCAGCAACTACAAATGAGCGACCGCATTAAGGCAGATTACGGCGCTCTGCACATTAGGGCGACCCCACAAATTTAACTTTCCCCAGTGTCAATGTGCAACTCGGAGTGAGAATAATAGAGATGGAGGGGTCTGGTGGGTGCAGGGGGGCACAGCCCCCCCCCCGCATAAACACAGTTGTTAAAATTTTGCTGTAATGTGCCTCGCCATCGTTGTCGGTCACTGAAGTGACGGTTGCTGTAAAGTATTTGCCCGATTCATGTTCACCCATTAAAATTCATTCAAGTCATATGGAACCAAAGTAAACGCTACTATCACATATACAGGATTTTAGATTAAAATGTCATCAAGCTAGTACATTGTTAATCAAAGAAAAAACATTGTTCAATCATTAACTGCCCATATATTAAGATTATCTATATTGAGTAAAAAAGTTTGACAACTATTTATGCAATATGCAACAGATTGTTGTTAACACAAAGCTAGAACTACTACATGTCCCAAAAGCGTGACCAGACTCTCTGTAGAGTATCCAACCTATTCTCCAAGGAATAACAGATTCTCTCATTATTAAACAAAAAGACCATCTGATTACAGCACTTACTAATAGAGGATACAGAGGCACCTTTCCAGTTCTGCATGTAAGTCTCTTTAGAGTAAAGGATATGTGCGAGACCTATATTTTGCCCCGTTGTGTTGTATGGCTGCTGTACGGTTTGTATTTATAAGCTAACTGGGTAATCTCACTGCAAGCAAGTTGCTAGGGACCCAGGCCATGAGGCACTGGTAGACGCATACAGTACAGGTAAAAAAGAATACAGACATAGTACACTATTCTTGAAGACAGTCTGATGAACGAGCAAGAGTGTTAGTTTAAAAAAAACCCATTGCAAACAGAATTATTAATTAGGAAGTCATTTAGTTTAATGATCGGAGCTCCCGCATCCTCCCAGTAAGGAGGTTTCTGTAGAGTACTGTCCAGCATTTGGCCAGTGCTGGGACCTGATTAACTGCAACAGAATATCAGACAGACCCCACAGCTGGGATTTGGGCATGGGGTCATAATATCACACACGATATAGTGCACGTAAAAACTGTGCACCAAACACAGTGGCAGCAACACAGCAGTGGCACATAATGCCGACCGTAACAGAAATGCCACACGCCCGAACAGTCTTATTGTTTTTGTGGGGGGCTTCACCCCCCACACCACCCAACATGGGGGCCTCACCCCCACACCCCGCGGACTATTTATAATCAACTCCAAGGGGGTGTGGACAGGGCAAAACAAAAATTTGTCGAGAGCACTTAGCTGCTACGCATTGATGGGAATCAGAACAAATTTCCACACCAGGGATTCAAACCCTGGTCTTGCCCTACTTCCCACTGCATGGTCAGGTGCTGTAGCCATGCCACCATGGGAGTGGCTCAACTGAGCACCCGACCAGCAGTCACTACATGCACTTCCCCTTCCCGTGCAGAGTGACAGGGGTAGCGATACTTGCATATCGCTCATATACCCCTGTCGCTCTGAAGCACTACACGCTACAGACCACATGGTTTTTCATGTGCAGTTTAGTCTGTGCTATAATGACCTGGTACTGTGATTTGTTGGGGGGGGGTTGCATGTAGTATGACATCACAAACTGATCTACTGGTTACCTGGTGGTGAGTGGTGGTGCTGGTCCAAAGCTACAGTCTGCCCACCTGAACTATTTCAGTCAAAGCACCAAACTACAAGACCCCCACCACCCCACCATGGTCTGATAAATAATCATAATGTGGGAAAGGCAGCTGACATCTGACTCTGCTAAATTGTGAGTGTTTCTTTTCAAGGATGTAGGGAAGACATTTAAAATAGTTATACAAATTAACAGTTGCCTCCCACTGCAAAGCCCTCACAAGAGATGCCATAGTGACCTCACACTGGGATATATCAACACATCACTACATCAGAAACAAAACCTTGACAATGAAAGATGAAACCACTGTCTGTGCTTTAAAGCTTTCCAGTGCAAGCACCCTGAAGCCAGCTTGTGGTATCCCTGTAACAGTTCTGAACTGGTGTGCTTGAAATTCTGGTATGGCACACTGACCCTCAGCTGGAGATAACTAAAGGTAATTGCTGCTCTCTAAATGCCCTTTTACATGCAGCCTACCTGGTGCTGTTGCCATTGAAACTGGCTCCCTCTGCTCTGTCTACAGCACTTGCCATTACACACTGCAGCTGCGCAGCATCCCTGCTGGGCTTCCCATGTTTTGGGGGTATTTCCGGCAGAGGGGTAGGCTCCATGTAAAAAAGTGGCAGTGGCACTGATGCAGATGGAGCAGCGTGGCTACATGCTTGCAAAAACCGCCTGCAGTGCTACACACTGTTCACATTCCCATCAAACCAGGGAGTGCTATGCACTGCAATGAAGCAGCTTGCAGTGCTCCAGCAGCTGTTTACACTGCCGGATTTCCATGGGTGACACCACTAACACCAGTGCAGATCCAGTAGTGTAAAAGCACCTTAAAAGAAATGAGCATACTCACTCACAAATACACACTTATGCGCGTGCGGCGTACACACACACACACACACACACACACACCTGCACTCACATATAGCACAGACAAATGCACATGCTTTTGTACTCGTATATACATGATCAAACACATATATACACACATTCATGCATGTACATACATATACAAACCTGCATACTCATATGCACACAATCATGCACACCTACATTCACACACATACAGTACATACATACACACTCACAAGTACACGTACAGTATATATGAAAACATATACTCACATGAGTTCTACTAATACTTTCTCAGGTATCCCATCATAATGAGACCCTCAGGTTCTCACTATCAGTGACAAACTACAGAAAATGAAATATTTTCTGTTCCCATAATCACCTGGTTATTGATAAAGATAGATACTTCTCTGTAGAGTAGCATGCCCAACCTACAGAAAGATGTGAAAGGACAGAGGTGTGGGCTGAAGGTCAAAGGCACACAATGCACTGTTCCTTGTCTATTTTATCGACTCCATCTTTCTTTTCTTTCTTTCTTTCTTTCTTTCTTTCTTTCTTTCTTTCTTTCTTTCTTTCTTTCTTTCTTTCTTTCCCTCTCTCCCTTCCTTCCCTTTTCTTTTCCATAAAATTTGGACAGAGTTGGAATTTGGCCTATTGTCTGCAGACAGGATTTTGTATCACGTGTGTTCAGCATGTGTCTGGCACGCATCTCACAGGACATCCAAAAGCACCCACTAATGGACACCTGTGACTATCCCTCGTGTCTGATTTTTCTAAGCAAATCATGTGGAACTGACCGATGGTCTCTAGGTCATTTCCAAAAATGGCAGCACATGTCCATACTCAACCACATGCTGCAGTACAGTGTCATAACCCATCTCACCCATGGCAAATCTGATGTAGCCATACTGGTGACCAGAGGATGAACACAGCTGGGAGACACCTGGGATGCATTAGAGAGATAATCCTGCCCAAACTTGTGCACTATAAAAATTTGTGTCTAGACATAGTCCTTGGACTCCCTTCCCATCTCTGTTTTTATCATTGTAGAAGGCATGGATTTGGGGGCTGCGGAAGTAGGGGGATGCCAACAAAAGCATTTGAGTCCCAGCAAACAATGCAGCAGTGTCTGTGTGTGTGTGTGTGTGTGTGTGTGCATGAAAGGATAAAACTTGAAACGTCTCTGGCTTAAATTCATATATGGTGGCTGTTTTAACATTTCTTCACCCCATTTTCTAAACTTGAGAGAAATGGACACATTTGATTTGTTCTATGTGGATTAGAGGCACAGCAACAAAGCCACAGAATGATGTGCTGCTGCAAAACTCAGAGCAATGTTTGGTGAAGAAAGAGAACCCAATGAAGTGCTGATGCAGGCTGACTTTGTCTGCGGTTGGGGGGTTTGAGATATTTAGATTGTCCCAAGAATGCAGGTCTTTTCTCAGCACTGTGTGCAAGCCACCACATGGAAGCCTCTTGCAAGGAAATTGCTAAGGGTCTGCATTTTCAGTTTGAAGTCTGGGGCAATTACTTGAATGAAAGGAGACAGTTGTACTATTAGGTGTGCTTCGCATTTTGGCTGTCCTCTGTATTATCCCTTTGTGATATGTTCTGATTTTGACATTTCTTCTGTGCTTGCTTTTAAGGCCAGTGGTTAATGGGTGCCCTCCTGGCCCCAGTGAGCCTCTCATATGTATATGAAGTTTTTATATTTGAGGAAAAAATCTTTACAATGGAAAAAGAAAGCTTACTGCAAAGAGTAGAAGTTGACTGTTGTCACCCAGAATATTTTTTCTTCTTCCTTTCCCTCCTTAATGTTGTATGTTGAAATGTATTTACAGTTAATTGATGACTGTTTACAATGTTGCTATAAGGCTGCTAAGATGTGTATACGGTGTTTCTTTTTAATAAACATGCGATTAACTTAAAAAAAGGAAAAGAAACAGAAAAGGAATGCCAAGTGTTTTTGCCTTTACAGCTCTGAGGCCATGTTCTTTCAGTGGGATGCTGGAATTTCCTGTTGAGGTGCCCCCTTTGCTTTTAGAGAAATGGAGGTGACTAAATTCTTATTATGTGTTTGCCTGATGTAAGACATACTGGCTCATTCTGTTTACTATGTTATTATAAATGTAAACATTACTTAACTAATTCTGCATTATGTGTAATTTGGAAATACTGATTGTAAGGGGCCAATGTGCCTGTTGTCTGCTTCTGTCTTCCTGCGGTCACCATGATGAGATGCTGCATTGCATGGACCTGAAACAGGTGTGAAGCAAATCTGTAGGGGTAGGAAGACTTAAACCCACTGAAGGCAGGGGGTTGAGGTCTTCCTAACCCTAAAGATTTGCTTCACAACTGGAATTTTGGAAAAAATCTCCTCACCGTACATGGGAGGAAACCCTGGGAGACAGCATACGCATATACTGAGGATCTGTCCCAGGTGTAAAAACTCATTTTAGCTAACAGGTAACATGGTAATTTAAGGCAGGAAGGGACTCTTGGTCTGTTAGGTCCACCCCATATGCCTCATAAACAGGGATGAATAAGTATTCTGCTCAAACATGCAGTAATGTATAGGGATAACCACCCCCCACTCCCCCAGCCTGCTACATGAAGTAGATAAATAAATGGTAACGCAGATTATACTGTTGCGAGGGTTGGTAGATAATACATTCTTCAGTGGGGTTAGCCCAATTTAGCTTTGTCCTCACTAGGAGACCTCTATCTCAGGAAATACAAGTTTTTCAAAAAGAACTCATACAACAGTACAGAAATACCTCTGATGTTCTTCTAATTGATGATTCTTGGTTTGCATACAGGCTGGTATGAGCTGCAAGACATCCTATAAGTTAATGTAGCCTCCAGGGAGTGTCTCTTGACTCTCTTATGGTATAACAGACTCTGAGTGGGAGGTTTGGGTGAGAGGACTGCGAACATGAAGCAAAGCAGTTCTGCCTGCCCAAACCTGATGAGAGGAGTCTCTTATACCATAAGAGGCACCCCTCAAACATCCTATTAACTTACTATAAATCACTCGAGTTTAACTTGAGTGATTTATAATAAGTTCATAGTCTTTTTTTTTTTTTGCACCGTCCTCCACCCACCACTGAAGTGGAGCACTCTCTCAAAATGCTTCTGCACGAAAGCACGCTGTACACAGGATAACAGGTAGAGTGGCTCTGCACACTGATTGGCTGAAATCACTTTAGTGATTTATAATGTTGAAAAGAGCATTTTGCTGCTGCGTTCTTGAAATGCCACTTGTGAATCCAGTCTTTTAACTCAAATACATAAACATGTAAAGATGATGTTTAACTTAAGTGATTTATAGTAAGTTCATAATCTTTTTTTTTTTGCGCCATCCTCCACCCGCCACTGAAATGGAGCACTCTCTCAAAATGCTTCTGCACGAAAGCATGCTGTATGCAGGATAACATGTAGAGTGGCTCTGCACACTGATTGGCTGAAATCACTTTAGTGATTTATAATGTTGAAAAGAGCATCTTCGTTCTGCGTTCTTGAAATGCCACTTGTGAATTGATCTTTTAACTCAAATACATAAACATATAAAGATGATGTTTAGAATCGTTTGACCAGTTTAGCACTGTGGCAGTCAGTGTGTGTGTGAGTGAGAGAGTGTGTGTGTGTGTGTGAGAGTGGGGCCTCGGGAACTTGGGTTTTTACCCACACTGACACAGCAATGCAATAATAGGGGTTTATTTCCCTGTTGAAAGTGTTGACCTTCAGATGACATATTAATCTGATGCTGTTTATATCTGTTTGCCATGGCTGTCCTGGGGAATGCTAATGATCCCATGACACTTGATAAAGAGAGCAGGAGATTACCCTGGTGCTCAAGCCATCACTGTAATTACAGTGAGTATTATTTTTCTGCCTGTTGTTTCCCGGGGTGTAGCACAGATTTGGGAGTGGGGTATTTCCATCAAAAAAAATCCCTGAATTTTTAGTCCTGGTGTACAAACCTATTTTATGAAAACATAAAGAAAGCAAGATTGGAGGGGGCGGTTCTGGGCACCCAGGAAACCCCCTGGCTGTGTCTCTGGTTTCATGGTTATTGTAAAATATTCCAAACCAAGGCAGGGGACATAGAAAAAAATGTCTACCTACCTACCAAACCTGCTACCTACCTAGCCAGTGTTTTCTCCATGAACCAAACTGCTGCACTCCTTTCTCTGTGATTTGAAAAGTACTGTACCTCAGTTTTCTTTGGCACAAGCAATCTTTTACTGTTGCTAAGGAGAATAGTACAAACTGATTTCAACTGCCAGAAGTCTATTGTTCATTTTTAAATGAATTGTCTTTCTGTGTATCATGTTGCACTTTGAAAAATGTGCTTTGTTTAAAGCATTTATACTACTCATGTAGCGCGTGGAAAGCCCATAAGCATAGAATAACTCTCATAGATGTGTGGCAGTGCCACAATATCCACATGCCCTGGTGGTTTGTGAGGCATGAGGCACAGTCAAATGCCTTTGAGGACCAGGGCAGAGCTGTTATTGCAGTGTCACAACTACCTGGGGCTTGATTTTAAAAACTCTGAATTTGATGCGAGGTGCCTGTGTCAAACAGAACTGATGCAAGGGACACCTTGCATTAAAAATGGTGGAGTTTTCAACTCTGTAAGGTCAACTGTGGCAAACCACAGACCCCATAGTTAGATCAGGATCCCTGTAACCCAGTTGGCTAAATGAGCTGTCAATCACAGAGTGCTCCTAGTGGTTCATTTAGGTGCCAATAAGAAAGTTCATAGTTTCACCCATAATCCATTGTAATTAGGACCCCTTGAGGACCCTTTCGTTCCAGTTTGGTCCCAAACAGGAAGTCCAGGACCAAACATGGTGTCTCCCATTGGAACAAACTAGTGCTGTAGTACTGACAGTTCAGATAAGTTATTTTATTTAAAGAACAGCAAAGATTTAGGGATAAATATTTATAGGACTTTGAAGGGCTCCCTCTGCTTAGTTAGTGACAGTAAAGTGGAGCTGATTTGGGTTTTGCCTGATTAGTAGCGAGTTCCATTGCACTCAGACCCAGCCCAGGCTATTAACACTGTACACAATGGCTGGAGCTCTTAAAGGGATAGTGCAGTGGCACCAAAGCACGCACACACGCAGAGCAACAACAGGACAGCAGAACATCACTGTACATGGTTTGCCCACTCTCCGCATATCTTTTTATTTTGGCCTTTGAACCCCTTATACAAACAATTAATAACCACCCAGGGACCAAGGGCATAAGGTTTGGGGAAAAAGAACACAAGACTTTTGCCTTCGCGGTTGATTTGTTATTGACACTTAACAGCCCAGTCCATTCATGTCAGAGTCTGAAAGCAATTGTAAAAGCCTTTGAAGAAATATTGGGTCTTAAAATAAACTGGGAAAAAACTTAGTTGCTGCATAAGGGTGTCTCACCTCTAATTATGAATCACCTAGAACAGGGGTTCTCAAATGGTGAGGCCAGCCTCCCTTGGGAGGACCCAACCTGTTCCAGGGGAGGCTCAAGCAAGTCTGAAAAAGTACTCTATTTAAATTTTGGGTTTTATGTATTTTGTGTGAAGAGATGAAGCAAACTGAAAGAGGATGATAGTAGGTGAATTTTATGTACTTATTTACTAATAGGTGACAAGGGAAGGTGAATGAGCCAATGCTCATTTCAGGTGTACCTGGGATGTACCCGGAGAAGAGTAGGGAGTGAATACATTTCAAAAGGTAACTGCAAAACAATCAAGAAATATACAATGAGCAATAGTGTAAAATAAATATGAATAAATTAATAATGAGTGGTGGTAATTGATCAATTTGTAAACTGATGGCAGAACAGCCCAAATACAAGGGTTGAGCATAGAAGTGCTAAGAGCAATAGCAGGAAGGAGCAAAGTAATCCCCGAGATGTTGCTTAGCAGAAGAGAAGGAGGGGAAGAGGCAAAGTATGTAGGAAGGTTATTTCCTATAGAAAGGAAACATAGGAGGTAGTCTGACCAATGAAGGTACTGCAACAAGGGGTAACAATGGTTCAAGAATGAAAATAGCAGAGCAAGTAGGTGCGTGTGTGTGTGTGTGTGTGTGTGTGTGTGTGATGGGGGGTTACAGTAAGCTGAATAATTATATTTGTATATTTTATTTATTTGTTATTCAGATAACACCTTTGGGCACAGGAGCTCTTTTTCAAAAGTTCCAAGTCAGTATAACACAAAGAACTGAATGTGAGCCAAGTACTCAAAGGGGTTTCAATTTGTTCATGGTGTACTGCACAAAATACAGTATGTTATTTCTCTTTGGGGAGGCCCAAGATTATTTCAGTTTTTGAGGGAGGCTCAAACTCTTTTCCATGGATTTGGGGAGGCTCACTGTGACAAAGTTTGAGAACTACTGACCTAGAAGGCATCCTTGACAAAACATGGTTTAAATCTAACATTACATACTTGGATTTACAGATTACCACCAACCTGAAGAAAATTGTAGCCCTTAATTATGAACCTCTAATAACAGACATTGAATTAGATCTGTCTAGGTGGGGGAAACAATTTATCCTTATGGGGAAAGTAAATGTAATTAACATCAATATTCTGCCAATACTGTTTTACTTATTTCAGAATCTGCCAGTTCTAGAAGGGAAGAAAATATTTAAATGACTTGATAAGAGAATAAGGAATTTTCTTTGGCAAGGGAAGCCGCTCAGTTTAGGGAGTTCCAAACTTAGGGCACCATGCATCTCAAGGGGTTTCACCTTGCCCTGGTGGAAGCTATATCAGTTGGCCTTCATACTTAGACATGCTTTGAAGCATTTAGAAAGCCCACATATAAATCTAAATGGGGAGCCTTAACCCTTGCGGCTGGCCATGGAACGAGACATTCTTGTGCCTAACTCTCTTTTTGATCATCTATACATCCTGCAACATACAAAGTTGATAGATAATCTATGTATACAGGGTTCTGTCTTAACACTGAAAAAACTAATGGCATTATAAACCCTGATCAGATACCTATAGACCTAATGCCAATCTGGGGTAATCCACGATTAATGGGGGGGTGGCTATTCTAATGTAGAGTGGTCAAAGTCAGGTATTAATAGGCTGGCCTACTTAGTAGACATGAAAAACAGAATCCTTTCTACAGACACCACCCTCTGGAGGAAGGCCTGGTGTACCATCTATAAATATCTCAAGCAGGATAGGCTCCGTCTTATTCATTTTAATATTATGCACAATTTGTACTATATTCCCACTAGATTGTACAAATTTGGTAAGCTGGACTCTCCTCTTTGCAAAAGTTGCAATATGGCCCCTGGATCCTTATTTCATTTTTTGTGGCATTGTCCAAAAACACAAGTTTTCTGGAATTCCATAAAAGAACATCCTAGACCCCTTACTAGGCCTGGACCTCCTGTTTACCCCAGAATGTTGCCTCCTTTTTATATTCCTGGACAGAATCCCTAGGGTTAGAAGAGCGCACATTACTCTAACTGGCCTCTGCTGCTGCACTAGTAATGCTTCAGCACTGGAAAGAAGACTCACTGCCCTCTGTCATTGAATTGTACCATTAAGCTCTTCTGGCAATTCAGCTAGAGAAGCATATTGCAAACATGCATCATAGGCCACAATATTTCCACTCTACCTGGGAGTCCCTTCTAACATTACTTTCTCTGTGGAATCCTCGGTACGCAGGCTCTGGTCTAAACCTTGCCTGACATTTGTAGACTTCCACCTGTCTCTTTAGGATTAGACATAGAGTGCTTGGGGGGGACTGAGGGGTATGGGACTTGTTTGTGATTGTATTTTATGCCTTGTTCTTTGCCTTCAGTCTTTGTATGTCTTTTTTTTTTTTTTTGCAGCTGTAATGTTGCTTCTTGATTAATCTTGATTCACCTATGCTGCATAAGATTTAATAAAGTATATTTAATGGAAAAGAAAAAAAAGAAAAACTGAATATTGCTCCCCTTCCAGATCCTTAGGGATAGATACAGAATTCCGGGTATCAGTTCCACCACTACCATATTTATAATTGAGGGAAATTCTTAGAAAGTCCAACATTTTAAATAATGATTTTACTTTGCCAGCATGTGAAGGATGGGAACAATTGATAAGTATAGCTCTACTTAAGAAAGGGGCAGGGATGATATACAAAATTCTGACTAGTAACCTAACATCTGCCTGTTTGACCATCAGGGCCAAAAGGAAGTGAAAAGAAGAGCTGAACCTTAACATAATGGATGAGGAATGGGACATGACTTGGGAGTTAGCCAGCAAAAACTGCAAAGAGCTGCAAGGTAGGTTAATTCAATTTAAAATCCTGCATGGGTACTACTACAGTCCAGAAAAACTGAATGTGATGGGATATTTAAATACTGCTCATTGTTGGAGGTGTAACAACCCCAAAACAGATCTAGCTCGCATGCTATGGGACTGTCCTAAGGTTCAAAAAATGTAGTCATCTGTGATAAAGTCACAGGGCATAGCATTCCACCATCCTCATTGATTTTTATTCTTGGAATATTCCCAGAATCATTAAACTTGGAAAAGTACCAAGAGACATACCTCTCAACCTCTTGTCCCCCAAATGTGGAACATTGCCTCTCAAAATGTGGAACAAATGAGCAAAATGTGGAACACTTAATCAAATCTTTACCTAAGAAGCTCAGAACACTTAAAATGTTTGCATTTATGCTCAGAAAGTCTGTTACTAATTGAATGATATATTTTTTGCATCATTTACTATAGATGTTTGCTTTAAAATGTTAACACTGAATGTGGGACAAGTCCTCACAATGTGGAACAGAGAACTTTGTGAAGTAAAATGAGGAAGGTTCCTCGTAATGAGGTACAGTTGAGACGTATGCCAAGAGATATAGATTTTGCATGCATCCCTTAATATTAAATTACTCATTCTGCAACATTGGAAAATCACTCTAACATCCTCTGTTAGTGACTGGTACACCCAGATGGCCTTTTTGTTTAATTATGAAAGAATATACGATTCACTGACTGATAAGCTAGGTACTGTATTCTCCACAGAATATGGTCACCTTTTTGGGACATACTTTAGGAAGTATATGCCAAATGGTAATGCCGATCTGTGTAAACCAGTTTCGCTTATTTTAGTATTTTATCTGGTAAATAGACTTTTAGGGATAAGAGTAGTCCATAGACTGTAAACATATTTATTAGGAAAACTGTAAGTAAAGATATGTTTTCTAGACCTATTTTAATGTAAGGTGTTCTGTTAATCTATGAATTGTTGTTCTTTATTCTTTGATCTTTGTTCTTTACATGATTTAATCACAACATAAGATATATTATGCCATGAATTGAAAACTCAATAAAAATCATGGCAAAAAAAAAAAAACTACATGGAATTGGCTTTCGTTCTGCACATCTGCCAGGCAGTGGGCATTGATGGAGCCCAAGGGAATACATGGAGGTAAGCCCTCCAAATGGGGGGGGGGTTACAGTCATGTAATGTATTGTCTCCTGAATTTGCTACTTTCTCTGCATGTAACTCTCCTGGTTCGTGCCTGAAAATAGGCAAAGTTTTTGTCTAGTGCACTTACCTGGAAAACAAAAACTAAATAAATAAATAATAGATAAAGAGGATCATCAGTTATTATATCATGTTATCACCCTCAGTAGCATGTTATCACCCAACATAGCATGTTATCACCCTATATAGCATGTTATCACACTGCACAGTACGTTAACACACTCATGAGAATTTTAGCACACTTTGTAGCATGTTACCACACTCAGTAGCATGCCATCATACTCAGTATTATAGTATCACTCAGTGGCATCTTACCACACTCAGCAGTGTGATATTTCACTCAGTGACATGTTGTCACACTCGGTAGCATGCTACCAGACTTGTCAGAAAATTGTAACTCTGGCTTGTTCACATACTCATAGCATATTATCACACTTGGTAGTCTGTTACCATACTCAGTAGTATGGTATCACACTCAGCAGCATGTTATCACACACAGTAGCATGTTATCACACTCAGTAACATGTTATCACACTTAGCAGCATGTTATCACACTCAGCAGCATGTTATCACACTCAGCAGTATAATAGCACACTCATCAGTATGTTACACACTCAGCAGTAAAATATCCCACTTGGTTGTATGATATCACACTCAGTAAGTAGCCTGCATGCTCAGGATCTAGCCTGGAAGGCTCACAAGTCATCTGGCTCCCCTGCTGATTTACTCAAGTACCATACCCTTCACAATGCCTGTACCAGAGCCATTAGCCATGCTAAGGTGGAGTACTTTGCCTCCACCTTCCAGACCAACATTAACCACCCCTCCAAGTTCTGAAAGGTCATCCATGCCCTTCTCTCCCCCAAACCCAGTCCTCCATCCCGGTCCTCAAAGTAAGTAATCTTACCATTTCTGACCCTCTATCTGTTGCCTCCAAGTCCAACACTTTCTTCACCACCTGTGCCTCCTCCCTTCTCTCCTCCATCCCTCCTAACCCTCCCCCTCCCCATCTCCCCTTTCTCCTTCTCTCCTATGTCTCCTGCTGACACTTTCAAGTCCCTCCTAGCCCCAAACCCTCTCACCTGATGGGCTTGACCCCAAACTCCTTCATCTCTCTGCCCCAGCTATTGCTCTATCATTCTCCTCCCTTCTTAACCTCTTCTTCTTCCTCCTTGCCTCTGTCTCTGATGCATGGAAACATGCTACTGTCATATCCCTTCCCAAAGGAGGTGACCCCTCCAGTCTTGGCAATTACCACCATATCTCCCTGTTCCCCATCCCTGCTAAACTTCAAGAGCACCTAGTTCTTTCTCAGCTCTCCCCCTTCCTTGATTTGTCATCCTTCTTCACCCCTTTCTAGTCTGGTTTCTATAAATCACACTCCATTTCCTCCTCCCTCCTCAGGCTTACTGATTCCATTCTCTCAGACATGGATCAGGGCCTTACCACCTCTGCCATCTTTGTTGACTTGGCCAGAGCCTTCAACATTGTAGCCCACCTGCTTCTCCTTAACAAGCTTACAGCAGCGGGGCTTTCCACATCTGCTACTAACCGGTTCCACTCCTACCTTGGTGGTAGGGCTCAGTTGGTTAGAACTGGAGATCCCTTATCCCCTTCACTCCCTATCACCACTGGTGTCCCCCAAGGTTTCATCCTTGACTCAATTCTCTTTTCAGTTTTTCTGAACAACCTCCCCACTGCCTTCATGTCTGCACCCATCCATATGTACACAGATGATACAGTTCACTCAGTGGCATGTTATCACACTCAGTAGGATGTTATCACACTCAGTAGCATGTTATCATACTCAGTGGCATGTTATCACACTCAGTAGCATGTTATCACACTCAGCAGCATGTTATCACACTCTGTAACATACTGCTGCTACAGGCTGCAAGGTAGGAAGAAAAAAGGAAGCACCTTCACAATTGCCAATAACCTGTTATATAATAAGTATATATACAAACATGTTCTTTGAAAGTACCACTGTTAATCAATCCCTTGTTATGTAATAAATCCACATTCTGGCATATATTGTTCACTAAATGCCTCAATTTCCACTGGTTAGATCATTAGAAACAGTATGTTGATTCTCCAGAATTTCCCCTTATTATTTTAAAAACAATTGTGCATTTACTTTGAGCAAGTTGTGCATGAGTATTTACCAGATAATTCAGCTGCAGCAGGTTTTCTGCGGAGTTTTTGCCCCTTTTTGAACAAAAGGCATACCTTGTTTTTGTCATTTATTTCCAATGGATTTAAGCCTCTCGAAGGAAGGAAGGAAGGAAGGAAAGAAGGAAGGAAGGAAGGAAGGAAACTGATTTTACTCGCTGCTCTAGAACATGTCAAGAAAAGCTCAGAAGATTGCATTATATATTTTCTTGGTCTTATTTAATAAAGGTAGTTTCTACTATATGTTATTTGATAGATGCATATTTGACCATTTGTTATTCCATCACTCTGCATGTTAGTATAGTTTAATCACTGTTTGGAGCTCCTGTAGTTTTCCATTGTTGAACTATGCTGCCATATGTCCTGAGCTTTTGAAAATAACATGACCAACATTTATAGAATGTTTATTACTAAATCTAGATCCTTATTAAAGACTTTGAACAATATGTACTTAACATAGGTTTAGTCTTATTACTTTCTAGGAAAATATAACCTAATCCCAGATCTTTCAGAGGTGAACATTTTTTTTAATTATTATCTGCTACTGAGTTTATTGAATCATAAATGACTCGGGTGTTATTTTTCATATTGTTTCTCATAAGCATTACTTAAAACTTTTAATGTGTTGGTTTGTAATGTTATTTCACACACTTGCCAGATTCTTACTTTTTTTGTTTGTTTGTTTTGGATACTCTCTGGGCCATACTGGAGTGTTAGCACTGTCCTAACCAGGACCTCCTTGCAAATGAGCTTTGCTGACTGGAGCTTTTTCTGGTAAAACAACAACAAAATTAATAAATACATTCATATATACATACATAAATAAACAGCAAAGGTTGGCAAGAGTTACAATTCACACATACTGTAAAATGCCCTGCTATGCAATATAGACTTCTCAAAATCAGTTCCCCTATCTTGCAGCAGTTTTGTTCTCAAGAAAAACAGTACAGGTTCTGCACTAAATGTTTCCCTGGTATTATAGATCCCCTCGCATTCTGCCATACCTAATTAGGTTTCCACTTCATAGATTGCTTCACACATTACTCCAGACTCTACGTTATTTGGGGCGGTTATATCAGATGCAAATACAAAATCATGTTAATCAATAACTGATTTTTTAAAATTCCTATAGATTTGTTGGTTAGTGTGGTACTTTTTGCTGGACCAACACAGATGTTATAGTACACAAAATGCAAACTTTTATGGTTACCAGTACCTTCACTAGTTACCCTCAATGGGGCCCAGAATGCATGTGCACTACTAAAACCCTAATACAATATTTGTTTTAGTCCAAGGATAGGTGCCACACTATTCAATAAGTCTCGTTTTTCAAAGGATCAGTATTTTCTACAAACATTCTTTCTTTAAATTGATTTGCCTGTTTCCTAAAAAAAAATTGCAGTCGGTAGCAGCAAGACTCAGATCTCGTAATGTGCCCCAAAAATGTGAATTTCAGGATATCACATTCTTTATGACTTAAGATATTTGCATGAAATCAAGCTCTTTGTACCACAATCATCACTGTTTTTACTGTCCTGAATTCATAATCCCCTGTGACATCACAATCCCACTTGGGGGGAGGGTTTTTTATTTGTTTTATTCTTTGGTAACTGGGTAAGGCCCACTAAGCACAAGTGCCTATTTTCAGGGGCAGCCTGGGAGCACTGGGGAGGTTAAGTGACTTGCGAAGCATCACATAGTATACAAGTGGAGGTTGTGGGAATCAAACGCAGGTCTGCTGGATGTACCAAGTTCATTCACAGCTCATTAATCTAATCTCCAGGCTATCCTGCCATCAGTTAAATGCAATATAGAAAAAAAAAACATATTCTAAAAGTCTGTTGCCATGAAAGAACTTTGTGGCTAAAACCACATCAACCCAGCTGTGGAAAATGGGTAGAAGCAGGAACCCACTGAAAATCAGATGTTGCAGCTCAGCTGGGCTATCCTGGGTAAATAAACAGTTAAAGAATAATTTCCATGGTGACAGCTTGTGAAGTCAAAAACAGAGGATAATGACATCATGTCAGGAATCGGTAACATGAACTGCAGAAGTCTATGTGAAAACAATCCAGTTTCAAGGAAAATGTATAAAGTAATAAAAATGTCAGCTTCTGAAAGCAGAATTCTGGGAACATTTTATGTAACTGAGTTCTGCTGATGCCGCCTGTGAAATGTTTGGCTACAAAGCAGAACATCTCCTCCAATTGCTATCAAACGATACGCAACCTAGGGGTCTGAATTTGAAGCTGCCATAACAATTCTTCTCTAGGTGGTACAAATAATACACTAGATTTCATTAGTCTTTGACAGAGGGATTGTTATTGCATAGTAGGTATATACATTATTACAAATCTTAAAACATTTTGACTTGTTAAAGAGACTCTAGCATTCTATGGTAATTCTGAGACCCACTTTCACTTCCTAGTTCATATATTTCCAGCACTTCACTTCCGCTGTTTCTGTCTGACTCTTCACATTAACACACTCCACTTCAGACTTCACCTGTTCGGGTTGCTTGCCTAGACCAGGCATAACGATTGTGACATGAAAATCTGTTGCCGTGAAAACAACTATGATGTCACACATGTATTGTAAAAGCTCTACTTTGTATGACTTAAAGGAGAACTGCACTGAGCCAGTAAGTAATTTTTCCCAACAGAAGCTCTTTTTTAAATACTGGCTAAAACTCTGTTACTGTTCCATCTCTATAGGCCTTTTACTAACCTCAGTGGGTGTTTCTGCTTTAGAATCTCGTGGTAAGCACCATTTTGGAACTGTATGATGTACATGGTGTCCCTCTCAGCCACAGAGTTCTATAGTAGAACGTGGTTGCATTGTACAAACAATAGAAGAGTAGAACAGGCACATAAACTACATCATACGGTTCTAAAATGGTTCTTAACAGCAGCATGTTAATCGGAAACTAGGATAACTAAAAAGCCTGGATAGCCAGAGCAATAACAGAATTTGAATCAGAATTTTAAAAACAGCTTCTAATGGGAAAATGATTTATAGCTTCAATGCAGTTCTCCTTTAAGTTTACAATGTTTAACATTTCTCTTTTGTAAACTTGTAAAAGCTTATTGCTAAACAAATAAAACAGAATTGTTTGATCGAATAGATGATTAAGATATCTGGTGTAGAAAAGCAGGCAGAGCAGATACAGTTTAAGGGAGGGTGATCCTGCTTTTGTGTTGATTTGCATAGTTATTCTGAAAGGGGGAAGCTGAATTCAGAAAGGCCTGGATATTCAGAAATGCAACAAAGTCTGGCGCAAGTCTGGTGCAGCTCAGATCCGATGTGCCATGGTGCAACTGGAGTCATATTCAGAGGCTGTGCAGGCCAAACAGTGCCAGCACAATGTGGCTGAATATGGCAGAGTTGCACCATGGCGCAAACAGAGATGCTCCAGTGCAGCCATGGCAGCAGAGCAGCACAGCAACAGAGGGGGGCAGAGCACAGAGAACAGACCCAGGGACAGAGCCATGGAAGCACAGTTACAGCAGTCACAGGAAGCCTCCACCAGCAGGGCACACACAGGCACCCAGACACTGGACCCCAGAACACAACAGTGTCATGGATAGCAGGTGACAGCAGGTGCCAATGGCCAATAGAGGGCCACCAAGGGATCCCCTGCCAGCAGGCAGCTGCTGGCTGTGCCCCCCTGAGACCATGGCAGGCCACACCCAGGACCAAGCAGCCAAGGACACACATGCCACACAGGCACATAGGGAGCCCACACAGTGGGCACTGAACAGGCTGGGTTGCAGGCAGCATGGCAGACCACATGGGACAGGCCGCACAACACCAGACAGAGGACCCCAACACTGTGTGCGGACAGTTCCCGACCAATAACCATGGCCGTGTGCCACCACCATGCACACATCTGTCAACACACCCCTGACTGCCACCCCATGGGCACCCCAGTGCACAGCCACCAACCCAGGGATGGACACCACCATGGTGGGACACACCACAGCACACAGCAGGGAATCACAGAAGCACAACACAGGCCCCCTCTCATGCACACAACATGGACAGGCACTGGGCCACTGCAGCATGGCTCCTCACGCCACCCACAAAGCAGACACAGACACAGGCAGGTATGTCAGAAAATATTTATATATAAAACAACTATTTACAAAAACAACAGGGGCTAGGGAAGGGTAGGAACAGTGAGGGAAGGGGACAGGGAACAGGGACTGTACAGTGGGAGGGGGACTGCAGGGGAAGGTGCAACAGGGGAAAGAGGGGAGCTTAGCTCCCTCCTCTTTGCCGCCATAATTCTCTGCATGGCCACCACCACCTCAAGAATGCTCGAGACCACGAGCAAGGTCTACCGCATGAGCCAGCTCAGCATCTGGCACTGCAGTCTCCGCACTAGATGCTGGACACCTATAGCAAGAGACAGGACAGGTGATCAGTGTAATGGCCCAAGAAACCAGACCCACCCACAGTGCGCAATGAGCAGTTGGACCACACACCCCTGGAGAGCCAGGAACGGCCACCCACAGGGGGGTGGGCTAATGCCAACCAGCAACACAGAGCACCATAACGTTGCACAGAGGTGGTCCCCACCGCACAATGGCCACACAACTGTGCAGTGAGAGTCATATGGCACAGTGCACCGGCAGCACCATAGCAACAACAGTGGCAGCCAAGCACATGCCCACCCCACCAACAGCTGGCACACGTGTCCAATGGACATGCTAAAGTGGCATGCACCACGCACAGTGTGACACACACACACACACAGCTGCCATGGCACATTGCACAGGCTGCCATGCCTGCACCCACTCCCCTCTGCCACCCCCCATGTACAGTGCGAAGGACCATGACAGTGCTTACCTGCCCCCTGCAGAGCTGCTGGTGCCAGTCCTCTGCCATCAGGGAGCACCGACTGGTTGCAAGCTGCTGCAGTCCTCTGGCCCTGGGAATGGAAAGAAGACAGGTGCACATCAGTAACCAACCACAGCAGCATCCCCCCCAGCCCTCTGTGCACAGGTTGCACCCCTGCCCAACACATCCCACACGCCAGCATGGCTGCATCGCAGTGCAAGTGGCAGCTGGCAATGTCACTCCATGATTTGCACAATGACAGTGTAACCCACTGAAGGGCATGCAAGGCAGCAAAGCCAACACCACAGTACAGCACCAGGGCAGACATGCAACATGGGATGACTTACCTGGCTGGGGCACTGCACCATGCCTGGCATGTGCCTGAAGCCTCCATAGGCAGTCAGGGTCCCATCGCATGAGGTCACTGTACTGGTGCCTACATTGTTCCCCAGTCCTGGGCACCCTGGTCCTCTACTTCAGACTGGCAGAGATAGCCTGCCACACACTGCCTCTAGCCTGCTGCAGGGACACCTGGCCAAAGAGCTGTGGGCTGTTGGGCTCCACACAGGCCACCAGGTTGACAAGCTCCACATCCGACCAGTTATGGGCATGGCGTTGCCTACCCTACGCCATTGCACTTGCTCTGGTTTGGCTAAGAAAATGGCAGGAGCAGGCACACGTGTCCACCACAGGTGTCGGATGCGTGATGTGAGGGAGTCTGCGCAGTGCCCATCCATTGCACAGTGCTGGAAATACACAGTGGGCATGGCTAGTGGGGTCATGGGGTCATGGCGAGGACCCAGGTGTCAGAGTTCAGCGGATGTCGCACAGTGCACATGTCTGTGATAGGGAACATGCCATCATACACGAAGTGCATGTTGCTAGCCATGCACAGCTTGCACAGTGCCAATACATCATGCTGTTTGCGTGTCTTGCATGATTGACACCATGACAGAGCAGTGCGCATGCGCACTGCAGGCCCGAGCACTGTGCATGCGTGGGCATTGTGCCACCGCTTGCTCCGGTCAATACCATTGTACATGGCGCAATATCTCGATATTCAGATGCCGCATACAAATGAGCTCATCAGCCAATGCGTGGCGCGGTGGGGTGCATTAACATATCATTACCATTACGCACAACCTCATTTGCATGCGTTGCACCTCTTAAGCGCCACAGAACAGCACAGGCCATGGACCGTTATTACAACCTTGATAGGTAAGTGATGGATGCCACAGCAGCACACTAAGCAGCAGACAGCACTGCAGGGTGGGATGGACTAGGGAGATACTGCCACTCACACACTGTGCTGTCCACGTCCACAGGAGGTAACATGTTGGAACAAGAGGAGGGCAAGGAGCGGGGGCCTACATGGAAGCGTAGGTCCAAGCTCACAAAGAGTGAGACAGATGCCCTGTTTGAGGCCTACCTCGACAGGTAGGCCTTGTTGAGTGGTGCCATGGGCACAACACAGGCTAGGGCTGCTGCATGGGAGGAGGCGGCATCCCATGCAAACCAGCACAGCAACCACCAGTGGTCGGGATAGGAGTGCCACAAGAAGGTCGTGACTGAAAGGTGGCGCATTAAGTAGAAGGTGGCAGCCATCAGGGTGTCCCATAATGTCACCGATGGAGGACCAGTGGCTGCACCAACACTGACACCAACAGAGGAGTTGGTGGCAGCCACCATGCGATGCGAGTGGAGTGTGTGCCTGTAGGAGGCTTCCAGATGGGTGGTAGCCCATCATTGCATTGTATGTATGTCAGACACGCACAGCTGGTGGCCCGGAGGGTGTGTATACAGGCATACTGGCATGCTTGTGGGTGTCCTGCATGCCATGTGCACGTGTGCACAACCACGCACATGCCATGCTGGAGGACACATGCAGTGACAGTGTATGGGGGGGCACATGTGGGCATAGCATCACTGACATGCAATCCCTTTCTTGCAGCACCAGCATGCCTCCATGCAGAGGGTGGGGTGCAGGCAGCAGCAGCGGCACCCGTGGACACCAGTACAGCCCCAGAGGATGAGCTATCTACATCCACCGGCATTCAGGGGCCTGACAGGCTGCAGCCCAGCACCACAGTGCCTGTGGATGTCCTAGACCTAGGGTTGAATGATGCCCTGGATGTGATCCTGCAGGATGCCAGCCTTGGTGTCCTGTGTGTGGAGACACAGATCGGGGCAGGGTCCGACTCTGATCATGACTACACACACCTCCTGGACAGCATGGGTGACATTGTGTGTGTGTGTTGTCCCCTGCTGGCATCACAGTCAGGTACCAAGCCCAGCACTATGCCAGCTGCGCCACAGTTGACTGCCACTACTGCGGATGTGGCAGTGTGCATTGCCATGGATATGCCCTGTGGTGGTGGTGGTGGTGTGGCCATGCAGGCACAGGGTGGCATATTGCAGCCAGAGGGGTGATGGCAGCAGGCTGCGGGTACCACTGGGCAACCGGACACAGGGTCCACTGCCAGTGCGCCTGCCATACCCATTCCCCTTGCAGACTCCACTATGCAGCGTCCACCAGAGAGGGGGGGCTGTGCAGTGTGGCAGGTCACCCCCAGAGGATCGGCGTCCCACCCGGGAGCCCCATGATGCGGACCATCTGGCTAAGCATACCCAGCTGCTGTGGGTGTCCATTCAGCAACAGGTGCTGATCACCATTGGGGTGTGTGCACTGCATGCGGAGGTGTGCCAGTTAGCCGAGCAGCAAGACAGGGGCACTACGCAGATCCTGGAGGGGATGCAATGCATGCATGAGTCCTTGGATCGCATTGCTGGTGTAATTGCAGATGGCTTTGCATTGCTGGCTGCCACAGGGCATAGCCATGCACAGGAGACCCCCCCAGTGTGCTGCCCACCCCATGGACCCAACGTTGGGTGACCCATTCACAGCCAATGCCGGGCTCAGATGTAGGCATTCCAGGCATGCCCAGGGTGGACCTGTTTGGGCACCTGCACACCCCCGTGAGGACATGGTCGCAGTCCTGCACTTCCACTCCTGGGGGGCTGTTGGACATCCCCCCAGCTGATGTGCAGCCTGTGGCTGCTGATCTGCCCTGGCACAGCCGCACCCATGGCTGTGGTGGCCATGGTACCATGCAGCCACCCTGATCTGCGTGCTGCCCTGATTGCAGTCTGCGGCTAATGCCCTGTGCACCCATGGGCAGTGTGTGTGCACCATACAGATGGTAGTGCACCTGTATGACGTACCACGTGCTGCCTGTGTGTATGCACACCCGGCCACTGGGCTGAGTGGTGTGGGCATGATGAGGGCAGTCTAGCACCGGTTGCGCCTGTGCACCGGTGCCATGAGTCTGCTTCATGCCACAGTCTAACACCTGGGTGGGTGGGTGCGTGCGTGTGTGTGTGTGTTGCTGTGTGTGGGTGTGTGTCACTGACTTCCCTTCCCCTGCATCATGCCTCTGTGTGTGCATGCCCCTCGCCATGCACATCCCTGCATGTGTGTTGTACCTGTCTGTGTGGCCCATGCATGTGTACTGCACCACTTACCTATGGTCACCAAAGTGTTCCTGTGTGACAGTGTCGCGGTGGCATCATACCTGCTGCAGCAGGCGGGGGTTCCTCCACCCAGGGGTTGGCTGTCCACCACTCTCCGGCCCATTGCCTCCATTGTCCCTACTACTGTTGCCCTCATCAGCCTTGACAGCTATCCCACGGTCAATGGCCATGTTGTGCAGTATGCAGCAGCCCAGGAATAGGCCACAGGCTTTTGAGGGGCTGTACTGTAGGGCACTGCCTGACCTGTCTAGGCAACAGAAGCATGCCTTCAGCATGCCAAAGACGCACTCGATGATGTTGTGCATGCTGGCGTGTGCCTCGTTGTACCGTTCCTCTGCTGGGGGGTGACAGGCGCCAGTAGGGGATGAGCAGCCAGGGCCTCAGCGGGTATGTGCTGTCACCTGTGTGGAGAATGACATGGTTAGCTCCCTGCTATGCTGTACTGCACCCTTTACCTGTCCCTAGTGCCCACACCACCATGCACACCCTGCCCACCTCCATCCCCAGGACTGCTCTGCCCATCGCACCTTGCCTGTGCCATACTCACCCACTAGGTGACCTGTGGGGATGACCCCATGTTCAAATCTGCAGAGCTGTACCAGATGAATGTGCCATGTGCATTCCCAGGGTGTGTGGTGCAGACATTGGTGATGTGCCCTGTGACTTCGCACACCACCTGGCAGTTGATGCTCTGGCTCCCCTTCCTGTTTATGTATGCCAGTCCCTCAGGGCCAGGTGGCATGCGGGTGCCCACATGGGTGCAGTCAATGGCTCCAATCATGCCAGGCATGCGTGCCACCCTGTGGAAGTACTGCATAATTGCTGTACGCTCCGCCTGTGTGCTGGGGAAATGGCTGAATTCTGAAGCATGTGGCAGCACAGCATTGAGGAACTGTGTGAGGAGGTGGGATGTGGCCGACTGGGTGATGCCTGTGGTGTCCCCTGTTGGACTTTGGAAAGTGCCCGTGGTGAGCAAGCACATAACAGTGGCCACCTTCATCTCCACAGACATGGTGTGGCTCCGTCTGGTGGGTGCCTGCATCTTCTCACTGCACAGCTCACAGAGCTGCCTCAGAATGGTCCTGTTCAGGTGGCACTGGCTCACGATCTCAGTATCATTATAGTTCTCAAAGGTGATGCAGGCAGGGTACCACCTGTGTCAGGCATACCACCAATGGGCCCTTCATTGGCCATGTAGCTGTTCCTCCTGCCTCCTCACACCCCTCATTACTGCCTCCATCAGGAAGGGTGCACTCTCCATGTCTTCTGCTGCCCACTGTCCCCCTGGGTGGTTGGCTGCTGGCTGTGTGCCACCCTGGTACACAGATTTTGTGTGTGTGTGTGTGTGTGTCTCTCTCTCTCTCTCTCTCTCTCTCTCTCTGTCTGCCTGTCTCTCTGTCTCTGTGCCCCTTTCTCCCTCTCCCACACCACCTCTCCATCCCTCTCCCTCTGTGTCTGGTCTTGTGGCTGTTTGTATCTCTCTCTCTCTCTCTTTCTCTCTCTATCTCTCCCTCACACTCTCACTTTTGTCTGTGTGTTTGCACCCTGTTTTTATAGGAACAAGTCTGGTTGGTGCAACTTCAATTTGCTCCACACTTGCGACATGGTTTCACTGTTAAATATGCCATTGCGCTGGATATTCATGGGAACACCCCCTGCACTTGAGCTATGTACATTATAGTCGTGTATTGCCACAATGAATTTTGAGCTGCGCCATGGCTCCCACTGAATATGGCTCCTCTGCACAATTCCGCACTTGCGCTGGTGCAACTCAGTTGCGCCATGCACAACTGCTCTGACTATCCGGGCCCAAATGTATTCAATTTAGGCAAAAATTTGTCTAAAATTATATCTTTCAAATGTTTCTCTGATATGTTAGGGGCACTTTAATTTTAAATGAAGCTTCAGATGGGCTTAGTTGCTGGACCCTGTTTGTGTTTACCAGAATAAACCAACGTAGAAGACCCAAGGGGATCTTTGAAGTTCACATGTACCCCAAGAAAACAATTATGAGCTTAAACACTAGAAAAGGAGTGGGGTTGAATCATCATCCCTTTCAGATTTAGTTGAGAAGAAATTATTCTGCTTGCAAAAGAGAAAAAGTGAGGCCCACTCAAACCCCTGGCTTGAATGAGATTTAGACAGACCAGGGCAGAAACAGATACATGTAGGCAGTCACAAATATAAAGACTGATTATTTGAAAGAGCTGTTTCCCATTAGAAACAATCATCTAAACAAGTGTATCTTGCCTGAAGTTTATAAATACTTAAGCAGTAAGCCACGAGGGAGTGTGAGTTATTGGGGGATTTACCACGGCTGGAGTGGTTTGCCCACGAGTCGCAGCTGAGTGGGTAAATCCTCGCCAGCCATGGTAAATCCCCTGATAACCCACATCCTCCGAGGTATGGGGTCATAATGTCGCAAGGCAGAATGTCATGTGGCACAATCGTGTTGCACGATTTAGGTTTATTTTTCTTTCTGTTGGGAGCTCTGCCCATTACAGGAGAGCTGCACCCCCCCAGATCCCCCCACTTAGGATTCTAACTCCAGGAGGAGGGTCCAACTCGGAGAGCGCACAGGTCCGGGTTTCGGCATAATGCCGTATGCTATTAAGTGTACGACATTATGACCTGGTACGATCCTCCGAGTGGCTTATTGCGATTATACCAAGGTTCATTTTTTTACTATAATAAAATACAACTTTTAAAGAGGTTGCTTTGTTTTTTTTATTTTTATTGTATTTATATCTGTGCCGTGATGATTGAGGATATAGCCAGTGATTATCATAGGATTTACACCAGTGGTAAACTGCCAGTCTGACCATTTCATTGGCTGTTCGCGTATGTCCATGGTATAATGGAAAATACAGCAGCAGCATCTGGCTAGGGCAGTGCACTTCAGTTTTTCTCATAATCGAAAGTGCAGAATTTGATGTCTTCATATGTATCAGAACTGCCCCCAGTGCTGTTTGGTGGCTCCATCCTCTTTCTTCTGGACAGTCCCTTTCTAGATCCCATCCCCCAATGGCAAGTTGTTTTCAGCACACTCCCTTCCAAAACTGTCTCCAGAATTTCTCTTTTCATTAGGAAGTTTACTTCTCCCCTTGACCCACTTCCCACACATATCATCACTGACTGTCTCCCTGTGCTCACCCCAAAATGACTGTCATAACCAATACTTCCCTTTTAAATGGCATATTCCTTGACCTCCTTCCTAACCACTGTGACTTTCCTGCTTCACAGAAACCCTTCTCTGGGTCCCAGCTAGCTTCCTGACTGCCACCCTTTCTCCAAGCTTCCTTCTATTGTAAAGTACTTTAGAAAGTTATTTTCTTTCAGCTGTCCAACTGTCGTGTCATTACAATGTCTAAACTTTTTACAGTGACTAGTCCACCCCTTCTCCATATTTTGTAGTTATCAGGGATTCTAGTTCCAATTCTTTAATAATACGATATTCTTTGGCTTAAGGAGTACCTGCAAAATTATTGTTTCTAATGTTCTTTTTGACTGATTCTGGCCTCTAATGTCATCCCTTCTATCCACCCTTCTCTAGTTTCCACTTCCACCTTTCAAGTAGTTTTCTTTTTCAATGGTGTGAGTTACTAAGTGTACACAAAAAAAATTTGTACTGCAGTCTCTAAGGTTCTTATTTATTTATTTAAGAAATCGGAATTACAACCCTTTGAGTCATAGACCCGTTTCCAAAGGCTCCACGCTAGAATAAAACATAGACATTCATACAGTAAATACATAGAATAAATGTGGGTGAGCAATCATACAGAGTGTAAGTACATTGAGCACGGGTTAATGCCTATACATTTGGTAGCTAAATCAGGGCAGCACTATCGACATATTTACGTAATGAGCAGTTAACACCTATACAATTGGTAGCTAAAGCAATGCATGATATGAGCTGGTAGTAAGCCACCTCAGGGAGGCCTTGTCTTATACATAATATAATACATTCATAGTCCAGTGCAACTATACGGCAACTGAGGGAGGTGAGGACTGTGACTTTCCTCCTTTCCTGCTTTCCTGTTCTGGGCTCATCCTTCTACTCTTCTCAGTTTATCTGTTTTCCCCTTGGTCACCTACACTTTAATTTTAGTCTAGACAAGCAGAGCATCCATTTCTGTGTTGACGACGCTCAACTCTACAGTGCCAGCAATTTCCTCAGTGATTCATTTCTCTCTCTCCTCCCTCTTGTCCTGTCATTCCTTTATTGATTCCTGGCCCAAAGCTATATTCCTTGAACTGAGTGTCTCTAAATCTTAAATCTTACTGATGGCTGAGAGGGGCACACCATCATCTCCATCCTTCTGCCCATGACCGTGGGAGCAGTGTCTGTAGAGGCTACTACCCGCCTCTGAATTAATTTTGTAATCCATGTCAATCATGTCTGCAAATCCTCCCACTTCCATCTTCAGCATACTGCATGTGCTGTATGATCATATTTAAACTTCTTATGTGACCAGGTCTTAAACCCTGCTTCTGCTACCTTGGGACAGGTACAGAGGGGTTTTAGACATATTTTTTGTATTGCGATTTAGAATAATTTCTTTTAGCACTCAGCTGCTGTGTATTCTGTTTTGATGGAATCATGGTTGACTTAGTGATTATGAGGATCTCATGCCAATTCCACTAAGATCAAAAAGCCAAAGCTTCTAAAATGAGAAGATTTTTGGAAATTCAGTGTTGTACTAAAAATAAATTGGACATTATTTAAATCAACGTAACTCTTCTCTCTTCATCTTTCTGTTTCTCTCTCTCCCACTTCTCTGTCTCTCTTTCTCTCCCTTCCTCCTTCCCTCTCTCATGCTTATCTCTCTTTCTCCATCTTTCCCTAGCTCTCTTTCTCCCTTCCTCTCTTTCTCTCTGTCTCTCCAACCCTCTCTATCTCTCTCCCCTATATGTCCCTCTCCCACTCTCTCCCTCTCTTTCTCTCTATAGACTTCCCTCTTTCTTCCTCACTCTCTCCCACTCACTCTGCTCTCACTCTCTACCTATCTCTCTCCTCCCTCTACCTCTATCGCTCTGTCTCCCCCTCACTCTCTCTACCTCTCTCTTTCTCTTTCCCCTCTCTTTTTCTCCCTCCCTATCTCTATCATTATCTCTCTGCTTCTCTTTCATTTTCATTTTGCAGAGCATTGAGTCCTAAAACGAGATGTAAGCCAGAAACCTTTCAAGTACTAGCCCCACTATGGTTTCCAGAATCAGGACTAACCCACCAATATGGACTGAAATTGAAACTCATTTATCAGGAAACCATTCACCTCATGTTAGCCTGTTTGAAAAGACACCTAATTCATGCCTGGCAGCACCACCCATATGCGCCTCCCATGCCACATGGAAACAAATGGGCCATTGGCTGAAAATAGACCTCTCACAACCAGAAATTACCCCACTATGGGGAAATGCATTCCCTAAAGGTACGGGAACACCGATAAACTGGGCCACATGGAAAGAAAAGAACATTCACAGGATATCAGACATCCTAATGCCAAAATAAAAAAGCGTAGATTCATTCCAAGGCCTTCAAACTAGATATGAGTTACATAAAAATGAATTTTGGAAATACCTGCAACTGAGCAAGACACTAACGCTTCTCTTTTGAAGCAAATACAAGAGTCCAAGACCCATGCACAGGCACACCCAACCACGTTATTGCTTAGCCAGCCCAAAAAAATTGTAAGCAAGTTATACTCCAGTATCAGAGATGGTATACCAGACCAAACACGAAAGACAAAAAGGTATTGGGAGAAAGCCCTGAATATAACTATAGATGACACAGACTGGGCCACATGCTGGAAATCCACACACACCCCAGCCAAAAACTTTGGCAGTTGGCTAATACAAAACAAAATTATACACTCCTGGTACTGCACACCCCAGATACTGCACACATCAGTACAGACAAAAACTGTTGGAGATGCTCACAACCCTGAGGGAGACTTATATCACATCATGTGGACTTGCCCCAAAATCACAGGTTACTGGCAACAAATACAACACATCCTTCAATCCATTATTCAATCTCCAGTCCTTTTGGCACCTGAACTCCTCTTACTAGGACTAAAATCCAAACTACCACATTTAGGGAAATCAAGTACCACCTAACGATCCTAGCCAGCATAGAAGCCAAACGAATACTCTTACGTAAATGGCGCATGGAGGAGATTCCCTCTATACAAGAATTCCTCAATAACATGGTGAAACTAGCACACTATGAAAGACTGTCCCACCTGGCAACTAACTCCATGGACACATACAACAAAACTTGGACCAAATTCTACCAATTTCTAAACCAGACTCCCAACACAATTCACACCAGTAATAACGATCACAACCATAATCTCAGTCTCAACTGCACCAACAACAGCACTCGACACCCCCAGACTGGGATTGGGTAATATCACTAAAAATAGAACTCCGACAGCCACCACAAAACATACAACAAAACATACAACACCCTTAGCACATCCACACACCCTCCCAATGCAGGATCTGAACCAGGACACACCTAGACACGTCCCGACAAGCTTATCTTCTCATGCACTCACCTAAAACAAATTGTCAACTTAAGCTCCAATTACTCATTACTGGGAGAAGGGTCTATGTGATAACGGCGAATGCCTAAAGGCAATCACCATTATCGCACAGTCAGAGTGCCAAAAATATTTTTGCCACTCTGACAACCTCGGCACACAGGACAACAGCACCAGGACAGTTTTTTAATGCTTTCTGTGGTGGGGCTGCGCCGTCCCACATCCCCCCGCACCCCCCTACTGAAGGATTCTCAACTCCAGGGGGGTGCATGTCGGGGGGGGGTGAAAGCATTAAAAAAAAAAGGTTTGGGCCGGGTGTAATAAAATCACACCAGTGCCCGGACCCGAACCCGGTACCTCACCCATTCCAACCACTAGCCAACCCCTGATGCCACGACGCAGCTTGGCCATCCACTGCAGCACCACCCCCTACAGCCCCCTCCACCCCTCCCAGCCCACGCTTGCCATGCTCACTTCCCCCCACGTGCGTACACATAGCGACATCCTGTCACCCAGTTTGCCCACCCTCTCTTCCAGTCGCGCTAGCCTCCCATTACCATGAGGGATTGTGCCGGGAAGGAGTCGCCATTACGGATGGCACCCTTCCTCATGCGCCCACCTCACAGGATACCCTGGGAGAATTATGCACATGTGAACCAAGGGGATACATACATACATAGATACATACATACATACATGCAGACATGCATGCCCACATACACATAGACTATATATATATCTACGTACACACTCAGATATGCCCAAGGCATCTATGGCAGAAGTTACACTGAAAATTATTCAGTGCAGAGTGAGTCCACCCCAAGACAAACTTATGACATACAAATGACAAGCACATAACAAATTCAGAAGAACATTAGTGGATTATCGGATTACTGTATGGCACTATCACACTGTCACACAATCACACAATCACACTGTCACAGTTCAACTATTAGGGTTATATATTAGTATAACACTAGTAGATGATTAAGGTAGGTAGCTAGAATTTTAGATTAAGAAGCCAGAACATATTTAATAAACCCAGGATAGAACTCACTTCAAACCTGAGATACTAAGTAACAGATAGGATACAGAGGAGTAAATCTGAAAACAATACAGCTAACCAGGCAGGACTGAAACATACACAATAACCTTGCAGGACAATCAGGAAAGGAGGTCAAGCAAGATATGTCACACTAACCATGTAACACCCACAAAACACCCTTTGTTCACTACAGGAGAAAATGTTAACTATGTGAAGTAAAAAGAATTTCTGAATAGGCATAGTACATATAATACAAAATGTTAACTAAACTCATTGATGAAGTTCTGTGGAATTCTCATGCTCTTACCTTCGGTCTGATGAACCTGTTTAATACTCATTATAATGTTACACAGATTTATATATGTAATTAACCTAATCTGTACCCACCCTAAAAAGACATTATAGTGTATGGTAGAACGCTACTAGTCAAATTCCATCTTTTACTAGCATTGTTGTACCATCGATGTGTCGTCACGCTGTTGTTATAGTATCGATGGTACGTCACATCGATGGTACAACAAAATGGAACTAGCTCACACGACCATCTCCTAGATAGCACGGATGATCAAACGGGCAGAATACGGTTTGAAGTCTTGCGGCAAATGACAGTTGTGAAACCTGCTCATTTCTGATACCAGTGACTGAAACGTTGTAAAACGAAATTGTCAAAATAGTGTTCCGATGTTGTTTTTTGTTTTTTTTATCATTGAATGCTTTCTCTCCTCCCATATGGTCCCCATCTGACTGGCTCCCCCAGCTCCATCCCCCGGAATTACCGGGGCTTACCTTACACCCACTCCAGGAGTGATGCCGCGGAAGTCAGTTGCCATCCTGCCGCGGTTCTGATTTTGTTCTTCTCCCCCTATTCCCGAGGGCCCCAGGAGAAGGTCGCATGCATGCGGAGGCATGCATGCGCCTTACAGCCCCGGTAACAGCCCTCCTCCTCCTGCCCCATTGGCCTATCGCCTGACACCCTGCTTGTGCAGCCCCTCAGCCTCCACCAGGGGGCAGCCATTAGCGAAGGATGCCATCCCACCTCCCCAGAGAATAGAGCTGCCTGTCGACCATTCCATCCAACTCTGCCCTCCCCACCCCGTGCTGACCTCCGTTGACTCAGGCTCGCTCCTGAACCCGGGGTCACTGGCGTGCTGCAAGGTAAGATGTCCAGCTCCTCAGCCCTCTGCACCACCGGGCCATGCCGATGTTGATTTACTGGTGTCCATACACTATAAGACAGTGGATGGGCAACAGTGAACTACAGCACTGTTTTCACTTCTCGAGGTTTCATGACAACCATAAACCTCTCGAGCTTCGCTCTTGAGGTTTGCAAGGTTGTCATGACAACCTCTCAACGTGAACAACAGTGGTGTTGTTGTTCACTGTTGCCCATCCACTATCCTCTATGTTGTGATGTAAACTGGAAAATCAATAAAAACTATTAACTGCAAGTACCAGCCCTATGGCTGAAAATGCAAGTGTTCACTCCATATCCAGGGAGTATGACTTTCACCCCCTTGTGTGCATATTTGGGCCTGGTGAAAAAATGAAGCAGTAATAACTGAGAAGCTGGTCATTTCTGAGGGATTTAACAACCAGTTGGAGAAATGGCCGAGACCCACTTCACTCCAGCCAGTTGTTAATCTCTTGTAAATGACTGGCTTCAAGGTTATTATTGCTATTATAAGTCTATTCGCAATAACAATTTTTGTTTTTACTGTTTACTTTTTACTTACTTTAGGCTTTGAAAGAAGTGGCACAGCATCAGTTTGCAGCTGGATTGGTAAATTCTAAGATGTTAATGAGCAATCCGGTAGCCAATCAGGAGTCTTGTTAGGCTCATGAATATTTAATTATTTAACTATACATACAATGTATTTTAAAATGCAAAGGGGTGTGTGTGTGTGTGTGTGTGTGTGTGTGTGCGTGTTGGGATGATGATGCATTTCACACAAGAATTACACTTCCTTATCTTTTCAACATTTAGAATTGAACAACTCTGTTATTGGTCTGCTGGATGAGAACTTAGAAAGAGAGGCAGAAAAGGATGAGATGAGATAAGATGGAGACATGGAGATGGGGGTCTTAACGCCCCAGATAATCCTTAGATAAACTGGTGCAAAAAGGACAGACATATAATCCAGTTATTCATTCAACTCTTTGTTGTTGAAAGAATTGGATGTAGTTATCAGACTAACAGTGCAAAGGGGACACATTCAGTTTTGTTTTGGAAACTGGAAGATGTGGAAGCAATTTGGCCTCAGGCTTGCACCTGCCCAGTTTTTGACTGGATTTTCCATTTTTTAAGGTCCCTATATGGTCCTCTGGTTTTCCACAGATGCACTCTTGCTTCAGAGCTGTTTGAATGTCTGCATGCTCCTTAAATCAGATGTTTTCTGTTTATTGTTTTGGCCCCAATTCCAGACTGCAAACAAGTGACTGATGTCATACATACATCTGCTTACATAACCAGCTAATCAGGTCGGAAAAATAATCTTGTCCACTCTTTACTGTATGAAGTATAGAGTACACCTACAAGAATGCTGTCTCTGACATGGACAAGACACTGCAGGAAGTGCAATGTGCAATGTACTCATTGGATGTGAGCAGGAATGGGGCTGCGTCAGAGCCTGGTGTATGACTTACTATCTACTTTTAGCCTCATTCAAGGGTAGCAATCATTTTTAGCCTTCCTCATAATTATAGTACAGCTAATAGTGGTGCACAGACTATAAATAAAAACAAATATTCATGTAAATGTTAGATGACGATCTGTGGTAAATGAGACCAGGAATTCAAGAGGGATTCAAGAAGGGCTGGGATGGATATAAGGAGAGGGTGAGACTGAGGAATGCTGGATTGAGAGGTATAACTCTGTCGGGGGATGGGGTTCGGGGAGTTATGGGGGGAAGAGGAGAGGAGAGGGCAGCAACAGTGTCCTAACCAGGTGCTGATTTTTGAGCAGACTCGACAGACATTTAGACCTACTCTGCTGGCATCTTGGTATATTAGTATGTAATAATGAACCCTACTGGCCTTCTTAGTATAATCATTTCCAAGTCTGTATTTTTTTGTAATAATATGGCACTCTTGGAACATTCTATCCCTTAATATTATCAGATGGTACTGATGTCACATCACTAGTATTACTGCACTTGAATGTTCCTTGTCTCTCATGGGAAAAAGTGACCACCCGTTTATTATAGAACCCTACTGAACAATGGAGAAGAGAACAGAACAGATGAGATCCAGCATATACTGTGAAGCCTGAATCCCGCTGCAAGGCATTGTGGGTATTTGTGGGTATGCAAATTAGTATGTATGGTAAACTGACCATGGCTGACCAGAACAGACAGCATCTTAAATAGGCGTATACATCTGATCTAATATACACTGAGGATGATAAAGAACAGACATGTGTTTTAGCCTCCTGAAACTCTCTGTACAGTGTAGTCGTTCTGTCACCCAAGTACCAACTCAGTCCCAAAGGCACTGGGCATTTAGTACAGTCCAAGTTAACACACCAAAGAGGCAGGTAGCAGGAAGAGTATTTGGAGCCCACTACTGGCCTGATGGGATCTGCTGGTCACCATAATATCATTAGTTTCCTATTGTCTAGTTCTTAGACACTGAAACTATATCCAACCCTATTACTGACATGATTTTAAAATGTTACTGTCAGCATTTAAAATAGATTTAGAGTCAGCTATTTCAGTGCGTGTGTGTGTTTGTGTATGTGTATGTGTCTTTACCAAAACATATTGCTACCCCTGTGCTGTAGCCTATAAACAATGAATCCCCCTACTCATTTTAGCTTTGCATCTTTCATCTTACAAAATCATGTGGTATGTTCCTAAAGCGAATACACAGAAGTCATCAAACTGATGACTAGCAGTAGTAAACATTTTATTCATATCACATGAATTGGAAACTCAGTTGAAATCCTTATAACACACGTTACAAGTTAAATAAATTTAGCATTTTTCACACACTAAGTTTCATTAAATCGCATCGGACAGTAAGTCACATAGTGCCTAAATAATTGAGTTTGGTATGCCATTTTGAGATTTCCGCTTTGTAAACATCTGTCAAAATATTTACTGTTGACAGCATTATTTGGTAAATTTATTTATTTTATTTATTTCAAACATTTCCTTAGGAAAGACATATTGAGGTGATAACAGATTGCTTCCAGATGCTCCCATGGGAGGGGAGGTGGAGTACAGTTAAAGTTAAACAACAGATTACCTTTGTTAAAAACAATTGGAAACCCCAATGCTTATACAAAAACTGAAAATGTTGTCACCGAAACACAGCCAGAAAGTGTAAAATATCTCTCTTGGTTAGAACCCCTATTGATATGAGACAGATTTATCAGCAGTGTGCCATAAGTAGAACATCTGTTGGGGAGTAAAACATGGTGACATGCACAAATGATCAATTCATAGGTATTTCTGCAAACGTCAGACTAAATAAGAACACCGTTTTCTTGTCACAGGATCTAGAAATACTAATTTTACCGCATGAATAAGAGTTTCTAGCATTGATTCAGCATCAATAAATTTGTATATATTGAGATGGGACGTATCAAATGCAATCAGTAAAGGGTCACCAAAATGATTCCAGGACAGCAAGGCATGTTCTATGAGGGTCGGCTGGAGGCCCTACATATGTACTCTTTGGGGGGCAGGTGGGAGCAGGGGACATGATTGAAACATGTGCGTTTCACAGGGGCATAAACAAGCTGAACAGCAAGGACCTCTTCGAAAGAAATAGGGATGCAGTCACTAGGGGGGCATGACTGGAGGCTGGTGGGTGGCAAGTTCAAGAGGAACATGGAGAGGTTTTACTTCACTGAGAGGGTGGTGGAACCATGGCACAGACTGCCAGTGGAAACTGTGGATGCAGGTCCCCTTAATGGTTTTAAACAAGGTTTTGACAGAGCAAGGGGACTGATAGTTCTTAGGGGTTGGGGGCAACATGGTTTGAGGGGTGGGAGAGTGGGTAACAGCCCACCAGTACAGTAGATCAGTGGGGTGAGATGTAATATAGTAAGGGCTAACTCAAAGGACCTTTGGTCTCCTTCTGACATCAAATTCCATGTTTCTATATGGGATATGCCTTTTACCTGAATACAGTATTATACAAAGACATTCTGTTTTTATGTAAATATAATCTATTTTAGTAAAGCAGTGACTCAGAGATGTTTATGGACTACATCATTTTTTGCATATTCAGTGTTACTCTGTAATGTTTGCACCAAATGCTATGATAGGCCTTCAAAAACAACACCATCTTTCCTTACTGTAAAAACATGACCCTTGTTCCCTTATTTTTCTTCCCCTCAGGGTACAATGACCCATTCTCAGCTTAGCTTGCCCTGCTGGCCATTCAATGTTAATAAATAGTAATAAATAATAAATATGTCTAGTGAACGTTACAGGTTGTGATGACTCTGCAGAGGATCACATTTGGCCAAAAACAGGTTTGCGGATGAGATGAGATTGCTAAAAGCGTTTCCAGTAAATGGAATATTCAAGAGTAAAAGGATTGAATTGCCAGTGTCTGAGACAGAAATGATAGTTGTTTTTCCCAAGGAGTCCTCCATTTCAATTAGAGTGAAGTCACTGCTGCTCCACAGTTCTCCCTGTCACTCATTTCCAATAGAACCTGGGCAACAGGGCAATTTTCTATCATCAGCCAGCAAAGTGTTCACAAATGAGAGTGGGATGTGCCCTCAACTATGGGATTAGAGACCTTTCTGTCAACCTTTTATTCAGTTCTGTTCAAATTCTTTCCAGCCCTACAAGCTTCAACACATCCACCTCTGGTGTGATAGGTAGAGCTTTAGCTGCTAATTTATTAAAACTCAACTCAGATTTCCTTCCTGGGAAAAAAAAGCAAAATTCGAGTAAACTCTAGTCAGTACCATTGCAGTCTGACCTTTCTAGCGGTAAGATGAAAATGGGTTTTAAGCTTTATAAGTTAAAAAACACAGCTGGATTTTTTGAAGATTATGATACACTTTCTTGAACCAACAAATTCCAGACAACTTTTCTCAGTGCAGTAAAGCCACTGTGAGGCAATTTAAAATCATGAAGGAAATGTGAAAGGAAAAAAGTGACTCCCACTGGGACTTAAACCCATGCCCCTGGCATACTGTGCCAGTGCACTAACCCCTAACCTATGGGAGGTTCAGTAGTGAGTAGGCTTCTGCTAATCACTGAACCTCCCATAGCTTAGGGGTTAGAGCACTGGCACGGTATGCCAGGGGCCTGGGTTCAAGTCCCAGTGGGAGTCACACTTTTCCTTTTACAATTTCTTCATGAGTTGAACCAACAAAGAAAGTGTACATATGGTAAATGCTGAAATACACAAACCTTTGGAGCCACACAAGTCTGTCATTAGGTGTTTCAGCAGACTGAGCAGATGAAGAAGGTTTTACACCACAATGTGCTTAGTAACTCTGTAAGTTAACAGTGGTTTGTGGGATGGCTCTAATTGTGTAAGTGAGTCATTCTGGGAGGTTTGGGTGAGCAGACCATAAATTGAAGCTGAGTAGTTTTTGTTGACTAAACATCATGTGATGATGAGGAGGACTCTTTTGTGTCATAAGTGATACTCTTTGGGGGCCCTGTTAACTTACTATGATATATTCACTAAAAAATATCACCAACAGCTTAATATGGTTCAAAGTCAGTTGGCATTCATCTGTATCCCCCTTCCTCAGGCTGTGCCTGAAAATAGGCAGGATTTGTCTAGTGCACTTACCCGGTCAACAAAAACTAAATAAAAAATAAATATGGGTGTCATTAGCCCCATAGGGAATCAGTGACATCAAAAATTCATAATACCATTGCTGTGACATCAGAAACTCATAATACCATTGCTCTGACATCAGACACTCATAATGCTGTTATCAGATCAATGGTATTATGAGATGGAATCTTTGGAGTGTTCCATATACAGTATAGATCCAGAAACAAATGATTTGATACCTTTTATTGGACCAACATGGATGTTACAGAAAAGAACAAACTAGTCTAGCTTTCGAACCTACCCAGTCCTTCTTCAGAAGCTTTATGGCCAAGAAGAAGAAGGACCGGGTAGGTTCGAATCATTTGTTTCTGGATCTGTTCTTAAAAGGACCAATACAGCACCTACAACATTTTTTTCCATATACAGTATGAAACTAGCAGTAACTATTTAGTCAATCAGTCAGTCAGTTTGTTCCTTTAGGTGCACTAGACCAAAAATGCCTATTTCCAGGCACAACTCAGGAGGTTACAAAACGCCAGTCGAGATTACACAAAGCAGCAAAAGCAAATTTTACAAAAGTGCAAAGTACAGAGGAATAACAAATGAGACACAAGCATGTCGAGAGTAACAGTGTCATACTAGGTTTGTCATTCCCTCTCAGGATCCTGGTGACATCATATACCACTAGAGCTTCGCTCTTGTGATTTATGATGTCTCCAGAATCCCTTGATGGAATTACATTTCCTAACTATTATTCTATTTATAAATCATACCATTTCTGTTCTGAAGTCACCCAGACAGTAAGAGACAAGATATTAGCCTATAGGAAATTCAGAAAGACCAAGAGAGAGGTGGATAGAGAGCATTACCTAAGGTTGGCTAGTGTTTCAAGTTTAGTTTATTTGTTTGACTATAAGTCATTACAAAATTCCTGTAAAAATACATGTAGTGCCATACAATACACAAATTATACACAGTAATATAAATATTATACAACAACTAGCCTTCAATGTTATAGCAGATCCTGCAGTTTCCCCATACTAAACAGGTAGTCAAATGTTAGAAAACGGGTCCACTTCTTTAAAAATTTGCCTAGAAAATTACTAAATGGCATGGAATAACAAGAATAAATCCCAACCAAGACAGAGCTGAGAGACTCCATCTAAACACGAGTCCATTTTTACGTTCGCTTGCGCGCATGCGCAAGGAACATCTTGGGAGAATGGGACACTTTGGAGATGTGCCTGCCCTGTGCAATCCCCTGCTCTGTTGAGCAGGCATGGAGGTCCTGCACCAATCGCTGCGGTGCTGTGTATGACAGCGGTGGTCTTCTCTTCAAAGAAAACCACTGCTGTGTGCTTGCAGCGCGTCACGCCCCCCCAAAATCTTTGCTGCCATGCTGGGAGCCCACCCCAGCGTGGCAAACATCCTGCGTCGTCTGCCAACGGAGGTGCCCAATCCCCGCCGGCTCCACCTCCCCCAAACAGCTTCTTGCTGCCACGCTGGGAGCCCCAGCGTGGCAAACATCCCGCTGCTGTCCCAATGGGGTGCCCAACTCTGCGGTTCCACGGCCCCCCAGTTATCTCTGCCACGCTGGGAGCCCACCCCAGCGTGGCAAACATCCCGTCACAATTATAGAAAAACAACCTATAAATTAAAAACAGTCCCATGCAGTCTCCCTGCCCCTCCCACAACCCGCACCCACCACTGTGCACCCTGCCTCCCCACACCCATACTTACCTCCGGAGCTCAGCGCGATGATCTTGTGGACCGGGAACACGTCTGCACTCTTCAAAGCTGACCGTGAACTGAGGAAATGCCGGTAAGCTGTATAATGGGCTAGATGGGTTTTTTTCAACTGCTGCATATCTTAGGCATTTTTTGGAATTTTTGCACCAAATTTTCAACATGGGGTTTTTGGGACCCCTTCTCATGAATTCTGTCACTGTCATGGCATTATTCAGGCCCGAAGGGTGATTTCGCAGTCACTGCGTGAAATCACAGTTCAGGCCTGATTAACAAAACGACAGTGCAGCGTTCATAAGGTGGGCTCTCAAAAAGCCTATTTTGAAAATTTGGTGGAAAAATTCCTTAAAATGACAATTTTACGAGCGTGCGTTGCGCAGTTCCTACGCAGGCTTGTAAGTTCACGAATTTTCAATATTTTCACTCCAGATTTTCAACATTGCCATTTTACCACACCTTCTTATGAGTAGTACAGCTGTCATTTTTCACATCTCACCCAAAACGTGTTTCTGCCCATGTAGCGCAGAATGGCACAGTCGGTGTGCGAAATCAATGTATGGGACACGTTAAGAAAATCACAGTGAACTGTTCATGAGCAGAGGTCTTAAAAAGGCTATGTTGAAAATTTGGTGAAAAAATTCCTAAAAATGACTGTTTTACGAGTGTGCGTTGTACAGTTCCTATGCACGCTCATAAGTTTGCAAATTTTCAATATTTTCACTCCAGATTTTCAACATTGCCATTTTACCACACCTCCTTATGTGCAGTGTAGCTGTCATTTTTCACATCTTGCCCAAAACGTGTTTCCGCCCATGTAGCACACAATGGCGCAGTCGGTGTGTGAAATCAATGTATGGGACAAATTAAGAAAATCACAGTGTCACTGTTCATGAGCAGAGATCTTAAAATGGCTATGTTGAAAATTTGGTGAAAAAATTCCTAAAATGACTGTTTCTGACGTGCATTACATGCAGTTCCTCACGCGAGCTTCGTGGGTTTGCGAATTTTTAATATTTCCACTCTAGATTTTCAACATTGCCATTTTACCACACCTTCTTATGAGTAGTACAGCTGTCATTTTTCACATCTCACCCAAAATGTGTTTCCACCCATGTAGCGCACAATGGCACAGTCAGTGTAGAAATCAATGTATGGGACACATTAAGAAAATCACAGTGACACTTTTCATGAGCAGAGGTCTTAAAATGGCTATGTTGAAAATTTGGTGAAAAAATTCCTAAAAATGACTGTTTTACGAGTGTGAGTTGCACAGTTCCTACGCACGTTCGTAAGTTCATGAATTTTCAATATTTCCACTCCAGATTTTTAACATTGCCATTTTACCACACCTCCTTATGAGCAGTACAGTTGTCATTTTTCACATCCTGCCCAAAACATGTTTCCCCCCATGTAGCGCACAATGGCGCAGTCGGTGTGCGAAATCAATGTATGGGACACATTAGGAAAATCACAGTGACACTGTTCATTAGCAGAGGTCTTAAAATGGCTATGTTGAAAATTTGGTGAAAAAATCCTAAAAATGACTGTTTTATGAGCGTGTGTTGCGCAGTTCCTACACACGCTCAGATTTGCAATTTTCAATATTTCCACCCAGATTTTCAACATTGCCATTTTACCACACCTCCTTATGAGCAGTATAGCTGTCATTTTCACATCTTTCCCAAACCTGTTTCCTCCATGTAGCGTACAATGGCGCGAGTCGGTGTGCTAACTCAATGTATGGGACACATTAAGAAAATCACAGTGACATTGTTCATGAGCAGAGGTCTTAAAATGGCTATGTTAAAAATTTGGTGAAAAAATTCCTAAAAATGACTGTTTCTGACGTCGTTGCACACAGTTCCTACGCGCGTCAATAAGTTCGTAATTTTCAATATTTGCACTCCAATGACTTCCAAATGCCTAAACAGCACATAGAAGCAAGCAACATTCGGCATTGACAAATGCTTGTACTTCTTTGTCACTGATTTTTTTAAGCCATGTCCAAGTGCCAAATACCACTGCAAATACCTGCAAGCGAACGTTCGGCATTGACAAATGCTTGTGTTATATAACCATAGTTGAAGTTTTTATGAGTCTGTGCCCTGTAAATGCTGTTATGGTATCTTGCCTGTTCATTTAATTTCAAGGTCACATAAGGTAAAATAAAAGCTAAATAAGTCAGTAAATGAATAAAACTCGTGACTGTAACAGTTTTCAGTGCTAAGAGTGCGGACCAAAAAGGTATCTGGGCCTTTTTTTTTTTTTATATTTGCACTTCAAAGCATCAGTTTCGATAGTTTGATTATGACTCAGTTACCTCAAGTTTCTTTTTCCTTTAATAAGTGAGTTGAAAATATAAGGGACATAAGAAATAGTACCTCTATATAATGAGACTCTTAAGATACATTCACCTTGAGCCACTCCGCAATAATCCATAGTGCTAATCTGTGGTCAAAGCCGAATGAAAAAGCAAACAGCCTTTATAACATCACTGTTCTCCTATACTAGGAATCATTTTAGGCCATTTTTAGAGTCTGCTGTATGGCTAGTAATAACCCATCTGTGTGAAACCATCAATATTCAACAAAAAACACATTTTGAATGAGAAAGTACCCCACTATAGGTCTCAAATTACCTTGAGTCACTAAAGCGGCATTTATATAAAATTAGCAGAAGGAAAATCTCAGACATTTCAATCAATTAAACCTAGCTCCCTTCTCCTATTCTGGGAGTTCATTAGTTTCCCACCATAACTTCCAGAGTTTCCAGCAAATTGAGGAAATCAGCAAAAACTCTGGAGGATATTCCTTCAGCATTCTTTCTGCAACGAAAGTCTGGACGCTGCCTGTCTCTAAATAACTTCAGCAGTTAGGTCCACCAGCAGGTTGCTTAGCACTTACTCCCACCGTGTCAGCCTCTGGTTTCTCGCCTGCTCAGGTTCTTCAGGTTCCTTACTCTCTGCACCATGCTCCATGTTGAACAAGTTCATTTGGGGGATCACGCAGTCTGTCATCCAGGCTGGATTTATCAAGAGTATCTGAAATTTAAAAACAGAAAAAAAATGCTTCTCTGAGCATAGCATTTTCTTTCCTTGTAGAAACAGCAATCTAGACCCTAAGCCCAGGCAACAATGGCATACCTTATTTTGTGTTTGAGCGTGCCTTTCAGTACGAACATACAAACATACGAAATTTGCCAGTAGATAAAGGCCTAGAGGTCTAACAAGTCTGCTCGAATGTGCAGCTAGCACCCCTTATTCTGCAGCTGCCCCTCCCTTCCACCCTTCCGCTTCATTAACCCTCCCCCTTGTCCTGTCCCATCCTTGTTTGAAGCAGTCCACTGTTCTACTGCATACCACTTCAGCAGGTAACGCATTCCACCCAGCCACCACCCTCTCTGTAAAAAAGTGTCTCCTCATCTCCCTCCTGAACCTTCCTTGCTCCAGTCTCATATCATGGCCCCTGGAGTCCCTCCCCTTCCTTACTTTGAACAGCCCCTCTGTACCTGTCTTGTTTATTCCTTTCATGTATTTAAAGGTTTCAATCATGTCACTCCTGTCTCTCCTCTCCTCCAGTGAGTACATATTCAACTCCTTCAACCTCCTCTCGTATGATAAGTCCCCTGCCCTTGATCATCTTTTGTCGCCTGCGCTGCACCCCTCCAGTAACTTAATGTCCTCTTCAGATACGGACGCCAGTACTGCATGCAGTACTCCAAGTGTGGTCTAACTAATGACCTATACAGTGGCAGAATCACCTCCCTCCCTCCTCGAGGATATACCCTTGCAATACAACCCAGCATTTTGTTGGCCTTTGCAGCTGCCTTCTCCTACATTGTGCCGAGTTGTTCATTGACTCTGTAATGAGCACACCCAGATCCTTCTCCTCCTCTGTCTGGGCTAGCTGCACCCTCTAGCTCGTAATTCCTCCTGGGTTCTTCTATCCCAAAATGCAGCACCTTGCACTTTTTGGCATTAAAGCCCAGTTGCCAGGTGTCTGACCAGGTTTCAAGCTTTGCCAGATCATCCTGCAACCCCTGCCATCCCACTAGGTCATCCACCACCGCGTCTACCTTGGTATCATCAGCAAACAGACTGATCTTGCTCTTGATGTCCCATGATATGTCTGCAATGAATATCCAAACAACACTGGTCCCAACACCGAGCCCTGTGGAACACCGCTCGTCACTGCCCTTGGGTGTGAGAGCTCCCCACCTACCACCACCACCCTCTGTTGCCTTCCCTGCAGCCAGTTTCCTACCTATCTCACCAGCTTTGCACCCGCCCCTGTGCCTACTAACTTCCTTCCCAGCCTTCCATGTGGCACTGAGTCGAATGCCTTACTGAAGTCCAGATACAGTACTTATAGTATTACGCTCTCCTTTGCAGCTGGCATGGAAGTCCCATTATACAATGGCAAGAAAGAATCTTGGACTGTGATAGGTCAGTTTGGGGCTAGACCCATGGCGTTATCCCAGCATGATGCCACAGGTCTACTGTCATCATTATGGCTGCTATGGCTACTCTCTTTTTTGCAGCTCCTCTTAAGAAACACAAATATTTTTCCACACTAATAAAAACATTCTTTAAAATTATTTTTTTATTTTATATATAACAACAAGCCATTGAATAATAGGAATAATGCACTCCAGGGTGTGTGTCATTAGGGATAACGCCATGCCTGGGGCATTGGACACACTTGGCCTGCGGCGTCATGCCCAACCCCCCCAGATGTGGCGTTATCCCAGCACCACACACACCCTATCATGCATTATTCCTTTATTTTAACATCTCAAGGCAGCCTCTCCAGCAAAATCTCTTAGGATTCCCATGGCACAAGACCCAGGACTGGCCATGTTCTTTTCCAAATATAATGCAAACTTTTTCAGTGCTGAAGACCATCTTCCACAACAATATTCTCCTGGCTCCTATCGGGGGAAACAAGGAGCTGACACCAACATTTACTCTCATTGCAACAAATATAACTAGGGCACACTGTCAACACAAGAGTTGCCCCGGAGAGAAAATAAAAACAAGACCTTCGGGTTTAGGGTATGGATTACTCAACATAACGTCCGAGTGAGTGGCAGAAAATTTTACTATTATGACTCGTCTTTCTTTTACCACTGATGCTTAAAACCGCAGTGGAATAATAAAATAAAATAGTCTCGGTGGATAAAAAAAAAAATCACAAAAACACTCGAGCATACCCGGCATGCTGGGAAGCAGAGCAGCATCGCAGCCATCTTGCCACTCTGCCACCCCCTCCCCCAGATATCCATCAGATAAGGTTGGCTAGTGAGGCAAATAAGGTAGTCCAGTGGGCTAAGGCACAGAAGGAACTGTATATAGCTGAGGGAATTAAGAAGGGGGAGAAGGCCTTAAGGCCTTTTTTCACTATATAAGCAAGAAAAGGGGCAAGAAGGATGGGATTGATGGGATTGTTAGGACTTGGAAGGGGGGGATGTGTGGGTGGAGGAGAACAGGAGAAAGCAGAGGTACTGAATGAATACTTCTGTTCTGTCTTCAACAGGAAGAAAGATGGACCGGTACCTAAGGGGGAGAAGAGGAGCGGGGGGGGAGGGAAGCATGGATGGGGTGGTAGAGGAGACTAGCATGAGAGAAGGTCTGTTAGCATGGAAGGTGGAAACATCACCAGGCCCAGACAGTATACACCCAAGGATACTGAGGGAACTGGCAGAAGAGCTTGCAGGGCCACTGGTGGACCTGTTCAATAGTTCACTGGAGTTGGGCATGGTACTACAGGGTTGGAGAATGGCACATGTGGTGCCCCTCCATAATAGCAGCCCCAAGTATGACCAGGGACTTACAGACCAGTCAGTCTCACCTCAATCATGTGCAAGCTCATGGAGACCATACTTAAAGAAAGACTGGTAGAGTATGTAGAAGAGTATGGTCCCCAGGATGCAAGGCAATAAGGGTTTACAGTGTGAAGATCATGTCAAATAAGGCTGATTGACTTTTTTGATTGGGTCACTAAGACAGTAGAGAGGGACCAAATGGTAGATATCCTTTATCTGGACTTCAGCAAGGCCTTTGACTCTGTATTCCACAAGAGGTTGATCAGGAAGTTGATGGATCATGGGGGATGTGAAGAAGATAACCAGATGAGTAGAAAACCGGCTGAGGAACAGGATCTAGAGGGTGGTGGTGGGGGAGAGTTATCTAGCACCAGAGAGGTCAAAAGTGGGGTCCTTCAGGACTCAGTGCTGGGACTGGTGTTGCTCAATGTCTTCATTAATGATACTGGGGATGGCATTAAGGGCAAAATGTGTCTATTCACAGACAACACTAAGCTCTGTTGGAGGGTGGACACAGCTGAAGGGATACAGGACCTACAGGATGATCTGAAAAATCTTCAAAGGTGCCCTGGGATTTGGCAGCTTGGCTTCAATGCCAAAAAATGCAATTATGCATATTGGAGCCAAGAATCCCAAGACAGAGTACTGCCTGGATGGAGTCCAGGTATCTGCATCAGAAGAGGAGAAGGACCTGGAAGTGATGATCACTAGTGACCTGAAGCACTCCACACAGTGCAAGAAAGCAGCAGCAAGGGCAAACAAGATGTTCAGGATGAATAGCCAGAGGGATCAGCAGTAGGTGAGAGGAGGCTATACTGCCCTTGTATAGGTCACTGATGAGGCCACATCTGAAGTATGGAGTACAGTACTGGTGCCGGCACCTTAAAAAGGACCTGCTGGAGATGATCCAGAGGAGGTAGTGAAAATGATCACAGAACAGCAGAGTAAAGCATACGAGGAGCGGTTGAGGCCCTGAACATGTATTCCCTGGAGGAAAGGGGAGAGAGAGAGCTAGAGAGAGGGAGAGGAGAGGAGGAGGGAGGGAGAGAGAGAGAGAGAGAGAGAGAGAGAGAGAGAGAGAGAGAGAAGAGAGCGAGGACATGATTGAGACCTTCAAGCATTTGAAAGGGATACATAGGGTGAATAAGGAGGGTCTCTTTAAGCTACATGGCAGCCAAAACAGGAGGAGGTACAGTCTTAATCTGGAGGGGGGTTTAGGAGAGAGGTTAGGAAGCACTTCTTCATGGACAGGGTGGTGGCCAGTTGGAATGAACTGCTGGAAGAGGTGGTCTCATTAAAGACAGTAGACAGCTTCAAGAAAGGGTAGAATAGACATAGGGGAAAGTAAGGGTCATGGGAGGGCAGATGGAAAGGATGGGAGGATTGGGGAGGGGGAAGGGTAAATAGCTTAAGCTAGGAGAACTGCGTTCAACCTGTAAGCCCATATTTTCTGTAGAAACCCATTTTCCAGTCCTGGTTACCATTCTGATATTGTTCAACCTTTGCTGATCTTTTAATAAATTCAGTGGGTGTTTCTTTATGGAGTTCATTTGTATATACAGCACATGATGCTTTGCATTAGAGGGGTATGCGTAATTTTTTATTATATATTATGTTGTGTAATGAGTTTTGCAATGTTTGCACAACTGTGATGGCATTTTAATCATTGTCTCATTTTGTTTAAGATTATAAAATGTTGTTTAAGTATCTACCACTTTGTAATACCATATTTTTAAACATGCTGAACAAATAAACTATGGTAAACTAAACCTTGGAAGGAGGAATCCTTGAGTGCAGTATGAAATCCAGGAGGTGGTTCTGGAAACCACCATGGAGGAAAAAGACCCAGGGTCATGATATCAGATAGCCTTAAGACAGCAGCACATTGTAATAGAGCTATGGGCAAACAAACAGAATGCTGGGTTGCAAAGGGAGGGAGATAAGCAGTAGAAGTTGGGAAGTGGTCTTCCCATGGTAAAGGTCGTTGGTGCAACTACACCTGGAATACAGCATAAGGTACTGGCATCCGCACCTGAGGAGAGACTGCAACGAGGTGGAGGCAGAACAGCTCAGGATAGCCAGTATGGTCCATGGGTTAAGGGGAGGGACATATGAGGACAGGCATCAGGACCTGAACATGTACATCCTTGAGAAAAGGAGGAAAAGAGATGACAGACAAATGGAACAAGCTGCCTGAGGAAGTGGTACTACAAACATACATAATACTAACATATGAAGAAGCCAGCAGAATAAGGCTATTTGGTCTATCTAGTCTGCTCGCATTGCATGGTCTGCAGCTTAAAACCTGGACTCAGGGATTCAGTTAGCTCCATTTTTGGAACATTTGACTTCCACAAATAAGGCAAAAAGTACCAGAAAAATGAGGGCAGAAGTCATTTACTCCCAGATGTAAAACTAAAAAGTAGATGACTTCCTAACTTACAGGAAAGGAAGTTAAACATATTGATTTTTTTCAGAAAGAAATTGTACTTTACCACTAATATATTATATTAACATCCATAAACTGGTCATGCATACAATATTGGCTTCCAAAAGCAGGATCCTGGAAGTATTTTGGCTTCCAAAAAATTGGATTGACTTACAGCTTTTGACTCATGGAAGATTTAGACTTCCACTAAAAACAAATTAACTAAACCACTGCTTGGAGTATTGTGCTATTGGTCAATAAACCATTGGCCCATGGTTGATGGTCAATGGTTGATGGACCATCTGTCCCTTTCTGTTGACAGATTCCAGATTTCTATGACTCCATACATGATGCAGTTACTCTTCCAATTCCACTGTGTAAAACCACTCAAAAACAAAGAGTTTTTGAACAAACAGCAGTTAAAATTTGGAACAGTTTGCATGTCTGTCTTCATAATGTATAGAGTGATCACAGTTTTAAAACATCTTTGAAATGATTACGAATTTCTGAAGTACAGTGCAACTGCAGATAATAGGCTAATTTTAGGTGTTTTTGAATAGTGTGTTTTTAGTATTCATTTTAGTAGTCATTAATGTTTATTTTTTATGTTTTAATTCAAAGTTATTATGTCATAGAATGTCCATTTATACTGCATTTTTGTTACAAACTGATCACCCTTGGTTGATTGTTTTTCTTAACTGTTATTATTTCTAATATTAAATTGTATATATTGTTATACTTATCCAGGTCAAGCCTGTAAACAGGCTATGTGGCCCAGTGCTTTTTTCACCTGGTCAACAACATTTTTAAATACATACATACATACATACATACATACATACATACATACAGTACATACAGAACATACATACGTACAGTACATACATACATAAACACATGTCTCTCCATGTCAGACTTTGTGTTACAGGCAGATGATGGAACAATGCAGATGGTACTGTGGTCTGCTCAAGCTTTGTCTCACTCTGAGGTTCCCAAATCAGATTACCCGGTCATGTGTCAGGCATGCCAATATGGGACCAAGACATCCAGTTGAGTCTCAGGTTTTTGTTTCAATTCTGTGTTTATCCTCCTCCACCTGGGCAGAACACCCCTCACTGGGCCAGCTGTGTTCACCCAACTTTGACAGTACCATACCTTCCTAAAACTTTGAGCCCTGGGGATCTGAGGTGGGGCAAGAGTAACAATCCCAGTATCGTGGCACCCTGCCTGACATTTTCGTCTTGTGTTTCTTGCTGTGTACCTGCCTTCCTGTGTTCCTGCCTTCTTGTGTTCCTGCCTTCCTGTGTCCCCACCTACTTGAGTCCCTGCCTTCCTGCATCCCCACCTACCTTCCTGTGTCCATGCCTTCTGTGTCCCTGTCTTCCAGTGTCCCTGCCTTCCTGTGTCCCCACCTTCTTGTGTCCTGCCTTCCTGTGTCCCTGTCTGCCTGTGTCCATACCTTCCTATGTCCCTACCTTCCTGTGTCCCTGCCTCCCTGTGTCCTGCCTTCCTGTGTCCCTACCTCCCTGTATCCTGCCTTCCTGTGTCCCTGCCTCCCTGTGTCCCTGTCTCCCTGTGTCCTGTCTTCCTGTGTCCCTGCCTGTCTGTGTCCATACCTTCCTGTCTCCATGCCTTCCTGTGTCCCTGCCTCCCTGTGTTCCTGTCACCCTTTGTTGCTGCCTTCCAACTCCCTGCTGATGCTGTGTAGCCAAGTGGCAGCCTTGCATGCAAAGTGTTTTCCTGTGGGAAAACAAGCTCACTCACCTGCCACAGAGGACATGCTAGTGGTGGACCACAGTCCCACCCCAGAGCTGGATGAAGTGTCATGGGCATCACTTACCTAGCACTGGTCAACCCAATCCCAGCATCCCAAATCCACTCCTGATCCAAGTCACTGGCACAACACAGCAACACGCAGCTGCTGGTCCATCAGGCAGCCCAGTGGCTCTGGTTTTAAACTGATTTTTTTTATTACTGGAACCTAAAATGTTTTTATAAAGGTTCTTACTTTCTAACCTCTTGTCAGACCTAATAATTTGCATACAGTCAATATTGTGTGCTAATTTTATATTATTTGCCCATTTGCCTTTTGAACCAATCAAGCTTTTTTAAGATGTTGTTTGATTCTTAATTTTAGAACCAAACAAGTTCTGAAATTTTGGAACCAAACAAGTTCTGAGTTTTTCTAGAACCAGTTCTGCCCATATGAATCCTAGACCCAGTTTACTGTGTGTGAGACAGCCACAACTTGATGGACCAAGCAGGATTTTCTTTTAAAGTCAGCTCCCTGTTCGTACATACCAAGCTCTTCTTTTTCTCCACTGATCATAGCTATTTCCAGAGCCAGAGGAAATATTATACTCAATTATACTTTCCTACTGCATGCAGGTAGAAGACTTGGTTTGCTGGCCAAGGCACCTAGCTTCACCTGAGCTCTTTCCTTCTAAGACTGCTTGAAAGGCAGAGTAGAGAAACTTACCAGAGCAAGGGAAAAGGATTAAGACTTAGTTTGGCTAAGCAGATTTACTGTGTGGTGGTGTTTTTATTTTTTACTCACAGGGATTGCTACTGTTTGTTGCTAACATTTCATTGCTTTATTTTTTCTCTGATTCAAATTGTTGTTGCTGGTATACCTTCTTCTGCATTATTACAAGGTGTGCCTACAGGTGTAGCTAACAGATTACTGCTGTAATCTTCTGATTCAAATTGTCTTTGCAAGGTATATCTTCTGTTACTGCTTTATTTTCTCTCTGAGCAAAGTGTTTCTTACAGCGATATCTTCTCTGAAATTATTACAGGTGGTGCTTTACAGGTTTTACAGTTTTATCTAACATTAGGATAAGCTTTCAGGGTTACTGCATTTGTTGTTGACTGATTGTTTCTGCTCTACCTCCTTGTTCTTTGTCTCGTGGTTCTTCTTTTAGGCAGGGAAGGGCCCAGCCACCCACCCCCATCCCCAACCACCCCACGCTACACTCCTTTTATAAGGTACCACAGTTGTGACATTTCCTGTGGCAGAGCAGGAAGGGGAGGATCAGTGGGGCCTCCACAAGGTGATCTCATTTACAGGGGCACTAGTAATTTAACTTGTTATAACAAGTTAATCAAAGCACAATTAAACCATTACTTGCATTTTTTTTCCTTTTTTTTCCTTCTAATTACTCTGACTAGGTTACAAACCCAGCAACTTATTTGGAATGGATTTCATTAACTGCAGGTACTGTGGAACAATTTTCAGAAGGACAGTCTTACAGGATTTAGGACACTGTCCTACATGCTGGGCCTTTGGGGATCTTAGGGCTCAGCTCTGGGCAGCATGGGCAGAGATTGCATGCCTCAAATTTCATATTGAAGAGGAAATACATTATAAGAACCACCACGCCATTTCCCCAGCATCCAACAGAAAAACCTGGACCGCAGAGGGTAGGTTGGTCCAGGAGGTTGGCAGGTGGTTAGGAGGAGCAAATCAAGTGCCCCATCACTTCTGCCTCCAACACATTACCCAAAACCATATAAACACTACAAACAGGTATCTGCCTCTATCTCTGAAATCAAATAAAGAGGGCAGAAGACACTGCAGAGCAGGACACTGCGCACAGGAGCTGGCACAACAAAACTCACCCAAATCAGGAACCAAAACAAAACAAGCACAAAGGAAATCCAAAAACTTCTGATCATAGGAGACTCCATGATTCGGGGAGTTGATACCCATCTCCAGCCAGGGGTGATGGTCAGATGTCTCCCAGGTACATCAGCATGGAGAGACACTGACCGCATTGCTAAAATTGTTCACAAAGCAGGAGAAAACATTGATGTCCTAGTACACATAGGGACTAATGATCTCGCCAGCCGGTCAGTTGTGGAGACCAAGGAACACCTGACTAGGCTGGGTGACAAACTATCATCTATTTTGTCCGGCATCTCCTTCTCTGAGATCCTGCCAGTCTGGGAGAGGGGAGCAGATGGATGGAAGGTCAGAGAAGGGAGATGGGGAGCTAAACACGTGGCTCAAGGGCTGGTGCCAGGAAAAGGACAAGATTTGTAGGAACTGGCAACAGTTCTGGGAGCGAAAGTTCTTTAATTTGATGGACTGCATCTGACTAAAGAGGAGTCAGTGCATTGGGGCAGAAGTTTGACGTCTTTGCAGAATATTTAAACTAGCAAATGGGGAGAAGGGTGCAGCACCCCATACGTCGAATGGGAAGAACATCCCTCCACCCCTCAGCTAGTGGTCAAACAGGAATTCAGCATGTTTGCCGCTCATTTGCATCACCAGGTAAGAAAAAAGGTTTGTCTCCCCATACGATGCACAGGGGTAATGCCAAACTTCACCCAACAACTAACACACCAAAATCTGGCCAATGGAAAATCATGTACACAAATGCTCACAGCCTGGGAAATAAGATCCCAGACCTGCAGGCAACAATGTCAGAGGCTAAACTGGACATAGTGGCAATTAGTGAGATGTGGTTTACCAGTAACCACACTTGGGAGACTTCAGTACCTGGCTATGTATTGTTCAGAAGAGACCGAGGTGCAAAAAGGGGGGGAGGAGTGGCCCTGTATGTTAATGAAAATATCAAAGCTACAGAAATTCAGAATACACATAAGAGCCAGAAGAACTGTGGGTCACCCTGAAACAGGAAATGGGACAGCCATAAGAACTGGGGTTGTCTACAGGCCCCAGATCAGAGGGAGGACATAGACACATTACTGTTAGAAGATATACAAAACATGACAGCTAAAGGGGAGGTTCTGATAATGGGAGACTTCAACATGTCAATACAGATTGGTCAATACCAGCAGGAACATCTGCCAGAACTAGACTCATAGTGGATCCCTGCAGGGAGGGCCTCAAACAACTGGTACAGCAACCCACAAGAGACAGGTCTATCCTAGATCTAGTACTGACTAACAAAGAAGGAGCACAGATCTCCAGGTACAAGGTCACCTGGGAGCCAGTGACCATCACATGGTATGGTTCAATTTGGCTACTACATCTAAATCATCCCATTCCAAGGCAAAATATGGGACTTCAGAGGAGCTGACTTTGATAAGATGGCCAACAGAGTTAGTTAGCCCTGGCAAAAAGAAACACAGGTGAGGGGCAGGCAAAGCTAGGCAAACATTAAGGATGCAATACTTGAAGCAACATCCCATTGTGTTAGACAGAAAAGGAAGTGCAAAAGAAGAAGGAAACCACTTTGGTTCTCAAATACAGTAGCAGAAAAGGTCAGAGCCAAAAAGGCTGGCCTTCAGGAAATATAAGGAACACAGCGGGATGAAGATAGGGAGGCATACCAAACTGCCCTAAGGGAAGCAGGTAAGGCAGTAAGGCAGGCAAAGTCCCAAACTGAGGAAACACTAGCATGAACAGTAAAAGAAGGTGACAAGACTTTCTATAGATACATTAGTGAAAGGAGAAAGTCCAGAGGGGTATGCTAAGCTTACTGGAGAAAAGGGAGCATGTGAGGAGGAGGACCCTGTAAAGGCATCTATCCTAAATAGATACTTTTGCTCAGTGTTTACTGAAGAGAAGGTAGGGCAGGACCCACAGCTCAGCATCATGGACACGGGGGAGGGAGGTGAGCACTACTCTCTTCACAAAAGAAAGGGTCCTACAAGAGCTTGCTAAGCTCAGGGTGGATAAGGCAATGGGACCTGATGGCATACATCCTAGGGTACTTAAGGAGCTAAAGGAGGAACTAGCAGAGCCATTAGCAGAATTGTTTAGTGAGTCTCTGAGCACAGGAGAGGTCCCAGAAGACTGGAGAAGGGCTCATGTGATCCAGCCCACAAGAGTGGTAGCAGGGAGGAGGCGGGAACTACAGACTGGTCAGTCTTACCTCAGTAGTGGGCAAGATTATGGAGGCACTCCTAGGAAAGGATAGTGCAACACCTGGAATCCATAGGGGCACAGGATCCAAGACAGCATGGGTTTACAAAGGAAGGTCCTGTCAAACTAATCTCATAGATTTCTTTTGACTGGGTAACCAGAGTGGTGGACCAAGTGGGAGCAGTTGATGTCGCCTATCTTGACTTCAGCAAAGCTTTGACACTGTTCCACATAGAAGATTGATAAATAAGCTGGGTAGGCTGGGTGGGTCAGAAGTTGGTCAACTGGGTGGCAAACTGGTTGACGGGCAGAAAACAGAGAGTGGTGGTAATGGTATACAGTCAGAAGAGATGCAAGTCACAAGTGGGGTACCTTAGGGATCAGTCCTGGGCCAGTCCTTCAACATCTTCATTAGTGACCTTGCAGATGGACTAGAGGGTAAGGCTTGTCTGTTTGCAGATGACACCAAGATCTGCAACAGAGTAGATGATCCAGATGGGTGGGCAGAATGAGAAGAGATCTGGATAAACTAGCAGAGTGGTCAGAAGAGTGGCAACTGGATTTAATGCAAAGAAGTGCAAAATCATGCACATAGGGAAGAGAAACCCGAAGCCACCTATAGGCTGGGAGGAGTTGCAGCAGTCACAAAGGAAGAAAGAGACTTGGGCATCATCATCACTGATGACCTAAAATCATCCAAGCAAACCTCTAAAGCAGTAGGTAAGGCTAAGGGGGTGTTAGGGTGTATTAGTAGGGGTATCACAAGTCGTAAGAGGGAGGTAATAATCCTCTGTACAAGACACTGGTTAGGCCCCATCTGGAGTACTGCGTGCAGTATTGGAGGCCACACCTTCACAAGGACATTAACCAAATTGAGGCAGTCCAGAGAAGGGCAACCAAAATGGTGCAGGGACTGCATCAGAAGACATATGAGGACAGATTAACGGAGCTCAATATGTATACCCTTGAGCAAAGGAGGAGAGGGTGATATGATCGAGGCATTCAAACACCTTAAGGGCATAAACAAGGTGAAAGAGTCTAACATGTTTAAATATAAGAAAAATAGCAGGACAAGAGGACACAGCATGAGATTAGAGGGAGGCCGATTAAGGGGGAATGTGAGGAAATTCTTTTTCACAGAAAGGGTGGTGGATGCATGGATTGGCTTACCACAAGAAGTGGTGGCTATGAATACAGTGCAGGGCTTCAACAGGCATGGGATAGGCATAAGGGAGCAATACAAATGACTATGAATAGATAGGCCACTGACAGAGCAAAGGCCGATGGCACATTTATAAGGTAGAAAAAGAAATGGGCAGACTGGATGGGCCTTGCGGTCCTTATCTGCCATCAACTTCTATGTTTCTATCTTTCTATGCCCACCTGAGACCTCAAAGAAGGAATGGATGTACATCTGAAAGATGAATAAATAATCCCATTTGGTATAATGTTCACACTCGCTGGTTATTTCTCTATAGCATTCTCGGCAGTAGTGGTGGGGGTATGGAATAATACCATTTCACTGATGTCAGCAGAAGTCATATTATTCAAAGGCTGGTTTGCATGCTGCAAAGTGATTGGCTAGTTAAACCAGTTCGAGACACCAGCACAAAGCTACAACTCAGAATCTTGCATTGTTATTGCATTATGTTTAGTTGCTGTTCTTGCTTTTTTTTTTATAAAAAGGATATGTGACCACCAGTCATTGTGGTTTGAAATCACAGAAAGAGCAGAACCAAACCACACAAAAACACGTATCCTGGATTTTAGGGGGGCAGACTTTGGGAAAATGGGGAGATACTTGAAAGAGGCATTAAGGGGCATGGGACAGGAATCAGGGGTTGAGGAACAGTGGGCAGTATTTAAAATGGGGATTACAAGAACAACAGAATTATGCATTAAGCAGGTTAGCAAGAGGAAAAGGAAGAGGAGACCATTATGGTTTTCAAAGAGGTAGCAAAGAAAGTGAAAGCCAAAGATTGCATTTAGGCAATACAAAAGACACAGGCAGAAGGGATAGGGAGAAGAGGGGGTAATGGGTCTGAAGGAGTACAAGGGTGAGAATGGTGCAGAAATGGACACAAGTCCCTTTACACGAGAAAGGGTCCTGAAGGAACTGGAAGTAATAAGAGTTGATAAAGCAATGGGGCCAGATGGGGTGCACCCCAGGGTCCTTAAAGAACTAAGAGAGGTGGTGGCTGAACCTCTGGCTATCCTGTTTAGCCGATCACTGGAAACAGGGGAGGTGCCCAAAGACTGGAGGACAGCAGATGTAGTCCCCTTATACAAAAGTGGGAACAAAGAGGAAGCAGGGAACTACAGACCAGTCAGCCTCACCTCGGTAGTGGGGAAGATCATGGAAGCACTACTGAAGGAGAGATTGGTGGAACATCTGGTTGTCAATGGACTACAGGACCCAAGGCAGCATGGTTTCACCAGGGGGAGGTCATGTCAGACCAACCTCGTTGAATTTTTTGACTGGGTGACTAGGGAGGTGGATCAGGGAGGGCAGTGGACATGGCCTATCTGGATTTCAGCAAGGCCTTTGACACTGTGCCACATAGAAGACTATTACACAAACTGGGAATATGGGTGGGCAGGACAGAGTGGTGGGTAGGTAACTGGCTGGGTGGCAGGACACAGAGGGTGGTGGTAAATGGCTGTCACTCCACAGAGGGAAGAGTGACCAGTGGGTACCACAGGATCAGTGCTGGGACCGGTCCTATTCAACATCTTCATCAGTGACATTGCGCAGGACCTAGAAGGCAGAATTTCACTGGTCTGCTGATGACACAAAGCTCTGTAATAGAGTAGACACCCCAGAGGGTGTAGACAGAATGAGAAGCGACCTGCAGAAACTTGAAGAATGGTCAGGGTTTGGCAGTTGAAATTCAATGCAAAGAGCAAGATAATGCATATGGGGCACAAAAACCTGGCACAATATATCAGTTGGGGGTGAGGATATAGCATGCACTAAGCAGGAAAGGGATCTTGGGTTGTCATCTCTGATGACCTCAAGGTAGAAACAGTGTGACAAGGCAGCAGGTAAAGCAAATAGGATGCTGGGATGTATAGGCAGGGCATCACCAGCAGGAAAAGGGAGGTCATAATTCCACTATACAAGACACTAGTGAGGCCCCACCTGGAGTATAGTGTACAGTTCTGGAGACCATACCTACGTAAGGACATAGACAGGGTAGAGAAGGTTCAGAGGAGGGCAACAAAGATGGTGCATGGATTGCATCACAAGTCCTATGAAGACAGGTTGAAGGAACTGAACATGTACTCCCTGGAGGAGAGGAGGGAGAGAGGGGATATGATAGAGACATACAAGTATCTTACAGGGAGGAACAGGGTGCAGGAAAACACTATTTTTAAGCGAAAAGGATGTTCCAGGACTAGAGGCATGGGATGAAGTTGGAGGAGGACGATTCAGAGGAAACATGAGAAGAATTTCTTCACAGAACGGGTGGTGGACAAGTGGAACACCCTGCCAGAGGAAGTGGTGGGGGCTGAAACAATCACAGGATTTAAGAATGCATGGGATAGACATAAAGGAATTCTGGAGGTCAGGGGGTAAGGGGCAACAGACTTCTAGGAAAACAAACTGAACTTACAAGCTCAAATGGGCAGACTGGGTGGGCCATAGGCCCTTATCTGCCGACACTGTCTATGTATCTATGTATGTATCTATGTTTCATCTTTTTAGAAGGCAAGCATTAGCTTCCTCCTACTGTTGTTATGTGTACCTCTTTTGTGCAGATTTTAGATTATTGTTACATTTAGTGTGTGTGAGTCAGCTGTGGTGAGGTCAGAGTAGTGAGATGGCAACCAAAATATAGCACCAAGCTTTCCTTAGTCAGTTTACCCCCCAACAAACCCACACGGATTTGTATACCCATTATGCTTTGTGCTGGTGTGAGGTTTTGATTGTATGTGTGTTTACAGAAATCACACAAATTGCAATGTATAGCCCTCTTGTATCATTTATGCATCTTACATATTGTTCCTATTCATTTTAATTTGCATATAAATCACTTCACCTCATTACAACAATAAAAATACTTCAGTAATACAGATATGCTGCCAGGAAACCTAAGACAATGTAGCTATATATCCTTATAGATACAGTTTAAAGGAAAATGAAAGTCAAAATTTATAAAAACAATAAATAAAAAATTGTACGGAGTGTTTTGATTTGTACATGTACTCATAGCAAGTCCTTCCCTTAGCTTGCTGAAAGGAATTTTCTCTGAAGTTTCTCGCTGGTTTTAATGCCCCTGGGGATCACCATGTTCCCATTTTTTATGGCTCTCCTTATTCTTACAATGCCTCCTGTCCAATGTAATAGTGATGCATCCAGGGCCATTAATTCAATAAGAGCTGTTTTTTTGTCAAGTTTACAGTAGTAGAGCTGTGATTTTAAGTAACTTGTTTTTGTCCAGGAAGCTCTAATGAAGGCTACATTTAGAAGTGTCAAATGCCTGAGTGATAATTGAGTGGGCTGCTCTGCTAGGAAACTGCTAGAGTCTTCATTAATTATAACATCTGTGACTCTGGGTGATGTAAGTGTTTTTTTTAATGGATGTGTATAGTTTAATGAAACAAAAAGCTTTAGAAACAAAACATTCACTTCTGCTGGCTAGACCCAGACACATACTTAGAAAACAGAAAATGTGGATTAGACAGAGTTATTTAGTTGAAGCCAGAATATCAGGCTCCTAACAGTAGATCGCTGCTGCAGCAGTTACTACCTTCTCAATCAATGGTCCTGGATGCATCACTGTTACATGGGACAGGAGGCGTTGTAAGAAAGAGAAGAGCCGTAAAAATGTGAACATGGAGATCCTCAGCAGCCATAAAACCACCAAGGAAATTAGAAAAAAATCTCCTTAATGCAAACAAAGAGAAGGACGTACTAGGAGTGCACCTACAGTACAAATCAAAACACTGTACAATACATTTTTTTGTAAATTTTGATTTTGGTTCCACTTTAAGCTGACTCTAGAATCCCAGCTGTTAGCTGTACAAAGAGGTTTCTTTTATCATTGCCAGTTTTCACATCTTTCTTAAGCTGATTATATCAAAACAGTGGTGCAGCCCAACACTCACAAATTATGTACCCAGATCAGACACCTGCAAGCAGTGTAGAATGCAGCACCTTGGCTCCTCATTCAGGCACTCTCCATCTTATTATTATGAAATTTAGTAGAAAAAAAGTGCAGACATTTTGCTAGTCAGCTCACCCCTCTACCTATCATACATACTGATTTGCATATCTATTCTGATTTTGAGGCTTTTGGTTGCATCTATGTTTACAGAAATTACACAAACTGGAGAGTATCTGCCTTCTTGTGTGAGCAGTTTTTATGCAGAAAGCTATGTTTGCGTCACTTCAATTACTTGTGTACTCTTTTGAACAGATTTTAAAGATAATTGTTACATTTACTGTGTGTGAGTCAGCTGTGACGAGTTCTGAGTAGGGACATGGCCAGCAGAATATAGGGCCTGTTGAAAGATTCCTTATATAACTTATACTTACCCTCAGCAAAAGAATGTGTGTGCCAACAATGCGTTGCACTTCTTTTCTTCTTAACAATACACATATATGCATTGGAGAGAGAGTTACAAAAAAAATTGGATTGTGTATGCAATGTGTATGCAATGGTAGAAATATTGACCTATATGTGTTTATTACATTTCAGATTGCTGCTCACCACCTGCCTTAGATTATATCCTTCTTCCCCCATTTTGAATCCGCTGTAGCACTTTTATACATTTGAAATAATAAAGTCAAAACAATGAAAGAATTGGCTGCACTTGTTCACTCACACTTCATGGGTTAGACCACCACTTGGTTGGTGAGTGTGCGGCCAGTTCTTTCACAGTTTTGACTTCATTAGTTCATAAGGCTTGCTACTTCTGATCCATATAGTAGTATTTCTATAGCGAGAACACGGGTTTCCTGAGCAGACCAGTTACGTGTTTGGTCGTGGTTATTGTTCACATTTGTGGTACCTGTTCCTTCATTGCAATTGTTCTGTCAGGAAAGAACCTCATGAAAATAAATCACATTTCCCAGAATGCCCAGGGGGAAGTTACACAAAAATGGCAGCTGCCTCTCATAACAAAATAGTTATACTATGTGTGAACCACAGATAAATATAATCTCCCACAAACGACTCTGCCCCAGGTTAGCAGAGAATTGCTTCAAGAATTAGTAAGAGGTTGATAGCAACAGATGTTGATTTTCATTTTAGTAGTCAGCATATTTTTAATAATAAATCAGAGAAAGTCTTCAGCCAAACAGGATGACTTATTTATACATATGTTAGGTCCTAACACAGCCACAACTTAGCACAGTGCACATATAAACATTTAAATAAACATCCATTGCATAAAAAACAGGTGTTTTTAGTTGATGCTAAAACAGCTTTATAAGGGATCTAAAGCTCAGTATAACATACAAATAACCCCTCCTCATGGAACTGAATTATTACCAGTTACAGATTGACCTTTGACACTATCCAGGCACTATGGGCTCCTGCCTCATGGCAGAGATGGGTGTACAGTGTCCAGGGACCATACCTTGGGGAACTACTCTGCATCAAGACCCACTAGGGTCGGGTGGCCTCACCTTCCTTTGCTTACATTTTTAACATTTAATTCCAGCATCTCCTAATAACATCAACAAAATGCATACAATATGCATTTCATTATTACCTTATATTGCTTTATTTTTCATAAAAACCTGTACATTTGCAGCACTGATGAGCACTATGTGCTCAGTCTAACGTGGTTCCCCTAAACCTACTCCCCACATCATTGTAACTGAACTTACACAGTTTTTGCGCTGGTATATGCTTTTGTACAACTGTATCTTTATGTTATTTATTCACCTTGATTAGTACCATAGCAGCCCTATATTCTGAATTTTGTATTTGCTTTCTGCACATCTGTTATTTAAGCAATACAGCATGACAGAGCTTCATCGCCCGAGAAGAGCCCTTAGCCCCTCATAACACATCCCCTGGAATGCCTTTCTGCGATTGTGAAATGGGTCCTTTTTAGTAAATTGGATGTTTTTTTAAACATATTTTTGCTGTGCTATTTTAGCCAGGCTGTTGTGCTGGAATAAGGGCCCCCGCTGAAAATATTTATTGGCCTATTTTAGGAGCCAGCATTCATTCTACCCATTTCATAATGTTAGTTAATTTATGGCACCCCCGTCTTGGTATAGTGTTGTACTGTTTACTAACAGAAATGAATGCTAGCACCATCCTCGCCACCTTCCCCCAGGGCACATCTGGAAATAAGAGGCTACCAGCTAAGTATGTCTTTCCTGGTAAACATTTTAACATACATACATACATGCACACACATACATACATACATAGGTTCATACATACATGCATACAAGACATACAGGACCTCCTTGAAAATAAGCATGCTCAATGGAGTCTTCCTGCCAATAAACTTAAACTTAACTAAAAAAAAAAACTAAATACATAGATACATACATACATACACACATATATAGGTAAATATATATGGCTTTACTATCGTGTGGTGGCAGCATCCACACCAACATCACCAACATCGACAGACACAATGCCAAGTGTCAGTATTGTACTGTCGGGGATGTCAGTGTGTTTTTTGGGGGGCTCTGCCCCCCCAGCCCCCATGTGGGGGGCTCTGCCCCACACACACCCCGGTCTCTACGGTCTCTAGATATACAGCTCCAAGTTGGAGTTGTCTATGGGAGGGGATGAAACACTGGGAAATGCAGTGCCATTGCCAGCAGGGACCATCACTATGACCCAACACTTTCAGTCGAATTCTGTCGCTGTGATGGTCTTCACTGTGGCGGTGTCAACGTGCAGTCGGTACACCCATACATACATACATGCTGTTACAATGTACATACATTAACAATGCATTCATAAAGTTCAATAATGCTCCGTATCTGGCAGGGTTCTCAGCACCCTGAAGAGGTCTGACCCGACCAAGCCATACTTCTCCCCAATCCTCCTTCCATCCACCCACCCCCTTCTCTACTTCCCTCCTCACCATCTCACTACTCTGCACTCATCACCACCTCTGTCTGTCCACTGAATTGACCCCTGGCAGGGTTCTCAGCATCCTGAAGGGGTTGGAAATTGGTTTGCCTCCCACCTCCCTGCCCTCCCCACCTTTCCCCCTCTTTTCACCTCCCTCTTCCCCCATCCATAATTTAGCCCCTTTCGTGGCTAGCCCTAAATAACTTTATTGCACTTGTAGACTGTTTGCACTTCTGATGTATCTTAGCTAACTTGTACTGTCTGTGTTACTCCCACTAGCCTTCCCTAGATCAAATCTACAAGAATCCCATTCAGCCATTTCAATCTACACAGTTATTTTGTATTACTGTATCTACCTCAGTTGCTTAACATCCAGCTCCCTCATTCAAAATTATTAGTTTTACACTCTTTCATTGCTTACTGTACAGCCTACTCACTCTTTATTTGTATGTATTCAAATGTAAATCTTTGCTATTATACCAAACCTCTGTATTCAATCATCATGTTCCCCTACCCCCCAGGTCACGCCAAGAGACAAGCAACTTGTTGTTCAGTGTGCCTTTCTGGTGAAACATTTCAATAAATAAACAATGCTATGTTGACATTTGTGTAGGAAAGGCCAAATATGCATTTCATAGGCATAAGGACCACCACCCCAGCTGCTCTTTTTTTTTTTTTTTAACATGTATTGCTTGTTAATGAAGCAATGCAATACAGGCCCTGTTCAAGTTTACCATTCAGATATAAAACATATTAGCCAATTGCCATTCAATAGAAGCAAGGTATTTGACAATCAATACTGTCTGCTGTTTGATGGGGGTATGGCTCAGGGGTAATGTGAGGAAGTATTTTTTCATGGAGAGGGTGGTAGACACATGGAACAGCCTTCCTGATGAGGTCATGGGGTAAAAAACAGTTGGGGAATTCAAGAATGCATGGGACAGACATAAGGCAATTCTGGTGGGGGTTAGGAAGAGTTAGGCTGTTGGTTAATTAGGATCTGCAGCTTATCCAATAGGTAGGGAAATGGGCAGACTGGGAGGGCCAAGTGTTCCTTATCTGCCATCAGAGTCTATGTTTCTATGTACTTTCTTGAATGAACTGTATATCACAACACTACCAGTTCATATACATGATTTTAAATAGGGTACAAAATGTGCAGTAGTTTTGCAAGCAGTTCTGACCAGTTTTGCAGATATACATGTTCAGATCACTGGAGATTCATGTGTTGTGTCCCTTTGTAATTAAACAAAATATGTAGGAACACATGAGCTACTAGTTCACTAGTTCGGGGCCAGCACTGTGAACCATTGGCTATACCAAGACACTCTGCCAAATAGTAAGTACTGGCCAATGGGGAAAAAGTGTGGCTATTTTCACAGAATGCAGTATAGCCAACAAGATGAAATGCTGTAAAAGCACACCCATAATATTCTGGTAATCATATTTATTATTAATGTGCTCTTTGCATGATTTAGCTCCTATTATTCTGCTGCTGTGCATTTCTGAAAAGGAATGTCATCGGGTGTGGGAGTGCAGACGCCAGCCTGTCTGGGTGAGTTCCAACTCTGGTTATTAAACTTGCCTTCAGCACCCATCTAGCCACACAGAGAGCCCTTCCTGGTCTCTGGGTCACCGCAGGGCCTTGCTGTGGCTCCTCCTCTCCTCCTCTTCCTGTATACAGCAGCTTTAATTACAAGCAGCCTAGAGAGTGCCTCCACTCCTGCTTTCTGCTTGTTCTGACTGCTGGGCTTGTCACCAAGTGATAAACAGCCAGCTTCCACCCACCTCAGTACACACCTCTGTTCTCATCAGAATCTCCTTTCAAGTACCCAATTCCTCATTCTGTAATGCATGTCTGCCTCATGCAATAAATACCATGTATGTCATAAACATGTTATTAAATCTCTGGATGAATCTTTAGATGGGTCAGCATGCCAGGATGCCTGGCAGTGACTAAGAGGATGTAATATCCCGGGTCATGCCTTAAAATAGTCATTTTATGGCTAGTGCACTTACCCAGTTAACAAAAGCTAAATAAATAAAAATAAATAAAACAGTACAGCAATGTTGAGCTCTTCCTATTTTATCCCCCCCCCCCCATGGAACAAAACACATCCCCATAAACTATGGAAATGTAGTAGAGAATATATTGCAAACTTGAGAGTGTACCTCACCTCCCCTAAACACAGGGGATGTCCCTCATTCCCACTCAAAATTGCTGTGTCTCATATCTGCCCCACAAGGGAAAGGCTTTCCCGCACACTGTAGCCGCTGTAAACTCAGACATTTAAAGAAGAAATTCATAAAATTCCAATCTGCTAAATCAACATTAATCTTTTCCCAATTAAGTTACTAGTTTCCATAGTGTTCTGAGCATGTATCTCCATGTTTGATGTTGTGTCCCACATTATGAAGGCCAGTGTCCCACATTGTCCCCCATTTAGTTGCCCAGAGGTTGAGAGGTATGCTCCTGAGTGATCAGTAGGAAACATTCAGTTATATAGTGTGTTCCAGACACCTCTGGGAGCTCTAAGAAAAGCACTGGAAGAAGTATCAACACAAGATGAGCTTAAGGAGCTTAACCCCTGTACCAACAAGGATGAATCCAGGATGGGGTCAATGGAGGGGGTTAAGAAGGGTGGGATAAGGAGTAAGGAAGGAAGGAAGGGGATCAACTTGGAGAGTTGTCTCCTTGAATGCTAGAAGTCTAGGAAACATAACTGGAGAACTTCAGGCTCTATTGGCGGAGGGAGGAGGACATAGCGACCATCACCATAACATGGGCCAACCAATACCAGGAGTGGAACCTAATGATCCTATGGTATAGGATCTACAGGAAGGATAGGGGCAGGGGGAAGGGGGTGGTGATTTACGTAAGGGAAGGGATAAAGTGTGCAAGGGAAGAGGAGGAGGAGGGTAGAACCGGTGCCTTGTGGGTGCAGTTCCAGGACACAAGAAATAGGACTCTCAGGATGGGGGTGATGTATAGGCCACCAGCTCAGGAGGAGGAGGACTTGGATAGGGAGCTTGCAGAACAGATTAGGAAGGTGTGAAGGAAGGGTAACACAGTGATTGTGGGGGACTTCAATTTGCCAGGAGTGGATTGGGGTACCCCAGCCACATTGTGTGCTAGGGAACAGATACTCCTGGAAGCATTCCAGGACTGCTTCCTAGCACAGTTGGCAACTGAGCTGACTAGATTGGGTAATATGCTGGATCTAGTTCTATCCAATGCAGAGGCTGTAAGTGAGGTGAGGGTGGCAGACCCACTAGCAGGGAATGACCACCAATCCATGTGGTTCACGCTCAGCAAGGGCAGGGAGGTAGTGGGTATAGGGACCAAGGTGGTTGACTTCAGACAGGCTGATTTCAGGTGAATGGGTGAGATCTTAGGGGGGTACCTGGCAGGAATTCAACCACACTGGGATGCGAGACAGAAATGGGAACATTCAAAATGAGGCTTGTGGAGGCTACTGGGACATGTACCAAATTACAGAGTAAGAAGGAAAGAGCTAAAAAGCCAAGCTGGTTGAATAAAGAAGTTTTAGATAAGATACGGGCAAAAAAAGCAACATTCAGTAGATACAAAAACTCCGGGAAGGGGGAAGTTAGGGAGGAGTATGTGAAGAAGTCCAAAGAAGTTACCAAGAGTGTTAGAGCAGCCAAGACCTCAAAGGGAACTGAGGCTTGCTCAGGGAATCAAGGACAGGGAAAAGGACTTCTTCTGATATGTATGGGAGAGAAGGAGCTGAAAGGACCAGATAGTGAGGATCAAGAACGGGGGAAGGGTGGGCAGAGAAAGGAGCAGAACAGGCAGAAGCACTAAATGAGTACTTCTGTTCCATATTCACAAGTGAGAAGGGTGGGCAGTTACCATGGGAGGGAGGAGGGGATGACAGACAGGGTAATCACTGAGGACAGGGTATTGGAGGGTCTGAGGGCTTCGAGGGTGGATAAGGCACCAGGACCAGATGACATAAATCCCAGGGTGCTAAGGGAACTGGCAGAGGTACTGGCTGAGATGTTGACAGACCTACTCAATATCTCTCTGGACACAGGGTGTGTGTCACAGGACTGGAGGATGACCCACGTGGTGCCCCTCCATAAAAGTGACCCTAAGGATGAGCCAGGCAATTACATATCTGTAAACCTAACATCCATCATGGGGAAGCTGATGGAGACAATCCTGAAGGAGAGGCTGGTGACATTTCTGGAGGATAATGGACTCCAGGATGGCTATCAACATGGGTTTGTCTCAGGAAGGTCCTGTCAGACTAATCTAATTGAGTATTATGACTGGGTAATGAGGGAACTGGACAAAGGTCATGCGGTGGATGTCACATTTTTTAGACTTCAGCAAAGACTTTGATTCAGTGTCACATGGGATGTTGGGGGGATTGAGATATGTGGGGGTGGGGACTAAGATGATTTACTGGACTGAGAATTGTCTACAGGGAAGACAACAGACGGTAGTGGTTGGGGGGAGCTTTCATCTCCAAGGGCGGTGTCGAGCTGGGTGCCACAGGGATTGGTTCTTGGGCTGGTGTTGTTTGGGATATTCATTGTGGACATCTCGCATGGCATCAGGAACAAGATCAATCTCTTCGCTGATGATACCAAGTGGGGGGCAGTGGTGAATGACATAGAAGGATGGCAGGGACTGCAGAACAACCTGACTAAATCGGAGGAGTGGTCGGAAGCATGGCAGCTGGGTTCAATGTAAAAAAGTGCAAGGTACTGCACTTTAGAGCAAAGAAGCCAGGAATGAGTTACCAGTTGGGTGGAGTACAGATAGGAACCACTGAGGAGGAAAAGGATCTTGGGGTGGTTGTAACGAGGAAGAAGAATAACTCAGAGCAGTGCAGGAAGGTGGCAGCAAAGGCCAACAAGATACTGGGGTGTATTGTGAGAGGAATCTCCTCCAGGAACAGGGAGGTGATCGTGTCTTTCTACAGGTCACTGACCAGGCCACACCTGGAGTACTGCATGCAGTACTGGTGCCCATATCCAAAGAAGGATATCAGATTACTGGAAGGGGTACAGTGCAGAGCAACTAAGATGATCCAGGGACTGGGGGACAGGCCATATGAGGAGAGGCTGAGGGAGTTGAATATGTACTCTCTGGAGGAGAGGAGGGATCAGGGGGATCTGCAAACTAGGGGTGTTGGCTGCACACTTGAGCAGACTTAGACTGGGTGGTCTGTTTCTGCTGGCATATTTGTATGTTTGTATGATATGATCAAGACCTTTAAGTACTTAAAGGGGGTTAACAGGACAAGAACAGAAAGGATATTTAAGTTAAGGAGGGAGTGACATGAGAGGTCATGGTCTGAGATTCGAAGCGGAAAGATATAGTAGGGAAATGAGGAGACACCTTTTCATGGAGAGAGTGGTAGTGGATTAGAACACTTTGTCAATGGAGATGGTATCCTGTAAGACAGTGGGGGATTTAAAAGGGATGGGACGGGTGGGGGTGTTATTGTGAAGGGGAGGAGCAGCTGCAAGGTAAGGGTGCTAGCTGCACATTCGAGCAGACTTGATAGACCATGTGGCCTGTTTCTGCTGGCTAATTTGTATATTTGCATATTCGCAAGGGCTCTAATAGGCCATATGGTGAAGTGAGGTATATATTTATGATATAATTGAATGATCATAGGACTGCATTATGAAATATTGAAACTGGTCTCATCTGATTGAGTAGCCACCTTCCCCTGAGGAAGCAGAAATGGATGAAATGTTGAGTGTGAAGTAAAGGAGGCCCCATTGGCTAGTGAAGAATAAAATCCTGTTGCTAAATTCTTAAGCATCATTGGTGTGGCTGATTTTTCTCTGATGTATCAGGGCCACGGGTAAACAGGAGGAGAACTTTCAGGAGGACTTTGGAAAGTGAAGAAGAATCAGTCAGGTGTAAGGGGATGGGGCATTCCATACAGCAGCACTACAGATGGTGAAGGACCACCCAACAATGGTTGAGCAGCAGATGTGAAGTACAGAAAGAAGTTTAGAATTGGAGGAATGGAGAGTCTGGGGTGGAGCGTAGGTCCTGATGAGGGCAGAGAGAGGAATGGACAAGGCAGTGAAGAGTTTAATGACAAGTGTCAATTTTACAAAGCAACTTCATAATGTAATGTTGTTGTGTAACCAGAAGGTTTTGTATATTTCTGTGCTAACCTGGAATGATGCATTTTCTTTTATGTTTTTATTGAAGGACACCATTCAAAATAAGCTTCAGCTCTGAATGGTATTTAAAGGGAACCTACATGCAAAAATTATAAAAACATGCTGTGCATTGTTTTTGTTTTTCTAATGGTCTCTGGCATTCTGTTCCATGTTACTGTGACAAGGTATAAGAGAAATTAACCAAGAATTGAGCCTTGTGGCACACCACAGAACAGAGCAGAGTAGAGTAGAGCAGAGTACAGCACAGCACAGCACAGTGCAGTGCAGCGCAGCACAATACAGTACAGTAGAATAGAAGACAACAGAGTAGAGCAGAGCAGAATAAAGCAGAGTAGAGTAGAGTAGAGTAGAGCAGAACAGAACAGAGTAGAGTAGTGAAGAGTACAGCACAGTACAGTAGAATAGAAGACAACAGAGTAGAGTAGAGTAGAATACAGTAGAGCAGAACAGAGTAGAGTAGAACAGAGTAGAGTAGAGTAGAGTAAAGTAGAGTAGAGGACATCTGAATAGAGCAGAATGTAGTAGAGTCGAGTCGAGTAAAGTACTGTAGAGTACAGTAAGAGTAGAGTAGGAGTTTTCTATTTATTGATTTAAAATGTTTTGGGGGTAGGCACCCTGAGTTAGAGCTTTTCAGGGAAGAGTTACTAGAGGGAGTAAAGCATCAAAACAATCTAGAGAGAGCTGCAAGAATTTACAAGAACAGTTAATATGTAAAAAAAGTAAGTGCAGCTTACCAGAAACATCAGACGTGAAAAATAAAATGCAATAAGCTGCAGAACAATGAAAGGACAGAAATGTACAAAAATAAATAAGAACAGTGATAAACAAAGCAGAGGTTAGTAGAAATGTACAGTCCAACAAAAACTGAACAGGCAAGGTGCATTTCAAAACAGCAGAGGTGAAAAATACAAAAATGACACAGTGTAGTGATAAATGCAATATGCAGCTGACAGAAGTAGCTGCAGGCTGAGAGAGCATGCATTAGTGTAATGCAGGGGAATGGCTGCCTGCAGGTGCATTCGTGTGGCAGTGCACCAGCAGGAGTGAACTGAGTGAGTGGAAAGAGAATGAAAGTAGGAATAGGAAGGTTATTCCACAGTATAGGAGGGTGAATGGAGAAGGCAGATGGGCCTGCTGTGGATTTGTACTGAAGGATATGAAAGGATGGAACACCACATTAATGAAAGGAGTAGGAGGGGTACTGAGAGAGGAAAGGCAGAGAAGAGCAATATAATATCCTCTCCCCAGTAAAACCTACAGTTATTGGATAGATAGATAGATAGATGATATAGATAGATAGATAGATAGATAGATAGATAGATAGATAGATAGATAAGACAGACAGACAGATACTGTCTGTAGATGGTAGATATACACTGTCAGCGGTAGATAGATAGATAGATAGACAGATACTGTCTGTAGATAGACACTGTCAGATAGACAAAAAGATAGATAGACAGATAGATAGATTTATTTTTTATTTTATTAGAATCTTGGAATTACAAACCTTTGAGTCAGAGACTCATTTACAAAGGCTCCATGTTACATAGTACATAGGGACAAAACAGTATGAAAAATACGATTGCAGTGGAAGAGACAAGGCAGTTACAATACAGGAGTAAAACAGGTAACAACAACATAAGAGGTAATTATACAATGGCAAGAAAAAATCCTGGACTCTGATTGGTCAGTCTGGGGCTGGACCTGTGAAGTTATCCCAGTACAACATCACGGGTCTAGTCTCAGCCTCACTGTGAAGCAATGTAGATGACATTATGGATGATCTCTAGCACACTCTCTTTTTTGCATCTCCTCTTAAGAAACAAAAATATTTTTCCACACTAATAAAAACATTCTTTAAAACTATTTTTTTATTTAATATATAACAACGAGCCATTGTATAATAGCAATAATGCCCTCCAGGGTGTGTGTCGTTTGGGATAACGTCACGCCTCAGCTGTTGGACGCACTCGGCCTGCAGCCTCATGCCCAACCACCTGAGGCGTGATGTTATCCCAGCACGTCACACACCCTGTTGGGCATTATTGCTTAAATATACATTATGGCGGGAGAGAGGCATGTAAAACTAAAAGTAACAACATATGAGAGCAGGACTAAATAAATTAAATAAGGTTGCAGCAACAAGAGTGACAGAATATTTATCATGACAGTTGAGAAGCTAGTCATACTAAAAAGTTAAGAAACATTAAAAAGCAGGATAGAGTATACAGTGCAGGAGTGGAGAAGCATATACAATCCAAGGACTAAGTGGATCTGGTACAATAGGTAGGTAATCGGTGTCCGAGCATGAGAATGAGCCCTAGTAGCAGGGCCCTCGTTAGTCCCTTTAGACAGGCAGAAAGACCAGGGAGGTACAGGGAGGGAGAGGGTGGAATAGGGGGAAGGGACAGGAAAGAGGGCTTTAGCTGTCAAAGAAGACTTTGTCAGTACAAGAAAGCAAAATGGGGTGAGCAGGGAAACAAAAACGGTAAGGGGGGGGGAGGCTATGAGCAGTCGCAGCTGTTTATTTCAAGAAGGTGCTGCCAGAATTTAAGTTTAAAGGGGCCAATATTAGTTTCTGAAAAGAACTCAGTAGGCAGGTAATTTAGCCAGACAGGGGCCATACATGAAGGCTCGCTGCCCCAGGGCTGTCCTACAGAGTGGGATTTGGAAAGAGGCCTTTGTGGAGCTTCTGGTAGCCCAGGAAGTGGGGACAGGAGTGAGGAAATGCTGTGCCAAGGGTGGGGAGAGGCCCATGGTTATCTTTTTCGCCAGTAAGCAGCTCTGGTAGTGAAGGCTGCCATTGAAATTTAACCAATTTGCTTGATTGTAGAGGTCACAGGTGTGGGTAAGCCTGTGACCTCCCACAACAAGGCGACAAGCTTTATTGAGTGTGACCTTAATTCTGTGTAACACAGTATCAGTTGCAGAGCCATAGATGATGATCCTGTAGTCAACTGTAGACAGCACTGAGCTGGCGACGGCCAGACGGAGGGCTTCAGATGTCATGCATGATCTGAGACTATAAAGTAGACCACTTCTGGTATTAACTGCTTTGCACACCAGACTGACATTTTCATGATAGGTGAGGGAGGAGTCAAGGGTGATACCGAGGTATTTGAAATTACTAACTTCCTTCAGAGGTTGGTGTTAGTTATTGATGATAGTTAGCTGCAGACTTTTATTTTTGGACTGTAGGTTGGCAAACAACATTGCTTTAGTCTTTTTGTAGTTTAAGATGAGTTTGTGATGGGAGAACCATGATTCAGTTTCAGTAAAGAGCCGTTGAAGATTGCTTTCCAGGAGGGAAGGGACAGGGTGACTGAAGTAGACAACAGCATCATCTGTGTACAGTAGCAGGGGGCCAGAGCATGCTAGGGGAGGGAATTGATGAAAAGACTGAAAAGGAGAGGCCCAAGAACTGAACCTTGAGGAACACCGGAGTGTACTGGTAATCTGGAAGAGAGTGTCCAGAATTTTCACTCTCTGTGACCTCCCACTAAGGTTGTTGGAAAACCAGGCAGTGGCATCTTGAGAGAGGCCCAAGGATGGGAGGGATGCAACGAGGAGAGAGTATTTACCCTGTCAAATGCTTTAGTAAGGTCTATGTAAACAGACACTACTAAGTGACCCCGGTCAGTCAGATAGATAGATACTGTCTGTAGATAGATAGATAGATAGATAGATAGATAGATAGATAGATAGATAGATAGATAGATAGATAGAAATTCACACACACACACATGCAGAGGTGTTAATGTGTGTTGCATGCCTGGTTTGCTTTCAGATACAGTATGTAAGCTGACTATCCAAATGACATACACAATTTTGTTTAAGGTAGCTGGCCAGGTGGACTCCAGTTTAGAAGGACGAGGGACTTGCCCAGGGTCTCAAAGCCATGGCAGTGGCTGAGGTGATCTTGGAACCTGGGATCTCTCTTGTTGCATAACTCACCAGACCACACAGTCTTGTTTTGTTTTGCTTTTTTTTTATTGTAGATACATTAAAAGGTATGTTTGTGGTTAATAATCGCAGGCAAATTAGTATTAGAGGCAGCCACCGTTGTTGCTGTGCTTCCTGTAGGAATCCTCAGATGCATTCATCCCAACACACTGTATTTGTGATGTGACTGTCCGGCTTTACAACTTCACAACATAAGAATTGCTTTGATGGGTGTAATACAGTTTATGGCAGATGTCCAGAAGAAATTAAACATGCAATCAATATATAGCAGGATTAAGAATTCATGATTTGTGTAAGCAGAGTTTTTAATAGGCACGGAAGCTCGTTAATGAACGCTGGTGCTAAAAACCTCGAACATGTCTTGAAATGACCGACCAGTTTTGCTAAGAAAGTAGATTTTTTTTTTGTCTTAAGAGCAAATGTGCCACAGCAACTTGTAGGTTAACAGAAGTTGGAAACTAAGTCAAACAACTTCATAATGGATAGAAGAATACTTGTGTACTAAGGGAAATCGCCACTTTTCTCTCGAACTTCTCTGAGTAACACATGGAAACCATAATGGCACAAGTTTTGAGATCCCCAGGCCCTTGAGGGCAGTACGTTTCATGGGAGGATCTGACACTATATCGTCCTTAAGTTATGTCGGAAGATATCTTCTGAAAACCAAGATCAGTAAATTATTTTCTGCGGTGAACAATCTTTCAGCTGGAACAAACAAGACTTTAAGAGAACATGTTTAAATAAGACGGAACGGAATGTAGAGGGAAACTGAATGTTATCTTCCTGCTTTTGAATATCACAAATCCGTTATCCCCCTTCAGCCAAATGTGTTTTGCATTATAAAATATGTGTGAAAAAACATGTGGTGGGAATGATGTTGCATCTCAGCTGGGCTATCCTGGGTAATAAAAGAAATAAATTATGGAATGCAGTTATGATCCGTTATGCCAACACAGGTCGTAACGCCTTTTTGAACCTCATTACTCAGATTGAACATTGAGGGGGAATAATGTTACATACACAATAAGACACGCCAAGGGTGTGCGTGTGGCTTAACCAATTATGGCATGGTGAGGCACTTTGTTTCTCCTAGCGCCTCAATTTTCCGAGGAATATGTCACAATAACTCACACCCTGTCACCTTTATTGCTTACGTCAGTTTCTTTTCTAATGACAGTTCTGATCCGTTTATTCAGTCCAGTTTCATGCTTAACTAGCCAGTCACCGCTGATGTTTTTGGTTTGGAAGTACAGCATTGGGGGGGGGGGCTCGGGAATTTTAATAACGGTTTACTGCGGTATTATTCTTTCTTATCTGCAGGGACTGAGAAGCCACCTTACTGGGATTGTGAAGCCAGGCACCGCGTGTGCCTCCCTGTTAGAGGGAATGTCAATAATGCACCTGGTAGGTGTATGCCTTTCATAAGGTTGTACCCAGGCATCATGACTTATATATAACTAGCTGAGATACTTACCTCCTCAGCGTGTATGCAGTTTCACTCCTCGTGAACTAGCAAAATACTGCATTTCTGTTTGTAATCTTATGTTTTGGGAAAAAAAGCATTAACTTAAAAATATATATAAATATAAGGGTTTAGAGCTCTGGAGAGGGCTAAGTTATCAATCGAGATGTAACTTGTTTCTGCCCTGACTGTAAATGGTCCAAGATTCTTACAGGGGAACGCAGTGCCCTTCTCCGAAAATAATGTTGCACCCGCTCCAAGTTTTGAATACACCAAGGGCCCCATATTTCCGTCCCAATAAGAGCTGATATTATTTTTTGTTGTTGTTTGTTTGCCTTGAAAGGCCAGAGAAAGAACAAAACACGAGCCAAATCATAAAGAAAATTCCCAGTTTCCAGTGATACACATTCTTGATCTCCGCCCCCCCCCCAAAAAAAAATTTTTTTTAATTTTAGGACCTAGCGTGTTTGTATTATTGCAGACATGTGTAGTGATATAGTGTGTTTTGCCCTTGCACCTTCGTTCTGTTGCTTATCCCCACCCTGAAGTCCGAATCGTTGCTTATGACATCACAACCTTTTTGCCACAGACATTATTCTGATGTCACACCTAGAGGATACGACTTCAGTGCAAGAAAACCAACGAAACAAATGGCGTCTAAGGAGCAAAGAGCCTATTTCCAGACAAATGTATTTGACAATAAAAATGTAATGCCCTGAAATATTAATTTTTCTAACGTTTTGACGAGTCCTGATGCTGTATTTTTTTTTTCAGGAAACTGGAAAATCATGCAATTAGCCGAAGTCAGGTATGAGGAAACCGACCATCACCCGAGGGCCTGAGAGGCTGAGTTTGTAGCAATTGTTACTGCTTTTTCCTGTATTGTTGGGGGTTGTATACTTGTATTTGCGGCTGAGCTATATTGACTAATAAGGAGTCCACCCCCGCCAACAATGGCCCGATCTTGCAACAGCTTTAATCGCAAAATACACAAGTGCAGACCCTATTATTAGCCATAAATAGGAACATTATTTTGGAATTAATAAAAATACTGCTCCCGCACCTTTACAGTTAAAAAAGTGTTATTGATCTCTAAAAAAGAAACAGGGTGCTGGGGCCTATCTTGTCTTCTATCCACGTCCCTCATATTTTGACTTATAGAATAATCCCTCCCTCGCAAAAGTCCTTGCTGCATCCTCACCCCAGCACCATTTATGGGCAGTCTGGATTCAGACAACGTGCAAAAACAGAGTGTACTGCACCACAGGCGGGACACGAACCACTTTCACTGGCTTTTTGTTACATGCTTAGCAACCCCAAGCTATTAATTTAGGGCAATACTCAGCGATTAGGTGCATCCTTTTTCTCTGTACTTTAGCTGTTAGGTTGGAGTTTAATAAAACTCTATAATTAATGGTCTTCCCTTTTTCCCATAGGGAAACCGCGGCGTAATTTGCCGTTATAAAGGAGCGTTTATAACGGCAACCACGGGCACGGTTTTCCCCACACCGCGCATGCTCGAACTCCTGGCTTGCTGTATCCTTCCTGAACAGTAAACGCAAACCCAGGGTAGAGAGAAGCTGCCAGGGACACTCAGCAGGAAGTCATTTTTACAATTAGTTGAAATGTTCCACACAGCTAGGGGACTGACCACCCTAAAAATATTTTAAGTAAAGTTAAAGCTGACCTCCCCCTGAGGTAATCTGACTGTGCCGGCACAGCAGTCTTTTTTTTATTTTACATAATTGCTGAGGCGAAAAAGGGAAGCCCAACAATTATATAAAATAAAATATGGGTCTCGGTGTGTAAACTCGAATTTACACACACCCTCTTGGTTTGATGCTATGCATAAACCCCTCGGTGCATACCCCTCAACTGTCCCTGATTTTCAGGGATGTCCCTGATTTTATATTAAAAATGTTCTTATGTCCCTCATAAAATTTGTGTTTTTCTGACAGAACAGTTGGGATTAAAATCACAAAATAATGCCAACCATTAAAGTTACAGACTTGTTCTTTTTCAGAAAATACATCTTAACACAAATCCCCTTATTCTATCAGCTTTCTGAGTGAATATTACTAATTTTTAAGATGTGTCCCCGATTTGGGGCCTTTCTCCCTGATTTTGTTAAGCCTTGTCCCTGATTCACGATGCAGGAGGTTGAGAGGTATGCTGCGTGTGTGTGTAAATTCTCGTTACACACCGAGACCCATACTTTATCCTACCTAAACAGTACTGTGCAGAAGTTAGCATGGCAGACTGCAATACAGAGCTCCTTTGAATTCAGTTTAAGTCCCCGGCAAAGGAAGGGCTATCGCTCTCCAACTGGGATTCTGAGCTTTGGTTTGGGGAGCCTGACGCGAGATTCCTCAGGTGTCTTGTAGTCTCCGGTATTACAAGGGACACGCGTGGGTGGGGGATTTTCTTTCATCTCTACATTTGTAGGCGGGAAACTACTGTCACCCCTGTCTCTCTGGGGAGTGACACTCATGTAGCAGTAGATAATGAAAGCTGCAGTGGTGCAGAAATTCTATATTGCGGTACCATTTTGTAAGAGAAGGGTGAGCTGAGTTCCTGCGAGTCACTGTCTGAGCTATCACTCTGCTCGGTGGGCCACGTTTTTGACTATTCTGGTTAGGCGTGTTGTATTTACTGGATGACTTAAACGTTGTATACGTGTCAGTAAATGTGCAGCAGCCATGTAAAGAGTTAAACTAAATTTTGTTTTATACCTCATTGTTTTCCTAAATGCCAGTGCAGCTTACTGGGTACAGGATCCCATTCATTCTTGTACATCCTTGTTACGAAGGCCACCCGACCATAAACTGCACAAATGCATAAACGGATGTCTTGGTGCAGGCACCTGGAGTTATTGATGCATCAAAGGTGGTGTGGGGGATGTCAATATACAGCTATAGTCGAGGATGGACGCTAGTTACCCATATCCCGATCCAAATACATAGCTATGGGACTGCTGTGGGATTCGGCTACCTTTGAATCCTGCATTTAAACGAACACCTAAGCTCAAAGCACCACTCCCTACTCATCTTGCTTTTCTGTATTTAAATAAATAAATGCAAACTGGGAGATTGTAACACTGTCCTGCACTTGGCTTTGCCGATGGGCGCGCCACGGGTGCTGCTGAGGACTGGAGTTGAGGGGTCGAGAATGTCTGGTCCATGCACAATGTTTCCAGATGCCACAGCGATTAAACGAAATGTGTTTTTTTGTTTGTTTGTTTTGTATGTCATTTGTGTATGTGTGCAGGTAGGGGGTTAGGTCTTTGGAGGCTGGACACAACTCACTCACTCGCTCACTCGCAGGAACCATATGGAGCCCAGCAGTTTATTTTATTTCGTTTTTGTTGCCCGGGTAAGCGCACTAGACAAATCCTGTCTATTTTCAGGCAGGACCTGGGGGAAGGGGATACAGATGAATGCTAACTGACCTTGAACCAGATTAAGCTGTTGGTGGTATTTTTAGTGAATGGGGGAAATGTGGCCAGGACACCGGGGAAAATCCCCCACTCTTTTGGATAAGTGCCAGGGGATCTTTAACATCCACCGGAACTACCACCAATCCAGGCAGATGGGACCTCGGTTTAAGGTCTCATCCGAAAGACGGCACCTCAGAAGTGTTGCACCCCTCTCATGCTGCAGCTGCGCTACAGTGTCAGTACTGGGATATTAACTCAAGTTCCAGATGTGTGACCTGAAGCCACAGCCCTCTGATCTCCCGGCCTCAAAGGCGAGTGTGCTACCTACTGAGCCACTGACTGAGCATATCTAACATTATTAGTTTTGCCAGTGGGGCCTCAAGACCTCCAGGAATAATTTGCTATTGGGTGTCCTGTCTCCCAGCACCCACTAGTGCCCTCTATTTCTCACTGCCCCCCGCACCCCCGATACACGGCTCTCTCACTGGGCTTCATTTGCGAATTCTGGGTGGGTTACTGCTCGCTGCATCAGCTCTCTTTTGTCTTACTCCTATACCCTCCCCCTACTGCAGTGTCCCTCAGAAAACCTAACACTGACACATTTTCTCACCTGCACCAAGATCTCAGTGAGAAGGGCTGCTTTGCTATACCCCCATCACCTGCATTGCTCTGAAAGTTTCACTTTTGAGCAGGGATTACACTGTGCAGTCATACATCTGTTTAAATTGCACCTAAGCTCCCGCTCCCTGCAGCATCAATTCGAAGCTGTTGGTTTTGCACTCCTTTGCACATTTTACTTGTAGTAATATTGGGAACATAATTTGTACAGTATAGCTGGTATTATTGCACCTTTATCCTGTTACAGGGCTTGTATTCCTCAAGGACTGGTACGAATTTACAGAACCATGGATGCCTTAAAAACTTTGAAAAAGATAATATTTGGACACAAAGCAGCTTTTATTTCTCATTAGCTCTGTATTCTTTATCCCCATTATTTACTACTGAAGTCATCATAGGCATGAAAACAAGATAGATGTTCCTCGAGGGTTGGTCAACTCCCATTGCTTCTATATCCTAATACTCTCTGCCTGTGACGTCACAGTTATTCCAATAGCAAGAGTCTGTGCTGTCACAACATAGTATTATAATTTCAAGTAGGGAATAAGCTATATAGGCAGAAAACTCTAAGGGATAAATATCTTGTTTTTGTGGGCGTTTCTTCAATAATAATGGAAAGGAGAAATCGACAGAGGATATATGAGGTATTGGTTAAAGAGTCACCTCACTACACTGTAGTTATAGTGTAAGTAGGTATTGCAATTGCAATGTAGTCACGTGCAACAAACGTGTAACTACAGTGTAGTTTACTTTTCCAAAGTTTTCTCAAAGGCATCAGGGCTCTTTCATTTACCCTACTCATATAAAACTATGGTTGAATCCCTGCACCTCTGTCATATTTCTTTATTACTGCAAGATCTTTACCGGAAATGACAGGAGTGACAGTATTTTCCCACCTACAAACCTATGAGCTAAATGAAAGTCCCCCCACCTAAGCATTTATAATTTAACCGCTGTGAGGAGTTTGTGTTTTTACCTCCACTGTTGTACAGTTGTGCACCGAAGAGTATCCTTTTTCTATACTGCTCCCTTGTCCCCTTCCCGCAGGATGTATTATCTGGAAACAAGCTGCTTGCTGACAGCTCAATGTTCTCTTCTGGTGAAAACACTATATTGAATGACATGGAGAAAAATACTGGCTTCAAAATGAGATACTCCTAATATTCTTTCAACGAAAAAAAAAATTGGAACTGCTTTTTATCTCACCATCGGATATTCGATTCTCGGATACCTTATAACAGAGCCTGTAATACATATCTGCTGGAAGACCTCGTGGATGTTATTTAATAAAGCTAAATATATAAACATAAGCATATTTTCTAGTTGTAATGGGGGGAGGGGAGTGAGAAGGGGCGGGTATATGTACATATTTGTTTATATGTATTTATGCAGTAAGTTGTATTGATATTGTGGGTATCTTATTTGGATGCACTATTGAAAAAAAATGTTAAATACACAAACAGCTACAGTAGTGTAAACACTGAATACCATCACATCATAATGTGTTTCCTCAAAGCTATAGCAGCCTGTTTAGTAATGAGTGAATAGTTTCAGGTCACACTGGGGACGTTATGGAAATGAGAGAGTAGCTGTGCCCTTCCTTAGGAGTGAGTGCCAGCATGCGCGCGCAAAGCTGCTTATTCCCAAGGTGAGCCTGTCACTGATATCGGTGGATATTGCGCAGAATCAGCACCGGCAATAGGGGATTTTTTTGGCAGACAAGAAAGGAATGTAATGATTGCAAAACATATTTAACAACATGTCTGTCACATGGAGCTAAATAAATTATATGTATGTGTATGTAATGATCCACATTTCTTGGTGGATCGTGTTTTTCTTTGTCTTGATAGCTGTAGAGATTGCCCCTAATGTGTTTTCACAAGGTTTGCGTTGGCAAACCTTTCTTCCTGCGGCCTGTCTGTAAAAATTCTGTAAAAAAAAATTCTGGCGCCAAACAGCTGAGCTGCCAATAAATGCTGTCCTCTCTAAAAGTTTCTTGACAGGTAGTGTTACCTGCAGGTAAAGTATCTAATTATAGATTGTGAACTGCAATGAGACCGAGGTTTATCTGACCCGACTCCCTCTTGGAAACACCAGCTTTCTGTATAAAGTAGCAATAATCATCATCAGCAGCAGAAAAAAAAAAAAAAGTACAACGTGCCCCGCAAGTGAGAACGAGGTGTGGCAAGATTTGTTTTGTCAGCGGTGTATTAGAAGTAGGAAGCACCCCTTGGATGAAAAGTACAAAATAAGAAGAGGCTCACCGTGTTCCATACACGGTATAATACACTTAGGATGCAGTATAGTGCAGAGATCAGAGTGCTGAACTGTAAACCTGGCGACCCACCAGGCTTGGGTTTGATTGCCACAACTGCCTCTTGCATACTGTGGGGCCCAGGGCAAGCCACTTAACCGTCCTGCTCCCTGATCACACCTGGGAACGAGCTTTGTGGCTTCCAGGGCCCAAACAATAACAAAACAAAATGTTTATCATATGCACTTTAATTGAAACACAACCACAGAACTGTTACGGGGTTTACATAGTCCCCCTGTAGGATGGCAGCTTTTAAGGGGCCCTATAGGGTTCAGTAGTTGTCTAAACTATGTGCATTTGGAAAGAAAGGGCACAATTATATTCCATATAACAATACTTAAAGCTGCATCAGGTGATGTGGGACGAAGGGGAAGGAATATTCAGTGCTGGATTATTTATTTATTTATGTATTTGCTTTGGTAACGGGTGGGTGCACTAGGCACACGAATGCCTATTTTCAGGCACGACCTGGGAGAATACAAGTTGAAATACATGAGCATACATGTGACGCAGCACATGAGATATGTAACACAGTGAGGAGGGATATCACATACAATCAAACTTAGGGTGGGGAGAAACATTGTTCAGTATAATACAATCAATACAGTTTGGACAAAGTCAAAAGAAAACAAAATCAGAAAACGTGAGAAAACAGGCACGGTAAAAGAAAGGTATATACAGTCATACAATAAGTGCCATTATGTGGTCATTAGCTTGGGAGAGTATAAACAGGGAGGAGAGAGAAATGGAGAGTGGTGGGATTATGGAAAGGGAAACAAAATGGGCCCCAACTAGCTCCGAAAGTCCTTCACATAGGTAGACATTGTAAAAAGGAAAAGTTTTAATTTTACTGCTGAAGGACCCCCCCCCCACACACACACACACACAAACACCTGTCAGAGCCGCTACATGCTGTGATCAGCAGTGTGATGTCATTTGAGTTTCAGAATTAAAGCGGTAATGTGAGACAACTTAGTGAATCATAGAAATTGACGGCAGAAAAGGACCCTCCGGCCCATCAAGTCTGCCCCTCATAACCCACCCCACCCCAGTCCATCCTCCTCCCTCTTGGGGCTCCTCCCCATACCCCATGTGCTTGTCCCATGCTCTCTTGAAACCAGACCACTGTCTGCCCCCCACCACCTCCTCCGGCAGCCTGTTCCAGGATTCCACGACTCTCTCAGTGAAGAACCTTCCCCTCACCTTACCCCTAAAAAGTAGTGCAGCAATCATTTTGACAATATAAACATTTATATTATTACTTTAAAAATAACTTTTTTTTGTAAAAGAAAAAGGTAGAAAGAAAGATTTAGAGGTTAGTGATGGCAAAACTACATCATCGAAATAGTGTGGGATTGGGAGGCCAGAAATGACCAGCAGAGAAAGGAACATTGGTGTGCAGGATGTCTGGACAATGTTGTCATGAAACACACACATTTTTTGTGCCAGTAGGGGCTACTAGGATAAATCAGAATACATTCATTGCATGCTGCCTTGGCCTTAAGATTTTAAAGGGACACTGTCAACCCCCTTAGGCCTCAAAGTGTCCCTAGTTAAAAATGCATTTTATGATTACTAACATTCTGTAAAGATTGCTGATGTAGATGGTAGTTTGAGTATGATTCTTTTTCTCGTTTAAAAAGTGAAAAACAGACTGCCTGACATACTGGTGTTACCACACAAAGACAGGTTTGTTTACATTCCTTGATCAGCTCCAGCTGCATCTTTCCTTTGCTTGGAAACACCTTCAACAGAGTCTAGCTACTCCTGATGCAGTGGGAGTTTAGGAGGCCATTGCATCATCAGTGACAGAAATGTCTGGGGGTGTTTCTAATGTTCAGGAAGTATTCGGTATGAATAGATTCATTATTTAAAACAAAACAAAGTTGTTTATAAATATACATTAGCATGCATTTCAGTCCTAAACAAGGAGACAGACAAAACGAACAGCAAAATCAATGGATTTTATAGAAATTAAGCAATTATAAAAGGTAGGTTTTTAACTAGAAATAATATGATAAAAACAGGTTGAGAGTGGATCTGTAAAAAGAGCGTGTTTAATAGCTGGAATTCTGTGAGAAGGCGTTCCTCCTCCCAGGCTACATTTGCCAACACGAGACTTGTAGACAAAGTTGGTAAACACATTCACATTGCACAACTACTGTCTCTGGAATGTCTCTCCCGTGTGCCCACGTCCTCTTTAGTGAGATTATCATTTAACTGAGGCTTTATCTAATTTCTATTCATTCATTTATTTACAAAGAAATACCGAAATTGCAGGCAGAAAAAAAAATCTTGCCCCATGGTTTCTCCCCTGTCTTACCCCCCATAAACATTTTGTTTATTTATTGCAGATTTTCGCCAAAAGAACACACTGATCTGAGAACAGCTCATTTCCAAATTATTTTACTTGCTATAGCATTTACCAATGAGCCAGCACAAAATGCATTCTAAGAAAACCTACCCATAGGTTTTAAAAGATCTGCCACCCAATACATTTAGATATATAAAATTTAGATAAAAAGAATTGAGGCGGTGTGGTCTGCTTTCGTAATGGGAGATCCACTGCCCACCGTTCAAACCGCTAGAGCCAAATACAGTATTCACCGTTGTCACCTTTTACAACTCATTAAACAACAACTCTGCACTTCAGCACATACTTTCATATATATATATATATATATATATATATATATGATGTTTGTGCTATTGCAGTTTAGTAGGGAATACTATTTTTTTTTTCATTTTAATGTTCCTTACCAAGGTTTACAGCACATCTTGATAGCCTGTTCAAAACAACTGTATTTTTTTCATTTTGTTAATCTCTTTTTATCGATTTTTTTGAAAAACATACAGAACACAAATACAAACACGTGGTAGACATACTCCACAGTGCTGTATATTAGTACATTCAGAAATGGAGTTACATATATAAGCAATGTACGGTAGAATGCAGTAAATACAGAGGTGGTTACTCTTTCCAGTACTTCCTCCCCCGGATGTAATTCGATTTAAATCTTCCAAAATCAATTCTCCTCTTATCCCAGAGAGCACCGAGAGTAAAACAACTGTATTAAAACATTTGCCTCTCCACAGTTAACCTGGTAGTGATTTTGTTTATGACATCATAGTGCTCACCATGACAACAGACTGTGTTGTCACAAGCAGCAGCTGTGATATCAGCAGGTGAGATTCAGACCCATTTGAAAGAGTCAGTGCGAATTTTATTTTAGTGGGAGTTGATCTGTAACCTCCCAGTGCTCCAGTCCACCCAGCTTCGGAAAAGGGTAAAAGCAGGACCCCACTGGAAATTAAATGTTATTTCTCAGCTGGGCTTTTCTGGGTAATTAAATTGTACACTAAAATATACATTTGGCATTCTCCTTTCTCAGCCGTTTTATTTAGGAAGAAAAATAAGTACAGAGCGGGCAACAGACTTTATATTTGTAAGTCTTGCACCTGTTTACATAATTAACCATTTTTTTTCTTTTTCCCTTTATTTGTCTGGAAAGACTCCGTGTCTGAGCACCCCCACACACACACACACACTGGTGTGTTTTTAAGTCTTCAAATCATGTTCACAGCAGGGAGGGAACACGGCAGCAGCGGGTCCTATAAAAAGACCATTCAAATGCAAAGGGTGTGTATTTGGGAGGGGGAGGGGGGTGCTGTAATTACAGCTTTTACATAGAGTCCAACATAAGAAAACCTCATTGCATAAAGAACATAAGAAAAAGGGGATTCAACGCATTCAGGACAAAAAAGGACATGGGACAGAAATTCATATTTCTGTTTGAACTCTGTAGGACAGACTGGACCATTTCACCGTTTAGTTCTGCAGTCAGTTCCCTCTTATTAAACATTTCTCAGAGTGTTCTCTATAATATACGATTTATGAAAGCAGATTGGGGTTTCTTATGTGGTATCCTTTATTTATTTATTTATTCATTTTTGATAACCGGGTATGTGCAGTAGAGTAGACAATAAAAATATGCCTATTTTCAGGCCCGACCCGGGAGAGTACAAATCATATAACGATCATGAAACATGGTACATAGAAACATTAAAATATATAATGTGAAGGGTAATACTAATAACAGATACAAAGGTAGCTGAATGAGTAAATACAAAGAAACACGGAAAAATCAGCATAAATAATAATGAAGCATAATACAACACAGCTTATATCGAAACAAATGGGAGGAAAAAATCGCTATTTATTTTTCATGATTTTACAAAGAAAAGCCCAGTTTATATCCACGGCAGTATTACAGAAAATAAACTGGATTGAGGATAAACACATTTGTGGGTGTTAGGGAGGAAATGGCTACTTACAACAGTTTTAAGGAGGGAAACAAAAATACTGTGGACTTGAAGTGAACATCTTTCAAAAATACAAAGCAATGTCATTAAAAGGTAAAAGGTAGTCAGGGCGCATAGAGCCTGACTTTATTCATGTGTTACTGGAGTAAGTCTATTGGGTTAAGGGCAGCCCTTTTTAGACCCGACCTGGGAGCCTAGAAGGCTGACGTAAATAACATATATCAATGAACAAATAGCACATTTGAATAAATTGAAGCTAAGGTATTGACCTTTACAGATAACACAGTCTAAGAACTACTACGAGTTTCCCGTAGCAATAAAGTCCCAGTTTGAATCAGCAGAACCTTGCAGTTCACCCAATTTTCCCAACATTTCAATGTTAGGAATTTTTCCATTTCTTATTACTAGAGACATTTCCTTTAACGTTGGATTGTTTCTCCTTGGGTTTCAGCTGTTCTAGTCGTGTCTTCCTGCTGTGAACATCACAATTTGTTGTAGTGGAAAATGGAAATAATTTTGATGTTACAAATGAGGGTTATAATTTCAGAGCAGGGCAAGAAGCAGAGCCAGATCAAATAGTAGGGGCAAAGAGCTGTACTCTTATAAACTGTAATAGAACATGGAATGGCCTGCAGTTTCAATATTGTTGTAATGTTAGGGAATTCGAGTCCTGCTGCTGCCAGCAGCAACTGTTTTGCCAGAACCTGGCAAATCCCCTTATATAAGGCAATGCAACACACACACACATGCACACACACACCCACACTCGTGGACTTGATCACTGCAGATTGGGGTGTCCTTACTAAAGACCCCTGTACATCAGGGGACACTAAATAAGGCCTTCACTGACCTCACTGGCATATTCCCCCCACCCCAACTACTTAAAGAGGAGCTCTAGTCCTCCTAGGACCTGCGAATCCCCTCCTTCAGACACCCCTTCCCATTCTATTTTAAAAGAGTCTCACGATGGAGGAGAAGAAATATCTCCAATGCATACTGAGAAAAGCCAGGTACACAGCAGCGACTCCTTGGACCTTAAACTCCTCATTATCACCCTTGACTCTGTCCTCAGACCCCTTACCACTCTTATCAACCTCCCCACTCATATAAACAATTCCCTCAGTGCTGGAAGTCTGCCACCATGTGCCGTTTATAAAAGTGGCAACAGGAAGCAACTTTCTAACTATCAACGTATCTCTATCCTTCCCCCACTTTCCAAAGTGCTAGAGCAATTGTTGCAGACCAACTCAGGGAACACCTGACCAAATACAATCTCCAGTGTGCAGAGCAGCATGGCTTTAGGAAGGCACTTAGCACTACTACTGCCTTGCTGGAGTATACTGACTTCCTACACAGTGCACTTGACCATGGCCAGCTGGTGGGGTCAATCTCTACATTGACCTCACCAAGGCCTTTGACACTGTGAACCACTCACTACTAGGCTCACTTCAGACCATCAGTCTCTCCAGTGCGGTCACCAGTTGGTTCACCAGCTATCTTGGTGGCAGGACGCAGCAGGTTAGAATTAATGACACTTTCTAGCAGCCATTCGGTAAGCTCCAGAGTTCCCCAAGGCTCCATCCTTGGAACCTTACTGTTCAGCCTCTTTCTGAACTCACTCCCAAAAGCATGTCCCAACAACATCATTGTGTACGCAGATGATGCTGTCTTCTTCTCTGCTCATACTGACCCCACCCTACTCACCGGTGGCCTTCAGACTGGTTTTGAGGAGGTGAACGCTGGTTCAGAGACCATAAACTACTGATGAACTACAAAAAAAATGAAGGTGATGCTTTTCACTACCCCACATAGCCATCACAAAGCAACCTGCCTTACCGTACTAAACTAACAAAACCTCCCCCCTGAGCAAGTCAGGGGCTTCAAATGTCTAAGCATAACACTAGACAGCACCCTGTTTAATCTAGAACAATAAATTCTCGTATTGGCATCCTTTATAGGCACCAGCACTGCCTCACCCCAAGGCTCTCAAGCTAGCTGTATCCAGCACAATCATCTCCATAGTTGATTATGGTCTGATATTCTATGGATCAGTCTCAGATACAACCCTGAAAGGAATCACCATTGCTCTCAACAAGGCATGTTGGCTGGTTACAGTTGCCCAGGTACACCCACACCTGTGACTTTTACGTGCAAACTCACTGGTTAAATTTCAAAAGTAGGATCACCTACCAAACTTGTCTAATTGTGAAAAAAAAAGCTTCAGGAAGCTCCACCTATAGCCCTGTCCCTGCTTCTACCAGCCCTAAACCTTTGCAACTCATGCAGAGCATCTTTAATTAACTACCTGGTCCCTTACAGCTGGACTGTCCAGGGTCAGCGATCATTTCCCTATAGCACCCCTTCCTGGCTAAATAACCTCCCCCCCAGAGATCCTTAACATCCCCTCCCTTGGCCCCTTTAAACTTAGTCTGCACCAGCACCTCACCCAACTAGGCAGTTGTGACTGTCCCACCTAACACGTAGATGCAGCTCAGCTCCAGGAATTGGCTCACTCCTTGACCCTACCTGGCTTAGCTTCCCCCTGCCCACCCCTCCCTCCTCCCCATCTCCACCCATCCTTCGCCCTGAACTTAATCCCACCTACCCTAATCTGACTTGATAAGGACACCTGCTGCCTGTTTCACCCCCCATTTTTTGTTCTGTAATCCCTCTTCTTTGATTCCCTTATCCTCCTTTTCTTCCCCCCTTTGCTTATCCTTTCTCTCTGAACCCTAACGGACAAAGTCATAATTAGCTGACTGCACCCCCCCACCCACTCTCTCATCTCCTTATGCAATTGTCCTAGGGACTAAATCCCTACTGTAACCTACTTTGTACTAATACGCCAACTAGCATGCTTTTCTTTATATTATGTAACTGAGTGTTTATGCACCCATTGTCATTCTGTTAATTGTTTTACCTTCCTACCTTGTAATGTAAAATCCAAATTTTGTATGTACAACTACTGTATTTGTATCTGATGCGGAACTTTTGTAAAAGAACCTCCAGTTCAAAGGTATTTTAATCCTAGCAATAAATAAAAAAAAATACATTCTTACATCACCATCATTAGCAGCCAATGCCAGGAGCTTAGGAAATAAGATGGTGGACTTGGAAACCATCATGGGGGATGAAGGACTGGAAATAGTAGCAATAAGTGAGACCTGGTGGACAAAGCAACACACCTGAGAAATGACCATTCCAGGTTATAGATTGTTCAGAAGGGACAGGGACGGTAATAAGTGTGTGTGGGGGAAAGACATAAGTGTAATTGAAGGACAGGAGGAGGATGGGGAGACTGAGCTACTGTGGGTAATGCTAGGTAGGAGGATGGAAGAATCCTTGTGGCTGGGGGTGGTATACAGGCCACCTATGCAAGGGGAGGAGGGTGATCAAGAGTTAATTCAGGCAGTCACAAGACTGGCCCTAAATGGAGAACTACTACTGGTAGGGGACCTAAACCTCCAAGATACAGACTGGGAAATCCTGGATGCAGCATTGATAAGGATTTCTCAAAAGCTAAAGCACACGTTCACCCATAGATAATCGGACACGGAGCTTTATCAATAAAATCCAATTTATTCAGCACCCAGATGCGCTTGACGCATTTCGGACTAGAAGGTCCTTTATCAAAAGCTACATCACCAAAAACCCATACGACTTAAATACACAGTTAAGATGACATCATAATCACATTGACCTTCTCATTGGTAAACCAATAAAATAAATCAACACCATTTAAACATACAGAGCTCACATATAAAAGAATAATAAAACTATAACAATTCTATAATAAAAATACATAAACATCTGATAAATAATCATTTTAAAATGTTTATCTATATTCCAAATAGGGTCTAAGTTCTAAATGAGCATTTAGACCAGGTTTTTGGTAAGCCTTTAATCGCAAAATCCATTCATTTTCTTTCCTCAAGATTTTATTATGAAAATTACCACCTCTAGGGCCAAAAGCACCTTTCAATGCCCATAAATTTAAATTCATGTATTTCACCTTTATTCATATTTTCCATAATATGTGCTGAAGTTGCATACGTCGGATCCTGTTTATTTATAGCACGTATATGTTCCAGTACTCTAATCTTAAAGGCTCTTTCAGTTTTACCCACATAAAATGTTCCACAATTGCACATAGCTAAGTATATCACACCTTGTGTATTACAAGTGATAAGATGTCTAATATCAAATCTCTTATCACGATTAATAACACTGAAGTCTTTCCTTTTTAATAAATTCACAAGCATTACAATTTTTACATTGGTTGCAGCCTACAGGTTCTCCAAACCAATTATTGGTGTGTCTCACTGGAGTAATAAAATGACTATGAACCAATGAATCCTTTAAAGTGGGGGCATGCCTATAAGTCATAATCAGTGGATAAAATACAGTCTCCTGCAAACCTAATTCACACGATAGCACATGCCAATGTTTTTTAATTATTTTATTAACTTCATAACTTTGTGCACTGTATGTAGTCACAAACCAAAATTTCCATCTCTATTATTAATTTTATTTTTGTCAGCTAATAAATCACATCTGTTTACATTGGTAGCAAATTGATACCCCTCCTCTATTATAGTTTTAGAGTACCCCCTATTTTCTAAACGATTTTTCAATGCAATAGCTCCTTTCTCAAAATCTTCTGGTTTACTGCAGTTACGTTTAATTCTGCAAAATTGACCCTTCGGAATGTTGGCTATCGTGTGTGTGCAACTGTTGGCAAATAGCAATGTGTTGCCATCTGTAGCTTTCCTAAATAAATTAGTGCTAATATCTCCTTCCCATCCCCGATTAACCTGCAAATCCAAATAGTTTACAGAGTCACAACTGGCATTAAATATAAATCTCAAATTCTCATTAGTTCCATGCAGCCAGTTAACAAACTCTTGTAACATAACAGCATCACCCTTCCAAATTAATAACACATCGTCAATGAAACGTTTCCACAATAATACATTGTAGAAAAATGGGTTCCTATCCATATTGAATACAGTATCATTCTCCCAACATCCCACATATAAACTTGCTATTGTCGGTGCACATCTATGGGTGAGCGTGTGCTTTAGCTTTTGAGAAATTATTTAGTTGTGTGGCTAGATGCACCGCTAATTCCGAGTGCACGGTTCGTTTGTTGGACTACTTGGATTGAATTGAACTGTGGCACAGGTTTCCTTTGAAGGTAAAACTTCATTTATAGACTTGTGGAGTAAAACCCGTTTTGGACATTATTGGAGCGAAGTTTTAAATGAATTCAAAAAGAACAGCACCGGTGAATTTAACCGAAGTTCAGCAGAATGATAATCCCTTGTTTTATGTGGACAATTTAGTGACTAATACTAATTCTACCAATCCTTTTCTGGTGGAGGTATGTGATGCTAATTTCCCTGCTTTGGAGCCATCGTTAATGAAGGGAGCATTTAAAGAGTTAGAGAAAACTATGCAGCAATTAAGAAAGATTTATTAGAATGTCACTAACCTAGAAGCCTATCTGCAATTAAAACGTATACCCAGGGGCTTGAGACTAATTAAGAATCCTGCATTTGGAACAGATAATAATAACTTTATGCGGGAATGGGAAACCATACTGAGTGAAGCGAGTGGTAAACTGATGGAACTTATTATTAAATATAGTAAAGAACAGGAAAGTGTGTTAAAAGAAGATCTTAAAAATAAGGAAAAAGAAGTTCTGAAGTTTCGAGAATCAGATGGTTTCATTATCTGCAATCAACGTTTGCAGGAGTTTATTAACAGATTGAATAGAGAATTGAAAAGTGCTAAACAGATTAAATTTATTCGTGATAAAGGAGACTATGAGAACAATCGGGTTTATTCTTGGAAGAGGGATACTACTAAAGGAATTTTAAAATGACCCACGAGAGTTTCCTTTAGTTATAGTACAGAAGGAAGTGGATCTGAGGGTGAAGAAAATATGAGCACTTACATCCATCCACTTTCTAACATACTATTTGCCAGCAGATTAGGCCTTATGGTCTATCAAGTCTGCTCGAACCTAGATCCTTAGTTGGGTGCCGAGACCCTCCCATCCCTTGTGCTCCAGAAACCCCTATCATCCATCCCCACCCCCCCGGGACAGGCCATCATCTGATACATCCACTTTCTGTGTCTGTCCCACCCTCTCTTAAAGCTCTCCACTGTGGATCTCTGAACCAGCTCACCAGGCAGAGCATTCCAAGGGTCCACCACCCTCTCAGTGAAAACCTCCTCCTCTTTTCCCCTCACCCTTCCACCTTCCAACTTCAAACCATGCCCTCTGGTGATGCCTCCTGCTTTAGTCTAAAGATCCCTCCATGTTTACTCCTATTTATTCCCTTTGAGGTACTTGAAGACCCCAATCATGTCCCCCTGTCTCCTCTCCTCCAATGAAAACAGGCAGAGCTCCTCAAGTCTGTCCTCGTAAGTCAAATCCCCTAGCCCTCGTATCATCTTTGTTGCCCTCCTCTGTACCCTCTCCAGGAGCTGTATGTCCCTCTTCAAGTGTGGTCTCCAGTACTGTACACAGTACTCAAGGTGTGGTCTAACCAGTCCATTGTACAGTGGCAGAATCACTTCCTTGCTCCTAGAGGTGATCCACCTTGCAATGCATCCCAACATCCTGTTTGCCTTGCTAGCTGCTCTCCTGCACTGCTCAGTGTTATTCATACATGTATCCACCATGACCCCTAGGTCTTTTTCCCCTGTTGAGGCTTCCAGCACCTCCCCTCCCAGGGTGTACCTGTGTTTAGGGTTTCCCCGACCAAGATGCAACACCTTGCACTTGGTGATATTGAAATTTAATTTCCATGTGTGAGCCCAGCTTTCCAGGGTGTCCAGGTCCCCTTGCAGTGCCAGCCTCCCCTCTTCTCCCTTAACTACTGCTCCCATCTTGGAGTCATCCGCGAAGAGACTCATTTCACACCCTATACCATCCCTGATGTCTGATATGTATGCATTAAACAGGATTGGACCCAGGACCGAGCCCTGTGGTACCCACTCACCAACCTCTGTAGGGTTTGAGAGCTCCCCACAGACCACTACTCTCTGAGTGCGTCCAGCTATCCAGTTTTCAATCCATCTGACCATCAAAGGGCCTACTCCTAACCCCATCAGTTTCTCCACCAGACCATTGTGGGGGACAGAGTCAAACGCCTTGCTGAAGTCCAAGAATAATACATCCACAGGCTTACCCCTATCCAGTTCTGATGTTACCCATTCATAGAACTCCACTTCTAGCCGTTTTTTTCACAGGGAAGAGACGGGATTCGAACAACCATCGCAACAGACATTACGCAGAAGCCCCAGACTGGTGAATTATGGCACAGAAGACGAACGAGGAGAGGACAGAAGAAACATTCAAAATCGAGAACAGAGGGGACGACCCAATTGGAGACGCGGTGGCAACAGATGGAATACCAGAGTGATGAGGAGGTGAATCGGGACATTCAAATTATTAATTTATCGAATTATCAATTAACCAACTCTGAGGAATTATTGTTAAAGAAAGGATTGACTTTTTCACCTACTAATTTTTTGAATCCTGTACAGACTATCATAGATTTACATCTGATGTGCCGTAAGTTAAATTTGAGAGCATTTTTTAACAAAAGGAATAATTGTGAGTATGATTTTAACCAATATATGACTCTCACTAATGCTAGCAATGCTTTGAGACCAAATTCCACATTTAACCCACCATTATGTCATGCTGTAAGTATATTTCGTGATCTCTGTGAAAGAGATTTGGAGGGTTTATTTAATAATTTACCACGTCCACACTTTGATAATTTGAGCCGCAATGAAAGGCAGGCATTAAAAGATTTACAATCAAATCAAGCATTTATTATTAAACCGGCAGATAAAGGTGGTTGTGTTGTTCTGTGGGATATTGTGAAATACAAACAAGAAGTGTTATGACAACTAAGTGATAATCTGTATTATGAAAAATTAGGTGTTGACCCTACTTGGGAACATAAATCTTGTATTGATTATACGATAGATACAGCGTTTGAACAGGGGGTCATCTCAGAACAAACTAAAAGATTTTTAAAAATAGATTGCCCAGTAAAACCAACTTTTTATGTACTACCAAAAGTACATAAAAATTGTGATAATCCACCTGGACGCCCTATAGTGAGTGGTTTGGGTAGTCTTATAGAGCCTCTGTCTCGTTTTGTTGACTCTACTCTGTGTGATTATGTAAAAAAATTAAAATCATACATTCGGGATACCAAAGATATTTTAAGGGTTTTAGATGGATTAGTGATTGGGGAAGATTGCCTTTTAGTTACATTGGACATAGAGTCCCTCTATACTAATGTCCCTCATGAGGGGGCGTTAGATGCAGCGGCAAATTTTTTAAATAAATCTGGGGATAAAAGTGACGAGGAAATTGTTTTAATTTTAAAATTGTTGGAACATGTTTTGGGTAAAAATATTTTTCTTTTTGATGGGGACATCTATAGACAAACTAAAGGAATAGCTATGGGGGCAACATGTGCACCGACAATAGCAAGTTTATATGTGGGATGTTGGGAGAATGATACTGTATTCAATATGGACAGGAACCCATTTTTCTACAATGTATTATTGTGGAAACGTTTCATTGACGATGTGTTATTAATTTGGAAGGGTGATGCTGTTATGTTACAAGAGTTTGTTAACTGGTTGCATGGAACTAATGAGAATTTGAGATTTATATTTAATGCCAGTTGTGACTCTGTAAACTATTTGGATTTGCAGGTTAATCGGGGATGGGAAGGAGATATTAGCACTAATTTATTTAGGAAAGCTACAGATGGCAACACATTGCTATTTGCCAACAGTTGCCATCCGTCACACACGACAGCCAACATTCCGAAGGGTCAATTTTGCAGAATTAAACGTAACTGCAGTAAACCAGAAGATTTTGAGAAAGGAGCTATGGCATTGAAAAATCGTTTAGAAAATAGGGGGTACTCTAAAACTATAATAGAGGAGGGGTATCAATTTGCTACCAATGTAAACAGATGTGATTTATTAGCTGACAAAAATAAAATTAATAATAGAGATGGAAATTTTTAGTTTGTGACTACATACAGTGCACAAAGTTATGAAGTTAATAAAATAATTAAAAAACATTGGCATGTGCTATCGTGTGAATTAGGTTTGCAGGAGACTGTATTTTATCCACGATTATGACTTATAGGCATGCCCCACTTTAAAGGATTCATTGGTTCATAGTCATTTTATTACTCCAGTGAGACACACCAATAATTGGTTTGGAGAACCTGTAGGCTGCAACCAATGTAAAAATTGTAATGCTTGTGAATTTATTAAAAAAGGGAAAGACTTCAGTGTTATTAATCGACGTGATAAGAGATTTGATATTAGACATCTTATCACTTGTAATACACAAGGTGTGATATACTTAGCTATGTGCAATTGTGGAACATTTTATGTGGGTAAAACTGAAAGAGCCTTTAAGATTAGAGTACTGGAACATATACGTGCTATAAATAAACAGGATCCGACGTATGCAACTTCAGCACATATTATGGAAAATATGAATAAAGGTGAAATACATGAATTTAAATTTATGGGCATCAAAAGGTGCTTTTTGGCCCTAGAGGTGGCAATTTTTGTAATAAAATCTTGAGGAAAGAAAATGAATGGATTTTGAGATTAAAAGCTTACCAAAAACCTGGTATAAATGCTAATTTAGAACTTAGACCCTATTTGGAATATAGATAAACATTTTAAAATGATTATTTATCAGATGCTTATGTATTTTTATTATAGAATTGTTATAATTTTATTATTCTTTTATATGTGAGCTCTGTATGTTTAAATGGTGTTGGTTTATTTTATTGGTTTACCAATGAGAAGGTCAATGTGATTATGATGTCATCTTAACTGTGTATTTAAGTCGTATGGGTTTTTTGTGATGTAGCTTTTGATAAAGGACCTTCTAGTCCGAAACGCGTCAAGCGCATCTGGGTGCTGAATAAATTGGATTTTATTGATAAAGCTCCGTGTCCGATTATCTATGGGTGAGCGTGTGCTTTAGCTTTTGAGAAATTATTTAGTTGTGTGGCTAGATGCACCGCTAATTCCGAGTGCACGGTTCGTTTGTTGGACTACTAGCATTGATAAGGAGTAGGGAGATACTAGTTGCGCTGCAGGGGGTATTCCTTCAACAACTAGTCAAGGAGCCGACAAGGGCAACAACCTGCTGGATGTTGTCCTGACAAACGGGGAGATTGTGGAGGAGGTGCAGGTGGGAGAAGCCCTGGGAACCAGCAACCATACCATGATAAAGTTCAGGGTCAGGGCAGGGAGGGAGACAAGTAAAACTAGTACCACAGTGGTGGACTTCAGATGCACAGATTTTGACAAGATGAGAAGGATAGTAAGAGAGACAATGGAGGGTACAGAGGATATAGGGGCAGTGGAGGAGTTATGGGAAGCTATCAAGGGGGGGTACTGGAAGCCATGGAAATGTGCATAAAAAAGGTTATGAAAAGCAAAAGGGTGAGGAGACTGCTTTGGTTTACAAAAGAGGCTGGGGGGGAGTCAAGGAAAGGAGGAAGGCTTTCAGAAAATTTAAGAGGACACTTAGCAAGGAACATAAGGAAGAGTATAGGGAGAAGAGGAGTCTGGCAGGGAAGAAAATCAAAAGGGCAAAAGCAGATACTGAGGAGAAAATAGCCAAAAAGGGCCAAAAGGGTGGATAAAACATTTTTCAGATATGTGAGGGAGAGGAGGGGAGCAAGGCAGAGGATTGTTAGACTGAGTGGGGAGGAAGAGATAAAATTGGAAAGGGACTGTGAAAAAGCAGGGGTATTAGATAAGTACTTTAGCTTGTTATTCACACAGGAGGAGGACAGTAGGGGACCTGAGCTAAAGTTGAAGGGGGAGGAGGGAAAATGGGTGGATCAGAGCCCATTTACTATGGATAGGGTTAGGGCAGAGCTAGATAGATTGAGGGTGGACAACGCGATGTGGCCAGATGGGTTACACCCCAGAGTGATCAAGGAATTGAAGGAGAAGTTGGCCACACCCTCAACAAGGTTCTTCAACTTGTCCCTGGATACAGGGAGAGTGCTGGAGAATTGGAAGAGGGCAGACATGGTGCCGTTACACAAGGGAGGTAGTAAGGAGGTGAAGGAGAACTACCAACCTGTCAGCCTCACATCAGTGGTGGGGAAGGTAATGGAGGCATTAATCAAGGAGAGGGTGGTGGATTACCTGGAGGAGCATGGCTTGCAGGACAGCAGACAACATGGCTTCATGAAGGGTATGTCATGCCAGATGAACCTGAGATCTTTGATTGGGTGACTCAGGTGACTGACTGGGGGGGGGCAGTGGATGTGGCCTATCTGGACTTCAGTAAGGCCTTCAACACCATCCCCCATAAGAGGCTGGTGAGCAAGATGGAATGCCTGGGGTTGGGTGGGAAAATAACAAGCTGGGTGGAGGCCTGGCTGGCAGGAAGAACTCAGAGGGTAGTGCTAGATGGGGTGCACTCTGGGATGGCAAGGGTGAAGAGTGGAGTGCCACAGGGGTCAGTTTTGGGTCTGCTCCTCTTCAACATCTACATCAGTACTATTTTGGAGGGTTTGAGGGGAAGGGTGTGCCTATTTGCTGATGATACAAAAATCTGCAACTGAGTGGACACCCCGGGGGAGGCATGAGGGAGGACCTAAAGATGCTTTAGGAGTGGTCTGGGATGTGGCAGCTGAAATTTAATGCCAAGAAGTGCACTGTGATGCTCTTGGGGAGTAGAAACACATGAGCAGGGTACACCCTAGGTGGGGAGGACATCAAAGAAACAGAACAGGAGAGGGATCTAGGGATCATAGTCTCCTCAGACCTTAAGGTAGGAATTCAATATAGCAGGGCAGTGGGAAAGGCCAATGTAATGTTGGCATGCATAGAAAAGGGCATTGCAAGCAGAAGGAGGGAGGTAATAATGCTCCTTTACAAAGCCAGGGTGAGGCCATAACTGGAGCATGGGGTTTAGTTCTGGAGACCACATCTCCACAAGGATAAAGATGCATTGGCCAGGGTTCAGAGAATGGCATCCAAGATGGTGCAGGGTATGCAGAGGAAGAAATATGAGCAGAGGTGTAAGGAGCTGGATCTGTACATGCTCAAGACAAGGAGAGAAAGGGGAGACATGATTGAAACTTTTAAATATATAAAGGAGCTCAACAAAGTAGGAGAAGGGGGTTACTTAAGAAGAAGGAGGAAGGGGCCAGAACTAGAGGGCACAGCCTCAGACTGCAAGAAAAAAGATACAGGGGCAATGTGAGAGGGTATTTCTTCACAGAGAGGGTGGTAGAGCCCTGGAACAGACTGCCAAATGGCATGGTGGGGGCTACATTGGTGGAAGAATTCAAGAGGGCATGGGACAGGCATATGGGGCTGAGTATCGGGGAAGGGTGGGGGCTGCATGGAGGGGGTGTAGGAGAGAAATGGGGCAGACTAGATTGGCTGGTATAGTCCTTTTCTGCTGTCACGCTTCTGTGATTCTATGATTCATAATACCTACTACTATTTTAAGTTAAATCACTAATATCTGCAAAATATAGAAAATTGCGCTAGAAAGACTGGCAGGCAAACCAGAATGTTAAACCTCCCTCCGAATGACATGCTCATGAAATACAAATACCAATAATAATAATGACAACAAATTATCTCAGGGTCTATTTTTTTTTTTTTTTTACCAGGAGAGACACACTAAGCTGAAGTTTGTTTACAGGTGCGACCTGGGAGCACAAGTAACTTGCTTAGGGTCACACAGTATGCAAGTGGGGGCTGTGGGATTCAAAGCCAGGTCTCCAGGTTTACAGCTCAGAGCCTTAAACTACTGTGCTATACTGCCTCCCCATTTACCCCAACAGGTTTACAGGGAAAGACAACCAAGCAGATCCCAGCCAGCTCAGAGTGTTCAGGACTCCCCTCCCAACTTTATAGGGAGGTTGAAAAGAGCAGGAGGCAAGGGTCTGGTATCAGAGAGTAGAACCCCTGCAGCTATTCTGCAGTCCAGGCCCATACTCTGCCTCCCTGTCACAAATGAAAATGGTAAACTTGATTGTATTAGGAGAAATATTACGATGATGAGAAAGACAGACATATAGGTGGATACCGTTAATTGACTAACTGTTGGTTAGCTCTTTTCCGCACAGCAGACAATTTTTCACAGTATTTCACTCTCCCAAGTTTTTGCTTTATACCCTACCGCCCAACTACTGGGGACAAATGTACTCTGTAGAATGATAGGCCTATGGACTGACAGACTGACAGTCATTGTTTTACTCTTTTTAAATATCTACTACAAAAAAGTTGACTCCAAAAGAAACAGTCAGTCAGAAGCCAAGCTTCCAATGAGAACAGATATTCTTGTTAAGTATTCTCTTAAATTAGAGAAATAATATATTTTTTAATCCAATTTATAGGGCCAGGAGCATAAGTGCAGTGGGGGAAGCCTAGGGCTTGAATTAAGCTTGTAAACAGAGAATGCATGAGATACAAACTGCAGTGGAATAACACATCTATCTCCAGTAGTGAGTTACAACTCACGAGTGGCAAGGCCAGTGATTAAACTGGAATGTTTAGGTGGGGGAACTCTTATAGATTTCTAGGTGGTAGAACTGTTTGTTCTGGTGGTGGAACTCTCCCATAGTAGTCAATGGAGAAGGATGACAGAGGTGGATGAACTGCCATACTGTTTTTAAGAGGTGGTGGAACTTGATTCCTGTGGGCTCCTACCCATATAACTCCTGGGCAAAGCCACACCTCAGTTATGAGTTTTTTTTTCACTCATGTCTATGTGTGGAGATAAATGTGTTGTTCCACTACAACCCTGTATGTATTTGCCATGTAGTATATGAATTCTGTTTTTTAGCATGGAAAATCAGCAGTTGCAGAGTCATACCATTGCTCTGAGGTCAGAAACCTATAATACTATTATTATATCACAGTATTTTTAGGACAGGAACTAATTCCTAACTGGCAGCTGTTTATAAAGTTCTTATTCTCAGAAATTATATGTATTCAACTAAATTATTCATATTTAACTGTACCTGAATACAAAGTGATATACAAAGCTGTATTTTGTATTGTCTTGTTTTTATGGGTAGCATTCTGTTACAGTTCTCTTCATGGAACCAATAATTTGGAGTTTTAACCATGTCATGGTTTGTTCACATAACTCTAAACAGGATTCTAACAGGTCAGCAGCTCATAATTAGCATTCTGTACACAAATCATGACACAATTAAAAACTCCACATAAGTGATTCCATGAAGTGAACTATAACAGAATGCTGCCCATAAAAACACAACAATGCAAACTACAGTTTTACCTATCACTTTTTATTCAGGTACAGTTAAGTATGGATACTCTAGGAGCATACATATTGTTTCTGAGAATAAGACGTTTATAAACAGCTGCCAGTTAGCACAAATTTCCTGTCCCCTTTTTAATTTGTAATTCAAGTGTTTACCATATTTTAGATTTAAACTGCCTCTTTTTCCATTGAAATCTATGCTGCTCCATTGTTCTCTGTGTTATATTGCCAAATTCTAAGTGGAAATAAAATGTTTTAAGTGTAATAACATACATAGAGGTCGACAGCAGATAAGGACTGCCTGACCCACCTAGTCTGCCCCTTTTCCCCTACCTACTGTAACACCACAGACCCTACTCAATCTCCGGCTTTACCCCCTCTTCCCTTCACCACTATGGTTCCTTTATGCCTATCACATGCCTTCTTAAATCCCATTACAGTTTTTGCCCCACCACCTCCTCAGGGAGGCTGTTCCAGGCATCCACCACTCTTTCTGTAAAGAAATGCTTTCTTACATCTTACAAGAGAAAGTCATACCATCAAAGAAAGGACATTTTATTTATTTATTTTATTCTTTTGGTACTTGGGTAAGGCCCACTAGGCACAAGTGCCTGTTTTCATGGGCAACCAGGGAGCACTGTGGTGGTTAAGTGACTTGCTCAGAGTAGCACAATATACCGGTGGAGGTTGTGGGAATCAAACCCAGGTCTGCTGGATGTACCAAGCTCATTTACAGTTCATTACTCTAACCTCTCGGCTATACTGCCAGCCATGGTTTCTAAGAGAAAATAAATATTTATCCTAAAATAACATGATTTATTTACCCACTTTATTCACCACTGGTTTGGCATATAACTGTGCAACAAAGATAAAGGAGATCATTAACAGGAGCCAGAAGGTGGGTGCGTGGGTGTGGGGACCGAACATGGGAAGGGGAATAGCAAAAACCCAACCCCAGATGGAAGCAAAGCATATCAACAAGGTGGATAGGCAACCAAGAAAGACCTGCTGGTGGTTTGTTTGCCAGCAATTCCTAAAGATATCAGTAAGATTCAGCTTCAGATTTTTTGTGGATTCTTATACATCCAGCCCCCTGTCTGATTCCAGAGTACATCAGCGGTGCATCACCAGCGGAAATTGTCCAAATCACAGTTTCGGGGGGAAATAGCAGAGAAAGCGCAGCAAATTATGTCATTAAGGGATATACATTTCTCCCAGCTCACTTTTAAAAGTGGATTGATTTACATTTCGTCAAAAATATATATGGTAGGTGAGGCAGAGTGGGCTATCTAGTGGCGAGAACACCAACTTTGGAACCAGGAGATACAGATTCAGAATCTCATGCCAGCTACTTACACACGACAGACTTTAAAAGTTATATAGCAAATAGATGGTAAGTATATTAAATGCAATATCCTGGTTTGAAATATAGTTTATTGCTACTTGTGAGGAGCCAAGACATTCACAAAGCACTCTTGGCTTCACCACTCATGAGTTAGGGTCTTTCCCCCTCACGCTTGAAGATAAATTGCATATTTTGAATCAGACCATTGGGCTCAGAGATCTACAAAGATTCCTGTATTTGTAGCGCAGTCCACAGGAAAATTGTCCCCACTGATCTGCACTGCTTAGACAGAAAACAGAGAAATTCAGCTGTCATAGGAGATAATATAATCTACAAGAAACCACAGGGAAATTGCTTTGAGGTTACAGGGAAAATGAGAGACTGCTCTAGGAGTCCTTTACACATTTTCGTGACTTTGCAATGTTTAGTGCAGGAGTATAAACATGTAAATATTTACACACCACCAGTGCAGACAACATGGCAGGGTGGCAAGTGATACCTTTGTTGGTGCAACAACTGCTTCCTCTAACTGCTGCTGTTTGGCATTAAGTAACTGCACATCACTGTTTTCTGTTTTTATGGTGCCCTTTTTATTGTCTTACCCTACTCCCACCTTGTATAGAATTTGTTGACTGTCCTAACCCGCTTGTAATGACAAAGAATGTCATTTTGTGTAACTAAACTTTCGTCAGTCCCCTGGGACCCTTTTGGTGAACCCTAATCTGGAGTCTTGGAGTTGACACTGGAGGAAGGACATAGACAGGCTGGAGACAGTGCCGAGAAGTGTCACTAAGGTGATCCAGGGCAAGCCAGGAGGATCCTATGAGGAACAACTGGTGGCTCTCCTCATGTACTGGTAGGAGACCAGGAGTGAGAGAGGGAGGGAACATGATGGAAACATATATATTTCTGAGGGTTATAAACAGGGGGAATAGTACTGACTGGTTTGTAAGGAATTGGGAAGCAGTCACTAGGGGATATGACTAGAGGTGGGGGGGCAAGTGAGAAAGTTTTACTTCACTGAAAGGGTGGAAGAATAGTGCAACAGACTGTCAGTGGAAGTAGTGGTGGCAGCTACCCTAAATAAGTTTAAACACAGTTAACGTAGAAACATAAAAATTGTTGGCAGATAAGAACCACCAGGCCCATCTAGTCTGCCTGTAAGCCTATCCTTGTTTGCGGCCTCTGATCCTACTTGGTCAATGGCTTTCTCCTTTTCTCCCCACCTCTAGGATTCCCTTATGCCTGTCTCATGCATGTTTAAATCCTCCCACTGTGTTTGCTCCTACTACCTCCTGTGGCAGACTGTTCCATGTTCCACAGTTGGGATAGGACAAGGGGGACTCATAGTCCGGGGGGGCAGAGCAACATGGGATTGAGGGGTGACAGAGTGGGGGGGGGACAGTCCACCAGCACATTAAATCTGATGGGCCCTCAGTCTCCTTCTGTCATTAGATTCTAATCTCCCATGTTGTTTGAGCACGTTACTAACTTGGGTTAGTAAAAACAGAGTAAAGTGGTGTTAATGTTGGAGGTAATGTTTGTGGCTATGGGCTACTGTATAAATTAGACACACAATGGCCAGACTCAGAATATAGCACTTCTCGTCACTTGTGAAGGGGCAGGACTTACATAATTCATCAGTGACTCTGCCACTGCTACGTTATTCTTCTGTCCCTCACTCATAAAGATGAATGGCACATCCTGAGTCAAGCCATTGTGTAGTCCAATCTTTATTTTGTCTAACACACATGCAGATATTTAAGAGTGATCTGTGATCAGTTATAACAAATAGTGCCTTATTTGCATTGATACGTGTTGATACATAACTGAGTTGCACATTCTTAGTATATACAGTTTGAAAACCAGGAAGCGGGAACAGGCATATTAGCAGTGAATGGCTCTTTCAGGTGGCTACAACAAATTTAAAATCTACTAGTAATAAAAAAAGTTTGAGATAGGCTGATAAGGCTATATTCACCAGTGGTAGCATAGACAAAGGCATGTCTGCCTGAAGTCCTTTTTGCCTTGGGTAAAATTTAAAGTGGAGGCAGATAATGCTTTACTACCATTAACCCAGTAAATTGTTGTACTGTACGTTTGCAAATTTTTGTATGTTGCACCAGTTGACATCTAGACAGGATAAAAGGCAAGGGCAGCTCAGAGAACCCAGTGCATTGTTTCACTGTGTAACTAACACACACACACACACACACACACACACAAAACAAACAAAAAACAACAACAAAAAATGAACTCTACGCCAGAACATAGAAAGTTACACTAGCACTTTACTGTTGACAAAGTGCACCTGTGCGAAATGTTGGCAGTCTCGGGTAGAGCAGCTGATTGTTACTGGCTTTACGGCAATAATAAAGCATTTGTAACTTACTAAGTTCCCACATGGAGTACATTTTTTTTTTACATCCAGATACACACTTGTCACCTTTTGCCATTATAAATTATTGCGTGTTTGAAAATGGTGTACCTTGTACAACGTTTCTGTATTGTACATAGCATTGGTCACTTATTTAGTACTGTACTTTATGTCCGGCACTTTTTGCTTATTGTACCCCCAGTTCTTACCACTTTGCAACCCCACGGCCTGGGTCGCACCTGGAAACAAGTTCTGGTTCAGTGTGGAAGGTTGTGGGTTCTTGTCCCACACCAGGAACTTGGGGTTAATCCCAGTACTAACACTGTAGTGCAGCATGAGGGAGATGCTGCACTCCTGAGGTGTCGTCCTTCAGATGAGATGAGATAAGGAACCAAGGCCCTGCATGCCTGTTCGGGTAGTTTTTCAGGTGGACATTAAAAATTCCATGGAACGTCTCAAAAAGAGCGAGGGAATTTTATTAAAATGTAAAAATCCTGCAATTCATACTTGAAAGATATATATACCTTCTACAAACAATACAAGGGTGGGATATTCAAAGCAGTTTTGCATGGCACATCTGAGATGCACCTGCACAATAGCAGAAATGCGCCAAAGAGCGATATTCAGTGGGAGACAATGCACGGCGCAAATCACAGTGCGCCAATGTGCAACCGTAATGAATACATGTGCAAGTGCAGGGGGCATAGCCATGAATAAGCTGTGCAGTGCAATATTCAACAGCAAGCCGATGGCACAAGTGCGGAGAAACAGGGACATGCCCAGAGCAAAGGTGAGCCCATAAAAAGATGGAGCAAGCAAGGGATGGTGGCTTGCGCCTTGGGGAGCAGGGGTGAGAGACAGAGAGAGAGAGAGAGAGACAGACAGAGAAAGAGAGAGCCAGTGGCCAGGCAGGATAGCAGCAGGGGTGCAAGATAAGCACAGAGGCAGGAGGTGCAACAGGCAGTGAAACAGGGAGTGTGACCCTGGAGGTGCCTGTGTGTGTGAGCAGCCCAGTGTGTGTGTGTGTGTTTGTGTGTGTGTGTGTGTGAGATATCAGTGGGAGCAGCAATGGCAGCATGAGCCTGCAAGCCTGGACAGAGGAGTGGCTGTGGGAGAACCCGGATGGGTGGGAGGCAGAGTCCACCGCCAGCAGGGTACCCAACTCAGGTGTGCGCCCAGTGCAGGGGCACAAGCAGCAGCACACAGATGGGATTGTCCAGGGAGACAGCTGCACGGGGGGCAGGACAAGCCAGACCATGGCCAGTGCAATCTTTCAGATGGAGGCAGTAATGAGGGGTGTGAGGAGGCAGGAGGCAGAGCGGTGCGGCCGTGAAGGGCCCGGTGGCAGTCTGCTGAACAGTACAGTGACACCAAGATTGTGGGAAAGTACCGCCTGAACTGGGCAATTCTGAGGCAGCTCTGTGAGCTGTGCAGTGATGAGATGCAGGCACCCACAAGATGGAGCCATGCCCTGTTGGTGGAGACCAAGGTCATGGCCGTTATGTGCCTGCTCACTACGGGTACCTTCCAGAGACCAACAGGGGACACCACAGGCATAAACCAGTCAGCCACATCATGGCTCCTCACACAATTCCTCAACGCACTGCTGCCACATGCAGAATACATCCATTTCCCCAGCACACAGGCGGAGCGTACAGCGAACATGCAGGAGTTCCACAGGGCTGCACGTATTCCTGGCATGCTAGGGGCCATCGACTGCACCCACATAGGCATCCGCACACCACCAGGGCCGGAGGGGGTGGCCTACATCAACAGGAAGGGCTACCCCAGTGTCAACTGCCAGGTGGTGTGCGATGCCAAGGGGCGCATAATCAATGTCTGTGCCACACACCCTGGTGGAGCACATGATGCCTTCATCTGGCAGCAGTCAGCACTGTGCCACAGGTTCAAGAGTGGGGACATCCCCACCGGCCACCTAGTAGGTTGAGTATGCAGCTGGAATGGGCAGCCTGGCACAACAGGGCAGGGTGTGGGGGGATGCTAGGCTGGGGGCGTCAGAGGGTCTGGCTAGGTAGGCGGGGGGGCAGCCACACAGACCACCATGCTAACCTCATATGTCTCCATGCAGGTGACAGCAGATACCCACTCAGGCCCTGGCTGCTCACCCCATACTGGTGCCCGTCAACCCCAGTGCAGGAGTGATACAATGAGGTACACGCCACCACACGGAACATCATCGAGCATGTGTTTGGGCTGCTGAAGGCACGGTTCCATTGCCTGCACAGGTCTGGCGGTGCCCTACAGTACAGCCCCTCAAAGGCCTGTGGCTTATTCCTGGTCTGCTGTGTGCTACACAACATGGCCACTGACCGTGGGATAGCTGTCGAGGTTGAAGAGGGGAACAGCAGTGGGGATGACACAGATGCCGGGCTAGGCGGTGGTGGGTAGCCCCCCCCGGGTGATGGGAACCCCGGCTGAACAGGATGGCCCAGCAGCACTGGGACACAATTGCAGAGGAGCACTATGGAGCATGCAGGTAGGTGCACATGACCACACACGTCCCGGGACCATGGCACAGTATACAGGCATGCATGGCTGGGCCCCACAACAGACATGGCTGGAGGGCAGTGTGGACAGGCATGGGACAGGACTCCATGGAAGCACCCTGTACGGCACTGTAGACCCCACCCGCACACCCCCCCACACACACCCACACACATGCACATGGGCACCCACACACGCACACCCAGATGCCGCCAACGGGCATGTGTCAGATGCTGAACACCAGTGCACAGTGGTGGCCGGTGTTGGGTTGGCATCATAATGCACATGCCACAGTGGCCAGCGGCCGGGTGGGTATGCACAAGGCGGGCATGTTGAGTGGACCATGGATGGCATGACCCTGGTATGCACACGCACACACCACTCCAATGTGCACACAGGGCTGCGGCAGGCAGCGGACAGGGAGGGTGGTGGATCATGACCACTGCGCAGTCGCACGGCTGCTGCAGACATGTGGATGGCCCCACCAAGACTGCCCAGCAGGTGCAGGCTGTGTGACAGCCACAGGGGGGTGTCACTGATGGTCCCCCGGTTGTGTTACTTCCGGAACGTGACCGGTTCCTCACAGGAGTCTACAGGCCCCCGAACAGGCCTGCTCCAGGTGTGCCTGGAATGCCCACAGCAGATCCCAGCATCGACAATGACGGGGTCGCATGACGCCAGGACCGAGGGGTGGAGAATGCACTCCGCGGTAACTGCAGCGGATGTCTATGCACCAGGGTGGCCATTGGTGCTAGGCCGGCTATGACCGCAGCGGTAAGCCTATCCAGGGCTGCGGTCATGTCCTCCCGCATGCGTGTGGCCTTGGACAGGAGGTGCTCATAGTCCCGGTCACACCTCCCTGTGGACTGGTGCAGCTCTCTGCAGAGTGCATGCACCTCTGCCACGACCAGCATCTGTTGCTCCACGGATGCCCGGAGTAGACGGGTGTGCTCGGTCAGAATGTCGGTGCCCTGGGGGCGTGGGCATTGCGCTGACCCACAGGAGTTGCGTGACCCCACGGTATGGTCCTCCCGCACAGGTGGGGGCTGCACAGTGGGGCCTCCTTGGACCTAAACAGTCTGCAGTGCAATGGTAGCAGCCACGGCACCCGGCCCCCCCTCAGCCCCGTCCTGCTGCCGCTGTTGCCCCTCTGGCTACTGTGTGCATAACGGCGCTGGGGAGGCTGCACCACCACCGCCACCCACTTCGGACTGCACTGCACTGTTGTCACCCACAGCCTCGCCGGGCGTTGCAGCTGGTGGGTGGACAACTGCCACCAGGGCACCATCTGCGCAGCCGTGTCGGGTGTGTGGTATGGGTGCCTCCCCCTGATTGGCAACACCGCTGTCCAGGATAACAGTCACATCATCATTGGTCCTGGACCCCGCCCTTATCTGTGTTTCAGCATACTGGACACCATGGCTGGTGTCCTGCTGAAACACTGACAGGGCCTCGTCCGCAACCACACCACAGGCATCCAGTTGGACAGTGGGGATGGGCTGGCTGCGGTCCGGACCCTGGACACCGGTGGAGGTGGATGGATGGTCCTCCAGGTCCAGGACCACCCCCATGGTGATCACCCAACCCCTGCTGCTGCATGCAGGTGCTCCGGATCTGTAAAGGAACACAGACACGTTAGTGCCACTGCCACACATCCCCCCTGCCCCCGGCACCCCTGCACCCCTTCCCCAGGCACTGCTGTTCCTACCATGCAGTGTTGGGCTGCCCCCCCATCTGGAATCCACTGCCAGGCACACCCTCAATGGCACTGCACTGCATGGACGCCGCCACCAGCTCCTCCTGCGGTATCAGCTGTGGCACATCAGGCTGTCCACTGCCCGGAGCGGCACATGCAGCCCAGATGGCAGCCACCTTATCTTTTATCCTCCTCCGGTCCATGCCCACCTTCTTTTTGCACTCCTGTGCTGACCTCTGATGGCTGCCCTTCTGGTTCACGGCCCTGGCCACTCCCTCCCATGCAGCCACCCTGGCCTGTGGGGTGCCTGTTGAGCCACTCAGGAGGGGCTCCTGGTCCAGGTATGCATCGAAGAGGGCATCGCTCTCTGCCCTCATGAAGTTGGGCAGGCACTTCCATGCAGGCCCCTGCTCCTCAACCTCCTCGTGTTCTGACATGCTTATTCCTGTGGGTATGGACATGTGGCTAGTGATGGCTGCCACACACAATGGTCCCCCAATCCACTGTCCCGACATGCCCACTACCTGGTGTCTTACCTCTGAAGGATACAATAATGGTCTGGTGCCTGTGCAGTCCCATGGTGCCTTTATAGCGCATCACATGCAAATTAGGGGATGCGCAACTGTAATGAGATGCAAATGCCTCTGATGCACTGCGGATATGCTGATCAGCCCATCTGCATATTCCGGCTGAATATCACAAAGTTGCGCATGGTGCATTGGAGTTGTGCATGCACAAGCCATGGCTCAACTGTATGACGTGCGCAGTAGGCCTGACAGTGCGCATGCATCAATGATGCATCCTACACACAGTGCGCCATATGCGGTACAGCACTCTGCCACTATTGGGCATGTGGCAGTCGTGCACTGTATGCCCTATGGCGCCCGTGCACCATTGGCACATGGACCGTGGGGCACCATGCTTGGCGTGCCCTATTGTGCTCTTGCAGAAGGTGCGTGTGCTGACCTTTGACCACACGAGTGTACTTTTACCCTCTGGGTGGCTGCGGCACATGCCAGTGCTACCCCAGCTGTATCACGAGCACTGGGCATGCGCACTGGGGATGGCAGCGCGATCACTGTTGTGCCTGCCACTCCACAGCATGTGCGCCTGCGTGCTACCAGCTGCCATTTTGGATTACCAGTTCAGAAAAGAGCATGCCATGCCACAGCACTGTGAGGGCACCAAATTGGAGCCAGATTGAGCTAGTGAACCTGGTGGCACTAGTGGAGCCACATATAGGTTCACTGTATGGACAGGTGCCCCTGGACCGGCCTCGCACCGAGGTGTGACAGGAGGTGGCTGAGGGGTTGGAGGAGGTCACTGGGGCCCAGCGAAGTGGGGAGCAGTGCCTCCACTGATATGGTGACCTGCAGCAGAGGGATCCTAACAGGCTGAGGTCACTGCTGGCATGCATCCGGAGCGGCGCCGTGCCACGTCCAGGTGAGTGCACTGTTTCCACGTCTGTGCCATGCCGGTGTTCTGCAGGGGGCCAGCGAGGTGTCACACCACACTGCAGGGGAGGCTGTGGCTGCATGCTCAGCTGGCCGTGGCAGCGCACCATGGGTGTGCTGTGCCACCGCACCGCCACTGCGCAGGGCCAGGGGGTATACTGTGCTGGAGGGGGGTGGGGCACGTGGATTGTTGCCAGGTGCTGATGTTTCCCTCTCACTGTCTCTCTACTAGGCTCTGAGGATAAGCAAAGAGCCAGGATGGCAGATGCCACTGGCGGACATGGGCAGGCCAACGCTGGTGCACAGTACGTGATGCTGGACATGTGGGAGGTGCCACTGGTCAGGTGCCAGTTGTACCACAGCATGCAGGTAGGCACTCTGTCAGGGTTTGTTGTTGTGCAGCATGGGGGTGGGCCACAGCCCCCTGTGCACATGGCCATTACAGTCATGCAACACCGGTGGGGTCCATTGCACCATGCTGTGGCTTTCGCACATGTGTGTGGCTGCTGCAGGTGGGCTGTCGGTGCACCTGGGTTCCAGCCGTGCCACTGCTGTCCCGCCACCTTGCCCTGTTGCCTGGTTGCCATGGTTGTGGTGTGCCGCACATGGGTGGTGTTGGTGTGCAGTGATGTGCATGGCTGTGGACGGTCAGGATGGTGGCTCATGTGGTAAAGCACACTGCGGCTGGCCATGTGCTGTCTCAAGGGCACATGTCACTGCTGTCCGCTGTGCATGGTGGGTGGGCTATGGTCATATGGACATGCACTCATACCATGTTCCCTCCTTTGTCCTAGGTGGATGTGAACACCAGGCTCCTGGAACGGATACTGTGGGTCACCACGGCCATGCTACAGGTGGCGCATATCATTAGACAGGCCCCGTGCAGGCTGTGGAGGAGACGGTGCAACAGGCGCCAGTATGGCATGGATGCACATGGGGCCCGTTGGCCTGCACCACCTTCCCTGACCCCCCCTTTCCTCCCTTGTACCCTAACCCAGCCATGTCCCCTCTCCCCCTGCCTCCCTTCCCCGGCCTACCATTTTCTTTGTGGCCTCCCCGTTCCCTGCTCTCTGTTCCTGTAGATCTGTATATACAGTAGTTGTTGATGGTTTATTTTAATACACATTTCTATTGTTAGCCATCCGTGTCTGTGTCTGCTTTGCAGCTGGTGTGTGGAGCCATGCTGCAGTGGTGTGCATGGTGGCTGAGTATTACATCTGGGGTTGACTGGGATATGTGCCTGATGGTCTGTGCCCAGTGGCCGGTGTGTGTGCTCTGGGGCATACGTGTGCACCCTGCTCGTGTTGTGTGGCTTGTGTGTTGTGTGCTGTTGGCATCTGTGTTGTCAGCTATGGTCCAGGTGGCATGTCCTGTGCCTTTCTTTGGGTGTTGCCTGTGGCTGTTTGCCAGTGGACATTGGTGCCACACCACCTCCATGCACCGCTGTGGTACGCATGGTCAGGGCCTGCAGCTGTGCGCCTGCCATGCCTCCCTCCTGGCATCCTCTGCACCCTGGTGGTGGTCTGTCCTGCTCTTGTGGCATGCTCCCCACTGTATATGTTGCCCTGTGTCCTGGCCCATGCACCTCTGACCCTTGCACAGCCCAGGTTACACTATTGCACTTGTTGACCTGCTCCCTGGCACAGCCCAGGTTGCGCTATGGTGCATCCCTGCGATATTCAGCCATGTTGTGCTGTCACTTGCCATTGTGCACAACCTTTGAATATCGTGTTAGGTGCGCACTGGCGTAGTGTACTTGCGCTCCGCAGCTGTTGTGCCTGCCTCTGGCACATTTCTGAATATCCCACCCATTGTAGACAGAACAAATATCCAAGTATCTCCTAAACAATAGTTTCTAAAGTTAACATCAATCACAGTAGTTAAATTCCCCATGCAGTAAATTACATCCAATGACAAGAGATCCAATAGGCCCTAAACAATAGTGAGTCATATCTCTTTACTTCAGAATGGTAACCCTTTTGTAATGTCTTAAAAATCATAAGCACTACTGCTTCTGGCGAACACAGTTTCTGTTGTATTTGCAAAGAGCACCTGGCCTGCCATAAATAAAATCTACAGCATACAAAGATTAATTGTAACGTAGACAGATGAAACTTTTTCCAGTCTCCCTGATACAAACCCTAGTGTCCCGGCGAAATACCCCTATTCAGCAGTATGAAAATAGGCAGAACTGCTAGTTCTTTTTTCCCCCGAGCAACAAAAAACGAATTCATATTTAAAATGATTAGTTAATAAATACAGTTCATAGTTATCTTTCCTAGTGTGAAAGAAATCCCACAGTTAGAAACAAAACAATAAGAACATTTTCAAAGGTAAGAAAAACAGGGGGTCTTCCTGCACAGGGAAGGGCTTAACCAGTTTAGCAAGTCATAGAGGTGACAGTGGTGGGTGAGTTTGTCACATGGGTGAATAAACCAGCATAGCTTGTTGATGAGGATGTTGCTGGTCTGTAACATGGACATTCCCGTAGTCCAAGAGGAGTAGGAAGAAATTGGATCCAACCTGTTTTCAAGATTGTATCACACTGTGTCTGGACTGTAAGCATACATAGTTTTGTCCCAATGTTACAAGGTATGTGATCTGCATGTTTGAGTCATAAATGATATATCCATACACCAAGTTATTTAATGTGTGGGATGTTCTCCAACTCCACATCATTAAAAGAATGGATTAGTAATTTATCTCTTAGTCTTCCAAGTATATTAGGTCAGCCAAAGACCATGGACATGGGTTTTATTCAAGCTGATACTTTGAAAATCAGGTTGGATCAGTTCCTCCTGGAGAATAACACCATGGGTACAGCATTTATGGCACTGAGAAAAGAAGGCTTCCATGAGGTTTCCTATTTTTTATCTAATGAGGTAGGGCTGTACAAAATTGACATCTGTTACAGTCACTTAAGTTCATGTAATGCACTAGGAACAATTTTGGGAAATTATGTATTTCATAAATTCGTTTTATACAGAAACATGGGAAATGTCAGCACAAAAAGGCCCACCGGCCCATCATGCCTGCCCATGCCAGCCTCTCTACTGCACTGAGCCTCTGTCACTCCCCGACCTCCCTATGCCCCCTAGCATATCCAGCCTTGCTATACCCATATGCATGTCCCTAACCCTCTTGTCTCCCCCACACCATCTCAACAGTAGGACTTTGTCTGGAAGTTTGTTCCATTCTGCTACCACCCTTTCAGTAAAAAAGTACTTTTCAACATCTTTTTAATGCTCTCTGACACTGGTTTCATACAGGTGCCTCTTTTGGAAGTATTGCTACTTAAAGTGGGCAAGTCCTTAGGGGCCACTTTATTGATACCATAAAGGAACCTGAATATCTCAATCATGTCCCCTCATTTCCATCTATCCTGCAGGGTATACATGTTCAGATCCACAGGCTTTCCTCATACAGCCTCCTCTGCTGCCCCTGGATCATCCTGGCAACCCTCCACTGCACCCCTTCCAATCTGCCCCTGTCCTTCTTAAGGTGGGGGTTACGAAACTGTACACAGTACTCCAAGTGAGGTCGGACCAGCGACCTGTGCAGGGACATTATCACTGCCCTCCTTCTGCTAGTGATCATCTTACCTCTGCATCCCAGCATTGTATCCATCCTTGTCAGTCTTTTTTTTGCACTGTGACACTTCCTTTAATGTATACATCATCATTATCCTCAGATCTTCCCCCCACTGTGCTGTCTACCTCAACCCCCATTCTGTATTCTAAGTTAGGTGTCTTGGCTACTATATGCACAACTTTACACATCTTTACAATAAATGCCACCCCCATCCTGTATTCTAATTTAGGGATTCTGGCCACTATGTGCCTAACTTTAAACTTTTGTTTTTGTTAAAATTCAAGTTCTGCTCCCTGGTTGAGGCAAGCTCAGGCTCCCTTCTGCCCTGCCTCATTGACCCCCAGTGCCCACCACCTTTCCAGGCTTATCTGACCAGATCAGCACATGCATGGATAGCTCCCTGTGGCAGGGTCAGGAGGGGGAGAGCCATCCTCTTCCCCCTGAAGTCATAATTCAGTAGGCTAGAAGATGCTTCCTGGTGATGAGGCAGCTTGGGGCTCAGTGAGTGGAGCATCATTGATGCTTGCCTTGCTGTGTTTTTTCCTCTGATTTTGTCTTTTCCCCTAGGCACTGCAAACTTGGGTTGTGCATGCATGTGGAGGCATCCATGCATCCTGGAAATGTGGCTTCCCCTCCCCTCACTCACATCTGGCACTCATGCATCAGTGTGACCACCCAGCTTCCACCTGGTGGCAGTCAAGAGCCAAGATGACACATCACCCCACTTTGGGACAGGAGAGGTTCCAGGCAACTGCTCAATCCTCTCTCCACCCCACCTCCGACTTCAGATAACCTGAGCCTCTTCCTAAACTCAAGTTGCCAGCATAGTGAGAGGTAAGGTGCACAGCACTTCAGCCGTCAACACCACGAGGTCATCAGTTTTACACTTCTTTGCATTAATTTCCAGCTACCACCCCTCCAGTTTCTCCAGATCCTTTACAATATGAGAAAGAATGCACAAAAAGATGAAAAACAATGACTTGATAAAAAATCCACAAGATGGTTACTTTGACTCGTGCCCATTTTCGGATGGACTTTTTCTTTCTTGCAAAGGAAGGAAAAAGTCATGAAGCAAAACATTTTTTTTTACCATAAGCAATGGTGTTAGCACAATGAAAATTTATAAAATTTCCCAAATGTGAAAAATAGAATTTTCTTGGAATTCTGTTGTGGAAAATAAATTTCACCCACTACTACTGCCAGGATGAAAGGAGATGATCATGATGGACCCTGGTTCTTTTTGCCTCACATTTCCAATGATCTCTCAAGGTTCAAAAGGGATTGCTTAGCTGCCTCCTGCTACCAGCCTCCATGTCCTCCTCCTCCTCCTTACCCACCCTAACATCCTTGCTTAACATTCCCTCTACAAGCACTCAGGCTCCCCAACCCCTTCCTTACATCTACCCCTTCCCTACGTCTACCCCCCTTTCTACTCCCCCACACTCAATCACCCTATTTATTCTGTGAATTCTGGTTCCCGATTCCATGCACTTCAACCCACCCGCAAGCCTCTTACGTTCCCGAGGGTTATTTCCTGACCTGTGCCTTGAAGCATTGTCCACTACCACTCATGCGCCTAACTTCAATCATCTTTACTTTGTTACCAGTGTATGTATTGCTCTGAGTCATGCTATGTTTTACATGTATTGCACTTAGCTACCTGCATTGACAGACTGCCACTACTGTCAGCACTTTTCTGGACTTACCAATTCCTCTGTCTCTGCTCTAGGACCTGTTTTGTATAAATTGTATATTTTTACCCTTTATCATGATACTCCCTAGATGTACCTATCCTATGTGATCTCATAGCCTTCAAACTGTGTGATTTTTTAGCCTAAAAACTGCTAATGTATTACCTTGTTGTGATTTTATTTCAGTGTAACCCCTATTTATACAAGCTATTTATGTACATAACTAATTGTGCATGTTTTTAATTATGTAAACCAGGACCTCCTTGTGAATGAGCTTGTTCAATGGAGTATATCCTACAATAAAGTTGAACTTGCCACAAGTGGGTAGTGGGTCATTATAGCACTACAACAACAGTGCTGCAATAACCACTCTCTGTAAAATGCAGAAATATTCAGAGCGACAGGGGTATAACAGCGGTAGGAAATTACTGCTACCCTTGTTGCTCTGCGCTGATATATGCAAGGGATCAAGTTGCTGTGCATGTGTGTGTGTGTGTGTGTGTGTGTATGTGTGTGTGTGCACGTGTGTGCGTGTGTGTGTGTGTGTGTGTCTGTGTGTGTGTGTGTGTGTGTGTGGTGCCTGGTTGAGCCACTCCCATGGAGTGACTAAGGCACCAGCACACGGCAGGGTTAGAGGCCTGGAACCACAGTTCAGTTACCCCCAGGTCTCCCGATGTTGTGACTTTTTGTTTTAATTTAATTTTTCCCCCTCCTCAAGTTTCTTCCCATCTCTGAAGTCCATACCTCCTTGGAGTTTGTTATTTAAAGTCCAGGGGGTGTAGGTATATGTGCATGGGAAGAACGTCCCATTATTTGTGATGGGATGTGCTGTCTGTGTTGCGGTCAGTGTTTTTCCTGACCTTATTTTGGCATGCACTGTCTTGCTTGCAGCATTTATTGACACGCTGTTTTTGTGTTCAGCATTATGACCCCATGCCCCACACATGTGCCCAAGTGGAAAGTAGGTATGGTTGCAACAAATCTGGGTGAACTAATACCAAAACTGTAACCAGTCCTCCAGATTCAAAAACTCATACCACTCTGAAAGAACTTGGGTGACCAGGGAATTAGATCATGAGGAGGCAGTGCCACCCAGGAGGCTGATAAACAAACTGAATAGTCTGGGGTGGGATCCAAAGTGGTGAATTGGGTTAGAAACTAGTTAACTGATAGGAAAAATGGAGCAGTGGTAAATGGCACTCATTTCAATAAGGAAGGAGTGACAAGTGGGGTGCCACAGAGCTCCATACTGGGACTGGTCATGTTCAATGTCTTCATAAGTGACATTGCTGAGAAACTGGAAGGGCATGTATGACTTTTTGCAGATGATACCATAATCTGCAATAGGGTGGACATTCAGGAGGGGGTGGAGAGAATGAGCAGGGATCTGGGGAAACTCGAGGAGTGGTCTAAAGCATGGCAGTTGGGGGTTCAATGCCAAAAAGTGCAAGATTATACACCTATGGCACAGGAACCCAAGCGATACGTATAGGATGGGAAAGGTACTGACAGTCGCTAAACAGGAAAGGGACCTTGGGGTTATCACATCTGATGATCTCAAGATGGCAGGGTTGTGTAATAAAGCAGTGTCTGGGGCTAGTGGGATGCTGTGGTGCATAAGGAGGAGTATCTCCATCAGGAGAATGGAGGTGGTGTTGCCACTGTATCACTCACTGGTGTGGCCCCACCTGGAGTATCTTGCTCAGGTTTGGAGGCTGCACCTCAGAAAGGACATACACAGGAGGGGAAACAGTCCAGTGGAGGGCAACTGAAATGGTACAGTGTTTCACCAAAAGCCCTACACGGAGAGAATGATGGATCTCAACATGTACACCCTGGAAGAGGGGACAGCAAGAGGTGACATGATAGAGACCTACAGGTACCTCACAGAGGTGAACAGGGTACAGGAGGAAAGTCTCTTTCAATTGAGAAGGAGCACTAAGACCAGGGGTCACAGGATGATGCCAGAGGGGATTGGAGTTTAAGAAAGATATAAGGAAATATTTCTTCACTGAAAGGGTGGTAGTCACCTGCAACAGAGTGCCTGCAGATGTGGTGGAGGCAAAAACAGTGATGGGCTTCAGGCATGCATGGGATAGGCATAGGGACATATGAGAAAACAGCCAAGGAGGAGGGAGGGTTGCAGGAGACAGGGTCCGCAGAGACAGATTAGGCATGGAATATCTGGGCAGACTGGGTGGGTCAAGCAGTCCTCTTTGGCTGACAAAGTCTATATTTTGATCTTTTAATGTTAGGTAATTCTTTTTAGTGGAGTTCTGACAAACAACAGACTCCTCATGTCACCATCAATGCCATAACATTTCGGCATCATCATCTTGATCACATTGCATGTACTTTCCATCTGGGTGCACCTGTGTCAGGTAAGCAATACTTTTTGAATTGACTACTCAGAAGGATACAGCACATGCTGAAATGAGCCCTAGCCAAGCATTTTTACTTTTCATTTGATACTCTAAAATTATTAGCAAACTATGATTTGGTTTTGGGAGATCAGTCAGTAAGGCAGAGGTAATAAGAGGAGAGAAGAGGTGCTAGAGTAAATAACAGTGCCTGTCCATGCACATGTGACTATTGCACATGGCATACAGTTTGGAACACTTTTTTACAAACAGTGAAAATGGTAGTGGTTCCAGTATTGATCCTTGTTGTACATTAGGAAGGGCTCCACAATGTTCCGAGCTGTACCCATTTATTGCTAGAACTACAAATCAATCATTATATAAAATGTAATAATATTAACACTATAAAACCTTTTCATTGATTTAACATAATGGATGGGCTCAATTACAAATACCAAGATTCATTTTTCAGTATGTATTACCAGTGGCATGATCAGGGATTGGCAGAGACAAATAGAAGAATAAAGTTTATTGTATAATTGCATTTGTCAAAGATAGCACATTTGTGAATTCTTTTTCAGGTCATACAGGGAGTAGATGTGGGAATGATGGGAGAGATGTAGATTTGGGAATGATGGGAGAGATGTAGATTTGGGAATGATGGGAGAGATGTAGATTTGGGAATGATGGGAGAGATACAGTAAAATGGCTGTGTAGTGGCACTCCTCAGGGAGACCTTCTGGAGACTGAGGTGCTGCCCCATATGCGTGCTCCTCTCTGGGCTGAGGGAGGAGGTTTCTAGACTGTGGGCTAAGTTGACTAGGATTTGGGGGGGCTTCTTCTCCTACCAAAGGCCACTAAGTCCACCACAATTGCATCAGAGGGTGCCTAGAAAGAGGACCAGCTGGACTGTGGTGGGCTCCATGAGGGTGAGGGTGGAGGTAAGGGAACACATTCCTCAGCTAGTGCCACTAAAGAACTCTTTCACCACCCTGGCAGAACAGGACCACCAAGATGAGGCACCCATGGTAGTAGCAAGAGAGGATGTGGGGGTCCTTCAGAGTGGAGGCCCCAAGGTGGGAGGCAGAGAACCCCAGCAGAAGAGGAAACAACTTCTGGAGGAGGTCTTAGTTGTTAGGAGGGAAGGAGAGAGGGGAGGTGCCTACCTTGTGCCTTGGCATGGAGGGATGGGGAGCAGATATTTAGGATTACTAGGGTGGGGGGGGGAGCGGGGGAGCTTGATGTCACTGTCCATCTTGGGACAAATGAACTGGCAGGCAATGCAGTGGGGGAAGGGTGCAGGATAGATTTAGGGGCCTGAAACAGGTAGCATGCAGGGTGGCCTTCACTGAGATGCTACCTGTGCATGGCTGGGGAGGAGAAGGAACACTGTATCATGTTCATCAGTGATTGGTTGAAGGCATGGTACAGGGAGGAGGGGTTTGGCTACATCAAGGACTGGGGTCCTGCCTGGGCTGATAAATGCCTTTACAGAAGAGATTGCCTCCATCCATCCAGAAGGGGAACAGCAGTCCTTTGTGGAAGGTTTAAATGCTACTTTTATAGGCATTTAAACTAACCTGGAGGGAGGCAGAAAAAATGAGGGAGGCAGTGAATGCCCCCTTCCCAGAAGTGGAGAAGCAATGAAGAAAAGTCCGGGGGAAATAAATTTCCTAGGGATAGTGGAGAGTAAGGGCAAGGGGGAAGGGATGGAAGAGTCCAGAGGTGGATCTCAGGCTGAGAAAATACTAGGGAAGGTGGTTAGAAGGAAGATAAAAAGAGGAAGGACTGGCAAAAAGATCTAGTCTAACCACTAACCAGGGTCATCAATACTAACTCATGGGCGAGAACTATTCTAAAAATCAAAGAGGGGCCTGGTTCTCCCAGTGTGTGGTGACACAATGGAATGTATTGCCAGAACTGGTGGCCTCCTGTGACACTATGAATCAGTTTAAATTAGCATTAGATAAAAATAGTGAGGGGAATTGCTTTTGGTTTAGAATATAAACAGAGCAGGTCAATAATGGCCTCACGGTTAAGTACCTGATTTTTTTCTTATGATTCTTAAGGACAGTACCATTGAAAAAAGAAAGGTGCAGCACGGACTCAGGAAGGGAGGACAAAGTAGGGACAAGGAGGGGAAAAGGGAAAGGTGCAGCACGGACTCAGGAAGGGAGGACAAAGTAGGGACAAGGAGGGGAAAAGGGAAAGGTGCAGCACGGACTCAGGAAGGGAGGACAAAGTAGGGACAAGGAGGGGAAAAGGGAATGGAGAGCCATGTGTGTCAATGCAAGGAGCCTAAGAAATAAAATTCCTGCCCTTGACGCTACAACTGCGAATTGAGACCCGGATCTGTGGATCTGGTGGCCATAACAGACTCATGGTGCACCAACAACCACAGCTGGGAGGCGGCTATACCAGGTTACAACATGTTTTGAAAGGAAAGGGCAGGGCAGAAAGGGGGGTTGTTTTATATGTAAAGGAATGTACAAAGGCCATAGAAATACAAGAACACAGTGTTGAAAAGGAGGGGCTGGAGGCTCTTTGGGTTGGCTTACAGATGGGATCCATGGCCTTTAACAGTGTGATGGTGGTGACAAGCCACTAACACAGGGGGAGGAAGTGGACAGGGTTTTGCGGGAGGCCATAGACAAATTGGCAAGCAAAGGGGAAATAGTAATTATGGGGGACTTTAAAGACGTTCTATGTGACAAGGGTGACTGAATGTCAGCGACTGGTCATAAGGGCATACAACCACAAGGGCGACTGAAAAACAGTATGTTGTTTAATGTGAGGTGTTGCCCCACCCCCCTTAATTAGGATTCCTACTCTGGGGGGGCACAACTCGGGGAAAGAGGTGAAATCTAAGGTCGCCCACATTGTCGGTGCCATTGTGCAGTAGCCCTTATGACCAGTCGCCGACATTCAGTCACCCACATCACAGGCTACCCTTTAAAGAGCACCTTTCATGATGGTCCAAAAAGTTACAGCTTGTCATTATATGCTGTAGTAGATCTGAAAGGGTATGTGCATTTGTTACTTTTGGCCAAGGTTTACTCTGCCTTTCATATTTTGCATTTGTTTTTGAGCCCTGCTTTAGCTCTGCTGCACTTGCATTTGCTGTTCAGCTGTTGGGCTTCTGGCTCCCACTGACATCCCTATATAGCAGATGAGTGATTCACACTGTGCAGTACAGTGCAGTCGCAGCAGTTTTGCAAGGGAAAACTACTAGTACTATGTACCATATAATACCACAGGTCTGCGCATGCATGGAATCCCAATTTCACTTTTCAAACAAGAATTTCTCTGGAAATAGCCCTCAGTTTTTAAAACCACCTCTGCAGTGCATATAGCACATACAGCACATCTAAACACATTGAGCCCTATTCACTAATGGGAGGGCTATATGCACCTGAGGCACATACACTGCCCGCATACCTATGTGGCTCCAGACAGGTGCAGGGTGCATGGTATGCATGACTACATGCACCTGCAGGGGTGCCTGTCCATGGCTATGCCCCTCAGCGTGCAAGGTCACACATGTAGTCAGGGTGGATGTGGGCAAGCATCCAATTAGATGTCCACACTGGGTCCCTCAGTAGATACCTTACACCCATGCAGCAGGTGCACAGAGAAGGAGCAAGCCACAGAATGTGGCAAAATGTGGACCCCTGCCAGGCACTTGCCTGAGCAGCTGCCCCAGCCCTCCCCTGTAGTCTAGTGGGCTGGGGCAGCATGGAGGTCCATAGCCCAGTACCACTGCACCCAGTGGGCAAAGAACACAGTGTTGCATATTGGGTTATGCCTGGTCTTGGATGGCATAACTGGCACCCCCTTTGCCTGGCTCTATGTGGCTTAGTGAATGCCACATACTGCAGGCATGCATGCCCCCAACATGCCACAAGTGCTGAGTTGCCCATGGGACTAGGGAGGTGTGCGCATAAGTACCTTGCATGCCCTTGGTGAATGCTGCTGGGGGTCTGCAGGACCCCTGCTGTGTGGCATTCACACTGAAGGTTGCCTACATGCCTCAGATATGCGGCACATAGACATTTTTGTTAGTGCATAGGGCCCATTGTTTGTATTATATGGTACCAAAATTAGTCTTCAGCAATCCATGGTGCCATGCTGATGTCGGGGAGGCATGGGACAGAGGAGTAGTAAGGGATTTTCGATTGGGGTGACTGTCAGGTGCTTTACTACAGAAAGACATGGAAGGTACCAGTATGGCATGGGTAAGGAGGCATTACTGTTTTCAAATGATCAAGGTATAAAAACTAATTACACCGATGCATAGACTGACAGTTAGCTGTCTCGGCTGACAGAAATTTGATCTTCCCTCATTCCCATGCTTTGTTACAGAGGCAGAAGTCAGTTTTACAAAAAAACATACTGACAAGGCATTTGGAAGTTGGCATAATGCATTGCTAACAAGGTGTCTTGGTGAAGAGGGACCACAGTATGTACACCAAGTAAATGTAGTTTTTCCTTACAGAACTGCTGCAACTTCACTGTACTGCAGTGTGAGTTACTCCTCTGTCATATAGTGATGTCAGCAGTACAGCCCTGTGTCCACAGCAACACCAGGCTTGCTATAGAAACTCTGGTACACCCTGCAGATTTTAGCAGCTCAGAATGCAAAAACTAACTGCAGAGGACAGTAATGAAATACAATTTTAGAATCAGTGCAAGAAGGGGTAGTTTATGCATGAAAGTCAAAAGGACTGGGAAAGGTACTGACAACAACTCAATCTTCTCTCAGTCCCCATGCTTTGTTACAGATAATGCATTGCTAACAAGGTAGCTTGGTGAAGAAGGACCACAGTATGTACACCTAGTAGTTTTCCCTTACAAAACTGCTGCAGTGATGACAGCAGTACAGCCCTGGGTCCACAGCAACACCAGGCTTGCTACAGAAGCTCTGGTACAACCTGCAGTTTTTAGCAGCTCAGAATACTAAAATGGTGTGGGGGTTGCATGAGAAACCATATGAGAAGAGGCTCCGAGAATTCAACATGTACTCCCTGGAGGAGAGGAGTGTAAAAGGAGACATGATTGAGATATATAAGTACCTCACGTAGCTGAACAAGGTGCAGGAGGGGAGTCTTTTTCACAGGAGAAGGAGCCCAAAAACACAGGGCATGCTATGAAGCTTGAGGAAGGGGTGTTTAAGAGGGATGTGAGGAAATCCTTCTTCACAGAAAGGGTAGTAGACACCTAGAACAGACTGCCAGAAGTGGTGGTAGGGGCAAAGACAGTGGGGAGCTTAAAGCATGAATGGGACAGACACACAGGTATAATAAACAGAGCTAGTTCAAGTTCAAGTTTATTTGCAGGAAAACTCCATTGAGCACGCTCGTTTACAAGAAGGTCCTGGTTGGACAATGTGGTACAGTACAGTAAATTGGAATAGCATAGTTCGGAGGCAGGCAACATCAGTATGCAGTACAAAACATTGACAGTAACACAATTCAAACAATACTGAGGCAGGCAATGTTTAAACACTGAGAGCAGGGATATAGCTATGATTAAACAAGTAGAAATAAAGGGTGCAAGAGGCCAGGGAAAAGAGAGAAGATTAATGGGAGGGGGGTGCTTACAGTAGTAGCTATAGTATGTAAGGGAGGAGGGAGGGACATCTGTGACTAAATAGGGTACAGGGTGTGATAATAGGCAGGGAAAATAGAGTAGATTAGATGGGTCTACTGGTCCTTTTCTGCTGACATGTTTTATATTTCTATGGGCCAACTGATATGCAATACCTTATTTTCAGTGGGATCCTGCTTTTATCCATTTTTATAGCTGGGAGGACTGAAGCAATGAGGAGTCAAATGACTTGCTCAGGGTTACACTTTGAATGGGTTACTTTGTATGGCCTGACACATAGATACCAGTCAGTATTCTGGTTTACATGCACTTGCCTACTTGGTATTCTGAATAAGCATGAGTTTAGGCATGCTTAGTACTGTTTGTAAAGCCCAAAGGCCTATTTACAGTGATTGTGCTGAATACTGAAAATTATGTGTTTACATGGCCCAGTATTCCACTAGCACTTCAGATTCTCCTGGGACACCCCACCTGTGTTATTCAGAATGCTTGAGTATTTGAAATACTACTGGAACATCTCAGCTGCATGTTAATCTGAAATACTTTATTCAGAATACTACTGGAACATCCAATGCTGTGTTTGCATGGCTGAACTTGCTCCCTCTTTGGAGCATTGCAGAGCTGCCCCGACTTTAAAGACACTTGGCAAACGCGTCTACACAGCCACCCTCAGTGCCGATGTAAGACGTACTGGAGAGGGCCTGGCAGTCAGGGCAGTCAGGGATAGAAGTGCCGGCAAGTGGAAGCGAGCGGTGCAGCCTGTCCACATGGGCACTTAAACCGCTCACTCCTGAATGCATCCCCAGACTTTCGGGGACTGCCGAGCGCCGCAAGGAGTGGCTTACTGTGATTCGGTAAGCGGCCACATGGAGGCATTTGTACTGCAGCAATCTGAGTGCACGGGTTGCTGTGGTGCAAATGCCACCATGTAAACATGATTTAAGTGCATTACTGTATTCAGAATACAGTACTAGTTTTGAAAACGCTACCGAAATATCCCATCTGTGTTGTTCAGAATAATAGTACTTGGAATACTACTAGGATATCCCAGCTGTGTTGTTCAGAATATTAATGCTTGTAATACTACTGGAAAATCCCTTCTATGTTATTTAAAATACTAGTATTTGGAATACTACTGAAATATCCCAGCTGTGCTGTTCATTTATCTATTTATTTATCAAGTCTAGGATTACAAATACCTTTGAGCCATGGCTCTTTTGCAAAGGTTCCACGTCAGAGTAGTTCAGAACACTAGTATTTGGAATACTACTGCAAAATACCAACTGTGTTAATCAGACAACTAGTATTTAGAATACTTCAGCTGTGTTATTTGAATACTACTGGAATATACCAGGTGCATTATTTAGAATACTTATATTCAGAACACTACTGGAATATCTGGGAAATCCCGCCTTTGTTGATCAGAACACTACTATTCAGAATATTACTGGAATATCCCAGCTTTATTGTTCAGAGTAATAGTATTTACAATGCAAATGGAATATCTCAGCTGTGTTATTCAAAATACTAGTATCTGGAAAACTACTGGAATACCTCAGTTATGATATTCAGAATACTAGTATTGGGAATGCTTCTAGAATATCCTGAATATGTTATTCAAACTACTAGAATCTGGAATACTACTGGAATATCCAAGCTCTGTATTTCAGAATACTATAAGATTTGGAATACTGCTGGAATGTTATTCAGAATACCAGTATTCAGAATACAATTGGAATATCTGAAAATATTCAAGCTTTGTTATTCAGGATACTAGTATTCAAAAGATAGACATATAGACAGACAGATAGATAGATAGATAGATAGATAGATAGATAGATAGATAGACAGACAGACAGACAGACAGACAGACAGACAGATGGATGGACAGATGGATAAACTTTATTTATATAGCACCCCTTACCGGAGGCTCAGAGTGCTGTACAACTTCTTAGAACAACATCATCAACAAATTCTATTGAAATATATGGAAGACTCCTGTGTTTTTCAGAATACTAGCTTTCAGAATACCTCTGGAATATCCTAGTTGCGTAATTCAGAATACTGGAACTGGTATACTACTGGAATATTCCAGCTGTGTTATTTAGAATACTAGTATTTGGAATAATGCTGGAATATCCCAGCTGTGTTATTCAGAATAATAGTATTTGGAATGCAACTGCAAATCCTAGGTGTGTTATCTGAGAGAGCATTAGTATTTGGAATAGTTCTGGAATCCCCCCGCTGTGTTATTCTGAATACTAGTATTTAGGATGCTGCCACCATATTCAGAATGCTGCTATTTACATGACTAGAATGCTTACTGAGAATACTGAGTATTTCAAATAAGTATGGGATATAGCTGGCCATGGAAACACACTGCTCTACTGGGATTTGAATTTGCTCTCTTGATCCTCAAGCCTGTGCTCTAGCTACTAAACCATTGATAGATCATTTACAATTTAGTGACACATGATAACTAGCTGAGTAACTATCTATCCATCCATCCATCGATTTCTGTCTTTCTCTATCACTCTATCCATCCATCTCTCTGTTTTTCTATTGTTCTATCCATCCATCCATCCATTCATCCATCCATTTCTCTCTCTTTCTCTATAACTCTATCCATCCATCTCTCTGTTTCTCTACTGCTCTATCCATCCATCCATCCATCCATTTCTCTCTCTCTCTCTCTCTCTCTGTTCCTCTATCGCTCCATCTATATCTATCTACAGTATCTATCTATAAATCTATCTGTCAATCTCTCCATCAGTTCAGCCATCCATCCATTTCTCTCTCTTTCTCTATAACTCTATCCATCCATCTCTGTTTTTCTATTGCTCTATCCATCCATCCATCCATCCATCTCTCTCAGTTTCTCTATCACTCCATCTATATCTATCTATCTATCTATCTATCTATCTATCTATCTATCTATCTATCTATCTCTCCATCAGTTCATCCATCCATCCATCCATCCATTAGTCCATCCATCCAACCATCTACAGACAGCATCCATTTGTCTATCTGTCTATCTATCCATCCATAATGCTCTCTCTCTCTCTCTCTTTCAAACCTTTACCAGGAAAAAATACTGAGCTCATAACTGCTCATTTTCAGATGGGTCTTGGGGGAGGAGGAATGGCAAACATTATGGAGCAGTGATAAAATCAATACAATAAAGGTTTATGATAAGTTTTACTTAAACCAATAGCAGGTAAATAAAATAGAGCAATTAATGACTACCAATGTAGAACAACGCAAATAGAATAAAAAAAAATAAAAAACAAAGTTAAAGCACAGCACACTTACAACAACAGCAGAAGAGAAATAACTATTAACAACAAGGTAAGTGAGCAGAACTCCATGGGCTGGAGCAGCAGTATGCAAAATGACAAGTTAACTGTGCGTGGAACATGCAGTGATGATGCACTTTAGGAAGGTTGCAGTGGCAGTGCAGTGTACAGAGCCTGCAGTTGTAGTGCAGTGTAGGGAGCCTGCACTGGCAGTGCACTTTAGGGAGGCTGCAGTGGTAGTGTAGTGTTGGGAGCTTGTAGTAATGCAATGTAGGGAGCCTGAAATGGTAGTGTAATGTAGGGTGCCTGCAGTGGTAGTGCAGTGTAGGGAGCCTGCAGTTGTACATTTTAGTGAAGCTGCAGTGGCAATGCAGTTTAGGGTGCTTGTAGTGGTAGTGCAGTGTAGGGAGCCTGCTTTGGTAGTGTAGTGTAGGGAGCCTGCAGTGGTAGTGCAGGGAGCCTGCAGTGACAGTGCAGTGTAGGGGCCTTCAGTTGTAATGTATTGTAGGGTGGCTGCAGTGGTAGTGAAGTGTGTAGGGAGCCTTCATCTGTAGTGCAGTGCAGGGAGCCTGCAGTGGTAGTGTGGTGTAGGGAGCCTGCAGTTGTAGTGCACTTTAGGGAGGCTGCAGTGGTTGTGCAGTGTAGGAATCCTGCAGTTGTTGTGCATAACATTTGAGCAGCTGGGTAGATAGGGTGATCCTGTATACAAGCTAGGATAAAGAGAGTTGAGCTAACTTAAGGAGACTAATGGAGGTAAGGATAGCTGGAGGAGTCAGTTGCAGTTGCAAGTTTGGGTCCTAAGTACATGGAGGAGGAGGAGGATTTATGGAATAAGCTTTTTAGAGCAGAAGGGAAACAGGCAGAGCAAATAGCAAGCAGAAGCTTGGACCACAGTCCTAGAAATCTGAAAGCAAAAGCAGATTGACCTGCAGATGGTTTTGTGGAGGCAGGGGGGCAGGGAGAGAGAATGAGTGCCAGAGATGTGAAGGGACTAATTTGAGAGAGAGGGGCAGGTGAGAAAGGAGCTAAGATAACGAGGGAGTGCTCCAAACCAGAATTTTGAGATAAAAAGGCACAGTGGGAAAAGTACCTAACTTCAAGAAAAGGGAGTGAGATGGAGGTTTAGAGGGGGCAGTGGTGCATTCAAGGGGAGACAGATGATGGCGAGGCAGTCTGGCAAGGTTGGATTTGGCTGCTATGTTATATGCAGCCTCTCTGATTTCTTAATAGATGAAGAGTGGATCCAAGCTTTGTTCCTGTAGAGCACATGGATGGCAGCCATATGGCAGGAGAGGTTGAGGGAGTCAGTCCAGCAAAACTCTACGGTACTTGAATAAAACAACCTCATCAATTTTGGTGCCATCCAGGATCTTGAAGGCAGTGTGGGACTACGTTTTGGCCAGATGCTGCCTGGTGCCGAAGGTCACCGAGACAGTTTTTGGGCACTGAGTGTGAGCTGACTGGAGCCGAACCAGAGTTGGAACTTGGTAAAATCTTGTTAGAGTCAAACAGCCAGATCCAAGGCAGAAGGGTCCAATGTGAACAGCACAGTGTTATCAACATAGATATGTATGTGAGAGGAGATCATTGTTCTGGGGAGGTCATTAAAGTATATCAGCAACAAAAAGAGTGGTTAATATTATTCTAAAGGGTGGAAGTAAAGTATTCTGATTTAGCAAGGCATTGCACAAAACATAACATTTTGCAAGATCTTCTAGAAAGTCAAAGATTTTATGAACTGTGTCAGGCCAAGTTGCTTGCCTTGAGATAAGCTAATAACTCAGCTGTAATCCAAGGAAGGTGGGAGGAACCTTTGACCCTGGTCTTCCTTAGAGAAGCATGAAAATCCCAGTCATAAATATTTTTAGGTGGTGGGAATTTAGGAGGGCAGCATTTATGTCAGGGGCCCTTGGGATGAAAGACCAGTCTGTATTAAAAAGGAGAACCTATATTGCAGACAGATCAAGCAACCTGAGAGATTAGATGTGGATAATCTTTTTTTGGGGGGGGAGGACGACTTTGGCATCTTGAATTTACACACAGCAGACCATCTGGTGATCACTAACTATGTCAGTAGAGAGCTCCAGCTTCTACTCTACAGTTGGAGTGGGTGGAGAGGACCCAGTTAGTAAGGGTCCGAGTCCTCTCCCCCTCCCCAACCATACAGTGGAAGCATCTCTACTACCCAACCCTCTGAGATGTACTGGTTTGGAAGTCTTATAGAAGGCATCTCTGCTCCTCTTTCCTACCCTTTCTAGAGGTCCCCAGGACTTGTATCACATTCAGATAATGATCCTCCTACACAAACCCTTACTGTGGAATTAACTTCATGTCCCTATCAAGGAAAGCCATATCTATCAGGCCTTCAAGGGACTACTCAATGGATGCTGTACCTCTAAACATAACTGTGCTTGCTTCCAAGGAGTCTACCTCTGCTTCTGCTGTGCCTAAGCAGCTAAGGTGGGTATTCCTTCCTTAGCAATAAATTATCCCTAGAACTTGACTTGATGTACTGTGTACTATAATATTGTACAAATGCACTTAGTCTAATCATTCTGTATGTGGAATTCACTATGCCAGTTATTGGGTCCTCATTGTGGAATCTATTGTTACCACCACTGTCACTATGACTCTAGCGCCATTTTAGTCGGAACCTGAAAATGAGCCTTGGCCCGGTGTGCCTTTGCTGGCTACCAACTTGTAAAATAAAATAAAAGAACTGTACATGACACTGTATCATGTGAACGCCATTAACTGTCTGTAACTTACCCCAGCTCATTCCTGAAAAAGGGACACACATCTCAATGAGCCTGCCTGGTTAACAAAATCCAATAAATAAATAAAGAAATAAGCAAACAGACAAATAAATAAGGGGACAGATTAAAGGATCAGGATGGCTAAGTTGGAGAGATTCTACATTTTGGAATAGTTGTATAGGTGTTTTTTTTTATTAGAATGGAGAAAGTCAGTTGGAGTTAAAGTTGCCCAGTACTAGGAGTTCCCCAGCTGAAGCCAGGGAAGAGCTGGAAGAGAGGAGTGGAGGTCAGTGACAGAGTCAGGACTGAAGAGGGGACAGCAATAGATACCAACAGTAAAGGCAGGCAATGAGAATGGGAGATTGAGTTTGAGGAGCAGAAGTTCATGTGAGGAAGGGACAGAGGAACAATAAACAATCTCAAATGGTAGGTAATGGAGATGTGCACTGCAGCCTCCCCCACCATGTCTCTCTTTTCTTGATCCTGTCTGGTGATAGAGTAGCCAAGGAGAGATATGGCTGAGTCACTAATCTTGGAGGAGAGACATAGACTGACCAGGGCATCCTGCTGGAGGGTCAACACTGGAACAGTCAAGATCCAGGTTGGGGAGGAGGCTGAAGATGTTTAAGTGGGTGACCCTTAGCCCCTTGGAGAGAGGTGAGAAGAGGAAGGGGTGGAGACTGGTATGAATTCAATGTCACCTGCCATTTGTAAGAACAAGGACATAGTGTGCTTAAGGGAATCGAGTTAACAGGAGAGGAGAGAAAGGAGAGGAGGGAGGGGAGGAGGGAGGAGAGGAGAGAGAGGAGGTGTGGTGTTGTGAGGTGGTGTAGGGGGTATGGGGATAAGATGCTGGAGGATTTCCAAGTCAAGCCATGGAGACTGGAAGAAGCTGCAACCAGGAGACCAGGCTCCATTGGCCAGAGGAGATAGACAGGAGGAGGAAAGGGTAGGAGAAGAGGAGGAGGAAAGTGTTGGGTATGACACAGAGAGACAGGGGGCAGAATACTAGGGGAGGTGGGAGAGTAGAACAAGGAGGGGAGGAGGATAAACATTGGGTTGAGCATAGTAGGTGTGAAAAAAGAACCACTGATGTTAGTAGAGTAGCCCTTATGGGATTATATCTATTCATTAACACCCAGCCTGCCCTTCCCTGCTGCCTACAACAGCCCCATTTAACGAGTACACTGGGTAGTAAATTCCTGCTAGATGAATAATGGTCCAAAGCCATTCTCACACGTTTGCAGTTTCAGATTACATAAACCACATGCCTTGTGTTCCAGCTGGAATAAGAAGGCAGCTGTTCAGACAGACCCTGGGCGCTCCGAAATAAAACTGCTGATAAAATAATGGCTTGAAATGCGTCCTATGGTGGGTATGAAATAAATTGACTTGCATGGAGAGCTTTCCGTGAAGGACAAGCCTCTGCAATAATTGTCCAGCTCGATACAATGTTTGTCATATGTGATTCCGGATATTGTGGGAATACACTTTACATCCCGAATACTACTTGTTTAGTTCAAATAGTAAAGCCTGTATGCATAGGTGCAACCACAGCTAAAAATTATTGTTTTTTTTTTTTTTTTGGGGTGCATGGATCTACCGATCATTTCAAGTCGATGCTAATGTTCATTAACCATTTTGCAGAGCCAAAAAAAGCTGAAAGGTGCTAGAGCCCCTCGTTCATCCCCCTCCCCAGTTGTGTCTGTGCTTGTATGGTTTAAAAAAGACGACGAATGGATAGATTCACAATGCTTCCAAAAATTAAAAAAAAAGTATGCATTTAAAAATAATTCGTTCAGGCGGTTTAATTTAAAATAACCCCGAGAAGAACAGCAATGTATATCGACATTAATGTTTGATTAATGTGTGGTTTCTTTTATACCAGTTTGCCTAAATCCTGTTTTCCCTCTGAACTTGTTGACAATTTTTTTTTTTTCCCGGAGAAAATGGCAGACAGCCTTATAGGAGCAGCGCGTTAAACACTGTTTATAAAATAGTCTGCTGGCTGCGGGATGGCAGGGCTGAGAGCAGCTTTCATTAACTGCTCTTAATTAAGTTAATTAGGAGCTGCCCCCGGGGGCTAGCATGTATGCTACAGTCTGTCGGCCAATCAGGAGGCCCCGCCGAGGGAGCCAATTGGCGTCGCCGGGCAGCCCGGAGCTGCATATGCGGGCTGAGCTGTGCGGAGTCTGCACAACTGGGCTCCGGGAACCGGGACAAGGCGAGACCAGCAGCACACACGGTCTGCAAACTGAGAGAACTACTGGAACTGAAGGCGTCCTCGGCCCAGTTGCATATGGATCCCGGCTGCAGATACGGGCTCCGGCCGCTGCGGGGCTAGTCGGGTTGGTTGCCTGTCAGTTTCACATCGGTTTTAGGCATTCGCTCTGGTGCCCGGACTCAATGATGACGATGAGCTCGATGGCTGAAGGTCTCGTCTCTCCGGATCCATCCAAGTCGGCCTTCCTGGAGTTCGCCCACGGTCTCCCGCCCTCGCAGCAGCAGCCCTCGCACCACGGCCAATCCTACTCTGCGGTGCACGGCTTGCACTCAGGCGGACATCCACAGCACCATGACGGACACTTCCAGCCCGGTGGATCCTGCTCGTACAGCAGGGCTCTGGGCTACACCTATTCGGGCGCGGCTGGCAGCGGCGCCCCTCAGCACGGACACCCATATCTGCCCTATCAGCACGGTACCCACCATGGGCACGGCGGCCTGGGACCCCACGGCAGGCTGGAGGAGCTCGGTGAGTCCCGCAAGGAATAGTCCTCTCGGCTTTCGTCTCCTTTATTATTCAATGCATATAGTCTGTGTAGTCTGGGCCAAGCTGGTGGTGGTGGGTACTGATGTGTGACTTGGGTGGGGGGGGTGATTTCGTGTAATGATTGCATGGAGGACCCGCTTCCTATGCCCCCATACACCAATATTTGCACCGTATTTCTGCTCGAAAGCAGCAGCCACACTGATCCCGAGTTGGTCCCTCTCACCCTTTGCAGCTCTGAGTGAAGGAGACGCTCGCCTTTATCTTTATTATTGACTCGAATCTCGATATGAAAGGGCAGTTTCCCCGGTGACAGGCTCTGCAATTTGTATTTTGTATACTTACGTAATTCAACTGCATCATCATTTTAAATCCCTGTAGTACATCGCGCCATCTAAAAATAGCACTCGAGAGCTACATCTTTGCACAAAGCGCACACTGCTATTGTAATAATCTATTGATCTGTTCTTCAGGAGCTAGAGAAGAAACAAGGGCTGCCGTTGGGTTACCTCAAATCTAATTCCAAAACATGTATTTTAACCTCTGGTGTTGTCCAGTTGTGACAAATGCTGCACCTCAGGTGCAAACGGTATTGCGTCCATGTCTCTAACATCACTATATCAGGCAAGACCTTATACGCCTTACTCTATCTTCAGGGTAGAGTTTGTCACCCTCCCGACAATATTTTTTAAAATGGGATTGAAACAGTTGTGGTCCCTACCCAAAGGTGTCCCCTGGGGCAGGTTCATTTCAGGTGGTGGTCTGCACAGCAGTTGTTATTACCCACTAGTTTATTTATTAAAAAAGGAATCGAACCTGCAGACACATGTCGGTCACAGTGGAGAATCCAGGTGAAAATATTCTCCATAAATCATAACGTTTTGCAGCCGTCAGTTGTAAGGAGCCATATTAAACTAGTGTCTAGATTTAATACTGTCACCAACAGAGTGTGTGAGATAAAATTATTTTCATCCGGAGCACGGGTTTTTCACTTAGAACATGTTTTTTGTTTTTCCAATCTGTAATTACAATTCAGAGATCATCATAACAGACCATTTCCATTGAATAGCAAGGCAGTTATATGTTCCAAGTTAAAACGCCAACAAACGAAAACCATGAACAAGTATAGTAGAGTGCACTGTAAATAATTTTGGAATTGCACATTTATTAGTTTACCAAATATGAGCGGTAAGTACTCTGTCACTCATAAGGCCGAAGCACTTAAATGGTGTTTTCCACGGCAAACTAGTTTATGGTTTAAATCCATTCTCTCCGTCAGTCTCTTTCTTTGTGATTTCTAGTTGGTTTTGCAGTGATGACACACATTTTACCCCAAGACTTGTAGTTAGGGGGAGAATGTGTCAGAAGTTTGGCCTTTATATATTGGTGAGTTTGGGGAACACGCGCCTGTCCTATAACTCACCAAAGGGACAATGCTGTCAACTCCTTACAAGACGCTCTGGACAGGTTTCTTTAGCATCTTTTGTCTGAACTGCATAACTCACACATTTTGCATGTCAGAAACTCTTAATAAAACAACAACCCTGACCGCTGGGTAACAATTTCCAATGCTTTTACATCTCAACAATTCTAGGGACTGATTGTCTGTCCTTGCAACATTAATGTTCCCCTTACTTGAATCAGTTTACTATATTGTAATATATGGATAACCCTCAATAATACTATATTAAGTTTTAAAAAATTCCCAGTAATACATCACTACTCTCAATAATACTGTCCTGAAAAGTGATAATACTATCGTTTTTGCTGATAATACTACAGTTCAAAGGTCATCTCCATCTGTAGCATTATCAGTGGATGCATATATTACAAAAAATAACAGAAAGATAAGTGTTTTACAAGGCAGTAATACCATCTGGAGGTTTTAGGGACTTTAGGACCTCTGGAGCTTTGCTCTCGAGGTTCCATGTCTCCCAAATCTTTCAATGGTATTACTGCCCTGTAATACCCACGTATCTATCTATTATTCTATTTATGTGGCATGCAGTGAATGCATCTATACCACACCAGTGGTGAAGAAATTGGATAAATAAATCATGTTATTTGGGGATAAATATTTATTTTCACTTGGAACACAGTTTTTTCACTTAGAACACACTTAATTTAACTTAGAATATGTTATTTAAACTTAGAATCTTTAGATAGAACACAGAGAACAATGGGCCAGATAGAGAACTTGCAATGCAAAGAAAGCCAGTTTTAAGCTAAAACAGGGTAAAACACTAGTAACAACATTACAGATGGTGTGGTATATATATCAAATACATAATGGGTTGCAGTATACCGTTCACATTTATCTCCACACATGAGTGGCAAGACCCTTGTAACTTACTGTGGCTTCCCCACTGGTGAGTGATGGGTCTTACCACTCACTAGTGTGTGTTATTCCACTGCAACCCATTATGTATTCCCTATTTATTTCTCATAAATGGAAATGTTGATTCAAATAAAACAGTACACATGGCCTTAGCCTTTGGCAATAGTAAATATTTCCATATTTCTATAAAGAAATATTCTTCCTTTAGTTGTCGGGTTTGCTCTTTAATCGTATACAATTACGTTTTTTGAGAAACATATACACATAACATTTGACCTTTTTTGTTAGGTATATAAAGTATTTAGAAATTCAAAATCTAATTATTTTTATTGCCAGTTTAAACAATATATTTTATATAACTCTTACAGTCTTCCCTTTTTAAAGCGGTTCTTATTTTGAGTAGAAATCGGGGTCCAAAGTTGAGCAGGAGTGTGTGTGTGTGTGTGTGTGTGTGTGTGTGTGTGTGTGTGTGTGTGTGTGTGTGTGTGTGTGTGTAAATTAATCGTTACATCGATCATTAATTTGCTCTGATGGCGATGAGCAAATATGAAAACAGGTCTAATAAAAATATATTTCATTTTAAGAGTCACCCTTCATCTACCATAGTGTTTCTGCCATTGAAGAACATGTATACAGTCTGACTGACAGTTTTACAGATACACTACTGCACTTAATAATGTTCTGAGACCAAAATCAGGACCCTGTAAATGTATGCATGGGCTATATCAATCATATATTAAGGCTATTTCTAAAATAATACTATAGGAGTGCACTGATTCCGTTTGAGACAAGCAAATTCATGGAAGGGTCCCTGCTGGACATGGACCAAATCAAACCTTGTCAAGGGATACCCTGCGACCTTAAAACTCGCACTTTGGTGTCGCAAGCTCTGATGTTCGGCTTTTTGTGTCCCCCTCAGTAGAAACTGCAATCAGGTGTGTGTGTGTGTGTGTTTAAATTCATATCTGTGAGAATACACTCAACCCCTGTTCAGTGTTTTCATCTCCATCTGTCCAAAATGCAAGAAGCCCCATCATTGCAGGCAGAAGGAACAACCACGAATTGGCGAATGTAGCCTCCACCTTCTGTTTGTTATAATTACTGCAAAACACAGTTACTCACTTTGTGGTATATTTATTGTTTTCTGTCATTGCTAATGTGGCTTATATTTATCTAAAACAGTTTGCTCTCATCATACTGGTTTTCCTGTCCTTTTTAACCCCTTATTCAGCGTTCTTGCCACCGCTTTCTAGACATTTAACATTTAAGGTGGCACAGATTTTGGCTGAATTGTTTGGGCCCAAAAATAATGCGCAGTGCCTTTCGTCCTCGACTGTTGTCTTTAGACGTAGGCAAGCTTCTCGACAGAAAGCTGGTGTAAAGGCCACGATCAGATTTGAACCAGGCAGGTTAACCATGAGACATTTTAGACGAATACTGTAGATTTTATATAGTTGCAAATCCACTAAAATATATATATATATATATATATATATATTACGTGCATGTGTTTGGGCAGGCGCGCACACACATATAATGTACCAAACAGCTATGCAGTTATGTTTTTTTCGTTGATTTTGAAAAATGTTTGGTCTACACACCTTATGGCTGTGCCCTTACTGTTGATGTATTATCTTGTGTATTTTTATTATGCCAGAGTCTGGTCCCACAGGGCTCAGCTGGAAACAAACTATAAAGCTCACTGTGCCTTCCTGACCAACTCTTTTAATTCAATAAATGCATATATCCCCAGGTCGCACCGGGAGACGAGCAACTTGTTGCTCAGTGTGCTTTCCTGGTGAAACATTTCAATAAATAAATAAATATAAATAAACAATTGTTCCATATCAAAATTCAAAACATAAAACAAATTCGGGTATTTTCATTGCTAGGCTGATATTTCAGTGTTAGTATGTACCATTTTAGACATCCTAGCATTATTAGATTTCATTTTGCACAGGAGTTAATAGGCACTTAGCTTTTCAGTCCCTATTATAGAAGTTTTTCTGATACTCCCTGACAATTTCTCCTGTATTTTCTTTCACATATAGTGATCATAACATGACTGCTGTATTGTGTTACTTTTCATGAATGATGTTTGTTTCACACTATATGCATTGTGACTATATGCTTACAAATTATATTATGGTGTTGTTGGTATCTTGATGAAACTATTCAATCCAAATTTTTAACTAAAAAAAAGTTTCCATTGAGAAAGGAAGCTCATTTATAGTGAAATCCTGGAGTATTCTTAAATGCTTAAACGTCCACCAATACATAATGAAATAACATAGGCATAGCAGGGTACATAACTATTAAAGCACACTATAATATAGGGGTCCTGCGATGCGCTACAGCTCAGGAGGTTTAACGTCTGGTGGTAGACTACCATATTGTGGATTCTTTAAAAGGTTTTTATGGTTTCTCAAGTTTTGGGATAATTTAGCAGTGCTCTGTTTAGTAACTACACCACTGAGAAAACGCCGCGTGCTGGTCAGTGGAAGACAGACATCATAATTACTGTTAGCAAATGAGAAGGCAAAGAGATAAGGATCCTGGGGCATGTGGCTATTGGTGTCTGTTAGAGAGTACCAATAAAGATGAAGGGATTATGAGACTTTTTCCTGATTATACATCGATAATCTGCGTGGCAGGTGGTTGTGTGTCGGGTGCGACTGTGTCTGGATAATTTGCAGGTGATGGGTAAAGAATTATAAGAAATTCCGTGTTGAAAATTAGTAGGTGAAGGTTTATAAGATTTATTAAAAAAATATGTTTTGATCTTTAAAGAAAAAGAGAGTCCTTTTTCAGTCAGGCAGGTCTCTTGGCCAGGGCCTTTGCACTCACAAAAAGATTTCAGCTCAGCTTGAGTTAAAGAAACTTAATCAAAAATTAAAGTCAACTTCTTCAGTTCAGAGTGCTTTATATCAGTGTTTTACTTCTTGTAATACAGTGCTGTGCCCTTTGATGAATTATGTAAGGCGCCCATGGCCTCCGGGATTGGGCGCCATAAAAAATAAAATGCCTTGCAGGAGGATTTAAACATGCAAACCGGTTTCAGAAGCTAACTATTAAATGCTGTCTCAATTGCTGTACTGATGTTTATCAGTTACATGCATTTTGCGTAGTCCTGTGCATTTTCACTCACATTTGCCCTTTCTCTGCAAAGATTTATTGCTGTTCCTCATCCTGTTGTTACAGCTATTTATATCGCAAACTATTACAAAAAATAAACTAATTTGATTGAAACATCCCGAAATATTAATAATCTGGGGCCCACTATTCCTACAGAGTTTTTATTTAAAATAAGGAAGTGCTACACATTCTTGCCATTTGCTCCGCATTTTGAAGGCCGGTGCTATGCATTTTAATGTTGACTGGTTGAGATGCCCGTGACTGTTCATTGCCGACTGGCCTTGTGGTTATCCCAGTGTGTTTTTGTTTTTAAATACAATTTTAGAACCGATCATGCAGGTAGGGTACGGTAGGTAATGTACTTTCTTTGTTCGACCAAATGTTCCTTACATGTATTAAATAATATTTAATAAGAAAACATGCAGCATTTCACAACATTATTTGAACTATACAATATCATTGAAACGACAAAAGCTTTGTGCAGACAACAATACATCACTGTACAAACGATGTTAAATATGGTACATATACAATAATGTGCATAGCAATGCAGCCAAATGTAAATTTATTATGTAGTTTATGTCCCTACATTGTGACAGCAATGTAACAGAGTAAGTAAAGGCATAAGAAATGCAACCTAAATCGTCCTTACCCAGAACACTGAATGGGTACCAGTATTTAAACACAATTTCTACAGAAAGGTCTGAAGGTTAAATGCCACCCCCCCCCCCATCAGTGGAAGATCCTGTGTATGTGTGTGTATGTGTGTGTGTTTATTTATTCATTAAATTGTTGTTATTATCAGATAAAGCCCATTTGACAAAAGTCTAATTTACAGAGGCGACTGGAACAGTAAAAAAAGACACATTTATAGGAGCCCCATAAACATAAACCAGAGCTAATGTCATTGTACAAGTACAAATTTGACGCGGAACAGGTAGTAAACTATTTTTATACAAGGACGCCAGGTAACTAAGAAAATACATTCTGTAAACCGAATCCCATGCAAATATTTTATTAACGAGTACTGTAGTTCACAACTACATGCTTAATCCACACAAGGGCAGGTTTGAACTGTCCATTCCTCGCCCTGAGGAGTAGTTGCCTTTTATCAATAAGGCAGGGTGTCTATGTCCCGATAGTGTCACTAAAACTATCTTATTTCTCTGTTTTTTTAAGACCATGACAAAACCACAATAATAGAAAACGGTGAAATCCGGATAAACGGTAAAGGGAAGAAAATCCGGAAACCGAGGACCATCTACTCGAGCGTCCAACTGCAGGCCTTGAATCAGAGGTTCCAGCAGACGCAGTACTTGGCTCTGCCGGAGAGAGCTGAGCTGGCAGCACATCTGGGGCTCACCCAGACACAGGTAAATATTAATATATAATGATATATACACAGCTGGCACATGTAGGGATTACCCAGACACAGGTAAATATTTATATACAATGATATATATACACAGGGGGCACACGTAGGGATTACCCAGACACAGGTAACTATTCATATATTCACAGGGAGCACAGGTAGGGCTCACCTAGACACAGGTAAATATTAATATACAATGATATATATATATATACACAGTGGGCACAGGTAGGGCTCACCCAGACACAGGTAAATATTAATTTACAATGATATATACATAGCAGGCACAGGTAGGGCTCACGCAGACATAGATAAATATTAATATACAATGATATATAAACAGCGGGTACACAGGGCTCACCAGACACAAGTAAACATTAATATACAATGATGTATACACACAGTGGGCACAGGTAGGGCTCACCCAGACACAGGAAAATATTAATAAACAATGATATATACATAGTGGGCACAGGTAGGGCTCACCCAGACACAGGTAAATATTAATATACAATTATATATATACACAGCAGACACAGGTAGGGATTACTCAGACACAGGTAAATATTAATGTACAATGATACCTGCACAGTGGGCACATAGGGCTCACCAGACACAAGTAAACATTAATATACAATGATATATACACAGCAGGCACAGGTAGGGCTCACTCAGACACAGGTAAATATTAATATACAATGGTACATACACAGCGAGCACAGGTAGGGCTCAACCAGATACAGGTAAATATTAATATACAATGATATATACACATACACAGCAGGTACAGGCAGGGATCACCCAGACACAGATAAATATTAATATACAATCATATATACACAGGCACAGGTAGGACTCACCCAGACACAGCTAAATATTGATATACAATGTATATACACAGTGGGCACAGGTAGAGATCTCCCAGACACAGGTAAATATTAATATACAGTGATATATATATATATAGGGCAAACATAGGCAGGGATCACCCAGACACAGGTAAATGTTAATATTCAATTATATATACAGAGCAAGCACAGCCAGGGATAACCCAAACACAGGCAAATATTAATATGACAATTATACATACACAGCGGGCACAGGTAGGGATCACCCAGACACAAGCAAATATTAATATACAATGGTATATACACAGTGGGCATAGGTAGGGATCACCCAGACATAGGTAAATGTTAACATAATAAACAATTGAAGTCTACACAGCAGGTGCAGGTAGGGCTGACCCATGCACAGGTAAATATTAATATGCATTAGGAGATCAATACACACTGGGTGGTGGTGGAGATCACCCACAGGTAAATATTAATATACAACTGGAGGTTAATACACATTGATACAGGTAGATCACCTATATACAAGTAAAAATAATATACAATAGGAGGTCTTCACCCAGCAGGTACAGGTGGGGATCACCCACAGGTAAATATTAATATACAACAGGAGGTCATTACACACTTAGTGGTGGTGGGGATCACCCAGACACTAATAGGATGTCTTTACATGGTGGGTACATGTAGGGCTCACCCAGACACAGATAAATAATAATATACAATATGAAGTCTATACACAGTGCTTTGTTTTTGTTATCAGGTAAGTTCTCTAGGCAATTTTGTGCCTATTTTCAGACAGGGCCTGGTAGCCTTATATAGCAACTCAACACAACATAACCTGATGAATAAGAACAATACATACTAGACAGTGATTAAACTATGATATGGGCTAGTAAGTAGGGTACATCATACAAAAGGTGCTTGGCACCACAAGATAAGAATGGTGCAAGACAATATTTAAGAAAGAAACAGTAAACACAAGTCACAAAAGCATAGCAGTAGCAAGGAAGCAGACAGTGAAAGGAATAGTCATGAACAACAATATGTACAGTAAGCAGCTGCACTGCCATAAGGAAATTACAGGTAGGGATCACCCAGACAGAAGTCTGCACAAGCAGATAAGGATCACTCAGATACATCATATGCAATATGAGGCTACACAGTGGATACAGGTGGGAATCACCCAGACACAGGTACTTATCACTCAGATACATGTTAATAGTAATATACAGTATACACACTACATGTCTACATATTGGTTAGAGGTAAGGATCACCCAAACACATAATATACAATAGGAGATGTATACCTTCTATTGTATATTATGTGTCCTGGTGATCCCTATCTAACCAGTACTTATATTACTACTTAACTGCATCTGGGTGATAAGTACCTATAGTTGGGTGATCTCTACCTGTACCCACTCTGTAGACCTTCTATTATAAATGCTTCGTTTATATGTTATTGTTCATTAAGAAAAATATTTCAATTAAAGGAACTGACTGCAAAAAAGAACAATAGGTCTGTACAGAAACAAATAAACAGTAATGTACAATAGGCATACTGCAGGCCTAAATACTGATGAGAGGTGGGGAATCACCCAGACACATAATATGCTGTAAGAGTTCTATACAGCAGGTACAGGTAGGTATCACCCAAAGGCATAAGTAAATATCATCCAGCCACATGTACATATTAAGCTAGTTAGCAGATAATGATCACCCAGACGCACAATATAACATAGAAGGTCTATACATCAGGCCTAGGTAGGGATGACCTGGTAAAAGTTAATATGTGATATATACACTGCAGGTGCACACAGCTGGTACAAGGATCTCCCGGGACACATAATGCACAGTAGGAGGTCTGCACAGCCGGGATAGGTAGGCATCACACATACACAGGTAAATATATACTGCATGGATGCAGGTAGGAATTACCAGATACAGGTTAAAATAACATACAAAAGGAGGTGTTTACACAGCTGGTACATTTAGAGATCACTCAGACATATGTGCATATTAGTATAATACATAATATTGCAGGAATATAAACTACCGGGCTGGCCTCACCTGGATTCATATGGGTCCATTAAGTAGTGCTCATTTAGTGAGACAGGGGAACACAGGTGTGTTAGACTGTGTGTGTGTTGCGGGGGGGTGTTTCGAAGGACTGGGCACACCCTAGAGAACTGTCAGAACAGTTTCAACAATGATTCAGGAGCAATACGTTTTAATTCGGGAGCAAGCAAATCCGTGGGACTGGGGGCATGGTTCCTGCAACAGATTATAATGACTGGCATGCACTGCTTCTTTGTGATGAGAACATGTTTTTTAATCAAGTACAACAACATGAAAGCTGAAACTCAATATGAAAAATCGCATCAAAGTCCCTCACGCAAATCGGGGAATAAAGCTGCAGGCGTCATCAAGGACAGCATTGTATTCAAATGAAGGAGTGGGGTGCCCGCGGGCAGATCAGCGGGGGTGAGAACAAAGTCAGAACTGGTTGGGGAGGATTTCTGAAGCGAAACCAACTCCCAAAGACATTGTCTAGGGGTACAAAAATAAAACTTAATTCAGAAGCCAACCAACTCCCAAGGACATTGTCTAGGGGTACAGAAATAACACTTAATTCAGAACCGGGAGATCTGGATAGTCGATGTTTGTTTAGACAATGTAAAACTCACCATTAATATATTGAAAATAGGCACAAGCAAGTCACTTATAGACAAAATAATTCCTAAGTTTCCAGACTGCCAGATGACGACACGTTTCCTGCCCTATTAAAGACAATACACATTAAATGAGATAGATCCTTCCCTACATAGAAAGATGCATACCGCCCCAAAAAAAAAAAAAAAAACAGATAATTGATAAACCAAGCAGAATGCCGATTCAGTATAGTTAAGTCTCTGGTTTCTTTACTTACAGCTGGGATTTAACAAAACACGATTCTAACTTTTCCAATAAGAAAATATACATTTATTAAACCACAGACACCAATGCATATCGCTCTCCTTCCAATTATCTTCTCGGACTTCACAAAAAAAATATCTAAAAATACATATTGCCTGCTGCTGTGATTTCATGTTTCTATCTGAAAATGCACTTGTTTTATTACACTTTGTCCGTGTCTTTCAAGCTGCAAGATTTTATTATATTTCAGGACAATACACTACACTCTGCATTGTTTTATACTACACTGTGAGCTGAGGGCTGAGAATAATGTGAGCGTTAGTTGACAGTGCAAAGTTTAATGCTGCGAAATGCAGGGTTCTGCACCTGGGGGCCAAAAAACTCGACTCATAAATACACCGGGGGGAGGGAGACGCTGCAGGTTTCGAGAGGAGAGAAAGACCTCGGGGTGGTGGTGGATGTAAAAAAAAAACTCAGAGCAGTGTAGAAGGGCGGAACACAAGCAGATAAAATGCTGGGTTGCATAGCCAGGGGGATAACCTCAAGGAGTAGTGAGGTATTCCTTCCCCTGTACAATAGCCTGGTTAGGCCACACCTTGAACACAGAGTGCAGTTTTGGCCTTCCTACTTAAAGAATGCCACTGCCTTACTGGAAAGGGTACAGAGGACAGCGACCAGGATGGTACTGGGGCTAGGGGAAAGGCCCTATAAGGAGCGACTGGAAGAGCTTAACCGATATTCCTTGGAAGAGAGAAGAGATGGGGGATATGATAAAGGTCTTCAAGTATCTCAAGGGGACCAATAGGGTAAGCCTTAAGGGGGTCCTTCAGCTGAGGGAACCGGGGGCCACCAGGGGCCACCCCATGAAGCTGGATGGGGAGACTGAGGAGGCAAACAATGAGGCTGCACTTCACAGGAGAGTGGTGGAGCCTTGGAATGGCTGCCCAGGGAACTGGTGGCAGCTACTACTGAGAAGGAGTTCAAGAAGGACTGGGATAGGTGCAGGGGGAGGGTACATCCAGGGGCCCCACTGGGAATTAGGGGTCCTTGTTGGGAGGGAGGGCTAAAATCGGTACCCTGTATAGGCACTGACCATTGAGCAGACTCCATAGACCATAGGGCCTATTCTTCTGGCTTCATAGTATGTTAGTATGTTAATGCTGTAGACTGCAGGTACCATTAGGGCAGGACTGTTTATATCACTGACAACAGGTACCAGGGCAGGGCTGTCTATATCATTGACAGCAGGTACCAGGGCAGGGATGTCTATATCACTGACAACAGGTACCAGGGCACAGATGTCCATATCACTGTCAATATAAGGGCAGTGCTGCCTATATAACTAGCAACAGGTATCCAGGCAGGGCCGCTTATATCACTGGCAGCTGGTATCAGGACAGGTCTGCTTACATCATGGGCAGCAGGTAGATTGGCAGGGCTGCATATATCAGTGGCAACAGTTACCAGGGCAGAGTTGACTATATCACTAACCGCAGTAACAGGGTAGGGTTGCCTATAACAGTGGCAGCAGGTATCAGGGGGCTACCTAAATAATTCTGACTACCGGTGTATTGTTTCTCCTTGTAGGTGAAGATCTGGTTTCAGAACAAAAGATCCAAGTATAAGAAGATCATGAAACAAGGACCTAATGCACGGGACGAGGAACATCTGCATACTTCCTCCTCTTCCCTCTCGCCCAGCATCTCCGGGAACATCTCTCAGCTTTGGGACATGACGTTAGCCAGCAAAGCCTCCCACGTGGCACCAAGTAACTACCTGAACAATTTTGGACATTGGTACTCACCGCACCACCAAGACTCCATGTCGAGATCTCAAATGCTGTGACGGGGATGTCAGCCATTTCGGGTCAGCGCATCAACGTCTTGAAACTCAATAATGTTTCCACGCATTTAAGAGGCCTCATGGACCCATTTCCTGGTTGGGAGTGTGCCTTTTCTGAATAAGTGGCTATGCTCTGTGCTTTCTGTCCTTCCACCCACTCATCCCCACTTGCATGAACTTGAAAATCAGTCTGGACAGTGCCGGGATCTGGAGTCTGAACTCACTAAGGGCAACTTGGCAATACAATACAAATATGTCATGCCTTACTGGCACCTTGAGTTGCTGACGTAAAGGTGGAGACTTGACTCTTTAGCCCCTTGTTTTGAAATTACAGAATTGGGACCAGGAGTTCCTTCAACGTAAATATTCCTTCCATTCCTATTTGAGCATAGCTATTCAGATGTTTAGTAATGCCAAGCATCTGCACGATGTTCGTATTTGTTTGCCCTGCAAAGGCACACCTCTGTTTGATTACAAAAAGGGTTCTTGAAACCGTTTTTTCTCTAAAGGTCCGATAGGTCTGGAGACAGAAGTATCTTTGTTTACATAACAATGGAAATTTACATTTTTTAGTAACTTTTCTACTAAATTTTGGAAGATTGGTCAATCAGTGACCTGGAAACATTTTGTATATAGGATCACTGTATCCTATTTTATTTAACCTAATCAATTTTCAATTACGTTTTCTTGATTAAAAAAAACTATTTATAAAGAACATTTTGCTATTGTATTACTGAACTTTATAAATAAGTACAGGAAAAAAATTAAAATGTACGAAACTGTTTTTCTAAGGATGGAATTTATTGTCAGTAATTTGCACAAGTCTTTTGGGAATTCCTTTTTGCCAGGAGTCTTTTTTTATTTGTTAGCAAAACAAGTGAGGCCCCCTTTCCTTAATGTTGCATAGAAGGTTCTAGTGATATATTTGCAAGTAAGTCTTACCTTGGAAACATTCAGAGAGGACTGACTGGACAAAACAATTAAGCACAGAATAGGAGAAACACTTTTGAGAATACAGTACCTCTGCAGTTAATGGTAGTCAGGCCACATATTCCTAATCCATGCAGACTACTGGATTGTGTTCTCTTGTTTCTCCTCTGCATAACTTGCAGGATTCCATCTAAAAAAAAGATTTAGCAATTTCTCTACACATGGTGGTTATATTTCAGCTTTTATTTATTAAAAAAATGAAATAACTGCAGGTCACTTTTAAGTTGAGAGGTCCTGGGCCCTGTGGTATATGGTGGTGTGTGAATTAAGGAAGAACCTTAAAGAACTGGTGTACTGCCAGAAATTAATATTAACTTTCAAAAGTAACCAACTATTACATCATACATCTGACCTACATTTTCTTTTGCTTTTTACTAATTAGAAGATTGTCTACCTGACAGTACTTGATGTGATGTGTGGAAGGCTGCTGTACCTGGAGGCTGACATATCTATTCCTTCTCCTACACCATCAGCAGCATGACCTCACTGTCTGTGATATCACACCTGACCAAAAAAGAGCCAATCACCAGCTGCAAAATCCCTCTCTTATGATCTTACAGTAAGTCAGGACACAGCGCTTATTAACTATAAGCAGGAATACACCTACATATGTCAGTCTCCAGGTAATGTAATGCTTCTTACATCACACACTTCCAGGAAGACAACCTTCTAATCATTAAATAGAAAACGAAAAATGTGTCAGAAACAGAAAAGTAACAATAGGCTACTTTTACAAATAAATGCTATTTCTCCCTGCTATTTTTGGTTCAAGTCACTCTTTAAGTGGTATTAATAGAAATTAGTATTACAAAATTGCAGAATTTTATTTAAAATAGTTTTTCTTTAAAATGAACACATCCAGGTGTCCAGCATAGGTGGACTATGGACTTGAACCTTCACTGTTGTAGGGTCAGTAGCATCTAGTACTTTACTGGCAGTTAAAATGAATGAACTGCAAGGCTGCCCAGATTAATGAACACCCTGTGTACTTAAGTGTCACTGAACTTTCCAAGGGCAACCGCAGCTACATTAAGAAGCAAATGGAATACACTGTGGACACATTTTTGTGTCCACATATTGCTGTTGCTGTGGGTTTCTCAATATTTGAACGGTTTTTATTTTCAACAGTTAAGGCTAAGGGATTGTGGGACACTGTAGCCAGTTGGACTGTCTGGGCAAACCTTTGACAAATGCAGAAAGAAAATTATTTGGTAAATTATATTGGTGATATTAAAGAACTAGTGCATTGCCTAAAACTAGTATTATTTTTTAAAAGCAGTCAACCATTACCTTTTATTACTGAGGTACTTTTTCCTTTCCTTTATTTAAGTACAAGATTGTTTTCCTGATATTAGTAGGTGAAATGTGTTTGGACAGCTCTCTGCCTGGCAGCTGACATATCTGTCTCTGTTCTCCTCCTCCTCCACTGCATCATCAGCATTGTGACCTCACTCTACCTGTGACATCACGGCTGCTTAGGAACATCCACTCAGTGACTGCCAGGTCAGTCACCTGTGATGTCACTGAGATCACAATGCTGATGATGTAGTGGGGGGGGGGATAGTTAGATATATCAGCTGCCAGGCTAAGGGCCGTTCCATACATCCAGCGCAATATTATCACATACAAGACTTTCTAATGAGCTAAAGGAAAAAGAAAAAATACTTCAGAAATAGAAAGTTACAACTGACTATCTTAAAATTCATATTATTTTCCTGTCTGCTTGTTTTGGCTCCAATAGCTGTTTACAGGATATATCTATATCTATGTATAAAATAAGTGTGTGTGTGTATACACTTACAGACATAACTAGTGATACAGTTAGTTTCAAGATATCAAGATATCGCCTGTTAGGTACCAAGATATCACCACTTAGATACATTGCAACTGACCTACTGGTAAATGACCAACAGCAACAGGACACAAAACATTGCCTCATAACAATGCTACCTTGACAACCATTACTTCACACATTCTTCAGAGACATTCCATTCATAGAAACCAGCATGAAAACAGTGAATGAGAAAGGAAAACACTTGTTTACAGCTTTATTTATTTATTTATGAAACTTTCAGGTCATGTTGTATGCATCAAATATGAGATGTGCGAATGTATTACATTAGAAATATCTGCTTTCATTGTACATTACCTCTTGTGACCTCACTTGTGGTTTTGCCACTTGTAAGGTCAGAGGTCAAGTACAACTCAAGAAGATATTTCTGATATCTTATATATAATCTCTTTTAAATAAAATGATTAACGAGGTCCTGTCTGCTTTTTCTGGTGGTTGTTCAGGTGGTCAGTAAAGATTACATGACACTTCTCAAAAAGAGTAGGGAATTTCCCCAATGTCCTGGTTAAATTTCCACAGCAACCACCACCAACAGCTTAATCTGGTTAAATGTGCCAGTTTGCATCTGTTTAAGTACCACCACCCCCTTCCCCGAGGAAGAGGCTGACAATAGGCAGAGTTGCCTAGCCCTTCTTTCCTGGTGAAAAAAAAAAAATAAGTAAATAAAATATTTCATTTTTGTTGACTTGGAAAGGAGGGCAAGGCAATTCTGCTTATTTCCAACATCATCCATGGTGGGGGTGGGGGATAAAGATGGAATCTGAAACTGACCCAAGTTAAACTGTTGGTAGTATTTTTAGTGAACAGTGTAAATTTGGCCGGGGGGGTTCTCTTACGCTTTCTGAGGAGTGCCATGGGGTCTTTAACATTCACCTCAACAACCACCAGAACAGGCAGACAGGACCTCAGGTTAACATGTCTTTTAGAAGATGTCTCAGGAGGAGTACAGCACTCCCCACCCCCATGCTGCACTACAGTGTCAGTATTGGGATTTTATCCCAGGTTCCTGGTGTGGGGATAGAATCCACAACCTTCTGATCTTTCAGCCTCATACATGTGTGCCACCTGTTGAGCCAGTGACCTAATACATATTTATAGGGGATATGAAATGGCCTGACTGAATATATCATATTTATCTTCATGAGAGGCCAATGAGATCATGATATCTCAGCAATGGCAAAGCCATGAGTGAGGTATCTTGGTATCACTAGCCTCCAGTGAAGATAAATATATCTTTAGTCTGGCCGTAGCATCATTCTGTTGCTACAACCGCGTTTAGGCGGTTTTGAGGAAAAAGTGCAAATGTAAACTGTGCCCCTTTGTTCAGTGGTTCTGCATTAGAGGAAATGATGAATACAAAGCTTACAGTCAATGGCAATGGCAACCAAAAGATATCAGGGATCTCACATGTGAAGATATATTTCTGAGCATGCTCTGTGAGCAACTTCATATATCTTTGTAAGCTGGGTCATGATATCACTTTTAACTTGTTATTTATCAGCACACATGTGTTGTATAAAGATATATTATAGGAGTGTGGTTGCACCTCTATAGTTATGGTTCAGTCTTCATGTCTGTGTTAAACAAAAAAATTTGCACTTTAATAACATTGCAACCATTCAAGTGAGTTGCATGACATTTTGCATTCCCCATCAGGGAACAAATATCTCTTAATGTGGCAAGTTTCATTCCAGTCGGATGTGTGGGTACAGAGACATGGAGTGTCAAACATGTGAAAATTACCTTATGTGGTCAAATTTTTGCCACACTGCTGTGCAAAAACAGTTTGGAATTTTGGTCGGAAATTTTTAGGGTGGAGAGGTCTTGGGCTACAGATGTGTCTTTTGAAGATTTGGTGAAAAAATATTAATCCATTCCAAAGTTATTAAATTTCAAAGTTTCCCATTATTTCCTTTGGGACCAGTTAAATGTGAGCCTCAACAAAGGATTCTTTGTTGCAAATGGGAAATCTGTTTTCATGCTGCTGCCATCTTGTTTTCAGTTAGCAGTGACCGCAAAATTAAATTACTAAAAAAAACACAAGGCTTTACTAGAGAGCAGTAGTTGTGTGTATCTAATTAGGACCCATAGAATCCAATTCTGGGGGTAGTTTTTCGATAAGTCACTTAGAAATGTGTTTTTAACATGCCAAAATCCTTTTCTGTAAATTGGGAAAAAGGAATCACAAAACAGGATTCTTTTTTGCAATTTGCAAAAAAGGATTTCTCTTTTACCGCAAATTATGAAAAAGAAATCATGAAACAGGATCCATCTTCCCAATCTGTGAAAAGGGAATTTTAACAGAGCTGTTTCTTTGTCACTCCACAGTTACCAAGTGGTTTGTGCTTTTGGCCTGAAATGTGTAGGGTACTTGCCCCACAGATGTGCCTTTTTCTGGTTTGGTGAAAATATATTATTTTGCTCTGGAGTTCTTCGGGTTTAAATTTTGCTTCAGTTTCCATAGGATAACATTGTAATGTGAGGTGTACACAGTCATTTCTTTGTCACTCCGCTGTGAAGAAATGGTTTGCAATTTTGCTCTGAAATTTCCAGGGCACAAATGACTTGTCCCACCATTCTGCCTTTTGCTGGTTTCATCAAAATATATTAATTTGGTGTTGCGTTACACAGGTTTCACATTTCATTTATTTATTTATTTATTTATTTGCTTTTGTTAACAGGTAAGCACACTAGACAGCCAAGTGCTTACTTTCAGGTGTGACCCATGAGATTGCAAGGTACAGACAAGAACATCAGGCAATAAACATTACAGCAAGAGTCAGAAACAGTATAGTACATGCTTGGACAACAGTCATATGCTTTCAGCGTGAGGGCGGAACAGCAGTCAAATGCAGGATATACAAATAGGATTGGCCATACCCTCAGATGGGTATGGGTAAATAGGCATCACAAGTAAAACATTTTGTGGGCAAGAGACCAATAAAACATAGAATAGAATTACACTTGACATGAACAGTGAAGCAATGAAGGAACCATTTACAGATAATACAGCTGATAGCAACGAGCTAGCCAGTGGATATAGTGCATTTTGCTGTATTTTCTATAGGATAACATTGCAATGTGAGGTGTTTCTTTGGTGCTGCACACTACCCCGTCCTCCCACAGGCAAGTAAGGATACCACTACACTATCTCAAAAATTTTGCACAGATGCCATTATGGAGTGATTGGAGTGCAGGGCCCAGAGGGCCCAGTGCTCCAACAGGGAAACAGGGAGACAATTACAATATTTCAAAAATTATGGATGAATAGCACCTTGCACTCCCACATGCAAATATGAATACCATTATGGAGTGATGGGAGTGGAGGCCTTATGAATGGAGTGCAGCACAGGGCCCAGAGGGCAATGCACTCCCTCACACAAATATCCATAGTATTATGGAGTGACAGGCACTGTACTCCCACAGGGATATGAGGATACAATTACAATCTCTCAAAAATTATGGATGGATGGGAGTGCAGGGCCATCCCACAAGCAAATAAGGCTATGATTATACTATCTCAAAAGGTAAGGAAATTATTTTCATAAAAACTTCATTAATGCATCAGTTAGGGTTCCAGTGACAAAAGTTGGGAAATGTGCCATCAGGGTTTCCAACCCTAACACCCCAACCCCACCCTGCATGCAGCAACAGGTGTGGTGGGTGTGTCTTGGGGATGTCAACCCTAATGCTCACCCCATTCTCCTATACTGTACCTATCTCAGCTTATTTACTCATGCAATGGTGTGAGTGTTAGGGTTGACAGCCCCAAGGCACACACCCCCATGCCTGTTGCTGTGTTCAGGGTGGGGGCGGGGTGTTAGAGAAACCCTAACAGCACACTTCCCAACTTTTGTTGTTGGAACCCTAACTGATGCATTAACAAAGTTGTTTGTAAATAATAATGATATAATGTATATTGCAACAAAAATGATATGAGTACAGATATTGGTGTTTAAATGCAAAGCACAAAAAGTAAAACAACTAAAAATTAGAGCTGGAGATATCTGGAACCATGGCAAATTGGAGGTGTGGTGTTCCTCTGCATTTCAGTGATCACATGACACTGGGTTGGCATTATCTTAATATCAGCACTCTGTATACAAGCATTGTTGTGTCATTTAGGTTGTGTGAAAAGACAGTCAGTCAATCAATCACTCAAGTTTATTTTATACTGGAAAGAGTGTGAGCAAACATGCCCATTTTCACATTCGTCCTGGTTACAAAGTATCACAACATATACAGCAAAAGAAAAATACAAGGGCAGAAATAACCATATTTACAACAAATTTAAATAAAAATTAAGGCAGTCATACATATTGGTGAGGATGAGGGAGGTAGACAGTGGGAGGGGGAGGTAAGGATGAGACAGTAAACATAGAGCTGGGGGGAAGAGGCAAGGGGGGTGTGGATGGAGAAAAAGGAGGCAATGTGAGGGATGCCCTTAAGGGAGAGGAGCAGAAACTCACAACTACATTATGACACTTTCCTCAGGGAGCACTTACGAAAGTAACTCTCCAGGAGCACATTTTTTGTGGAGGCAATAAATAAGGGGATAGAGCCACAGGACTGGGTGCCAGGAGGCAGGTTGTTGTAAAGATTCACACCCTGAGAGCAGATGGAGTTTTGCGTGTGTGTGTGTGTGTCTGGTATGAAGGAAAGAAACCTCAAAAATTTGGCTGGTGCTCCCTCTGGTGCCACACTTGGGGGCAGATTTGGGAAAAAGGTCCAGAACACTTGGTGGCAATAAGTTAAGATTAACCTTGTGTATAAAAATAAGTGTTTTAAGTTGATCCCTTCCTTCCAGGGTAGCCACGAGAGAGGAGGGTAGAGGGAACAGTGATGGGTGGACCAGGGGAGGCCACTGACGAAACGCGCAATGTTGTTGTAAGAGGTTCTTAGTTTGGAGAAAAGAACAGACTGGGGGGTGGAGTAGACTATGGAGCTATATTCAAGAATGGGAAGGAGCAAGGAGCAGGCAAGCCGAGATCTCGAGGTGGGAAGAAGGAATTTTCTGATCCGGAATAGCAGTCCTAACCCTAACCTCATGTTTATTTTCTTGATAAGATTCATGATGTGTACATGGAAAGTGAGGTGTGGGTCAAGAACCAAGCCCAGATATTTAAACTATTCGACTTTATTGATACTGTTCTATAAAGGTCAGAGAGAGTAAGGTTTAATTCTTCTTTTTTTTTCTGGGGCCTGCATTGAGCATGTACTTAGTTATTTTAGAGTTCAGAGCTAGGTTTCTGTGAAACAACCAAGAGTGGAGCCTTAGGAAGTCAGTTTGCAGGTTAGAGAACACGGTGTTGGGGTTTTTATCACTGCAGTATAGAGCCACATCGTCTGCATAGAGAACTATCTTGGTGTTTTGAAATATTTTTGGGAGATTATTAATGAAGAGAGAGAGAAAAGCAGGGGGCCTAAAATAGAACCCTGCAGGATGCCACAATTAATTTGGTAGATATTTGAGAGTACCCCTTTTATGGTTGTCCTGTGAGATCTATTTGAGAGGTTACTGCCTGCCCAGCAAACTATATCCCAGGATATACGAAGGCAGGGGAGAGCATCTAGGAGGAGGCTGTGGTCTACCAAATCAAAAGCTTTGGTCAGATCTACAAATACTGACCCTGAGTACTGACCATGGTCGCTTGCTTTAGTAATATTTATTTATTTATTTATTTATTTATTGAAAATGTTTCACCAGGAAAGGCACACTGTTATATCACTGGTGAATCTGACTAAAGCCATTTCCATGCTGTGGCCAGCTCTGAAGCCATGCTGTGCTTCAGTGAGCAGATTATGTTCTTGAAGAAAAGAGGTTAGTTGTGAGTGAGCAACCTTCTTGATGATCTTGGAAAGAAGTGCCAGAAGTGAGATAAGGAGATAGTTCCCTACATAACTCCTGGACCCCGATTTGTATAGGGGTTGGCTCGTAGCTGTTTTCCAGATGCTACAGAAGGTGCTAGAACAGAGGGAACGGTTGAGGATGTTTGTCAGCGGTTTGGCCAACAGCAAAATACAGGGCTTCACAATTTTATAATCAATGCCACCATCACTGATGCAGGGCATAGGGTTGTTGATTCTGATGAGGCAGATGGTATCCGATGGCTTTAGAGCATGGAAGTAGAATTTAGGGTAGTTTTGGGGCTCACTGCAGGGATGGTTATTGGCAGGTGGGGGAGTTGAGAGACAGGGTCTTGGGTGGAAGGTTTGAACTTATTGAGATCACCAAAGAAAGAAAGAATTAAACTTGTTGGCCACTTTGCTGGGTTCATTTGTGAGCCTATCCCCTTGAAGCAGGGTAATGGGTTGCGAAGTCCTTGTTTTTTCTAGAAGAGAGTTTAATGTCCCCCAGAGCTTTCTGGGGTTGTTAGATTCGCCAAGTTGTTTGTTACGGAAATGGTCAATTTTAGCCTTTCTGCTGGCAGATTTGCACTTGTTTCTTAGTTCTTTATAAGTAGCAAGGAGGGAAAAATTGTGGTTATTGTTGTAGTGTTATCAAGCTTTGTCCCGGGCTCTCATGGGTTTAATGATGTCAGAAGAGACCCAATCATTTCTGTGTCCTCTGACCCAGATTTTCTTTAAGGGGGCAATTTTGTCACAGATACCAAGGAAGATGTTTGTGAAAATGGTGAAAATGGTGTCATGGTCATATGAACCATTTGTAAAGGCCCAGCTGTCCTGATAGAAAGCACTTTTTTAGCCTTTCAATGATGTCATTAGTCAGCCGCCTGGAAGAGATGAAATTAGGGGGATGTTTGGGGGATTTGAAAGACCAGAGGCAGGAGATGGCACAGTGGTCGTTGAGGCAGTCAGGTAGAGTGCCAACCTGAGAGACATGGGCTGGATTTGTGACAACAATCCAGTCGATCAGGGATTGTGTACCGGTCTTGTAGTTTGTCCTCATGGGGGTGGTGATAACTTGATGAAGCCGTGGCCCAAGATGCATACCTTAGCTGCATCAGATTTACTCGAGGTCAAGTTAAGGTTAAAATCCCGAGAAGTATCCATTCCCTGTTTAGGGGGAGGAAGTTCTTTGAGGTTAAGAGAGACTCAAGGTCCAAGAAAGGGGTGCTGGGGGGAAGGTAAGCAGTGGTGAGGGAAAGTATTTTGCTCTTACCTAGGAGAATGTTGATTGAGAGAACTTTCAGTCTTTCAAAAGCCACTTCTGAGGAGTATTCAGTAAAGGAGAACCTATTTGAGACATAAAACAGGCACCTGTCTCTCTTTTTGTTTCCAGGTCTTTCCTTATAGACAGCAGTGTAGCCTGGGAGGTCAATCTCCCTGGTAGAAATTGAGTCAGTGAACCATGTTTTGGAGAGTGCAATTACATCAAAATTATTATCGGCGACCCAAGCCTGAAACGCATTGAATGTGGCGGTGAGGCTTTGTATATTAAGGTGTACGATAGAAATACCATTTTTGTGGCAGGCAGGGTTGAGGGAGGGGCAGGGAGATCAGGGGTGGGGTGGATGCCACCAGTCATCAGTAGGAGGATTAGGATTCTGGCTAATATAAAGATAGGTGGCCAAGATTTGTGCAGCTGACAGCCTACCGTTTAGTTCAAGAGATTGTGGAATGTTTGAGTGGTATAAAGGGGTAGGCAAAGTAGAAATTGGAGAGATAAGAGGCATAGTAACAACAAGTGAGGGGAGGTAGACTGACCAGGACAGAGGGGATCCCTAAGAGTGGGGAGTATGGATGTGGAAAGGGGCTGTGGACCATGTATGAAGAAATTTGAGAGCGGGCCGAAGTGCAGAAGAAGGAGCAAGAGAAAGATGGGAAACATGCTTGTAGAGTGTCCAATGTGGGCCACTCACACAGCAGCTGCAGAGACTCGCTGGACCAGACCTGCACCTTGCTTCACAAGTGGCCCTGAAGACCACACACAAAGCAACTGCATAGGGATGCTCAGTGCGTTGGACCTGTAGCTTCGTTCATGAGTGGCCCCGTGGGTGACTTATGCAGCAGCTACACAGTAATCATCACTGTCAGACCTGTAGCTTGCTTTGCCAAATAAGGCCTTTTGTTTGTTTTCCGATTTAAAAAAAAGTCCAATCATAAAAATTATAACTGTTTAAAAATGCTGAACAAAATTCATCAACTGCCTGATGCTCTGATAACAAGATGCTGCACCAAAAAAAACATGAAACACAAAAAACAGAAAGATGTGCAAGACAAAAAACTCCAAAGAGTGGGAGATCAGTGCAAAAGTGGCTTTATTATATTACAAGCAAAAATAGAATATGCTGGCAAGAAAGCCCCAGTAACACAACTTGCTACTTATAGTGACTCCACGCCACAAGTAGTGGCATCCGTGCAGCCCAGCATAAACAAATCCAGAAAAGAACTCACAAAATGCCCAATGCTGTGATAACAAGATGCTGCACCAAAGAAACATGAAGCACAAAAACTAGAAGGGTGCGCAACACAAAATGTATTTATTTATTTTTGTTGACCAGGAAAGGACTAGACAATTCTGCCTGTTTTCAGTTTTGTCCCCAGGAGGGGGATACAGAAAACTGCGTACCCTCCTGGTTTTTGTTATAAAATGCTGAAGCCTGCACTTGAAAAGTCTAAGAAAAAAACAAACACTTTGTTTTGTTTTTTCGCAATTGATTTTCAATTCAATCAAGAATAAAAAAATGACAACTGTTGTACTTTCCCCTGCTCATGGCCAGAACCATGCCGGAATACAAAGACTATTTTTTTTTATTCATGATTTGCTGACACTGGGTGCCCAATCCCAGTGTTGGATACACTCCCAGTCTCCTTACTGACACTGGATGCATCATCCCAGTGTTTGAATAAACCCCCACCATCCTTATTGACACTGGGTTCCCCATCTCAGTGTCGGCTCACTAGATAGGTCAAGAACTGGTTACAGGACAGAAGCCAAAAGGTGGTGGTCAGTGGGGGAGTTCTTGGAAGCTAGGCTAGTGACCTGTGGGGTCAGAGCTTGGTGCTCAGTTCGCTGTTATTTAGCATCTTTAATAGTGATATGGCAGATGGGATCAGGGTAAAATCTGCCTGTTTGCAGATGACATGAAGTTCTATGAGAGGGTAGACACAGAGGAGGGGAGACAGGAACTAGGGGAAGGCCTGGCTGGGTAGAGAAGTGGTCTGGCATTTGGCAGCTGGAGTTCAATGCTAAAAAGTGCAAAGTGATGCACTTAGGGGCAAGGACCTCAGAGACCAAATACTGGCTGGCTACTGTGCAGGCCATCAAGTCGGATGAAGAAAAGGACCTGGAGGTTATCATCAAGAGTGAGCTGAGGCACTCACTGCAATGCAGCCATGTTGGGGTAGTGCAGGCTGCTGCTTGTGACAAGACAAACATTTACTTGGCTTCACACCCCCAGACAAAGACTCCAGGAAGATTGATGCCATGGCAAAAAAACAGTACATGGCATCTTCCTTGGGACTCAGGCAGGCAAATTATATGGCCTATACAGCCAGGTACCAGAAGTCCAGGTGGGACACTGTACTGGCACTGGCTAAACAGACCTCCCCCCAGCTAGCCAAGGAGCTGGAGGAGGTGGCTGCAGATGGGACTGAGTCATCAAAAGTACAGTTTCATGCTGCTGTGGGCTCTAATGATGTGTCATCAAGAGTCATGGCTACATCTGTGGTTCTTCGGAGAATGGCTTGGCTCAGATGTACTAGCCTCTCACAGGACACCCAGGCTAAGGCCATGGATTTTCCTGTAGTGGGTAATTCTCTATTTGGGGAGCAGACAGAGAATTACATGAAGAAAATGGATGAGTACAGGACCACCTACAGGAGTGCTCAGGCCAAGGAGAGGCAGGCAACTCCTCAAAGGCAGCAGTCTAGGGGTAGGGGCAGGCCTTTTCATAGGCCTTTTTACCAAGCACAGGCCTCTTCTCCCTTTTCACAGAGGGGGTTCTTCAGAGGGAGAGGCAGAAGGGGGATGAGCAGGGCTGCATCCACTACTCAGCCTAAGGCCTCTGCCAAGCAGACGGCCTGAGGGGTCTGCCCGGGTCAACTCTCCTATTCCAGTAGGGAGCAGGCTGGCTTACTTTGTCCAGGACTGGATGTCGATTACCTCAGACAAGTGGGTTCTGGAAGTAGTAAGCCAGGGACTGGTTCTCAGCTTCAAAAAATTTCCGAAGATGAGAGCCAGATCTTTTTCACCTGCAGGTCTCTCAGAAACCATTGCCCTAGAGGCAGAGGTTTCATCTCTTCTGGCCTTAAGAGCCATAGAGAGAGTTCCTACCCTACACAGGGGCAAAGGTCTGTACTCCAGGTACTTCCTTACCCCAAAAAAGACAGGGGACTGGCGACCCATCCTAGACCTAAAATACCTGAACAAACATCTTTTAAAATCAAAGTTCAAGACGGTAACTCTGGGAATAATTTTTCCCTCTCTAAGGCCAGGGGACTGGCTAGCCTCCATGGACCTCAAAGATGCCTATTTTCACATTCCCATCAGGTGCTCCCAGAGCCTTTCTTCCCCTGGAAAGGGCAAGAGTTCTTATAGAACTGGCCTCTTCCTTCAGCCTTCAGATGTCTCGACCAGCAAGGCATTTCCTCCAGCTCTTGGGCCATATGGCAGCTTCCATAGCAGTGGTCCAAGGGGCAAGATTCCAGATGAGGGACATTCAGTTCCATCTGAGAGCCTTTTGGTCCCAAAGGAAGGATTCCCTTACCAAACTGATTCCAGTGACTCGGACCCTGATCCAAGCCCTTCAATGGTGGCAGGATCAGGACAATTTAAGGCAAGGGGTCCCATTTGCCACTCAGTCTCATTCAGTGGTCCTTACCACGGATGCTTCCCTTCTGGGCTGGGGAGCCCATCTGGGGGCCCTCACTACCCAAGGACTGTGGTCCCCTCAGGAATCCCTTCTCCATATCAATCTCCTAGAACTCAGGGCAGTTTTTCTGGCCCTGCAAGCTTTCTCTCAGTCAATGCAGAACAAGGTGGTTCAAGTCAGAACAGACAATACCACCACCATGTGGTACATCAACAAGCAGGGAGGCACTCGGTCTACAGCCTTGTGCACAGAAGCCATGAAGTTGTGGTCTCTGGCTTATTCCCTGGAAACCTCTCTGATAGCAGTCCACCTTCCAGGGAAGGACAATGTGCTAGCAGATGCACTGAGCAGGATCTCACAGGGCCATCATGAATGGACCCTGGACCCTCTGGTCTTGAAGGTGATTTTTTCAAGGTGGGGCACTCCAGAGATAGATTTCTTTGCAGCTCCAGACAATTACCAACTTCCTCTCTTTTGTTGCAGACCCCCAGTCTTGGCCTCAGTCCCTCTGGATGCTCTGATTCTGAACTGGGAAGGGAAATTTCTGTATGCCTTCCCTTCCTTTCCTCTACTATTCAAAGTTTTAGTCAAGATAAGGTCACAACCTTGAAAAGTGATTCTGATTGCTCCAGACTAGGCCAGACAGCCTTGGTACCCCCTGTTGCTGTCCCTAGCAGTCCATCTTCCCCTGTCTCTTCCCAGGAATTACAACCTGTTAACCTCCTCTCAGGGCAGGATTTGGTACCCAAATCTTCAGTCTCTCAATCTCAAGGCATGGCTCTTGAAGAGTTAGAGTATGCAGATTTGCATCTGTCTCAGGGAGTTCTGGATATTCTCAAAGCCTATCGAAAGCCCGCCACTAGAAAAACCTATAACTCCAAATGGAAGAGATTCAGCATTTGGTGTTCCAAGAAACATGTTTCCCCAGACTCTGCTGAATTGCCTACAGTTCTGGATTATATGGTCCATCTGAATGGCTTAGGCCTCAGACCAGCTACTGTCAAGGAGCACTTGTCATCTGTTTCTGCTTTTCTGTCAGTGGGGATGTCTTCTTCACTATCATCTCATCCTGTGTTCTGTAAATTTTTTAAAGGATTACTTCATACCAATCCTCCCTTTAGAGACCCTGTCCCTGCCTGGGATTTAAATGTTTGCATTGCTCAACTTATGCAACCTCCCTTTGAACCTATGCCCTCAGCAGAGCTTAAGTACCTGACTTGGAAAACTGTGTTTTTAGTAGCCATTACCTCTGCCAGCCGTATCAGTGAATTACAAGCTCTGTCAGTGGAACCTGATTTTATCTCCTTTCATAGGGATAAAGTGGTCCTTAGAACCAATAGAAGGTTCTTGCCCAAAGTGGTTTCAGATTTCCACTTGAATCACTCTATGCCTCTCCCTGTTTTCTTCACCAATCATTCTTCTTCAGGAGAGAGGAGGCTACACAGTTTAGATGTTAAAAGGGTCCTTAGCTACTATTTAGAGCTTACCAAGGGTCACAGGTTTGATTCCCTCCAGTTGTTCCTCACTTATGGAGAAGTGGAAAAGGGCAAACCTGCCACCAAGAGAACTGTTGCCAGGTGGATTGTGTCTTGTATACAATTCTGCTATGGGAAACTAGGAAAAATTCCACCCTCAGGCCTGAGGGCTCACTTCACCAGAGGTACAGCTGCGTCCCTGGCTGCTGCCAGGGATATTCCTCTCTGAGAAATGTGTCAAGCAGCCACCTGGAAAACAGTCCATACCTTTACCAAGCATTACTCTCTGGATATCCAGGCTAGGAGTGATGCTCGGTTTGGCACAGCAGTACTTCAGAGCCTATTCCCAAAGTAGGTTTTGTCCCTCCTCCATGGAGGTACTGCTTGGTAGTCTGCAGTAGTCAGAATACAGCAAGACTTCATGTTGTTTGAAGAAAAAATTACTCACCTTAGTAATTATGTTTCTTCTAATGGAGTTTTGCTGTATTCTGACCTCCCTCCCTGCCTCCCCTCTCAGAACCTATTTTTGGGAAGTAGGTGGGCAGGTGCAGTGTTGCACCTCAGGGGTGCTCCTTTTAAACCCTCTTCTTTTTGTTTGGGTGTTTGTTTTATTATTATTCTTATTTGGGTTGGTTTTTGGTTTTGGGTTTCTTGATTTGAGTCTTCCTTTGGGAATCCAAAACTTTTTGTTGCCAGTTGGCTTGAAAACTTTATAATTTCCACATAGGATAGTTAGTGAGTTTTTGCTTGTAAGAATCTGACGGTTGGATTTCAAAGGGCTCCAGACAGAGACCTCAACCAAGCTCAAGCTCAGCATTCTATGCTCTGCATAGAAAGTTAACCCTTTGTTCTCCGGGGCAGTTTAAAGGCTGGGGCTAACTGCAATAGTCAGAATACAGCCAGACTCCATTAGAAGAAACATAATTACTAAGGTAAGTAGTTTTTTCTTCTCCCTTCCTCCCAACCCACGCTGCCACCCTTTTAAATAGCCATTATGGGCTGGTAATGGGAGGGGTTCTCCTGAGGTGGAAAATCAAGACTTCTACATTAATAAAACTGTATTATTCTGGGGCAAGTAAGGAAAATCATGGAGATGCAAGTGGGGCTGTAATAGTACAGGCAGCTGGGGGGTGAAACAGAGCTAAGATGCACTATATGATTGCTACAGAATAATATTATAGGAACTGAGGGGTAAAACAGTGCTAAGCATACTTTATGAATGCTGTGCAAACTGTTAGAATTTATTAGAACTGGTTAGATGCTAAATGCTGTGGTAAGCTGTTAGTATCTCTTAGAACTGTTTAGTTGCTAAAGTCTTTACCTAGATTAGGAAGTAGTTACAAGGGCTGTGTTGTATCTGTTCAACTGTAAGGGGCTGTAAGCCTTGATCTTAGACCACCCCAGTATGGCTACTTGGAGAAGGGTTGATGGGGTATTACCCCAGGGGAAGAGACCAGGCCAAGGGGGGAGTCCAAATTTTTATGGACAAGGACAACTGGGGGGCCTCTAGCCAACAGGGCTGGCAAATTTGGAAGGAGTATAGGCTGCACAGGCTGTGGGGAGGTGATAATACTAAATTGTTGCTCCTGCCCTGTGTCCCCTCCCCTCTGCCTGTGTGAGAAGGCCAGGGCCTTCCCTTCCCACCCCCAACAAGTTTAAACCCCACCTCGAGTGGATGAACTCAGCCAGTCTCAGCTGCAGGACCTATTTTTCCTCAATGCTAAGGTGTAGCCTGTCCTAGCGAACAGATCCTTGTCCTTCCAGGTTGCTCCCCATTCCCCTACCTACCCATGTCCCCTGGTCTCGCATCACCTGCAGAACCAACATTTATATCCTGTATCTTCTGCTTGTTTTCTACACCATCCTTACTGGCAGTGGGTGCCCCATCCCAGTGTTGGATACACCCCCACCATCCTTGCTAACACTGGGTTCCCCATCTCAGTGTTGGATACACCCCCACACTCCTTACTGACACTGGGTGCCCAATCCTAGTGTTGGATACAACCCCACCCTCCCTATTGATACCAGGTGCCCAATCCAGGTGTTGGATACACCCCAACCTCCCTATTGACCTCAGGTGCCCAATCCAGCTGTTGGATACACCCCCACCCTCCCTATTGACACTGGGAGCTCTTTCCAGTGTTGAATACACTCCCACCCTCCCTACTGACACCAGCTGCCCCATCCTAGTGTTGGAAACACCCCCATCCTACTTACGGACAGCAGGTGCCCAATCCCAGTTTTGGGTACACCCCCCACCCTCTTTACTGACACTGGGTGTCCTGTCCCAGTGTTGGATACACCCCTACCCTCCTTGCTGACACTGGATGCCCAATATCAGTATTTTGATACACCGTCACCCTCTTTACTGCCACTGCATGTGCCACCCAGGGTTAGATAACCCCACTCTCCTTACTTACACTTGGTGCCCCATTCTAGTGTTGAATACACCCCCATGCACCTCACTGACACTGGGTGCCCAACCCTAATGTCATGTATATTTTGTTAATCAAAAATAAACATTTGTGGCCACAAGGTGCTCAACACCGGTTGCATGCTTACACCCCCTCTGCAACTGTAACTATCACTACCTCACCCTCACCACTCTCGGCACCCCTGCACACTCCTCTCCCCACCACCTCCCCTGTACATACTTGATCTTGATCCCATGGTGTGTGAGCAGCACAGCCCTCCCTCCACATGAGCCAATTGTTGTCATGTACTTCTCTACTGATCTTAACCTGCAAATAGAAAAAAATAAGTTGCAAAACAATCCCCCACCCTCTCTCATAATCTGGCACCCATGCCATCCTTCCCCCACACTTAAGTAAGTCCCCCCAGTAACAGAATTCCCCACACAACCCCTGCCCAGCCCTCCTCCAACAAATTAACCCCTCACCTTCAGACACACTTGGAACATATGCCACCATCCTCCCCCATGGCTAACTTGGTACATACCGTAAGATCATTCCAACAGTGGGCAGTTGGCTCAGACCTCTACCTGAGCCAGTCAGTGTGTTCTGCTCCACCATCGACCACTGGCTGCATACCTAAAATAAAACAAAAAAGTGGAAAAAAAAATTCTGCTCATGAGCAGGGACCTGGGTCTTGTTTTGTTTGTTTGTTTTGCAAGAAAAAGTTAAAGTTGGTGTCCCCAAATACATATTTTAGGGCCAAATTCAAATCCTAAACATATGGGATCATGGGGGAAGGTGGTAAGCACCCTAACCCTCAAATCTGAAAATAAAATTAAAAAAAGGTATTGGTAATTGAGATAAACATCCCAAACATCTATGTACTGTGTATGTTCAGGGACTTATGTTATTTTTTCTTTACTTTTTTTTTTTTTTTTTTTAGTATCACCCATAGCTTAATTATTTTTAAATAATTTTAAGACCAAATTTTGGGGATGGGCTACTTACCACAATACTGCCCTATGACCACTCACATGCCAAAATTCAGACCTAATGGATGGGTCTGCTGTTTTGTATAGGGCTCACAGGGCCCTGCACAAAGCAAGCTGCAGATCCACTGCCTTATCCAATGGCTCTGGCCCTTCATGTAGGGCCTACAGGGCCTTGCACAAAGCAAGTTGCATGTCCAATGGGTCTGCTGTGTCATGTATGCCTGTCTGCCCTGCACAAAGCAAGCTACAGGTCTGGCACCATACCTAGTGGGTTTGCTGTGTCACATAGAGCCTGCAGGACCCTGTACAAAGCAAGGTACATGTCCAATTTTATTTAAGAGTTTCACCAGGAAGGCGTACTGAGCATAAATTGCTCACTTCCAGATGTGTCCCTGGGGGAAAGAGGTAGAGGAGCTGGCATTGCACAGTACAGGTACAATAACTAAGCACAGAGTAAAGGTGTGATGCATTACAGTTACAAAAAACATAGGGTACGTAAAAGTGCAGTGAGAACAATTCTTGTACATATAGGTGGTACAGGATTCATAGAGCAGCAGCTGACATGACTGATTGTGAGTACAGATAATAATGTAATTGAGAGACGCAAACAGGTCAAGCAGTTAGAAGATGTAAATATAAAGTTAGGACAAGTAGCCTACAAGAACAATACAAAGAGGAATCTTGAAGGGGGATGAGACAAAGCTGCAGCCAAAGTGCAGGTGCAAGACCCCGGGTGGGGGGGGACTTGGAGCAAGACATTACAGACAGTTGCAGACTGGGGAGATGAAATCATGTAGTAGGTAGAAAAGGGATTGGGGTGAAAGCACAGTGGATGAATGAGGGGCAGGCATTCCACAGCTTAGGGCCATGATATGAGAAGGTGGTCTGGCCAGCACCAGTGGACCTGGGAAGAAGGACTAGGCTTTGGAGACTAGTATTACAAAGGGAGTAGGAGGATGAGGGTATGGATAAAATGGACGTGAGGTAAGAGGGAAGGATCCCGAACCAGAATTTTTTTTTTTTTTACCAGAAGAGACACACTAAGCTGAAAGTTTATTTACAGGTGTGACCTGGGAACACAAGGAAGTTAAGTGACTTGCTCAGGGTCACACAGTATGCAAGTGGGAGCTGTGGGATTCAAACCCAGGTCTCCAGGTTTGCAGCTCAGAGCCTTAAACCACTGCGCTATACTGCCTCCTTGGCTATAAAGCTAGCGCAGTGAGCAAGATGCCTCTCCTCAAGGGTTGGGAAAGAGAGGATTTTGTAGAGGTCTGCTGTGTCATGTAGACCTGTGCAAAGCAAGCTGCAGGTCTAGCACCATGGCAAATGGGTCTGTTTTATCTTGTAGGGCCAGCAGAGTCCTGCACAAAGCAAGCTACATACCCAATGGGTATGTTCTGTCATGTAGGCCTTTGCAAAGCAAGCTACAATGCTGGCATCATGCTCAATGGGTCTGTCACTTCATGTAGGGCCTGCAAAGCCCTGCACAAAGCAAGCTACATGCTCAGAAGGTCTGCTGTGTCATGTAGACTTGTGTAAACAAGCTACAGGTCTAGCACCATGCCCAATGGGTTGCTGTGTTATACAGGGTCTGCATGGCTCTGTGAAAAGAAAGCTACATTCCCAATGAGTCTGCTGTGTCACATAAGGCCTGCAGGGCCCTGCATAGAGCAACCTACATGCCCAATGGAGCTGCTGCTTCACAAAGAGCCTGCAGGGCTCTGCATAAAGCAAGCCACATGCCCAATAGGGCTGCTGCTTCATGTAGGACCTGCAGGGGCCCTACACAAGGCAAATTATGTGCTCAGTTGATCTGCTGCATCACCTAGGGCCTTCAGAGCCCTGCACAATGCAGGCTACATGCCCAGTGGGTCTGCTGCTTCACATAGTGCCTGCAGGGCCCTGTACAAAGCAAGCTACATGTAAAATGTGTCTGTTGTCCTGTGTGAAGCAAGCTACAGGTCCAGACCAGTGCTATGCCTGACAGGTCTAGAGCTTCATGCAGAGTCCTGCAGGAAGAAAGCTAAATGTGTCAGTTGTTAAATAGCTTTTTAAAAAGTAAGGGTATAAATTGCAAAACTCTATGCTAATGTGTTTGTTAAGATAAAAGTACACAAATTAGGGGAATCAGAAGACTGGGGAAAAAGTCATAGAGTCTTAGTGAGTTTGTGGTGTGCTGCTTCTCAGGGCCTGAACAATCACAAAACACAGTATTGACAACACAGTATTGACATTACCCTGATGTCAGCACTGTATTGTCATGCAAAGTACAATACTGACACAGTAATGCTTGTATAGAGAGTGCCACAATTAGGGTAATTCAGGACAGTGCATAAGGCAAGCTACAGGTCCAGCACCATGCCTGATCTGTCTGCTGCAAGGAGAAAGCTAAAGTTATCACATTGTCATATAACATTGGTAAAAGTGAGGAAATAAATTGCAAAACACAATCTTAATGTATCTGTTAGAGTTAAAGTGCAAAAAGTAGGGAAATCAGAAGTTAGGGGAGAAAGTCCCTGGAGTTTTAATGAATCTGTGGTGTGCTGTTCCTTGGGGTCTGAACGATCACACAATGCAGCGGGTCTAAGTACAGTCCTCTGTGTCTGCACTTAGTCCTGGGAGGACAGCAGGAGCAGCAAACAAAAGACCAGAGCTTATAAAAATTCTAACATGCACTGCAGGCTACTGAATCTCTATTGCTGCAGCCCTCCTCTGATGTCAGCTGCAGAGCATGCTGGGATTTCTGGTTACAACAAATGTCATCTTGGAACTCAGCTAAATCAATCTGATTCAATCTACAATACAGCAGGAAACAGTAAGTAAAAAAAAATGTTTTCATACACATAGTGCATATTGAGACCAGCCCCACACTTGGGTATGAGGCTCTTAGTGCTGACTGTTCCCCTTTAACTCTGATCAAGCTGACACAGGTCGAGAAGCCTGCCACCAGTACCCCATCAACCCAAACTTTAATCAAGCCAGTGGTAGCAGCCCATACCCACTGGTACCCCCTCCCACCTGCCTCAACACTAATGAAGTTGGTGTGGGTGCCCAGCCTTGCCATCAGTACTCCACCCACCCAAAAGTTCATCAGGCCAGCAGCAGGATCCCAAACCCACTACCAGTACCCCATCCCTCCCACCTGATCACTAATGAAGCCAGTGTAGGTGCCCAACCCTGCTGCCGGTATTTTGCCAATCCAAACTCTAATCAAGTCAGCATCAAGAGCAAACTCACTATCATCACTCCCTCCCACCTGCCTGAATACCAATGAAGCTGGAAGCAGGTACCCTACACCACTGCTGATACCCACCCAGACCCCAACAGGTCAAAAACTCTTTCCCCAATCAATGGTCTTATTTCCCTGCACACCCTCTTCTCTACACCCATCCCATATGATTACAAAAAAATCCTCACCCACCCTCTAGCACCTATACCAGCCTCCTCCCCCGTTCCCAGTACAGTCCCCATCATAATTCCTTAATGTTCCTTGTTGCGATTATTAAATGTCTCATGGCATGATACCTCTATTTGCTTCAGAAAGGTTTGTGGTAATAATGTTAAATAACTACATAGTCCAGCAGTAGGTGTGGCTAACCTTTAGTGTCATGGTTTTTAACCTGGTGTGTCATTCACAGTTGTGGGTATTTCATGTACCCAGTAAAGGAAATTTACCTTTATTATTAACATAAGAACTTATGAATTCGCCGGCAGAAGGGGACCTCTTGATCCATCTAGTCTGCCCAGAATACCTAACCCCCAACTATTTCCTTTTTTGTGCGTAGTGTTTATCCCATGCAAGTTTGAATTCCCTTACATCTTTTGAGTCTACTACCTCTTGCGGTAGGCTATTCCAAGGGCTGACCACCCTCTGAAAAAGTACTTTCTTGACTAAACTGTTTGCCAGGCCTGGACACCTCATGTTCAGGAATACCATATAACATGATGGTAGCAAACTCCAGAATAGGAAACAGACATGACTAGCAACAATTTTTCTAGCATGCTTAGCATAAAAAACGAAAAAAGATTATGTTTGGCAGTGTGCACCTAGTTTGTAGTCTACAGTCATGGCGATGTGTTCTATGTGCACATCAAAGTGTAAACTTAGGTCCAAATACATACTCAATTATTTATAACTCTCAGCATTTTCCAAAGTGGAGACTTCAGTAATCTGAAAATCCAGGGTATTACCTTGTCTTTTTATGCATGGGTTTGAAGCCAAATCATAAAAGGTCATGTTTGCTTATCCAGTTCTGGAGGTCAGTAAAAACCTATTGAAATGTATCCTGTATCTGCGCAAAACAAGGTTTAATGGTATCTCAGGGTTTTGGAAATAAATATAAACCACAGGAAGAAAGATTATTTTTGTCACTATAATCCTGAGATAGAATTGGACCTTTATTTTGTAGGGTCAGGGTGTATTTTATTGGTTGTATGGTCCTTATGCCACATCTCATAATCCTTCAGTGCATATATCACATGCCATAATCCTTTAGTGATTACATCACATCTCATTATCTTTCAGTGATTACATCCCGTCTCATCACTGTTCAGTGCTTATAGCACAAGTCATAATATTTTAGTGCTTACATCACAGCTCTTGTCGAAACCAGCCACAAAATGGCAGCCAAAGGGGAACTGCTACTAATGGGTGACTTCAACCTGCCTGAGGTATTGTAGCACTCAGACTACAAGTACAACAAGGGGCAGGGACTTCATGACTGCCCTGAATGGGACAAACTTAAGACAGCTTGTAGCAGAACCAACCCACGAGGAGGCTATACTGGATTTGGTCCTGACTAACAGGAACAGGATCATAGATGTGGAGGTGGGCAGTCCCTTTTGTACCAGCGACCACAGAACAGTGTGGTTTAAGGTACCTACAGTGGAGGAGGCAAGTCATACAAGGATAAAGGTTCTAGATTTCAGCAAGGCTAACTTTAAGGAGATGGGTAGAAATATGTATCGAGCCCTAGCAGCAGAAGGTACAGGGGAGATGTGGAAAAACAGTGGTCTAGACTCAAGCGAGTCATAACAGAAGTAACAGGTCACTGTGTCAAAATGCATAGCAAGTGTAAAAGAAAGAAAAGGCCATTATGGTTCTTGAAGGTAGTGGCCAATAAATCAAGGGAAAAGAAAAGAGCCTTCAGAAGATAGAAGGAAACAATAGGATAAGGACAGAGAACAATATCTGGAGAAGCAGAGGGAATCTGGGAAAATAATTAGAAGGGCTAAAGCACAGACAGAGGAAGGTATAGCCCAGGCTATTAAGAAAGGCAACAAGACCTTCTTTAGATACAGTAGCCAGAGGAAAAAGACCAGAAATGGGATTGTTAAGCTGAGGAAGGAAGGAGGAGAAAGGGTAGAGGATGACCTAGAAAAGGCTGAGATACTGAACAAGTACTTTTGCTCAGTATTCATCAGAGAAGGAGAGGGTGAGGGATTGAGACTCAGTAAGAGAGGTATTCAGGGGTGGGAGGTAGACATCTGCCCAGTCACAGTGCAAAGAGTGCTAGAAGAACTCTGGAAAATAAAAGCAGATAAGGTAATGGGGCCAGATGGGATCCACCCCAGAGTACTAAAGGAACTCAGGAAAGTGCTGGAAGAACCACTGGCTGCCCTTTTCAGTGTATCACTAGAGACAGGAGAGGCACCTGAGGACTGGAGGAGGGCAGATGTGGCCCCTTTCCACAAGAGTGGAAGCAGAGAGGAGACAGGCAATTACAGGCCTGTAAGCCTGACCTCAGTAGTGGAGAAACTAATGGAGTCCTTACTTAGGGAGAGGACTGTGAAGTTTCTGGAGGATAGCGGGCAAAGGATCCAAGGCAGCATGGATTCTCAGTGGGAAGGTCCTGTCATGCAAATCTTATACATTTCTTTGACTGGGTAACTAGGGTGGTAGATCAAGCAGGGGCAGTGGATGTAGCCTACCTGGATTTCACCAAGGCATTTGACACTGTCCCACACAAGAGATTGCTAAATAAATTGGAAAGCCTGAGAGTGGGTCCTACAGTAGTAAAGTGGGTTGGCAACTGGCTATGGGACAGGACTCAGAGGGTGGTTGTAAACAGCATGAAATCTGAGGCGGGGGAAGTGACTAGCAGGGTGCCACGGGGGTCAGTGCTGGGCCAGTCCCATTCTATGTCTTCATTAGCAACACTACAGAGTATCTGGAGGGAAGGGTATGCCTCTTCGCAGATGGCACCAAGATCTGCAACAGAGTGGACACACTGGAGGGGGTGAAAAAAAGGAGAAAGGATCTAAGCCTATTAGAGGAGTGGTTGTGTGTCTGGCAGTTGAGTTTCAATGCTAAAAAGTGCAAGATCATGCACCTGGATCACAGGGATCCAAGGGAGGAGTACAGGATGGGTGGGGAAATTCTCGCCACCACAAGTCAGGAAAGAGACCTGGGGGTTATCATATCTGACAACCTGAAGGTGACCAGACAGTGTGAAAAAGCAGTGGGGAGAGCAAACAGAATGTTGGGGTGCATAGGGAGGGGCATAACAAGCAGGAGGAAAGAGGTGGTGATGCCACTGTACAGATTACTGGTGAGGTCTCAGCTGGAGCACTGTGTCTAGTTCTGAAGACCACATCTCTGGAAGGCCATTGACAAAATAAAGGCAGTCCAAAGAAAAGTAATGAAGATGGTACATGGACTGCACCAGAAGCCCTACAAGGAAAGACTTAAGGATCTCAATATCTATTCACTGGAGGAAAGAAGGGAGAGGGGAGATATGATAGACATTCAAGTACCTCAGGGGAATAAACAGGGTACAGGTGGAAAGCATATTTCTGAGAAAACTGCACAAGAACAAGGGGGCATGCTATGAGGCTGAAGGGTGGAGGGCTCACGGGTAATGTTAGGAAGTACTTTTTCATGGAGAGGGTCGTGGAGCCATGGAACAGCCTTCCAGCAGAAGTGGTGAGTACAAAAACAATAAAGGGGTTCAAGAGTGCATGGGATAGAGATAAGGGTACCCTGGGGATGTGCAGAGCAGGAGAGCCACAGACCAAATAGGATCTGGGGCTGCAGCAGTGAGTAGGGATATGGACAGACCAGGTGGGCCGTTTGGTCCTTATCTGCCACCAAGTTCTATGTTTCTATGTTTCATGATCTTTCAGTGATTAAATCACATGTCATAGTCTTTCAGTGCTTACATCACATCTCATAATACTTCAGTAATTACATCACATCTCTTAATCCTTCAGTGCTTACAACACATCTCATCCTTGTTCAGTGCTGACATCACACCTCACAAATGTTCAGTGCTTTCAACATGTCATAATCGTTCAGGCATTACATCACATCTCATCATTGTTCAGTGCTTACATCACATCTCATAATACTTCAGTGATTACATCTCATCTCACAGTTCTTCAGTACTTACATCACATTCCATAATCCTACAGTGCTTATATGAGATTCCATATTTCAGTGACATAACATTCCATAATCCTTCCTTGCTTGCGTCCCATCCCATCACTGTTTAATGCTTTCATCACATCTCATAATCCTTCAGTATTTACTAAACACTGAACAAAATAATTTCATTTGTTGTATATAACATAGATAGTATAGTTTACCATTGTATATGCTGCATTTGGGTATCCAGTTACTTTATCCTTAGACTTCCCTTAAGGGACAGGAACATCTCTGCTCCAATTTGTTTCCATTTCATTGGCACACGTACTGTATTTCATATGTCCCTCATTTGGGAGTCAGTTTGGTCTATTACTGTTGTGCAGAGTGGGGAACACAGAACACCAGGTTTGAATCCCACCACCTCGACCTAATCACTGTATGGCCCTGAGCAAGTCATATAACCTCCCTGTAATCTCTCTGCAATCTATCCCTGTGATGTTTAATCTCCCTGTGTGCCTGAGGTAGCAGCAGCATTCTCTCCTTTCTCCTCCTGTGTTGTAAAGCACTTCAAGATACAGTTTTTAGGAAAGGTGCTAAAAAACAAAATTCATATTCAAAGCAGTTGATCTTTATATAATACAACAAGCAGTGGTCTGCTCCTGTCAGTGAAAGCTACAACAATATAATACGTATTTTGAGCAGCTGCAAACAAATATTTGTTGATTCAGTTATTAATATGGTGCACTCCTACGTTTTAATGAACACATAATTGGCTTGTAATGAAACTGATGAGCCTGAAAACTTTTTTTCCAGTAAATTTTGACTTAGTGGCTTTGAAACAGGCCTCCCATTTTAGAATACATTTTTAAAACTCAATTGTATAGAGGAACACTGCAATTTCCTTTAAAGTCTTGTCCTGTCATTTTTCCATTTATGTGAATTACTGAGACATTTAAAAAATAACCCCTTGGTAGTAGGGGTATATGTGGAAATAAACATATCACCACTCTGATAAATATCAAGTCTGAGGTGTTTACTTAGAGGAAAAACAGTTCCTCCAGAGTTATCCTGCAGCTGTTGGACAGGGCAGGTTATTATTTCTATTGAATTACAAGTTCTTTCTTTTTTAAAACCTTATTAGTTGATGCATTTTACAGCTGTTTGAGAATCACCCACTCCCCTATTCTGAAAGGGCTTAAAGTTGGCCACCTGTGAGTATCATATGCCATGTTGCTGATCAAGTAATCAGAACTCCAAAACAGATTACATTATGATTAAAAGAAACCCACTGTACAGTTGTGTGGAAATTGCCTTTGCGTTCTGATTGGTTAAAGAGTCCTGTTCTAGCATAATTATGCTTCAACTGTAGCATTCTCCTTTAGGTACAAAACCCATTGTAGACACACTGCTGAATCCCACCAGTCACTTAGGCCCTGTCCACACTACAGTGCTTTTGGACCATTTTGAAAACCGTTTTGTATAACGGTTTTCAGAACGGTCGTCTCTCCGTCCACACTGCAGCCGACTTTGGAGGATGCCCCTCGGAGTTCCCAGACATACTTGTGGCAGTCCTGCAGGCACCCAATGCATGCCGGGATATTTGAGAACGGTCATGTTAACCAATCGGGCTAAAAATAGCACCGATCAAGTCAGGATCCCATCATGAGTACGGGGATGTAAGTAACATTATCCCATGTTCTTTCAGGAGGTAAACATTTGCCAAGACAGCCCATGGAAGTTGCCCTAAACCACTTTACAGTATGGTGCGCATCCACACCACTGTTAAAACGGTCTAAGGCAACTGTGTTGGGCTGCAACCGTGCTCAAAACTTGCTCTGATCAGGTTTTGAGTATGGTTTCTTAAACCGGTTCAGAGCACGAATAAAGCATGCTGTAGTGTGCATGCAAACCATGTCTGCAGGTTTTGTAATGTTATAGACCAACTCTAACATTACAAAACCCCTAGTGTGGACAGGGCCTTACTCTGTTGCCTTGAGAAAGTCTCTCAGTCTCTCTCTCTCTCTCTCTCTCTCTCTCTGTCTCTCTCTCCCGCTTTCCCCAACCTCCCACAATTACAATTTTGAAATGGTAACAGAAATTCTGTACTATGACTGGTGGAATCCAGTCACAAGACCCTACAGCTATAATAACATATTTATTTAGAATGTGTGATCAGGGAAAAACTTGATGAGACAATACCATCTTGTTTCCACAAGTGTTCTGGACCAAAGCAACCAGGAGCAGTAGATACATTTTGTGCAGAAAACCAACATATGAGCTGATGAGCTACACAATACCAAGCTGTTTTAACACACTAAAATAAACATACAGCAGCCCCATACTGGACTACAGTTCCCCTATATACTCTCGTGTCTCCACCATCCTGTGGGCTAGACTATCACCTGCCTACAATAGTGCTTGTCACTTCGTGCTCTCCACCCCTTTCTCCACACATCCCTGTGACCTCTACAGCTCTATTGGCTGCCTCCCCCTACAAGGCCATTTCAAATTTACTCTAGGCTGCTTTGCAGACACCATCATCAGAAATAGTGCTGTCTCACCTCTCTCCAACCTCTGTAAGCCAAGTTCTTCATCTAGGTGCCTTTGATCCTCTGGTGTCCCTCCCCTTGAGGTGTCGTGAACCATGACCAAAATGGGTGGGAACACCCTATCAGTAGCAGTGCCCACATTTTGGAATGGGCTTCCTGCCCCCCTCAGATCTTCTAACACCCATCTCTCCTTTAAACGCCACCTCAAATCTTGACTACTAACCAACCACAGCTGCAACTGACCACCTAGATAGCTGCCCCTAACCGCCTGGTGTGTCATTCCCATTCTCACCTTCCCTGCACCTAGCTGGTTCCATCAAGCTTGGCCCTGCTGTATTCATAGGGGGGGACCATTGTTGTCTGCTCTATCCAAGGCAAAAGTTGTGCCATCTGGTACTACTCCCATTTGTGTTAATCCTCCTATCCTTACATCTCCCACCCCTTCCCCTCCTTCCCTCCCCTCTACTCCCCTTCTCTGGGGATCCCCCTACCACATCCAGGGGTGACTTCTCCGCTTATCTGTTTGTCATACTATTAATGAATAGTGCTTGTTATCTTTGCCATGTACTGTAAATAAGAATTTACTGTATTTTGAAACCTTGTATTTTGTATAATATTGTATTCTTGTTTTTGTTCTGTTGTTAACTGCCTACTGTTCTATGTACTGTGCTTATAGCTTACTTCAGTGCCATTGTATGTGGCCCGGGTCATGCCTGAAAATGATCCCTGACACCAGTGCATCTACTCAGTTACCAAAGTCACAAATAAATAAAATAAATAAACAGTGGCATTGTGCATAGCGAAACAGCAATATATTTGCACATAACCACATGGGACAGTTAAAATGCAATTTTTCTGTGTTTCTTGTAACATTTTTGCCTATTTTATAAGCATAATATCCCACCCCATAATCCCTTACACTTCCAGAGTGGCTAAAGGCACTGGGCTTTGCCTTGTGCCTCCTGACCTGTGTGTTATTTGTGTCCAGCTTGACTACTAAAACCATTCATGGCTTTTAATGCCTCTGGGATACAATGTATTTATTTATTTAATTTTGATAACTGGGTAGGCTCTCTGAGACCAGATGGTCCCTTTTTCAGTGACGAACAGGGGTTAATTACAGAGAGACATAAAGCAGTGACATATACATTATACAGTTAGTGAGCAACAACAGATACATCATACAGAGGAGTACAGAATTATTAGTCGACATATTTCTTGACATGAGAGGAGGCACAATTTACAGAGCAATAATGAAGCTATAATTTATAAACAGATTTTGTTTAGTTGCCATATTGGTCCTTGTAAGAACAGATTCAGAAGCAAATGGTTTGATACCTTTTATTGGACCAACTTAGATGTTACAAAAAGAACAGATAACTTCCAATTTAAACTGCTGTTATGGTTTAAATGAGTATTTTAAACCAATGAGAATTCTTTCTGTTTTTTGTTATGTATGATCTGGGTGTTAATAGTATGGGGTTTTCTAAATAACTGTCATAAGCTTCCACGGAAGGACTTGGTTGGTCTGAAAGCTTAGGCACTTTGTTCTTTTTATAACATCTAAGTTGGTCCAATAAAAGGTATCAAACCATTTGCTTCTGCAGCTATAATTTATACACAGTGTCAGTGGCTCAGTAGGTAGCACACTCACCTCTGAGGCCGGGAGATCAGAGGGCTGTGGGTTCAGTTCCCACATCTGGCACTTGGGTTAATATTCCAGTACTGACACTGTAGTGCATCATGAGAGGGGTGCTGCACTTCTGAGGTGCCGTCTTTCCGATGAGACATTAAACCGAGGTCCCATCTACCTGGATTGGTAGTAGTTCAGGTGGATGTTAAAGATCCCATGGCACCTATGGAAAAGAGTAGGGAAATTTCCCTGGTGTCCTGGCCAAATTTCCCTCATTCACTAAAAATACCACCAACAGCTTAATCTGGTTCAAGGTCAGTTGGCATTCATCTGTATCCCCTTCCACTGGGTTGTGCCTGAAAATAGGTAGGATTTGTCTAGTGCACTTACCTGGTCAACAAAAACTAAATAAATATAAATTCATGAGCTCACAGGTTGAGGCCTAGTATGCTAATTTTAACCATTTTCACTTGTAACAGCAGCATTGGTTAGATTTCAGCAGAAGGGATCTGAGCTCATTCTTGAATCTATTTATATATTTGTAATTCTTGCCCAGGAACAATATACTGTGTGGTGCAGGCACATCAGTATGGGGGTACATGAAGCTGTTTTATTAATATGGGGATATTGGCTAAGACACTGGAGGCCCCATCTTACAGTTAGTGCCACTGGACCTTTAACTTCCTCCTGGACAGATACCAGCGATGAGCAGAATGGACCTTGGGTTAACACTTCAACAGCAGAGCAGCCCCTAGTGCTGCACAAGTGTCAGTATTGGGCATTAATCCAACTTGCTGGTATTAGACTAGATCCCACAACTCTCAGATCTTCTAGCCCCAGATGCTAGCATGTTGCCTGAGCCTCTTGGTAAAAGTATCATATACAATCAAATAGCAAATGTGTTTGCCTCCCATACAAACAGAGCCTGCCAGAGGCGTCCTTGGTCCCAGTGGGTACTGGGGCTCCTAGACATTTCCCAACCCAGCCTGATCTAGTGCAAGTCCCATATCTTTTTTGAATCAAAAGTTTTTTTTATTTTTCAAAAGAAACAGAAAAGCGGTACATCATAATACATAAGACAGTAACAGACTAATGTTATTAACAATATTTACCACATTTTAAAACAACGTTCTTCTAGACATAAATACAAAAATAACCAATTGACTAGTACAATATAGTAAGAACTGCTGAGAACCTTATCGTACAGTTTGGGATGTAGCAGGATTACTTATCATTAACGCATTGAATAACATTAAGCTAAATAGTTAGGTGCATTTACCTGTTTAAGCACCATTTTTTTTATCAAAGAGAAAAAAGGAGACCAGGATCTCTCAAAAACATCTGACTTGTTAGCTGCAATATCTTTTGCAGTTAATAGTTTTGATTTTGATTTTCAAGTTTACATCACAACAATACATTTTTAGGATGGGTACAGATTCTAGTAATTACATACATATATCTGTGTAACATTATAATGAGTATTAAACAGGTTCATCATACTGAAGGTAAGAGCATGAGATCACAACAGAACTTCATCTCTGAGTTTAGTTAACATTTTGTATTATATGTATCAAGCACGTTCAACAATTCTCTTTACTTCACATAGTTGACATTGTCTCCTGCAGTGATCAAAGGGTGTCTTGTGGGTGTTACATATCTAGTGTGACAGATCTGACTTGACCACCTTTCCTGACTGTCCTGCAAAGTTATTGTATACGTTTCAGTCCTGCATGGTTAGCTGTGTTGTTTTCAGATTTACTCCTCTGTATCCTATCTGTTACTTAGTATCTCAGGTTTGAAGTGAGTTCTATCCTGGGTTCATTAAATATGTTCTGGCTTCTTAGTCTAAAATTCTAGCTACTACCTTAATCATCTACTAGTGTTATACTAATATATAAACCTAATAGTTGGACTGTGAAAGTGTGATTGTGTGATAGTGTGATAGTACCACACAGTAATCCGATAATCCACTAATGTTCTTCTGAATTTGTTATGTGTTTGTCATTTGCATATCATAAGTTTGTCTTGGGGTGGATTTGCTCTGCATTGAATAATTTTCAGTGTGACTTCTGCCATAGGTGCCTTGTCTGTATCTGAGTGTGTGTGTAGGTATATATAATCTATGTGCATGTATGTATGTATGTATGTATCCCCTTGGTCTGCATGGACAGATTTCTTCCAGTGATTTCTGGTTTTGGTTGGGTTTGGTAATGAGTAATGAGTAATTGGAGTCTATGTTGATAATCTGTGGTGGGTGAGTGCATGAGGAGATAAGCATGTAGGGATGTGTCTAAGTGTGTCCTGGTTTAGATCCTGTGGAGGGAGGGTGTGTGGATGTGGTAAGGATGTTGTACGTTATGTGATGGGCATTGGTGTTCTATTTTTTATTGATATCACCCAATCCCAGTCTGGGGGTGCAATATCTTTGTTTTGCAACTGCTTTTGAATACATGTATTTTATTTTACTGTTCCCTGTTAAAATGGCACCCAAGGGGCATCACAAGCCCAGGCTGGGCAGCAATATACAAAATGACTTTACCAGCCCAATCAATCAGAAGAAGAATGGTCCAAATGGGTAGGTACCCAATGATTACCCCCCAAGGTGATCACTGCTTGTATCCCACCTACTCCCATTGCAGTAGCATGCATTTATGACAATATCCCATATGTATGACATTGTAGTCACTTCCATGGCAACAGACAGTGCTTCAGGATCCTGCCATGACTGAATATTCCCAAGTAACCAAGTAGGCAGGCCACATCACATGACAGAAAGTTCCTGTAAAAGTAAGGGTTTCAATGATCTACTTCACTGGCAATAGGGAGTGACATTTAGGAACAGTAGCCCATTTAGGTTTAAAGATTATTTTAAATCACTCAGTTAAGGTACACATGCTAATCATAGTGAAGGACTTCAGACATGCCCCTGTCACTTGTCCTGTCTGCGGCTGTTGTTACAGACAGACTGTTGGGCTATTCCATCCCACAACACAAGCTTTTAAACTAGCCAAGGGGGGAGCTGCTGATAAGAGGCAGGAAATTTCAAGCCTCCCCCCACAAAACATGGCAGGTAGTAAGGTAAACACTGAGGTACAGAGCTCAACACAGGGCAGGACAGGGGTAAATGGAAAAATAGACATGGGCGATAAGAGCAGGGATGGGGAAAAAAGGATAAAGCCAACATTAAATGGAGGGCAATGAGTATCAATGCCCGTAGTCTGGGAAACAAGCTTCCTGAGCTAGTAGCCCTGATGGAAGATGAACAATTGGATATTGTGGCAGTCACGGAAACATGGTACACAGAGAACCATGACTAGGATGTCAGCACACCAGGGTACACGATCTACAGAAGGGACAGGGAAGGTAAAAGAGGGGGTGGAGTAGCTCTATACATAAGGAAAGGGATCAAAGCTACAGAACTAAAAAGTAGAGGGGGAAGACAAGAGGCACTCTGGGTCACCTTGGAGACAGAGAATGGCATCACAATCCACAGAGGGGTTGTATACAGACCCCCATCTCAAGGGGAGGAAATAGACAAGAAAATGATAGAGGACATTCTCAAAATGGCTGAAAAAGGAGAGATACTGTTGATGGGGGACCTGAATATGCCAGATGTTAACTGGATGACATGTACTGCAGCCACATCCAAGAGCAGGGTCATTCTCGATGCCCTGCAGGGGGCAGGCCTTAGACAGCTAGTGTTGGAACCCACTCGGGAGGGAGCAATACTAGACCTGGTACTCGCAAATAGAGAGAGGATCACAAATTTAGAAGTCAGTAGACATCTGGGAACAAGAGACCACTGCACAGTGTGCTTCACAATGAGCACAACCATGGAGATAAGCCATACAAAAACAAGGATACTGGACTTCAGAAGGGCTGACTTTGACAAAATGGGTGAATACCTGAAGAATGCACTAGCAAATGGCCAAAAAGGAGGGGTGGAAGAATAATGGAGAAAAATCAAAACTGCCATCATAGAGGCAACAAGCCTTTGTGTGAAACAAATAAAGAAAACAAAGCGGAGTAAAAAATCACTATGGTTCTCAAAAGAGGTGGCAGGGAAGGTTAAGGAGAAAAAGGCTGCATTCAAAAAGTATAAGAAATCACAGAAGGAGCACGACAGGGAACTGTATCAATTAAAGCAGAAAGAAGTGGGGAAGGCAGTCAGAATAGCAAAGGCCCAAACCAAGGAAAAAATAGCCAACTCAGTTAAGAAGGGGGATAAAACCTTTAATAAGTACATTAGGGAGCATAGAAAGGCTAAGGGAGGAATAGTGAAGATTAATAAAGGAGAAGGGAGGTGGGCAGAGGGAGACAGTGAAAAGGCAGAGATACTGAATGAGTACTTTTGCTCAGTATTCACAAAAGAAGATGAGGAGGAGTTACCTAAACCAGACAATAGAAGCACTCTGGGTAGGGGGCTTGCCACCAGTCCATTCACAGAAGAAAGAGTCCTGAAAGAACTCCTAAAGCTCAAGGTGGACAAAGCAATGGGACCTGATGGGATTCACCCCAGAATCCTAAAAGAACTAAGGGAGGACCTAGTGACACCACTGACCACACTTTTTAACAAATCATGGGAGGATGGGGTGGTACCTGAGGACTGGAGGAGGGCAGATGTGATTCCCCTTCACAAAAGTGGGAGCAAGGCAGAAGCAGGAAACTACAGACCTGTAAGTTTGACCTCAGTGGTAGGGAAAATGATGGAATCACTTCTGAAAGAAAGAATTGTTGAGTACCTAGAGACCAGCAAGGCACAGGACCCAAAGCAGCATGGATTTACAGCAGGAAGGTCATGTCAGACAAATATAATTGATTTCTTTAACTGGGTGACCAAAGTAATAGACCAGGGAGGGGCTATGGATATGGCCTACCTAAACTTTAGCAAGGCATTTGACACAGTCCCGCACAAAATATTAATAATCAAGTTAGCCAGCTTTGGAGTGGGTCCCAGGGTGGTAGCCTGGGTAGCAAACTGGCCGCACAACAGGGCACATAAGGTAATAGTGAATGGAACACATTCTAAGTAAGGGTTACTAGTAGCACCTCAGGCTCAGTACTGGGTCCAGTCCTCTTTAACATCTTTATAGGTGACATTGCAGAGGGTCTGGAGGGAAAGGTATGCCTTTGCAGAAGACACAAAGATCTGTAACAGAGTTGATACACAAGAGGGGTAGAAAAGATGAGAAGGGACTTGGCAAGGTTGGAGGAATGGTCAGACATATGGCAACTTAGATTCAATGCAAAGAAGTGCAAAGTAATGCACCTGGGAAACAAAAACCCAGGAGAAGAGTACATAATAGTAGGGGAAGTACTAACAACATCAAAAATGGAAAGGGACCTGGGGGTAGTCATATCAGATGACCTAAAGGTGGGTAAGCAATGTGAAAAGTTGGTAAGGAAAGCCAGAGGGATACTGGGATGAATAGGAACGGGCATCACAAGTAGAAAAAGGGAAGTGGTTATCCTTCTCTACAGACAGTTGGTGAGACCCCATCTGGAGTACTGTGTGCAGTTTTGGAGACCTCATCTACGCAAGGACATAGACAGGATGGAAGCAGTCCAGAGGAGGGCAACTAAAATGGTGCAGGGTCTGCAGCAGAAACCATATGAAGAGAGACTGAGAGAGCTTAATATGTATACTCTTGATGAAAGGAGGGACGGGGGGGACATGATAGAAGTGTTCAAGTACCTCAAGGGTATCAACAAAGTCCAGGAGGGTAGCATCTTTCAGAAAAAGAGATGTGTAAGAACAAGGGGGCACAATTTAAAGATAGAAGGGGGACGGCTCAGGGGTAATGTGAGGATTTTTTTTTCACGGAGAGAGTGGTGGATACATGGAACCACCTTCCTGAGTATGTCGTTGGGTCTAAACAGTGGGGGAATTCAAACCTGTATGGGACAGACATAAGGCAATTATAGTGGGGGTTGCAGGAAGTAGGCTGTTGGTTAACTAGAATCTGCAGCTTATCCAGTAGGTAGGGAAATGGGCAGACTGGGTGGGCCAAGTGGTCCTTATCTGCCATCAAAGTCTATGTTTCTATGTTTAAATGGGGATTCAAACAATCTGACACATTTGGTTTTAAATAGACATGTTTAAATTTCAGGTAAAAAAATAGTTTACTTTCCTCTTATAGTTATCTAGGATTTATACTAAGGTAATTTAGGGATACTGACATGTATCTCTTATGGATATAAGAACACCCCTTTATACCGTTTTGGGTAGCCAGGATCACTCAGCTTACCTCTGCAGTCCTCCTGTCACCTTGCAGAAGTTAACACAGAACTATATCTTGGTGCCATGGCAAGCTTATATTTCTGATGTTTAGTAATGTGGTAGTCTATCTTTAAACTTAAAAGCAGAAGCATTGACTTTTACCTACTTGCCCATGAGATATGTGTTTTCATTAAGGAGAGGACTATGAAAAATAGCTGAGAAAAGGGAATTGTTTGTAAAAGTAGCTAGTTGTTACTTTTTCATTTTTGAAGAATTGTCCCTTTTGCTCATTAGAATGTTTCCTAGTATAAGGTGTGATGTGTGCAAAAGGTAATCCCATGTGACATCACTCATTGTGATGACATCACAATTGACCAAGCATTCTGGCAGAATGATCCAATTAAGGGATCAGTGATATTGCTTGGCCAGACAAAAGTCAGAGTGCTGATGGGATACAGGATAACTTGGAACAGCACTACATGTGTCAGCTTCCAGGTACATATATCACATCTTGTTCTGTCAGGTAGAAAATCTAATTCGAAAAAGAAAAACGCTTCATTTATAAAAGGAACAGCTACTTTTAAACAATTAATAATATTTTTTTTTTCAGCGGGCACTAACTAGGTATGCTCAGATTGCACTAAACTCAGGGGCCCGGATATTCAAACTGCACCAGGCTGTGGCACAAGCCCGGGCACAGCTCAACTTTGTTGCGCAGGGGTGTGGCCTGGGCGATATTCAACGGAGCTGTGCTATGGCACAGCAGCTTTGAATATTGCACCCTGGCCACCCCCACTGTGCATGGCACAGTGGCACTGCGCCAGTGCAAGTGGCCTGAGTGGAGCATGGAGATGCGCTAGCGCAAGTGCCATTGCGCCGTGCACGGCACCTGCGATATTCAAAAGGGGACATGCAAATGGGGCCATAATTTATGCAAGGCACACATGGGGCCATTTGCATGTCATTATGGCCCCATTTGCATGACTTTAGCATGCAGGTGCGCCGATCCCTGATGACTTGCGCCTGGTGCCCTGCCAGGCAGCAGCCGTCGGGGACCGATGCTGCCGAGCTAATCACGGGCATTTGTCTATAAGAATAACCCTCTCAACATCCTGGTGGTCCAGTGGACACTATGTCTCGATCGCGGGTATCAGTGTTATAACTTCACATCATCTCCTCGGTGGTCTAGTTGACCGATCGCTGCGATCACAGGCATCTGTACAGCATAAGATTCCTATTGCCACTGGTGGTCTGGGCTGAGCCCTCCCCCACCGCCCACTGAAGCCTCACCGCCTCGCCTCAGCCAGTGGGCGCAGCACTCACCGCCTGCCGCCTGCCACCATCGACCGACTAGCCGGTGGATGCATACCCATTGGATCACAGCATGAGTCATCAATGGCGCAGTAGTCGATATCAGATTATTAGTTCAGATATGTGAATGAAGTCATTCACATATCTGACTGAGTTAGTACGGAGGGTTGCATGTCCATTGGTTCACGCCAGAGCCAATGGGCGGTAGCTCTCACCGAGCTGTCATTCAGTGGGCGGCAGGGTGGCAGGTGGGTGGGTGCTGCCGCCCGCTGGCTGACTGGGGGAGCGGTGGTGGGGCTCAGTGAGGGTGGGGAGAGGGCACACTAGACCACCAGGTAATAGGAATATTTTATGCTTTACAGATGCCCGCGATTAGCAGCGATCGTCCACTGGACCACCAGGATATTGAAGTGGGGGTATACCAATGCCCGCGATCGGGCACATAGTGGTCCACTGGACCACCAGGGATGTTGGAAGGGGGGTTATTCTTATGGACAAATGCCCGCGATCGGGCACATAGCAGTCCACTGGACCACCAGGGATGTTGGAGGGGGGATTCAGCTACACAGATACCCACGATGAGGCACCGCCAGGTGCGGCAGGAACTCGGGTGGCTACCCACAGGTGGCAGCTGCCGTGTTGCACCCTGCAATGCAGCAGCTCACCTATGAGTGGGCATCACTTGCTCCTTTTTTTTTGGGATTAATCTTTGTGAGGCGAGGGGTTACAAGATGTGATGACTCTGCACATCCCGGCTGAATATCGGCTGTGCAGGTTATGCATGGGCACGCCCCCTACTTTGCTCAGATATACTGATGCGCCTCCGCGCATCAGGATTTGTGTGGCTCACTTTTCCCTTTTGAATATTGCGCTGGGGTGCATCAGTGGGTTGTGCATGGCGCAACAACCTTTTGAATATCTGGGCCAGAGTGTGTTTCTGGTAGTGGTTCCTAAGGCTGGCACTGTGATCCTTGTTATCTCCTGGGGCTTGTCCACCATACCACTGTTGGCCAGTAACATCCTGGAACACCCCAGACCACCACCTACCTATGGTGGCCCCTGTGACAGAGACAGAGCAGGGTTCTCGATAGCCAACACAAAGCAGTCCATATTACATGCTGATTGACCTAACAAGGAATACCAAACCACCCACGCCTGGTTAGGCCTCCTCATTATAGATTTACACGCCTCATTTGGACATATTTACTGTCTGTAATTTAGAACTCATTTTTTTAGGGAGGGGCAGGTAGGCAACTTCCCACAATCTGCTGTGGCTGGTGCCAGCATATTTCATAACGTTTGTAAGCTGCCCCCGCTGATTCCGGGTGGGCAAGACAACCCCCGCCCGTTTGTGATGCTGAACAAGAAATGGGTTTCTGCTATCCTCTTCCTTCACAACCCGCTATTTCCGTTCGGCTGTGTACCAAATACCTGTATCTTGTCTGTAATAACATTGTGGTTTTTGTAATCAACGTTGCATAAAGTTGGGCGAAGGAAGATTGATGGATGAGTTGTAAGTGTTGAGTGACTCACTGATACTGTTTCACAGCTCCCCAGGGCTCTCACACATGGGCCATCACTTTTCTATCCAGAAGCTATCCCGCTGAAACCCTTTATCAAAGCATTGACAAGACCCACCTGGCTTGTGATTCCAATTAAAGAAGTTTTTTTTGTACATCCTCCACTCTCTCGCACTTGTCAGGGCATTAAATGATGGCATCAACTTGAATTTAAAGATTTTTTTTTGTTAGACATGATCTTTGACGACCCCCACCCCCAAAAAGAAGAAATAAATGATCATCAGGCAAAGCCACGGGCAGATCATTTACAAGTTTTGCTAAAATTATAGCGACTCATAGCGACAGCGGTATATAACCCCGGCCCATGATGCAACAGTGATATTTGTACAGATTTATTACAACCCAGGAACTTGGACAGAGCCACGATTTCAGGTAAGAGTGATCCAAAATCAAGGTTAAAGTTGTAACAAACTCGGCACAACACAATATCTTCTGTTGTAAAAGACCAACTCCTCCTCTAAGGATTTTTTTGCAGCTGGATGAACGCCTTTTTTACAAAAAAAAAATGAAACCGAAGATTTCCAGGGAAGAAAAAAAACCGCATTTTTAATGCTGCATTTCAAATCACATAGTATGCAAAATAACACCTGAGCAACCATACACGACTGAGCTGTGTTTGTATCTCGAGGTGGCTCTGGTGACATCGGAGACCTCTGCAACTTCACTCTGAGGTCTCTCTGATGTCAGAACCCCACGATGGAAACACAGCCTACTTATGCATGGTTGCCCATGCATCATTCTCTATATTTTTCATATCATAGAAATTGAGGGCAGAAAAGGACCCTCTGGCCCATCAAGTTTGCCCCTCCCCCCCTTGGGGCTCCTCCCCATAACCCCATGTGCTTGTCCGATGCTCTCTTGAAACCAGACACAGTCGCGCCCCCAGCTGTTTCAGGATTCCACCACTCTCTCAGTGAAGAACCGTCCCCTCACGTTACCCCTAAAATTCCCTCCCTACAGTCTCAGGCTGTGCCATCGCCTAATGGAGCCTACCTTCCTGTGAAATAAACGCCCCGCCTCCACTTTATGGATCTCTTTGACGTACTTGAAGGTCTCTATCATGCCCCCTCCCCCGCAGTCTTCAATGTGTAGAGCCCCAATTCCCTACATCTCTGTTCGTAGGGCTTGTCGTGCATCCCCAGCACCGGCTTAGTCGCTCTTCTCTGAACCCTTTATAGTTGGGATAAAAATGAATTTCCTACTGGAAGCATGTTACTTACTATAAGATTCTGGCGGTACAGAAAGCAATAGACCAGGTATAGAACACAGTGTCAAGAAATACCGTTTTTAACCAATGAGAGGCGAAACAATAAAACACTGTACGTGTGTTAACTGGATTTCAAAGTCACTCGGCCTTCTGTCTCATGGTGTTATGCGTTGTTTAGCCTCATTGATGGGTTTATTTCTGTGTATAACACGCTTACCTATAATTTATTTATTCTATATATACCATATGTAAAGTAATGCGGTTTAGTAGAAATAGACGTTTATCTCCACACATTAACAATATAGAACCTTCATAACTCTGGTTTCACCATTTATTATTTCTGGGTATCAGTCATTGGTGGAGTTAGAGAACACGGAACATCATCATTGAAAACCAATCTCAAAACTCTTTTAACCTGTAGCGGTCAGCAGTCCCCAGATAACCCCAGCTCTGCTGCGACAGAGCCAGCAGTGTAAGAACCCTGTGAAGTACTGCAGGGTTGCCAGTATACAGTCTGGCGATGCACCGCTTCGCCCAAGGTGACAGTGCACGGTTTTTAATATGGTAGCACTGTAGTACCAGTATGGGACAGTCTAAGTCATCAGTATCTCTGGGCTACTGCCAGCTGCTGGTGATCCCAATACCTGACTTAAAACAGATTTTCATCGACTTTCAAAGGATGTGCTGGGTTCATAAATGTTTCTGTTTATAGCTGATGGTTCCTCTGCAACCTGTTATGTAGGCGAGAGAGAGAGAGCTGTACTGAAAGCCTGTTTCGCACCGAACAATACTGAGTTTTGGGCTTTGTACCTTCCATTGAGGTGGATAATGTATTCTGCAACACGATAGAGAGATAGACAGACAGACGGATGAAAAGACGGACAGACACAATGATAAAAGAGGAAGGAACATTCCAATATGCCAGTAATGTCGCAGCAATGTTTTCACGCAAGAGGTCAAACCTTCAGCCCCCTAAACATCTGCACAAGCAGCGTTCTTGCTATTTTAAGATATTTGAATGCTTGTGTGAAATGAGCTGCAATTAAAGTAATTTTGGATGCAGCTTGTTAAGTAAAGTCTTTCCATGGATGTAATTACAAGCAATTTGCAGCCATCGAAATGTCGCGTTTAATATGTAAAGAAACAAAATCGGGGACTAAATGGGAGGCACACGGGAGAGAAAGGGAGCCGGCAGATGCACGCCCTGCAGTACAGCCGACCCGTAGGGACTGAAATTCGGGCTGTCATTTGTTAAATTACTTGCAGGTGGATGTCTCAATAAAAAACTTGAAAACGGCGAGAAAGAAAAAAAAAGGAGATCTGAGTCTTTATGTGAGAAAGAAACAGCTAAAAGGCTTAAGCGCTAGCAATCCATTATATTGCGCGGATATGCGTGGTGGCTTCGAAACATAAAAACACTTTATTCATAAAAGAGCACGCCCCCCTGTGCTTCATTAGTAACTGTGTATTGATTATTCCACTAAAGTGCATCGTTATCAGTATATTAGTGCTTGGTTTACACCTGCTGTGCATTAATCAAAATATATATACAAGTTGATGTATATTGTCTTACATAATTTATCCTGTTTCAGACTAGCAAACTTATTTTCTTTTGAACTGCATTTCAAGATTTTGAGAAAAAAGAACATCTTGAGGAACAATAATATGTTATTGTCCTCTATTTACAGTGTGTGTGTGTGTGTGTGTGTGTGTGTAAGATATATATATATATATATATATATATATATGTATAATACATCAGAAATGGTGTGCGTGTGTAAGATATATATATATATATATAAAATATACATCAGAAATGGTGTGTGTTTCTTAGTTATGTGATGCAAAATGTAACACATCTCTACAGAACTAAAGGCTACAAAATTGAAAAATGAGGAGGGGGCGAATATTCAGAAACTTCCCTCTGTCATGCTGAAGTCAATAACTGCACCCAATTAAAGACATCCTATTGCAAGCTCTTATATGCCTCATCAAGACTTGCACTGAGGTTTTTCCCAAAATATTTTAGATAACTAAAACAGTAATTTAACCCATTAGCTCCTTGTTTTGTAGAAAATAATGTTTAATTATGATGGTCTTTGGAAAACTAGCTGTTGGTTATTTACAGTTTTTATTAGATCAGCCTATATACTGTACACCTTTGTAAAACATAAAAGCAACTAGTAGCATCAAAAATATTCAGCAGCATATTTTAGTAATTTTAAAAAGTAGTCCCTTATTCAGGTTTATTTCTGAAATGATTTTCTTTTTCTATGTGCTCATTACATGGTTTTCTACCTGTTAGTATTGAGTGTGATGTGACAGTCAGTGTTTTGCCTGAAAGCAGACACATCTAGTTCTAGTCATTCTACTGCATTATTAGCATGCAACCTTGTTCATTATGTAAGCAATAAGATAGGACAGAGTGTGCATGGAACATTTATTTATTTTTATTTAGTTTTTGTTCACCGGGTAAGTGCACTAGACAAATCCTGCCTATTTTCAGGCACAACCCGGGGGAAGGGGATGCCGATGAATGCCAACTGACCTTGAACCAGATTAAGCTGTTGGATATTGGATGTAACATATTTTATTGCATGCCCAGGGGCGTAGTGAGGCAGGAGCCCACAGGCCGAGTGCCTTCAGTCCCTGGAAGTGCAGTAAAATCTGTTCCATGCACACCATTGGAGTGTCTTATTACACTTATAAAATGGGCTCCTTTTTTTTTTTTTTTTACTTTTTACAGTTGGAAAAAGCATGTGTATGTATAGAAACAATAGATCTGCTTGTGTGCATTTATGACAAAATAGACCTTCTGCCCACTGCAAATGATGTCATTGTATTACTGCTGGACAAAGTTTGTCCTTTACTGGCATCAAGATTCAAGATATGGAATATTTATCATGGAATGCTTACAATGGAACACATGGATTTAAAATTCTGCTCAGTTCCACTGGCAGAATGCTCCACTCCTAACATACTGTACACACAAACATACCCACAACAACAACAACAAATGCCTCTTCCACAGCCAGAGATTCAATTATCTCACTGTCAGGGCAAGCAGAAGAGATTTCCCTGAAGAGCAGGAAAAGATAGAGGGGGAATTTTCATTGTCAGCAAAGAAACAGTTGTAATGAAAATTATAAACAATACTTAATGTTTCTAATTTGTTTTTATGTGTAAGGAAAGTGTGATGATCAGGGAAACATTTCATTAATTTGTTTTATTTTTTATTTAAGGTAGTTTTATTTTTAAAGCCCAGTTGAAGGTTTTTACAGTGTAAAGGTAGCAGCCATGTTTGTGATGGAAGATCAATTCTGTGTGTAGGGGGATTGATGGAAGATAGTTCTGGTTATACGAAGACTGATTTGCTCATTGTGTGATGTGGTTTAGGACCAGGATGACTGTGCATGAAACAGATTTCATGCATGGTCACATGATATATTTTGACCAATGAGACTTTTTTTTATTTTGAATGCCCATTTTATAATACATCACATGTCCTGCTGTCTGATTGGTAATGTGTCACAAGTTGCCAATCAAACAGCAAGAGACTGCCTCTTCTTGGTTACTAGTGATGTCATAGTGAGGTCACAATGCTGATGATGTACAGTACAGGGAGGAATAAAACTATGTCAGCATCCAGGTAGACTGCTGGTCCAACCACACCTAGTATTGTCAGGTAGAAAATATTCTAATTAGCAAACTAGAAAACAAATCAGCAAACTAGAAAATGAAGAACTGACAGCTGACTACTTCTGAAAGTTACTATGAATTCCAGGCAGTACACTAGCTCTTTAAGGGGCACACAGGTCCCTTTGTCAGGTATAGCAGTAGGACCTGGTGAAAATGGTTAGTACAGTCCTGACAGTTTTTGTGCTGTAGCATCTTTGTGCCTATTGGTCCCATAAGATATTAGAGTACAATGACTTCAGAATACCTTAAAATAGCCTGCACCAAAGTCCCCGAACTGTATTCACACACTAGAAGTTTATGTGTGTGCCCGTGCATGCGCGCACATGTGTGTGTGTGTGTGTGTGTGTGTATGTACTATATTCTAGCAGTATGCACACTATTGAACACCTGTGCTGTCAGAAACAAATCTGACTTATCAAGAACCTCCAATGTGTCTCTAGGAAAAACAATATCAAAAATTCCAAAGCAGTCAATCAGAAGCAACTTTTTATATGTTAACAATGTCCATCACAGCCTAGTGACAAATCACTAATCAGATACTTTCCTGACTGTTTATAGTCATTGTTGTTGCTGCAGGATGTGGGGGAGGGTCATGTGAGGGAGGAGACACACAAGGTTGCAACAAATCAAAAACAAGAAAAAAAACAGCAGCTAAAGGCTATCTAATTTTTTTTTTCTATTTTGCTAATTAGAAACAATGATCACTAACAATTGTACTTAGATGGCCATCTGTTCACTAGTTTTTTGTGCTACATTGCATGCAGTGGCCTCGTCACAGGAGCATTTTTAACCACTAAACATTTTGGTCCAGTGGCCACCTGGCCACCAAACTTGAATGTTTGTTCACACAAACTGTGCCACTGAAGGTCTTCTTAATGAAGATAAATCATTTATCTTAATGTTAGGAACACCATCAGTATTAATATCAAATTTGGGTTGTCACAAACAGTAGGTTGACAATGTCTGATGATATCACAGTGGCCTCTACTGAACTCAAAACAAAGCAGTAAAACTGGACAGAAACAGTTAACGCTTCATGAAAGTAATGTAAAAGCTTTACAATTCAAAATGCATTGTTTACATTAGAAACATAATAGCTTGATTCACAATATGTCATTTATCATCACTTGTGAGGTGGCAGTACTTTCATAACTCACTTGAGGCTCTGCCACTGTGAGTTTTGTGCTGCTCCCTCACTTCACCACTGTTGTGACATATATTTCTCTGTATACCCTGGGCAAGTTTGTTACTTTGAAATAAACCAACTGAGGGGGTAACCCAGATCATAAAATCCCTCACCAATTCGGCTCATCTATTTATGATTTGATTAGTCCCCTTGTTGGGCTTATTTCCTTGTATACTATCTATCTATCTATCTATCTATCTATCTATCTACCTGTTTGCCTCTGTAAACACATTTCACACACACACACACACACACACACACACACACACACACACACACACACACCATTAGTGGTGAATAAATTGAGTACATAATATATGTTATTTTGGGATGAATTTTTATTTTTGCTTTAAACATGTTATGTTATTTTACTTAGAACATTTCGTTTCTACTTAGAATCTGGAATACAACACCCAGAACAATGTTACAGATAAAGAGTGTGCCATGAAAGAAAGGCAGTTGGCAAGGTAGAACACTAACAACATATTCAGAAATGGTGTGGTACATATCAAATACAGTAATGGGTTGCAGTAGAACAACCTATTTATCTCCACATATGAGCAGTAGGACCTTTATAAATAACTTGCGGCTTATATATATTTTTGTAGCAAACTTCATGACATCATGGTTTTGTATTGTGCTATTATAATTGAGATCTTGAAGGTTTTATCACAGTGAAGTACTGAATCAATCAGAGATTAGTTTTCACAATACTGATGACATCACAATAGCCTAGTAGTGCAGCATCGAAGCCACCAGTTGAAATCACAGAGGAATAAACATAGGTTATAACTAGTAAACTGATGCTGTATAATTCAAATACATTATGGTCTAACTCAAAATATGCAGTTTATCACCACTTGTGAGGGAGTATGACATTCATTACTCACTGGTGGTTCTGCCATTCTTGATTTGTGGCCCTCCCTCCTTGCACTTAATAACATGCATATATTTGAGTAATGCCATGCATATCCTAATTATGTATCACACTAGTGGTGAACAAAATTCAGTAAATTATTCATGTTTACTAGGATTTTTTTTTTTTTACTTATAACACACATTATTTGACTTGGAACACGTTATTGCAACTTATAATCTAGAAATGGAACACAAAACAATAGGCTAGATAGAGAGTTTTCAATACAAAAAAAAACAATTTTTGAGCTAAAACAAACAAAACACCAGTAAAATTACAGATCATTTGGTACATATCAAATACATAATGGGTTGCTGTGGAATAATGTGTTTATATCCACATATTAGTGATAAGACCTTCGTAACTAACTACTTTGCCACTCATGAGTTATGTGCTTCTGTGTCCGATCACTCACTAGTGGAGATGAATGAGTTACTCCACAGCAAGCCATTATATTTTACAAATCAATTCTTTCTTTCTTTCTTTCTTTCTTTCTTTCTTTCTTTCTTTCTTTCTTTCTTTCTTTCTTTCTTTCTCTCTTTCTTTCTTTCTCTCTTTCTTTCTACAGTATCTATCTGTCTGTCTATCTACAGACAGTGTTTATCTATCTGTCTGCCTGCCTGTCTGTCTCACTATCTATCTACAGACAGTATCTATCTATCTATCTATCTATCTATCTATCTATCTAGCTAGCTATCTATCTATCTATCTATCTTGCTTATTATCAGATAGAACCAACACATCAAGTTGCAATAACATAAACCTTGGCCAGCAGCATGGCCACTTACAAAAAGTGTTAATAGAGGCAATCCCCAAAAAAGGTGTTATATGGAGTAACTTACCTCCAGCTGCTCAGAGGTATAAAGAAATCATCCACATGTATGTCTCTCAGTTTGGATCAGTACCATTCAGAAACCAAACAGAAAGGTAGAGTGAAAAAAAATCAAGTTGAATACTATCCATTGCTGTTTCTCAGCTCTGCAGAACACAACTGCAAATGTGGAATGCCAGGTATAAAGCTCAGTTATTAAGGACTAAAACTGCAAGTGTGAAATAAGTTGGGTATAAAATCTCCGTATATGGAAGCAGCCCCAACAATGAGCTGGCACGAGTAGTGACTGACCATGTTTACTAACGGAGGATATGTAAAGTGTTGAATAGAAAAATGGCTCATCTTTGTAAATTATAGGTAATTTTAAAGCCTGAGATTATAATAATAGGTAGTCCAATCTGGAAGGGTTACGTGTGCTTCTAACAGCATAATTACTGGAGAAGCTGTGAGAGAGGGAGGGGGAGCTGCAGCTGAATTCATTATGAATACTCGTACTGGCGTGCTTAATGAATTTTAATCATAGGATGCGCATGGCAGTTAAGATATTTGTTATTGGAAGCCATACCTCTCAACCTAACAGCATTAAAATGCATAGCACTGGCCTTCAAAATGCAGAGCAAATGGCCAGAATGTGTGGCACTTTCTTATTTACAAATAAATAAATAAGTTTATGAATAGTGGACACAGACTTTTTTTTTAATAGTTTGTATGTCCAGAAGTTGCTCTAACATTATGTGGAATGTCAGTATACCTTGTGTCTTTGTGGAACAAGGGTTAATTTGGGTGCACAATACATAGCACAATGTGAAATGCATAGCTGTTGAGAGGTACAGTATATTACCAGAACCTATCCTCACTAATGTGCTACACCTGATTACCATGTATCTCTGCTGTGAAACTGAAGCCTGCATTTTGTTGCATGGTGTACCAACTGCTGCTGAATCTGTGTATACACTGCATCCTACGGTAACTAATATACAGTTGCGTTGTTAGCATTTTGTTTTTATATTATTGCTAGCCATGTACCTCTCTCCCTACCCTCCCTTTCCCTCCCTCCTCATCACATCTATAAATGAAACTGCTGTCCTCCGTATCCCACTGATATATAGGTAGCTGGGATTAGAACAGATTTATGCAGTGGAGAGAATGGCATATCAGTTAAAGACATGGAGCTAATGTTGAAGTAACAATTTTTTTCTCATGTTACAAGAGAGATTAGTTGGTTAAAAAAGCACTTAACAGAGTTAAAGAGTAACTAAAATTTCCCAGGTCATCCTGAAACTATCACTTCCTATTAACATGTTTAGAACTTATTGAAATGATCCTTTTGGACTCACAACATTCTATGGCATGACCTGTTGAGGAGACGACAGGTGATATCCATCTATCTGTCTGTCTGTCTGTCTGTCTATCTATCTATCTATCTATCTATCTATCTATCTATCTATCTATCTATCTATTGCTACAGACAGTATCTATCTATCCATCTAGCTAGCTCAGTATCTGTCTATCTCTACAGACAGTATCTATCTATCTGTCTGTCTAATTACAGACAGTATATATCTGTCTGTCTGTCTATTTAATTACAGACAGTATCTATCCAATGTACCTTATCAATACCTAATGTTATAACAGTCTACCGTGCAGACACTCTGTCATTCTCCTCTCCCCTTTTAGCCTATTCCCCCCGGTTAGCCTACACCCCTTTGCTACTGTCCTCACCTATGTCTACCCAAGCACTTACATTGATCACAATCAACTGTCATTACAGTGGCGCCGTCTCTTGCACAGCACGATATGGGTTGCCGCAAAGAAATAAAAAAGCAGTCTCCATTCTTATAAGCTCCTTAAAGAAAGTTATACTTCTGCTTCTTCTCTGCTCAGGAAATGTGGAGCTCAACCCTGCCCCCCACAACTTACCTCGCCTATCGATTTTGCTGAGGCCACAGGTCTCAAAATGATGATGGTCAACATTTTAAGCCTGCCTAAAAAACTTGTACAGCTGCAAGCCTGGGCTGCACATGCTAACCCAGACCTTATCATTATTACTGAGTCGTGGTTAAAAAAGACGAACACTGATCAACAAATATCACTGCAGGGCTACAATTTATTTAGAGCAGATAGAGAGTCTAGAGGCGGGGGTGTGGTTATCTATGCCAAATCTAAGTACTTGGTCACCAATATTAGTTGCAAATCTCTAGCCAAGGAATTTGAGTTAGTTTCGCTGAGCCTCCATCTCCCCTCCTCGGAATGTATCACTATCCTAGGTGGCTATAGACCCCCGTCTGGTGGTGATGAAGTCCTTAATCTTTTGAAATCCATGTTCGTAGATGCAAAAACTGAAACAATATTCCTAGGAGATCTAAATATGGACTGGCTGTCACGAAATCACATGGCCTCAAATCCTTTGTGACGGCTAGGTCTTGGGCAATTAGTCAGAGAACCTACTAGGAACAACACTCTAAATACTGCCAATCAGTTCCATTCTAGATGTGGTACTAACCACCCATCCACACAAAATATCTCATTTGGCAGTGTTTCACAACCACATGAGCGATCATGGAATTGTTGTTGCATAAGATCTCAAATTAAGGCCCGGCCGCAACCCATCTTTATAACAAAAAGATCCTTTCGCAAAATTCAGTGCAGTAAACTTCCTATCTGACCTGAGCATGATCAGATGGCAAGATCTTTACCTAGCCAAAGATGTCAACAAGGCAGCTTGCATCCTTAATGACAAACTCACTACAATAATAAATAAGCATGCCCTTTCATCAAAGTAAGTGCGGAACAATTCAATCCCTGGTTCACCTCGGATCTCAAGGCAGCCCTTATAGCTCGAGATAAGCTCTGGGCTAAAGCTAGACATTCCAAAGAATCTTCAGATTGGCAGGCCTTTAGAACAGCGAGGAATAACTGTGAAAAACTTCACTCTGCTAAAGCTAACTATTATATTTCTACTCGAACAAGCTAAAGGTAACCCTCATAAAATATGGAAGACTATCAAAGCTATAGAAGGACGGCCCATGGCCCCTCTGTCCCAACAAAGATAGTCGCAAGTGGCAAGATTGTGGAAAACAAGTCCCAATCCTGGAGGAACTTAACTCCACTTTGCCACAGCTGGATTAGCTTTTGACTGGCCACCTTATGCTGGTGCTGCGGTGTGAGCCAGCACACCCTCCCACCACATCTAGTCCTGCACCCAGTCCTTCCAGCTGCGTGAGATAACTTATAAAGAAGTAGAAGATTCCTTCTTAACTTAGACACCAAAAAGCGTGAGGGACGGTGGCTTGGAACCTTTTTCTAATGTCAGGCTATGCCCATCTCACTGCCCCAATTCTCCACATCTTCAATCTTTCCATTACATCTGCTGCTGTGCCGTCCTGCTGGAAATCAGCACATATCCTCCTCTATTTAAATCTGGTGACCCATGTGATGTAAACAACTATAGGCCTATCTCCATATTGCCTATCCTTTCTAAAGTTCTCAAAAACTGATCCATATTCAGTTAAAATCTCACTTGAAACCTTCTCTCTCATTAACCCAGCTCAATCTGGCTTCGGGCTAATCATAGCACAATCACTGCACTAGCAAAAGTAACCAATGATTGGATCTCTGCTATAGATGCTAAGAAGGTAACTGGTGCAGTCTTTTGGACCTCAGCAAAGCTTTTGGTACTGTTGATCACAAACTATTAGTCAATTGCCTTGCAAAGTTGGTGCCACATACCATACCACCCAGTGGTTCTCTAGCTACCTAACTGGAAGATTCCAAAAGTAAAGGGAAGGCTTTTTTCTGCTGCCTTGCCAGTTGCAAGAGGAGTCCCCAAGGATCCATCTTAGGCCCTATCTTGTTTCTCTGTACATCAATGACTTAGATGCTAACATATCTCGTCCAATCTGCACTTTTTGCAGATGATACTGTGTTGTATACTTCTGGCTCATCGTTATCTGAAGTCAAGGGAGTGCTTCAAGCGGACTTACGTACAACTTGAGCATAATTTAATAAAGGCAAAACTTCTGCTCAATGCCAAGAAGACTAAAGCGATGATATTCTCCCGCAGTGCTGTCTCAGGCCCCCCCAATACTCTTGCCCAAGACTTCATTGTCACCACGCCAAATGAGCCTCTGGAAGTTGTAACCAAATTTAAATATCTAGGTATCTGGATCGACAATAAATTATCTTTCAGTGACCACATCGAAGATGTGTCTAGAAGGTTAAAAGCAAGGTTAGGTTTCTTCTACAGAAATAGGCCCCTTTTCCCCCTTGAAACTCGAAACAAGCTTGTACAGGCCACTTTTCTCCCCCTTCTCGACTATGGCGATGTAATCTATTCCTCCACCACTCTTGCAAATCTAAGTAAACTGGACATCCTTTATCACCGTGCGTTACAGTTCATTACCAACTCCCCTTACCATTCGCACCACTGTGACTTATATGCAGCTGTTGGTTGGACATCCTTACTACTAGACGCCTGCTCCATGCTGGGCTATGGACTCTTAAACTGCTCCTGCAGAAATTGCCAAGCTATCTCTCTTCCTTATTAGTATCTCACATAGTGCATACTCGTTAAGAAAATCTGACTTTATTATGCTTGACATACCAAGGACGCGGACTTCCTTTGGTAAACGTGCTATTGCATATGCCCTTCCCTCCATTTGGAACCAATTACAAACCGTACTGAAACTAACTAGCACAGTTTCAATAAACTTCTACAAATCGCTAAGTTCAGCCAAAATAAAAGACACCTGTAACTGTCATTAAGTCTCTTCCTTCCCCATGTGTGCCATATTTATCCACTGGTAAGGTATAATTGATTTGTCATATTAACTGCTTTCCCTTTCCCTTCTACTCCTGGCTTTATCTTTGCTTACGCTCCACTGCTACTCTATCAAATCTCTCCTCCCTCCCATAACAGTTGTAGACTGTTGTTTGTTCTAGCTGCCAAAATACTGTATATTTGATTTGATTTGATTTGATTAAATCAAATCACACCAGTCATCATGTTTCATTTATCAGTATGCCACCTATAAGTCGCTTCCCTGTCTCATATCAATGTTTACCACCTGCGGTCACCCTATGTGGTACCCTTGTATGTATATCCAGCCTGTATCATGTAACGTGTATTTCATGTATATACTGTTATTACCTATCTGTGTTTGTACTTTAAGTGTTTATGTCACAGGACCTCCTTGTGAATGAGCTTGCTCAATGGAGTTTTCCTACAATAAACTTGAACTTGAACTATCTAATAAAACATGGGTGAGAGTGAGAAAGCAGAAATATATTTGATTGCTTCACTGTACTTGATTTCCTCACCTCATGAATTGCAAAGCCAAGAGTGAGGTCAGAAGAGGTCATGTATAATGAGTGAAGGTGTTTCTACTATCTCACTCTCACCCATGTCATTCATATCTGATTTGTACAACATGTGTTTAGGTGGTTTTGTAATAGAAATAACAAGTTTTCTGAAGGAAAAAAAGTACAAAATGTAAACTATGCTTCACAATTCAGTACAAGTCAATACAGATGTGAACTAGAAAACAACTAAGTCTACAAAGTATCTCACATCTGCTGACTTCAGTGATGCACATGGCTATTGTGATGTCAGCAGCATTGTTAAAGCTGCTCTCTGATTGGTTTAGAATTCCACTGTGACATACCCAGATTTATAAGACAGTAGTACTATCTTGCTCATATGTGAGATAGTAATACTATCTTGCAAGCTGGTCATAAAATAGTAGTTTTATCTCAGCTAATCTAGACCCAGCTTGTTGTATAAATAAGGGATATACAACAGTCTGACTGAACATATGCCATTTATTTTCATGAGTGATGGGGCAGGGCTATAACTCATGAATGCCAAAGCCACCAGTGAGCTATAAAAAATACTGTCCCCTCATGATGAAAATAAATGACATATTTTCAGGCAGGCTGTTGTATGTTTCATTTATACAACTTATGTATCTAAATATGAAATAAATTAAGGATACATGATGGGTGACTGTGTGTGATACATGAAATATTAGCATGAGTTCAGAGTAAGCATTGATAATATCATGAATGGTGAAGCCACAACTGATATTACCACTGCTTACTCTGCACGAATGCTAATATTTCACGTATTACACAAGTCGCACATCATGTGTGCGACTTATACAATAGGGCCCCAAATATGTTTCAGATAAAAGTAGTTTGTTTCTTACTTTTATTTGGGTTCTTGTCATTGTGTTGGAGCTGTGTTTCCTTATTGTGATGTGTGTTATTTTGGTTCATTGGTGTGTGGTGGCTCTGTAATGCCATTTGCGGAGATATTCTGTCATGTTATTTGTTGTTTTGGTGTTTGGTTTCCCATTTTATTTTGTGGTTGTTGAAGTGTGTTATTGTGGTTCAATGATTCAGCCTGGTGGTTTGATGTTATTGGTTGAGATGTGGATTGTGTGTGCTGTTGGGTGCTGTAAATCCTGCTGATGAACTTGGGGAGTGTCCTAAGTGACATATCCGGAGTGGATCATCTGAATGGTAACGTATCTGGAAGCAGGTTTATTTCAGATATCACACTCCAGATATGTCACACTGAAGTTATTCAATGGGGGTGATTTTATGTGGTATTATCAGATACTGTATACCTTTACCCCATTGTATAACTGGAAATTATGTACCAAATGAAAAATAAATGTTTTATTTTTCACTTGCGTATACAAGAGTGAAAAATAACATGTTTATTTGAAAAAGTTTAGAGTTACAGAAGTTGTATAAATCTGTTTACATTTCTGTCAGTCTGCCTGTCTATGTCTATCCATTCAGAGTGTGGAGGGGGGAGAGAGAGAGAGAGAGACTGAGAGACTGACTGTGAGACTGTGAGACTGAGAGACTGTAGTGGTAATATAGGATGAATCCTGAAGGCAGATTGGCAAAAGCAATTTATGTATGTATTTAACTGCACATACAGCAACATAGTAATTTAATGTCATAGGGAACTCTAGGTCCATCAGGTTACCTCCTGCCTGCATAAATGGAGGTTACAAAGTACAGTGTGCTAACATGTATTTATTTACAGGGGTTCAACCCCTCCACCATGGTAGGGTACCTTGTGATTCCCTTGGTCAGCAGAAATTTGTCCAGGCTAACCTTAAAAACCTGTACTGTCTTTTAGAGTCACTGTCTCCTCTGGTAGCTTGTTTTATAGATCTGCTAGCCTCTTGGAGAAGAGCATCCTAATGTTATAACTAAATTCCACCCCCAACCCACCCCCAAGCTTCTGGAGCTCTCCCAATATACGGCTGTAGCACACTAGATCAAACATCTCTGTTCAGTCGTGTCAGTACCCTGGAACCTGCGGAAGCCTGAGACCATGTCCCCTCTTAGCCTCATATTTTCCAGAATGAATATGTTAGGGACTCCATCCTCAATTTATTGTTTTTTGTCTTCCAAACACCTGACTGTTTTGGTAGCCCTGTGCTGTACCCTGTCAAGTGCTTCAATTTCTGTTTTGTATTGGGGAGCCCAGAGCTGCATGCAGTACTCCAGGTTTAGAGACTTGACATCACTAAAAAAAAAAAAAAAAAAAATTTTCCCCTTATGTGACACAGAGGGCCAGATAGTCAGACTGCGTCTGGCAGGGTGCAAGCCTGGGCGCAGTGCAACTGGGATGCACTGGGGCTAGGGCCAGGTTGTAGTCAACGGTGATGCACCGTGGTGCAGCACCACTGAATATGGCACAGACTGCGCATGGCACAATGGCACTGCACTGGAGCAAGTCATGGACAGGGAGCAAGGGAATGCGCTAGCGCAACTACAGATGTACAAGGTGCAACACCTGCGATATTCAGAGGAGGGCATGCAAATGGGGCCATTTGCATGCCATTCTCCCATTGCATACCTTGCAGGACAGCCGGCAACTTGGCCAAGCACCTGCTCAGCATGGGTGTGCGGTGGGGATCCCAGGACAACCCCCCGTCTTTAACCGCGAATGCGGAAATGTGTGAGGCACAATCCCTGGTAGTCTGGTGGCCTCCTCCCTCCCAAGTCCCCAATTACCATAATGGTAACCTTGCCCTGGTAGTCTAATGGCCCCCCCTCCATCCCATGTCCCCGATCACCGGAATACATCTGATAAGTTATGCTCTGGTAGTCTAGTGAAATCCCCTCTCGCCCATTGCTGCAATCACGGCAAGGCACCAGAACACAATTCTCTGGTGATCTAGTGGCACTCCTCACCCCTCATGCCACAGCACCCCTTGCCCACCCCGCTCACCCCCCAATCATTGGCGGGCGGCTGCAACCCGCCCACATACTGCCCGGCCACCCACCAAATGACAGGTACAGTATGGGCTTACAGGGCATACTGTACTAGACAGTCCCAAATATGTGAATGACTTCATTCACATATTTTGAACTATCTAGTACAGTATGCCCTGCAAACTCAATTGGTCTACACTGTGGACCAATGGGCTTACAGCCATACTGTACCTGTCATTCGGGTGGGCAGCCGGGCAGTATCGGGAGGGTTGCAGCCACCTGCTGATGATGGAGGGAGCGGGCTGGAAGGGGTGCCGTGTGGGTGGAGGGGTGGGGACACCACCAGATCACCAGAGAATTGTGTTCTGGTGCCTTGCCGTGATCATGTAACAGGTGGGGGGTTCCACTAGACTACCAGGGCATGACCTGTCAAATGTATTCTGGCAATCAGGGACATGGGAGGGAGGGAGGGGCCACTAGACTACCAGGGCATCACTTGTCAGATGTATTCTGGTGATTGGGTACATGGGGGGGGCCACTAGACTACCAGGGCATGGCTACCATTATGGTCATCGGGGACTCAGGAGGGAGGGGAGCCACTAGACTACCAGGGATGTGTGTGTGTGCTTGTGGATGGTGTTCTGGGTGGGCAGGTGGATGCCCACGGCTGGTGGCCGCTGTGTTGCACCCTGCAATACGGCAGCCCATCTGTGGGTGGCCAGAAGTTGCTCCACATTTACATGGGCTCAACTTTGAGCCTCCCTATGTGGCACAATGCAGGGGAGCACTGGCATAAGCGCCGCACATCCCAAGCTGAATATCGGGATGTGGCCGATATGCATGGGCACACCCCTGCATCTGCACCGTGACACACCTTCAGTGCGCCCGCATCAAGAGTTGTGCTGCACCAGGCAGCCTTCTCAATATCCCACCGGGGTGCACTGTGGGGTTGTGCCTGTGCAACTCTGTTGTGCCAGGCACAACCCTTTTGAATATCCCGGCCTCAATGTATAAAAATTATCTATACTTTTTCTCTGACTGATAAAATACTGTACCTGCTATGTGTGAAAATACTGGTCTACTGGAAGTCTGTAGGACATTGTTTTGCCTGGTTATTGGCCTCTTTTTCATAAGCTAATCAATCTTGAGATGTGTGTCAGCTTGCAACAGAGGGTTACTCACCTGCTAAAGGTGAATATTTTTGTTTTTTTATTTATTGAAATTTCGGATAACACCTTTGAGAACAAACTCTTTTTATAGGTTCCACATCAGACAAACAATACATATTGGAAAAGTATGAGATGGAGAACAAACAAAACTAGGAATTATTCAAGACATTACAAGAGTGTATAACTAGAGAAGTTCCAATGTGGCATTATACAATGTATTCCATGGTGCATATTTGATTAAAACCGGAATTCAAAGGGTCATATTAGAGGGGGTGGGGTCTCATGAAATGACCTTTTACAGGAAAATGAGAACATTTTGTGAGTATATCCATTGATATACTCAATACATAATGGGACTATAATTAATGGGCTTCCCTTTTTCCCATAAGGAAACCATGACTTAATCTGTTGTAATAAAGAAGTGTTTATTACGGCAAACACGTGCACAGTTTCCCTCACACTGCACATGCACCCACCGAACTTTGCCCCTTCCTGACCCTGGTGATCGCTCGCTCTTGCCTTTCACCACTAAAGTCAACCGCCACAGGACTGTTATAAGAGAGGGGCCCTTTGAAAACAATAACCAGTAATGACATCATGAGGTGAGCTAGTAAGCAGTCCCAGAATCAATCAAAGCTGCCTGGGTATTTGAAGGAAGCAAATCAAACAGCAGATAGATAAATGTTTGCCCAATGATACAAACTGAATCACACGTACTGCAGATAGAGTATGTCCCACAGGTACCACATATGGTCCACTATTGAATCCTGGGAATTAAGGAGGAGTAGACTAATGCATTCTGGTAGGTAGGGTAATGCTTTTTATCTTAAAAATATTGGAAGTAGATTTTGAGATTGAGTGAGAGAGAGAGAGAGAAAGAGAGAGAGAGAGAGAGTCAAACCACTGAGAAAAGAGCCAGAATCCAGATTGTGATGCCTGCACATGGAAACAGTGGCCTTAATCAGGTGAGAAAAATGCTCTGTGTAAAGACAAAGTTCTTGTAAGATTTTAGAGTAAAAACTTATAATTTAAGTTAGTTTCATTAACGTTTTTCTTCTATTTGTACTCTTGAGTTAAAAATCTGTTTATTTTGATTTTCCAAGTATATTTGTGTTACCCATAAGCAAGACCACTGTTTTTTTGGTTATTACCATAAAACTCTGTAAAATTCTGAAATTTGGATTGTCCACACACCGGTTAAAACAAAGAATTTCCCAGAATTTGGGAATTTATACCAGATCAGCGAATCTGCGGACCTTGCATTTTTTTTTTTAAATTGCTTTCTGCACTATTTTTTTATTTCCTTTATTGTATATTAAGCCCTTTTTATTCTAATTATTTATACACATACTTAAAGATCAAAAGTTAAAGCTGGTAAAATCCAGAAATTTGATTAGCAATCACTGGTACAGTCTTGGAATTTCAAATCTGGTAAACAGAATTTCATGACTTGAAACACCATAAATCAGTGCCCTTGCCCATTTATTGACTGCATATCTTGTACTTTTCTGTAAAGAATAAATATTTTAAGATATATGCATTTGTGAATGCAGCGTTTTAATAAATTCAGGAAATAATTTTTATGGACTTATCCATTGATCTGCCTCTGAGAGCACAAGCAAAAGTAAATCTGTGTCTGATACAGATAAGGGATGAGATGTACCTGGAGTGACTAAATGAGTTTCTATGTCCAGAAAGCCTTGTACTGAGTGGACAAGAGCCAGGTGGGATGAGAAAGGAGCAGACCCAAATGGCTTGTGACCAGGTTGGTGGCATCATTGATAAAGCAAGCTTGTCCAGTACAACCATCTCAGCTGGTTTTGTGACACATTAATTGCCCCAATGTTCTTCCAAGAAGATAACAATTACAGTGCAGCCCTTTTAAATGCACACCCCTTTTGCACAGAAAAAAAGTTACATTTAAGTGGGCTGTGCACTTACCCAGACCTACATGATTTTTTTTTTCTTTTCTTTATTTCTGTAGTTGGAATAGCATAAAAACATGTATAATAGCAACTAAAATGCATTAATGTGATTAAAAATAATTTTGTTAATGTATTTATTTTTTCACTTTATTGCATTAAAAGGCATTGTAGGCAGGTTGCTCATTGAAATACTGTTTTCACATCAGCTGGAAACAGGCTGTGCACTTAAGAAGGGCTAATTACATGTTAATAGATGAATTGGTGACCTGTGAAAATGTGCACTTAACAGGGCTGTGCACTTAACAAGGGTGTGTTTAACCAGAAAATGTAGCATTGCAGACACAAGAAAAAAAATCAGCACGTAGAAAAAGTGTGCATTTATCTGGAATGTGCACTTATCCAACGTATCAATACATGTACAACACATGGGCTCCGCTGTACCAGTCTTAGAAATATGCCTTCCAAAGTATCCTCACAATGTACCATTATATCAGTTCCTTTTTACAGGTCAGATATACATTACAAGGGGAAAATGTCCTACTGACTGTTGCCTGCTGGGCAACATCCCACACTGTCCTGGGCAACTGCAGGAACCTGTTTTATTTCAGGAAGAGATGGCAGTCAGAACAGCAGGGTATCCTGTTATCTCTTTGATGAGTACCATGTTCTCTCTAGAACAGCATGATGTGGTAGACAGGACACTGATGCTTAGTGAAATGTTTCAGCTGAACCACACCACCACAAGCAGTATCCCTGTCCAAGTTCACTGCACTGACCATAAAATCCCTGTCCAAGTTCACTGCACTGACCATATTAGGCATTAGGTCCCTGTTGTAGAACTTGAACCCATGGCCTTCTGGTCAAGAAGTGAGAGTGATATCACTGATCCCCTTTCTGCAATGAAAGAGAAGGCTTAGTACTTGAGGATATTGCTGTTTATGTTGAGGTAATGCTATCACTAGTGCCCCCATTTTTCTAAGGTAAGTTGTGAACATTTGGGCAGGGGAAGTATGCTCAGATTAAAATGCCTCTGCCTGCCACATATCAGCATCACAGAGTATGGTCACTACAGCCCCCCACACACACACACACCATTTCCCATGTTACAGCACCCATGATGAAAGCCTGAGCAGTACCAGCATAGCACTTCATACAAATCAGAAAATGTTTATATCATTCATAGTAACATAAAAACAAGGTAGCACAGCACCAAAATGACATAGTAACAAAGTGGCACAGTAACATACAGGGGTTGAAATTGGCACCGGTCCACTAGCCAAATGCTGGTAGATTTTGTATCGGGCTAGTAAGATTTTCATTTAACTAGCCCTGCTGGCTTGTACTGGAGAAGGCAACACTTCAGTATGTATTCCAACTGGGCCAGTGGAAACGTCCGTTGGGCCAGTGGAGTTTTCCATTAACAAGCCCTGCTGGCTAGTGGCCGCAAAACTTAATTTCAACCCCTGAACATAGTAACAGTAGTACAGTAATAGCACAGTAACACAGTAACAAAGTAACACAGTAACCAAGTAGTATAGTAACAAAGTAGTACAGTAACACAGTAATAAAGTAATAGTAACCAAGTAGTATAGTGACAACATAGTAACAAAGTAGCACAGTAACATTAACAGAGCAATTTCAGGTCAGAGAAAACTCAAGGTCCATCATGTCTGCCCCACCTGGTTCTAAAGTAAGGATGAGTATGTTTGCTGTGTAACCATGTAGTAACTTTAAGAAGTTCCTTAACCATTGTACTATGATGGGTGTTCAGGTACCTGCTTGGTATGCAGAAATATGTCTGGGTTTACTTTAAAAGCCTGTATTGTCTTCATGTATGTGGACTTCACTTTTAGGCTCTTTCATAGGTCCCCAATTCCCTGGCCAAAGAACTGCTTCCTAATATTACCCCTGAATTTATCACCTCTGACCTTCAGGGCATGTTTCCGTATCCTGTTGGTGGAAATCAGGTCAAACATCTCCATCTCTTTGATTATGTTGATACCTGAGAATATACAGAAAACTGAGATCCTGTCACTTCATAGCCTCCTTTTGTTCAACATGCCCATTTCTTTATTTAACACTTTGAATTAACCTTTGAGCTATGAGCTCATTTACAAAGGTTCCACATCAAGGGACAATACAACAGTTACAACAGTTGCAATGGTACAATTCACATAGACAGAAATATAGTTATCTAACAAAGGAATGCTAGCTGGACAAAACAATAGCTTTGTAGTTAATTACAAGCAGTCACAATTAACAAGTTTGAGAGGTATAACCAGCTGCCTTGGGAGCAGGCATTGTCACAAGTTTCAGGTCCTAAATTCTTCAAAATAGTTGCAGGCAAATGGAAGAGGGAGAGGGGTGTGGGAATGGGGGATCAACAGGCTCAGTCCCGGAGATGAGCTGGAAAAATTGGAGGTAGGAAAGCAACAAGTGATAGGGGAAGTAAAGTGGAAGTTAGTATGAGGTAAAGGCAGGACTGGGTGGTGAGACAGTATTGAGGGGGAGAGGAAATGACAGGGTAGGAGCAGGTTGAGAGTCACAGCAATGGGACTTCAGTTAATGGAGCTCAGACATGCAGAGAGAAGGGCTGGGAGGAATAAGGTGGGAGTAAGGGCTAATCTGCGGTGGATTAAAATCCTATCAGGTGAAGTTAGGGAGTCTGATTTCCCATAGTGGAGTACTTATATGGATGCCGAGTGCCTTACTGAGGGGTGTAAGTGCCTTATACATGTCTGCATTCACAGGTTCTAGTGTTGATTAGGAATTGTTTCAGCTCATGCTTAAAGGTAGAGAAGCTCTTTGTATTGTGTGTTGGATGCAGGTGTTCAGGGTCACCATCCTCCCCTCATACGTTTTGTCTCCCATACCACCAATCATTTTGCTGGCCCTGCATTGTATCCTATAGATGACCTCAATTACATTTTTGAATTGGGGAGCCCAGAACTGCATGCGGTGTCCAGGTGGTGTCTCTCCAGGGCCTAGTTAAGAGGTAGGATAACTTCCTGGCACTGCTGGTCACCCCCTCCATTTGATGTATCTCGGAATTCTGCTGGCCTTCTTGTCAGTGACTGCACATCAATTGTCATGCTTCATCTCCGTGTTTGTTATGACCCTGAGGTCCTTCTCCTCCTCCTCCTCTACTGCAGCAAGAGGGGCTCCACACAATGTATAGGTCCTTCTCCTCCCCTACTGCAGCAAGAAGAGTCCGCACTGTCTGTAGGTCCTTCTCCTCCTCCTCTACTGCAGCAAGAGGAGCCCCACACAGTGTGTAGGTCCTTCTCCTCCTCTACTGCAGCAAGAGGGGCTCCACACAATGTGTAGGTCCTTCTCCTCCTCTACTGCAGCAAGAGGAGCCCTGCAGAGTGTGTAGGTCCTCCTCCTGTACTGCAGCAAGAGGAGCCCTGCACAGTGTGTAGGTCCTTCTCCTCTACCACAGCAAGAGGAGCCCCACACAGTGTGTATGTCCTTCTCCTCCTCTACTGCAGCAAGAGGAGCTCCACACAGTGTGTAGGTCCTTCTCCTCCTCTACTGCAGCAAGAGGAGCCCTGCATCATGTGTAGGTCCTTCTCCTCTACTGCAGCAAGAGGATCCCTGCACAGTGTGTAGGTCTATGTTCTCCTCTACCGCAGCAAGAGGAGCTCCACACAGTGTGTAGGTCCTTCTCCTCCTCTACTGCATCAAGAGGAGCCCTGCACAGTGTGTAGGTCCTTCTTCCATTTCTCCTCCCCATGTGTAGCTCCTTGCATTTTACTACATTGAATCTGAGACTCCAGGAGTCCAACCAATCACCAGCTTGTTCAGGTCCTCCTGATGCTTGTCTTTATTCTCAAGGGGTTCCATCACCCTGGCCAGCTTAGTGTCATCAGCGTACTTCAGCAGTCTGGTAGAGACCCCAGCTTCCACAACACTGCTAAAAATGTCAAACAGCAGTGGCCCCAGGAGCAATCCCTGAGGGATGATACTGTGTACCCCTCCCCTACTGCAAAAGTACCCATCCACCATAATACTGTTCTCCCTGTCCCCACACCAGTGAACAAGCCACCTCATGTAACCCTCATGCATTCCACAATGGTATCTTTTGCACAAAACGTTGTCATGTACCACACTTTCAAAGGCCTTGCTGAAGTCCAACTAGACTATTTAAATGGTACTGCCCCTGTCCAGGTCTTTGGTCACCCCTTGAAGGAAATCAGGCTGGTTTACCATGACTGGCCCTTCTTAAAACCATGCTCAGAGGGAGCAAGAATTCCATAGGTGGTATCCTCATATCTTCTACATGGATCTCAGGTACACAACTGTTGGTGATTTTATCAGACCTACCTGAGTGTGTTTGGGGGGGCACATCCCAGTCCTCCTCACCTTCTTTTATTACCTTTGCACCCATTGCTGAACTGTTTTGTCTGAAAGAGATCACATACATACACATATAAACACTGATACAACTGCCTCAAAATGTAATCTGTGTTAATATTCAGTAGAAGCACAAACTGGATTCTGGTTCCTTCCTTCTGCACAGAAAAAAAAGCCATTTGTCCTTCAGAGGAAAATAATCGCTTTCCAGTGAAAAGCTTTTCTCTTCTACAGATGTGGTGACTCCAATGTTTCCTGTTACCATGAAAATTACTGTGGTCACTCCATTAAAACTGGTGCCCGTTACTGTGGTAACTAACTGAAAGTTTCATGATAATGCTGTTGTAATGGGAGACACTGGAGTGAGCTCTGCCACAATGTATACAAGAGGTCAGAAATGGAGAGGCGACTCCCCTGGCAAATGCACATACTAATTCTCCACTTCAGTTGGGACCAAAATATTACATGTTTGGGCTCCTCAATGACCAAGCAGCAGCATATCATGGCACCGCCCAGGTTTGGGAATGGCCAAGCAGCAGTGCATCATGGTACCGTGCCTATGACCTGGGTTTGGGAGCAGCCAAGCAGCAATACATCATAGTACTGCACCTGTGACTCAAATCTGGGAGTTGCCAAGCAACAGTACATCATGATACCACACCTGTGACACGGGTTTGGGAGCTGCCAAGCAGCAGCACATCATGGTACCGCACCTGTGACCCAGGTCTGGGAGCCGCCAAGTAACAGCACATCATATTACCACACCTGCAACCCGGGTTTGGGAGTGGCCAAGCAACAGTACATCATGGTACTGCACCTGGGACCCAGGTTTGGGGGTGGCCAAGTAGCAGTACATCATGGCACCGCACCTGTGACCTGGGTTTGGGAGCAGTCAAACAGCAGTACATCATGGTACTGCACCTGCAACCCAGGTCTGGGAGCTGCCAAGCAACAGCACATCATGGTACTGCACCTGCAACCCATATTTGGGAGCAGCCAAGCAGTAGGACATCATGGTGCCACACCTGTGACCCAGGTTGTGGACTGGACAAGCAGCAGCACATCATGGTACAGCACTTGTGACCCAGCAATGGGAGCAGCCAAGCAGCAGCACATCATGGTACTGCACCTGCAACCCGGGTCTGGGAGCCGCCAAGCACTAGCACATCATGATACTATGCCTGCCACCCAGGTTTGGGAACAGACATGCAGCAGTACATCATGATACCACACCTGCGACCCATGTTTGGGAGCAGCCAAGCAGTAGGACATCATGGTGCCACACCTGTGACCCGGGTTTTGGACTGGACAAGCAGCAGCACATCATGGTACAGCACTTGTGACCCAGCAATGGGTGCAGCCAAGCAGCAGCACATCATGGTTCCGCACCTGTGACCCCGGGTTTGGAAGTAGCCAAGCAGCAGTACATGGTACTGCACCTGCAACCTGGGTTTGGGAGCAGCCAAGCACCAGCACATCATGGTACAGCACCTGTGACCTGGGTTTGGGAGCAGCCGAGCACCAGCACATCATGGTACTGCACCTGTGACTTGGGTTTCAGAGCAGCCGAGCAGCAGTACATCATGACACCACACCTTTCACCTGGGTTTGGGAGTGGCCAAGCAGCAGTACATGGTACTGCACCTGTGAATTGGGTTTCAGAGCAGCCGAGCAGCAATACATCATGGTACCACACCTTTCACCTGGGTTTGGTAGTGGCCAAGCAGCAGTACATGGTACTGCACCTGCGACTTAGGTTTGGGAGTGGTCAAGCACCAGCACATCATGGTACAGCACCTGTGACCCGGTTTGGGAGCAGCCAAGCAGCAGAGCATCATGGTACAGCACCTGTGACCTGGGTTTGGGAGTGGCCAAACAGCAGCACATCATGGTACTATGCCTGTGACCCAGGTTTGGGAGCAGCCAAGCACCAGCACATCATGGTACCGCACCTGTGACTTGGGTTTCGTAGCAGCTGAGCAGCAGTACATCATGATACCACACCTTTCACCTGGGTTTGGGAGTGGCCAAGCAGCAGTACATGGTACTGCACCTGTGAATTGGGTTTCAGAGCAGCCGAGCAGCAGTACATCATGGTACCACACCTTTCACCTGGGTTTGGTAGTGGCCAAGCAGCAGTACATGGTACTGCACCTGCGACTTAGGTTTGGGAGTGGTCAAGCACCAGCACATCATGGTACAGCACCTGTGACCCAGTTTGGGAGCAGCCAAGCAGCAGAACATCATGGTACAGCACCTGCGACCTGGGTTTGGGAGTGGCCAAACAGCAGCACATCATGGTACCATGCCTGTGACCCAGGTTTGGGAGCAGCAAAGCAGCAATACATCATGGTACCGCACCTGCAACCCATATTTGGGAGCAGCCAAGCAGCAGCACATCATGGTACCACACCTGTGACCCGGGTCTTGGACTGGCCAAGCAGCCACACATCATGGTACTGCACCTGCGACCCAGAACTGGGAGTGGCCAAGCAGCAGTACATCATGGTACCACACCTGTGACCTGGGTTTAGGAGTGGACAAGCAGCAGCACATCATGGTACCAAGCCTGCAACTCGGGCTTAACAGCGGCCAAGTAGCAGTACATCATGGTACCAAGCCAGCAACTCGGGTTTAACAGTAGCCAAGTAGCAGTACATCATGATACTGCACCTGTGACACATGTTTGGGAGTGGGTGAGCAGCAGTACATCATGGTACTACACTTGCGACCCGGGTTTGGGAGCAGCCAGGTAGCAGCACACCATAGTACCGCACCTGCAAACTGGGCTTGGGAGCTGATGAGCAGCAGCATATCACAGTACCAAGCCTGCGAGATGGATTTTCCTGTAGATTACATTATTTCATATAGAAGATGACTTGATCCATTTTCCCATGTAAGCAACACAAGTCTGTTGGGAACAGTTTCTATGTGAAATGCTCTTTTTCCTTCTAAAATACAGGAATCCCTGTAGATTCTGCAGTCAGGCTTTTGTTCCTCACACCCCTGTCCCACATTAGGAGTGAAACTCTGTGAGATCCAGCTACATGTGCCGAGAAATAGAAAGCCAAAACACTGATGGGAAAAACAAAGCAAGTGCAAAACATAAAGAACCCCTCACTCATCGTTTTTGCATGATGCAAGTCCCCGGGGAAGCCTGATGCAATGCTGCCAAGCAAGCCACCTCACTGTGGGAAGCTCATTTTGCACCTGCGTACACAGACTCGAATGAAATACCTTCATGATTTGTGCAGCAGTAAAGTTACAGGAAATAAAATGACCTGTGAGGATCTGTATTTAGTAGCTGATGTTCAGTTTTATGGGAGCGCACTGTTCCAGCATGGTGGCTCCCAACCACTGAGTCTCTGTACACTCCTTCACTCTCTGGGGACCCATAGCACACGTGACTTGTGATACATGGCTAAAACCTAAATGAAACTAAAGAAAGATGGCAAAAATGAAAGTTGTTATTGCGATTAGAATTATAAATGCAATAACAACCTCAAAGCTGGTCATTTCCTGAATTAACAACTGGCTGGAGGGAGGTTGCCCTCGGCTGCACCTCTGGCTACCCATCCCCGCAACAGTCATTAATCCCTCGGAAATTACCAGCTTCTCGGTCATTATTGCTTAGTTGGTGACAAGCAGCCATTTTAAATGTTTGTGCTTTGAAAATACTCCATATTTTTCTTTTTCAGTTACATACATTCTTTGGCTGTGCATTGACCATTTCCTTCTTCAGAAATGATTTGAGTTCTTTTTGATCTCTACAGGCAGTGTGGCATTCTGCTTCTTTAATGCTTATTGTTTGTTTCTAGATTTCCTGGGCATTCCACAGGCTGTTGACACTGTACTGCGGTGTCTAATTATCCATGTGGGACAGTGGGATCTGGCACCGTAGAATGTGCTGGAAATTATGGAACATAAATAATTAACCAGTAAAGAATGTGTGTCTACAGCACACATTTGCAGTATTAATTAATAAAGAGGAAAAAAAATCACTGTCTGAAGAAAAAAAAATTGCCCAAATAGTGGATAATTGAATGAAAGTTACAAGAGTTTATTTTATGGTACGGTATTTAAAATAATTTTAGCAAGACATTATTTAACTTGTTGGGCAGAGACACAGAAAACTAGGAAGAAACGAGGCCCTCTGGACAGCTGAAGCATCTGGAGGTCCCCTCTGCTCTGGGGTCCTTACATGACTGTGCAGTTCACACTGTGATAAAGCTGGCTCTGCTCTGGTGTCCTTACACACTGGAAAGTTTGCATTATGATAAAGCTAGCTTTGTTCTGCAGTCCATACATGTCTGTACAGTTCACTCTGTGATAAGGCTGGCACTGCTCTGGGCCCTCTGTAGCTTCACACTTCACACTATGATAAGGTTGGGTGTGTTCTGGGGCCCTCTGTAGCTGCACACTTCACACTATGATAAGGCTGGGTGTGGTCTGGGGTCCTCTGTAGCTGCACACTTCAAACTTTCATAAGGCTGGGTGTGCTTTGGGGCCTCTGTAGCTGCACACTTCACACTGTGATAAGGCTGGGTGTGCTCTGGGGCCATCTGTGCCTGCACACTTCACACTGTGATAAGGCTGGCTGTGCTCTGGGGCCCTCTGTACCTGCACACTTCACACTATGATAAGGCTGGGTGTGCTCTGGGGCCCTCTGTAGCCTTACACTTCACACTGTGAGAAGGCTGGGTGTGCTCTGGGGACCTCTGCACCTGCACACTTCACACAGTGATAAGGCTGGTGTGCTCTGGGGCCCTCTGTAGCTGCACACTTCACACAATCATAAGGCTGGGTGTGCTGGGGCCCTCTGTAGCTGCACACTTCACACTATAATAAGTCTGGGTGTGGTCTGGAGCCCTCTGTACCTGCACATGTCACACTATCAAAAGGCTGGGTGTGCTCTGGGACCCTCTGTAGCTGCATACGTCACACTATGATAAGACTGAGTGTGCTCTGGGGTCCTCTGTAGCTTCACACTTCACACTATAATGAGGCTGGGTGTGCTCTGGTGCCTCTGTAGCTGCACACCTCACACTGTGATAAGTCTGGGTATGCTCTGGGTACCACTGTAGCTGTACACCTTACACTATGATAAGGCTGGATATGCTCTGGAGCCCTCTGTAGCTGCACACGTCACACTGTGATAAGGCTTTGTGTGTTCTGGGGCCCTCTGTATCTGCACACTTCACACTGTGATAAGGCTGGATGTGCTCTGGGTGCCTCTGTAGCTTCACACCTTACACTGTGACAAGGCTGATTGTGCTCTGGGGCCCTCTGTAGCTGCACACTTCACACTGTGATAAGGCTGAGTGTACTCTGGTGCTTTGGGGCCCTCAGTAGCTGCACACTTCACAGTATGATAAGGCTGGGTGTGCTCTGGGGCCCTCTGTAGCTGCACACTTCACACTGTGATAAGGCTGGGTGTACTCTGGTGTTCTGGGGCCCTCTGTAGCTGCACATCTCACACTATGTTAAGGCTGAATGTGCTCCGGGGCCCTCTGTACCTGCACACCTCACACTGTGATAAGGCTGGGTGTGCTCTGGGGCCCTCTGTAGCTGCACACTTCACACTATAAGTCTGGGTGTGCTCTGGGGCCCTCTGTAGCTGCGCATGTCACACTATCATAAATCAGAGTGTGCTCTGGGGCTCTCTGTAGCTGCACACTTCACACTATAAGTCTGGGTGTGCTCTGGGGCCCTCTGTAGCTGCACGTCACACTATCATAAATCAGAGTGTGCTCTGGGGCCCTCTGTAGCTGCACATGTCACACTATCATAAGGCAGGGTGTGCTCTGGGGCCCTCTGTAGCTGCACACTTCACACTATCATAAGGCAGGGTGTGCTCTGTAGCTGCACACTTCACACTATCATAAGGCAGGGTGTGCTCTGGGGCCCTCTGTAGCTACACACGTCACACTATGATAAGACTGGGTGTGCTCTGGGGCCCTCTGTAGCTACACACTTCACACTATAATGAGGCTGGGTGTGCTCTTGGTGCCTCTGTAGCTGCACACCTCACACTAAGATAAGGCTGGGTGTGCTCTGGGGCCCTATGTAGCTGCACACTTCACACTGTGATAAGGCTGGGTGTGTTCTGGGGCCCTCTGTACCTGCACACTTCACACTGTGATAAGGCTGGGTGTGCTCTGGGTGCATCTGTAGCTTCACACCTCACACTGTGATAAGGCTTGGTGTGCTCTGGTGCTCTGGGGCCCTCTGTAGCTGCACACTTCACACTATGATAAGGCTGGGTGTGGTCTGGTGCTCTGGGGCCCTCTGTAGCTGCACACTTCACACTATGATAAGGCTGGGTGTGCTCTGGAGTCCTCTGTAACTACACACTTCACACTGTGATAAGGCTGGGTGTGCTCTGGGGCCCTCTGTAGCTGCACACTTCAAACTGTGATAAGACTGGGTGTGCTCTGGGGCCCTCTGTACCTCCACACCTCACACTAGGATAAGGCTGGGTGTGCTCTGGGGCCCTCTGTAGCTGCACACTTCACACTATGATAAGGCTGGGTGTGCTCTGGGTGCCTCTGTAGCTGCACATTTCACACTGTGATAAGGCTGGGTGTGCTCTGGGGCCCTCTGGAGCTATACACTTCACACTATGATAGGACTGTGTGTGGTCTGGGGACCTCTGTAGCTGCACATGTCACACTATGATAAGGCTGGGTGTGCTCTGTGACCCTCTGTAGTTGCCCACCTCACACTGTTTTAAGGCTGGGTGTGCCCTGGGGCCTTCTGTAGCTGCACACTTCACATGATAAGGCTGGGAGTGCTCTCGGACCCTCTGTAGCTGCACACTTCACACTATGATAAAAGGCTGGGTGTGCTCTGGGGCCCTCTGTAACTGCACACTTCAGATGATAAGGCTGGGTGTGCTCTGGGCCCTCTGTAATTGCATAGTTAACATTACAGTAAGAAGACATCTACTGTGGGGTTCCTACATTTGTGTACAGTTCGCACTGTGATAAGACTGGTTCTGCTCTATGGTCCCTACATGAGTGTACAGCTCGCACTATGATAAGACTAGCAGTGCTGTGGGGCCCTAAATGTCTGTACAGTTCACACTATGGTAAGACTGGCATTGCTGTGTAGCCCTAAATGTCTGTACAGTTCACACAATGATAAGGCCAGTTCTGCTCTGAGGCCCTGAGTGGACATATAGTTTGAACTTTAACTGATAAGGCTAGTTCTTCTCTGGGGTCCGTATGTGTCCATATAATTCACACTGTGGTAAGGCTGACTCTGTTCTGCGGGTCACGTGTAGTTCCACAGTTTACACTATGATATCACTGGCTCTGTTCTGTGGGCCCAGTGTAGCCAACAGTTTACACTATGATAAGACTATTTCTGTTCTGTGGGCCCAGTGCAGTTCCACAGTTCACACTACGAAAAGGCTGGCTCGGTTCTGTGGGACCAGTGCAGTTCCACAGTTCACACCATGACAAGGCTGGCTCTGATCTCTGGATCCAGTGAAGCTCCACAGTTTACACTATGAAATTGCTGGTTCTGTTCTGTGGACCAAGTATAGCTTCACAGTTCACATTACAGTTAGGCTGGCCCTGTTCTATGGGCCCAATGTAGCCCACAGTTCACATTATGATAATGCTGGCTCTACTCTGTGGGCCCAGTGTAACCTCATAGTTCACATTATTGTAGGCCTCCCTCCCTAATGTCTAGGGGCATGTTGGTGGTGGAGCGCATGGGGAGGGGATGCCCAGAGCAGAAATCTATTCCATAGCTGGCTTACATTTACTAGGTCTTACCAGTCCTTAGGGGCTGGGCTAGGAAAACAGGTTAGAGGTACAACAGTCTGACAAAATAACCGAGTCCACAATGAGTTAAAATGAACAGGGGAATCCTATTTAATTGTAAACAACTCTGTGGAGCTGAAGAATGAATACAGGGAGCAAAGCAGCTTCATTTTCAGGAACAATATGGTCACACACAATTCATAGGCAGCAGTGTATTTCAACTGATATGGTTCCCACATTCACAGGCGGCATACTTTTCCCTCGCCAACATCACTACCTCTCATCTCTCTCACTGGCATCGTCACTATGGAGCAGTCAGCCGTCCAACTTGGGCTGCTACTCCCCTGACTCTCTGCAACTCTTGTTGGCCACCAACTAGATGACTGACCCTCAGAGCTAAGAGCCATGCATCCCTAGGGCCAATCCCTCCCAAATCTTCACTGGATACATACATGCTTCTAGGGCAGTAAGACTGCAGGCTTCCAAATTCTCTTTCTCTCTCTCTCTCTCTCTCTGCTGCAGGGCGCCTCTGCTTCTTCTCGTGCCTGCTGCCATAAAACAGCTTCCCACTGACTACACACTCTCTCCCCACTGGAGTGGCAGAAACAAGGTGTGCCCACTCCAAACATGTTGTGCATGACTGTGCCATATCCCATAGGTGTCTAGATCTCTTCTTGCCCTTCTGCAGACTGCTCGCTGAGCCCACGGAAGCAGGCAATTGGCCCTCCTCCCACAGCTCTTCTCCTTCCTTCCTGGTATCTTCCTCTCTGTGGCGCTCCTTCACTCCCGCCAAAACCCCGGTTAATTACCCTCACACCACCCCAGTGATCTCCTGCCAGCAGAAGACCCTGCCGTGTGGCAAAGGGATTAACCCTTTAGGTACTGAGCCGATATAGCCCAACTCACAGTTTCAGTGCCCAAAATGTACACTCCTCAACTGGGTGGGTTACATTATAATAAGACTGACTCTGTTCTGTGGGCCCAGTTTAGCACTACAGTTCACACAATGATAAGGCTGTCTCTGTTCTGTGGGCCCAGTACAATTCCACAGTTCACACTATGATATTGCTGGTTCTGTTCTGTGGGCCCAGTGCAATTCCACAGTTCACACTATAATAAGGCTGGCTCTATTCTGTGGGCCCAGTGCAATTACACAGTTCACACTATGATATTGCTGACTCTGTTCTGTGGGCCCAGTGCAATTACACAGTTCACACTATGATATTGCTGACTCTGTTCCATGGGAACAGTGCAATTCCACAGTTCACACTATGATATTCCTGGCTTTGTTCTGCTGGCCCAGTGCAGTTCCACAGTTCATACTATGATATTGCTGACTCTGTTCTGTGGGCCCAGTGCAGTTCCACAGTTCACACTATGATATTGCTGACTCTGTTCTGTGGGCCCAGTGCAAGTACACAGTTCACACTATGATATTGCTGACTCTGTTCCATGGGAACAGTGCATTTCCACAGTTCACACTATGTTATTCCTGGCTTTGTACTGCTGGCCCAGTGCAGTTCCACAGTTCACACTATGATATTGCTGACTCTGTTCTGTGGGCCCAGTGCAATTACATAGTTAACACTATGATATTGCTGATTCTGTTCCATGGGAACAGTGCAATTCCATAGTTCACACTATGATATTCCTGGCTTTGTTCTGTGGCCCACAGTGCAATTCCACAGTTCATACTATGAAATTGCTGGCTCTGTTCTGTGTGTCCAGTGCAGTTCTACACTTCACACTATGATATTGCTGGCTCTGTTCTGTGGGCCCCGTGCAATTCCACAGTTCACACTATGATATTGCTGGTTCTGTTCTGTGAGCCCAGTGCACTTCCATACTTCACAGTGTGATAAGGCTGGCTCTGTATTGTGGGCCCAGTGCAGTTCCACAGTTCACACTATAATATTGCTGGCTCTGTTCTGTGGGCCCAGTGCCATTCCACAGTTTACACTACAATATTGCTGGTTCTGTTCTGTGGGCCCAGTGCAATTTCACTGTTCACACTGTGATATTGCTGGTTCTGTTCTGTGGGCCCAGTGTAGCACCACAGTTCACACAATAATAAGGTTGGCTCTTGTCTGTGGGCCCAGTACAATTCCACAGTTCACACTGTGATGTTGCTGGTCCTGTTCTGTGGGCCCAGTACAATTCCACACTTCACACAATGATAAGGCTATCTCTGTTCTGTGGGCCCAATGCAATTCCACAGTTCACATCATGATATGCTGGCTCTGTTCTGTGTGCCTAGTGTGGTTCCACAGTTCACACTATGATATTGCTGGCTCTGTTCTGTGGGTCCAGTGCAGTTCCACAGTTCACACTATGATATTGCTGACTCTGTTCTGTGGGCCCAGTACAATTCCACACTTCATACTATGATGAGACTGGCTCTATTCTGTGGGCCCAATGCAATTCCACAGTTCACATCATGATATGCTGGCTCTGTTCTGTGGGCCCAGTGTGGTTCCACAGTTCACACTATGATATTGCTGGCTCTGTTCTGTGGCCCAGTGCAATTCCACAGTTCACATTATGATAAGGCTGGCTCTGTTCTGTGGGCCCAGTGCAATTCCACAGTTCACATTATGATAAGGCTGGCTCTGTTCTGGGCCCAGTGCAATTCCACAGTTCACATTATGATAAGGCTGGCTCTGTTCTATGGGCCCAGTGTGGTTCCACAGTTCGCACTATGATATTGCTAGCTCTGTTCTTTTGCCCAGTGCAATTCCACAGTTCACACTATGATAAGACTGGCTCTGTTCTGTGGGCCCAATGCAATTCCACAGTTCACATCATGATATGCTGGCTTTGTTCTGTGGGCCCAGTGTGGTTCCACAGTTCACACTATGATATTGCTGGCTCTGTTCTGTGGCCCAGTGCAATTCCACAGTTCACATTATGATAAGGCTGGCTCTGTTCTGTGGGCCCAGTGCAATTCCACAGTTCACATTATGATAAGGCTGGCTCTGTTCTGTGGCCCAGTGCAATTCCACAGTTCACATTATGATAAGGCTGGCTCTGTTCTATGGGCCCAGTGTGGTTCCACAGTTCGCACTATGATATTGCTAGCTCTGTTCTTTTGCCCAGTGCAATTCCACAGTTCACACTATGATGAGGCAGGCTCTGTTCTGTGGGCCCAATGCAATTCCACAGTTCACACTATGATATTACTTGCTCTGTTCTGTGGGCCCAGTGCAAGTCCACAGTTCACACTACGATAGTGCTGGCTCTGTTCAGGGCCCAGTGCAATTCCACAGTTCACACTATGATACTGCTGGCTCTGTTCTGTGGGCCCCATGCAATTCCACAGTTCACACTATGATAAGGCTGGCTCTGTTCTGTGGGTCCAGTGCAATTCCACAGTTCACACTATGATATTGCTGACTCTGTTCTGTGGGCCCAGTACAATTCCACACTTCACACTATGATGAGGCTGGCTCTGTTCTGTGGGCCCAATGCAATTCTACAGTTCACACTATGATATTACTTGCTCTGTTCTGTGGGCCCAGTGCAAGTCCACAGTTCACACTATGATAATGCTGGCTCTGTTCAGGGCCCAGTGCAGTTCCACAGTTCACACTGTGATACTGCTGGCTCTGTTCTGTGGGCCCCGTGCAATTCCACAGTTCACACTATGATAAGGCTGGCTCTGTTCTGTGGCCCAGTGCAATTCCACAGTTCACATTATGATAAGGCTGGCTCTGTTCTATGGGCCCAGTGTGGTTCCACAGTTCGCACTATGATATTGCTAGCTCTGTTCTTTTGCCCAGTGCAATTCCACAGTTCACACTATGATGAGGCAGGCTCTGTTCTGTGGGCCCAATGCAATTCCACAGTTCACACTATGATATTACTTGCTCTGTTCTGTGGGCCCAGTGCAAGTCCACAGTTCACACTACGATAGTGCTGGCTCTGTTCAGGGCCCAGTGCAATTCCACAGTTCACACTATGATACTGCTGGCTCTGTTCTGTGGGCCCCATGCAATTCCACAGTTCACACTATGATAAGGCTGGCTCTGTTCTGTGGGTCCAGTGCAATTCCACAGTTCACACTATGATATTGCTGACTCTGTTCTGTGGGCCCAGTACAATTCCACACTTCACACTATGATGAGGCTGGCTCTGTTCTGTGGGCCCAATGCAATTCTACAGTTCACACTATGATATTACTTGCTCTGTTCTGTGGGCCCAGTGCAAGTCCACAGTTCACACTATGATAATGCTGGCTCTGTTCAGGGCCCAGTGCAGTTCCACAGTTCACACTGTGATACTGCTGGCTCTGTTCTGTGGGCCCCGTGCAATTCCACAGTTCACACTATGATAAGGCTGGCTCTGTTCTGTGGGCCCAGTACAATTCCACACTTCACAATATGATGAGGCTGGCTCTGTTCTGTGGGCCCAGTGCAATTCCACAGTTCACACTACTGTGACCCCCAACCAGGTATGCTGTTTCTATCTGGCAGCTCTACCTGGTGGGCTGGGTTCGGAGAGGAATATTTCACTCAGCATATTATCTAGGTTTGGCTACTCTGCACAGGGGCACCCAAGTAACTCTGGACAAAGGAAGCAATAACTGTAATGTCCAATACCAGAAGTGGGATTCTAAAGTGTGGCTTTTATTCACATCCAACAGAATAAACAAAGCATAGATGGACCCCCACGGGGCTACACTCCTGGTAATGCAGATTTAAGGAGACCAGAACACATCCTCATCACTTTAGCCCTCTGGCACTGAAACACACTGGGCACACAGCCCGAACTTGTACGCTGCTCTGGGTTTTTCCTGGCTCGGCTCCCTTGCCAGCTACTTGGACACTTTCCATATAGCATGGAAACATTTACTGGTGGCTCTCTAAACCACCTATGAGCACTTCTGTTCCATAAGGGAATCTTCCACATCAATTCCACGTCTGGATACTTTCCTCAGGCACTGGCCAAGTACCGAGAGAAAGCAACAGGTGTCCCAGAGCAATTCCTTCGAGGATACTACTGATGAGGGGGTCTCCCACCTCTCGCTCCCACAATTCATACCCAGCCATTTCTCTGGGCTTTAACACCTCATCCTTTAACACACTTTGCTGTGTAGATTCTTTTTAAATGTATTTCACATTCAGTCTACTGTCTTTACATCCCATTTGTGCTGGACTTGCACATACTTTATAAGTGGCTTTGTCCATTACTCTAGACCCCCCACTGAGTCAAGCAGTCCAATCCCCACATCTTCCAAACTGTACTTGGCTGTCTTTTCCTGACACACACTTCACACTATGATAAGGCTGGCTCTGTATTGTGGGCACAGTGCACTTCCACAGTTTACACTATGATTAAGCTGGCTCTGTTCTGTGGGTCCAGTGCAGTTCCACAGTTCACACTATGATATTGGTGGTTCTATTCTGTGGATGCAGTGCAATTCCACAGTTCACACTATGATAAGGCTGGCTGAGTTCTGTGGGCCCAGTGCAATTCCACAGTTCACACTATGATATTGCTGGTTCTGTTCTGTGGGCCCAGTACAATTCCACAGTTCACACTATGATATTGCTGGCTCTGTTCTGTGTGCCCAGTACAATTTCACAGTTTACACTATGATAAGGCTGGCTCTGATCTGTGGGCCCAGTGCAGTTCCACAGTTCACACTATGATATTCCTGGTTCTGTTCTGGGCCCAGTGTGGCTCCACAGTTCACATTATGATATGCTGGCTCTGTTCTATGGGCCCAGTGTGGTTCCACAGTTCACACTATGATATTGCTGGCTCTGTTCTGTGGCCCAGTACAATTCCACAGTTCACACTATGATAAGGCTGGCTCTGTTCTGTGGGCCCAGTGCAATTCTACAGTTCACACTATGATATTGCTGGCTCTGTTCTATGGGTCCAGTTGCTGGCTCTGTTCTGTGGGCCCAATGCAATTCCACAGTTTACACTATAATAATGGTGGCTCTGTTCTGTGGGCCCAGTGAAGTTCCACAGTTCACACTATGATATTGCTTGCACTGTTCTGTGGGCCCAGTGCAATTCCACAGTTCACACTATGATATTGCTGGCTCTGTTCTGTGAGCCCAGTGCAATTCCGCAGTTCACACCATAGGCGGAAGCACTGAATGGTAACTGGTCAGTTTTCAGAAACAAAAAATGTCTGTCAGAAATCTCATGGGAGTAAAAGCGTGTGCTGTCCCAGAATTCGTATATATAATCTGGCATGGTTTTGGACCGCACTTAGATTATGGGACTGCGCCACAAGGTTTTTGCTGGCACCCTTTCTGGTTTCAGCAAATTGTCCCAGTACCCATTGAACTGAAAGGAGTAGAATGGAAATTACCAGTTTATATATGCTTGCCCTGCTGATGTTAGGATGGCGTGTCTATTTCAGGCCTATGTGTTTCACCTGAAGACCTCCTGAACCATGCCACAGAATCAGAATTTCATCTGTCACAGTGTTTCCATGGTATCGAGAGCAGACCAATGCTTGAAACAGTAGGATACATCCAGCTGGTCAGCCTCACACGTTCTAGCCCTTTCAGTTCTATGGAAGGGACTGTATAATTCTGCGAACCTGTAGCGATTCAATGGCCTTTCACCTGCAGGCTACAAATTTGGCTCCAACCTTAGCAATCTGATTATGGTTCAGTGGCCTGTGTGACATGAATTGTGTTGATTGTCAGTCCAGTTCCTGTGAGTGTCTATATCACAAAACCCAGCAACACAACTGGTACTCTTGTTAGTAGTCTCATATGAAAGGTCAAGGATCACAGGACCACAGCACCAGAACTAGCCTTACCCCACAAATTGAAAAAAGAAAATTAAAACAATTTCAGAAGCCAGCACTGATGTTCAATCCAGCTCAAAGATTTTTTTTTGTTGCCGCTGAGATATTTCTGTTCTCTCTGCACTCCATCCCCAGAGCCCCTCAGAGCTGGCAGCTCTAGTAATTACAATAATTTCACATGCAAGTGTTCACAGCTGCCAGCTGGAGAGGATTGGGGGTTACTCAAAATGTGGATTGAAACTGACATGTCCTCAGGGTCAAAGGCCAGGTATAATGGTGCAGCTGCCCCAGTCACTGAACCTGGAGGCCAGTCTGAAATCACAAAGGGTCTGCCCCCTTCAGAGATGGGGCAAAGTTGTGAAAACATTCCACAATCTTTATATTTATTTATTTATTTCATATGTTTCTCCAGGAGTGACATACTGAGCTCGTAACAGCTCATTTCCAGATGCATCCTGGGGGGACGGGGGGAGAGGAGTATACAGTACAGAATGTGTGAGTGAAAATACATAATGTCAGGTGTAGTAGTAATAAAAATAAAATACAACAAAAATGCATTCAATAAACTAAAAACACCTAACAGTGCACAGTCGTGATTTATAGGCAGATAGTAAAGGACAACACAAGCTAAGGATGAGTAGAAGTGCTATACAGAACTGGGAGAAATGCCAGACAGTAGCCAATTATCACTACCCAGACTGCTAAGGTGCCTTTCCTATGGCTTTGGGCATTTCACACAAGCCATACTTTTGTGGCAAAAGAGGCTACCCCTTCGATGAAGCTTATAGCCCCATTTCACCCCTGACTGTGTATTGTGAGCCTCTTTAAACATCCATTTTTGCACAAAGTATGGCAACGTTAGCTGGCCCAGCAGTGTAGAGAGCTGAACCATTGACTGTCTTACCTCCTGCCACACCATCGACCTGTGTTTTGAGACCGAGCATGGGTTGCTGAGTGTCAGCCAGGAGGGGACAGTATTGAGAATCCCATGGACTGCTCTTCTCTCCCAGGGTGGGAGGGCATGTCAGCACCACTACAAGACTGCCACCAGGTGGAGGTCTGGTGGTATTGCAAGATTACTGTCAAGTAAGGGATGGGAGCTGCAGGACTCCATGACACGTGCATGCCTCCACATGCATGCACCAATGTGAGTGCCCCCACTATGGGAAAGGAGGAGAAAAACTGGAGGGAAATGGATGGCATGACAGGAGTTTATGATGCTCTGTGTGCCAACCTCCCATCTGGACCCTTATTGGATGATCTTGATGTGTGTCTTGGGGGGGGGGCGGCCTTCTCCCTCCTGGCCCTGCCACTGAGGGGTGATCCATGAGGGAACACAGCTGACAGGAAAGTCCTGGGGCTAGATTCTTACTGGACTGTGAACGCCACAAGCCAGGGGTGTGCAGAACATGTGTCGCATGGGGCTGGTGGCATTCTCTTGGCCGGTGATTGGGATTCTCAATCCCAGGCACCAATCTCCACAAGTTAGACCAACTGTTTGTGGTCTAGTGTGCTGCAGTCCCAGGCACCTTTTTTATGGGGCTTGTGCCAAGTATTTGGTGCAAGCGGATGTAGTGGGAAAAGTGTTGAAAATGTGCCTGATCTACTAGAATTGGGTGCAGTGTGTGGCAAAGTTGAAGGGGTACCTGTGTCAATAAACAGAGTGATGCATGGTTTCATGCAAGCTCTGTGTCACCCTTTGAGAATCTGGCCCCTGGAGAGGTGGTTGCCAGTGGGATGGTGGGGTGGAGGGCAGAGCCAAGGGGAGCTAGCCTGCTCCAGCCAAGGAGGCTAAAATATATATGGAGAAAAAAACAATAGCAACATAATTATTATTAACAGAGCTGGGATGTTATTAAGAAGTCACATCAAGTGAGAATGTCATATGTCCTGCAATCCTAGATCCTAAACCAGAAACAGCAGTTGAGAAAATAATTATGGAGCTTTGTGGATCTGAATGAAAAAAGGAAAGGTTTTGGACAGGGCACCCTGGAAGTAAATATATGAAATTCATTTTTCCAGCAAACCTTAAAAGTTGAATCAGTACATTTTCCCCAATCCTGTCGCAATGGTAAAAGTTAAAACTGATACTTCAGACATCTATGTTAAAAGAAAGACAATACAGGACTGCCCTATACGCCCCATTAATTGTTGCACCTGTGACTGAACCATTTGCTCAATTGGTTAGAAAAAGTGGAGAAGCTAAGACAGTCAGAAGAGATCTCAAACCAACATTCCTGCTCCCCATCTCTGTGACTGATCAGGGAAACACTTGTCAAATGAGTAGAACTTTAGATCCCTGTTTTGCAGCTGAAATTCTGTCTCTGAATCAGGGCAGGCATATGCAAGTGTATACCCTAAATTATTTTAGCTAAAGAACTGACTTTAAGTTGGAACTCTCCTGTGTGCAATGTTTGGTGGCAGTGCCACTACAGCAAATATATTTTGAAAAGTTTATATATCATTTTTAAAGGTCTGGGGACAGCCCTGCTCTGAATAACACACATTGTAAATGCACTTAGATTATGAGTGAAACTAGTGCACTTAAATGGTGCGTGTGTGTGTGTGTGTGTGTGTGTGTGTGTATAGAATCCCCAATGCTGTTTAATAAGAAACAACAAATACAGAGTCGAAGAGTATGTGCAAACTATGCTAACACATTGTTAAATAATTTGTTACAGGGAATTATAAAATTGGAAAGAGAATATGTACATGATCGGTGGAACCCAATCACATGAGTGTGCAGTATGTACAGCATAAATGTACAAATCCAGTAAATGTACTGTATTTCCTTTTGAGTTTTGTGCATTTTTATCCATTACATTTGGAAAGCAATGCATTCCAGGAATCAGAATCATGTAAAGAATACCATTATTCCTCTGGGTGTGGATGTACCCAGCTACACTTCACGGTTCATTAGTACCTAGGGGACATATGTTAATTAAGCAATAATACATGGCAAGGTGTGGTAGATCATGGGATATCATCATGCCTCAGGTATGGTGTGAGGCACAAAGTGTAGGTAAAATCAAATTACAGGTGATATAAACACATAGGCAGTGGTACAATGTAAAGTACAGGTAAAAATCAAATTACAGGTGATGTGTTTAAACACATACACAGTGCTACAAAGTAAAGTGCAGGTAAGTTCAAGTTCAGGTTTATTTCATCAAGAAAGCTCCATTGAGCAAGTTCATTTACAAGGAGGTCCGGCCACAGGCAAAACACAAACAGATACATAAAAAGCATAAATGGGGGCAAATACAAATATAGGATAGCATACACTGCAGAACAAGTTGTACAGGAATATAACAAAATGGCATGGAAAGCATAGTACAGCACAAGACAGAATTAGCCATAAGCAAGGCCCTGGGAATTCTGCGATTCTGTGGCTGCAGAATTTTCCGCAGAATTTGCATCATGCTGCAGAATGTATATAGTGCCACAGAATTCACTGTTTTTGGTGAATTTTTATTCAAATATACTATTTTTCCATAGTGTCAGGCTTTCTTTTCCATCTTGTTTACACTGAAGCCCCTCCTCTATGCTTGGCATATGATGTCATTGATGACATTACATCATAGTTAACCAATGGTAAGATTGCGTTCTGCCAGAGAAATGAATAAATCATGCCACAGAAATCAGAAAATGCTGCCACAGAAGCCAACGAGCCCTACCGCAGAAATCGGAAAATTCTGCCGCAGGGCACTAGGGGCCCTGACCATAAGTAGCAAAAATACAAATATAGTGCCAGACAGTCCGTTTCCAGCCAGTGGATGGGGTGGGGGTAGAATAAGTGCACAATAATGGATACAGAGATTCCCACCATAGCTGGTAAAGTGCTTAGACCCAGTCATAATTGAGGGACAAAAAAAAATCCAGGGGCCCGGCTACTTAGCGTAACAGTGACAATCCTCCTTAATGGAATTGCTCATAAGGGATTTGACGTCATTCAGAGAGATGTCGTTGGAGAGCCTGAGGGTGTTTTGGAGTTTATTCCAAGCCGAAGATAAAGTGTAACTGACTGTTTCTTCAAAACAGGTTTGAAATTTGGGAATGTCTAGTAAGAGTGTTGAATTTTTCCTAAGTGAGTAGCAGCTAAGGGATCAGTGAAATAGGGAAGAAATATAGAAGCGGAGTTTATTCAGCGTGACTTTGTACACCCAGGTACAGCTATGCATCCTCCTGGTGACAAGTGACGTCCATCCCACCGCTGAATATAATGAACAATGATGTGTTCTTGAACGGGCATTTAAGATAAAATGTAGAGCCTGGTAGTAAAGTATACCCAGTTTGTGAAGACAAGATGCTCAGCTGTTGGAGTACAGAATGTCTGCATAATCTACCGTAGTAAAGGGAGAAATGTGGTTTGGACTAACCATTTTCTGACTTCTGTAAGAAATAGGGATTTATTTCTAAAGAAAAATCCTAATCTAACTCACTTTTTTCACTAATGTTTCAGTATGAATGGTAAAGGAAAGATGATTGTCTAACCACATCCCAAGATACTTAAATGCTTGTACAATCTCCAGTGAATCTCCTAGCATTGTTAGTATACTGTAGGTATGTTGTCCTGCGTTGATGATGGAGATGTAGATAAGGTGGGAGTGAAGAATATTACCTTGGTCTTATTTGCATTTAGCAGGAATTTTGAACTAAGGAGATTAAGTTGTAATTGGCCGAATTCATGTTGGAGTACAGTGCCGACTTTGTTTAATGAACTCCCCACCGCAATACTGGATTTACCAAAGCTAAGCCAATTTAAATCAGTTCTGAGGAAATACCTCACCCTACAGCAGGACTGTCAATGTAAACATTAGGGAATCTTTCCCTTGTATGTATTCAGGTGCCCCCCCCCCCAGACTTGTCTGGAACACTGCTGACAAAGGCACTCCCATGCTGCTGCCCTAACCCCTAGACAACGCTCCTATGCTAACATACTAGCATAGTAGTTGCCAGCAGATTAGGCCTAATGGACTAGCAAGTCTGCTTGAACCTCAGATCCCTTGTTAGGAACTGAGCCCCCCCCCCCCATGTTCCAGCAACCCCTATCATCCATCCCCAACCCTCTGGGCCAGGCCTTCATCTGATACATCCCCTTTCTGTATCTCTCCCACCCTCTCTTGAAGCCCTCCACTGTGGAACTCTGAACCAGCTCTCCAGGCAGCACGTCCCAAGGATCCACCACCTTCTCAGTGAAAAAACTCCTCCTCTTTTCTCCCCTCATCTTTCCAACTTCCAAACATGCCCTCTGGTAATACCCCCCTCCTTTAGTCTAAAGATCCCCTCCATGTTTACCCTATTTATTCCCTTGAGGTACTTGAAGACCTCAAACATGTCCCCCATCTCTCCTCTCCTCCAATGAAAACAGGCCGAGCTCCTCAAGTCTATCCTCATATGTCAACTCTCCCAGTCCTCGTATCATCCTAGTAGCCCTCCTCTGTACCCTCTCCTGGAGCTGTATGTCCCTCTTCAAGTGTGGTCTCCAGTACTGTACACAATACTTGAGGTGTGGTCTAACCAGTCCATTGTACAGTGGCAGAATCACTTCCCTGCTCCTAGAGGTAATCCCCCTTACAATGCATCCTGACATCCTGTTTGCTTTGCTAGCCACTCTCCTGCACTGCTCAGAGTTATTCATACATGCATCCTCCTTGACCGCTAGGTCTTTTTGCCCCAGATGAAGCCTCCAGTGCCTCCCCTTCCAAGGTGTTCCTGTGTTTAGAGTTCCCCTGCCCAAGATGTAACACCTTGCACTTGGTGGTATTAAAATGTAATTTCCAGGTGTGAGCCCACCTTTCCAGGGTGTCCAGGTCCCCTTGCAGGGCCAACCTCCCCTCTTCCTCCTTAACTACTGCTCCCATCTTGGAGTCATCAGCGAAGAGAGACTCATCTCACACCCTATGCTCACCCTGATGTCAGAGATATGTATGCATTAAACAGGATCGGACCCAGGACCAAGCCCTGCGGTACCCCACTGCTGACCCTCTAGGGTTCGAGAGCTTCCCACTGACCACTACTCTCTGTGTGCATCCAGCTAGCCAGTTTCCTATACATCTGACCATCAATAAGCCCATTCCCAACCCCGTCAGTTTCTTCACCAGTCTATTGTGGGGGACCGAGTCAAACGCCTTGCTGAAGTCTAAGAATAGTACATCCACAGGTTTTCCCCTGTTCATTTCCGATGTTACCCATTCATAGAACTCCACAAGGTTGGTTTGACATGATCTACCTGGCACATACCCATGTTGTCTACTGTCCAGCCCTCCCTCCCTCCTCCTCCAGGAACACCCCCAGTCATTCCTTTAGTGTACTCTCCATTACTTTTCCCACTACCGAGGTCAAACTGATGGGTCTATAGTTACCTGGTACTTCCTCGACCCCCCCCTTTATGGATTGGCACCACATGCACCTCATGCCACTCCCTAGGTACCGTCCCTGTCTCAAGCGACCTATTGAAGAGCCCCACCAAAGGTGTGGCCAGTACATCAGCCAACTCCCATAGTACCCTCAGATGAATGCCATCCGGCCCAGGAGATTTATCTTTCTTCAGGGCCTTCAGGGCTTGCCACATCCGTTCAGTGCAAATAGCTTCATCCATTCCCCCCCTCCTTGCTGGCCTTTCTATCATTATCCTGATGTGAAAACCCAGGGTCCTCCCCTCTCTTATGCTCCTTTCTGTTGCTCCCCCATCCCACTCAATTTTGCTTCTATCCCCTTCATGCCTTGCTTAGCAAATATCTCATCCCCCCCAGTGAACACTGAGACAAAGTGCTCGTTTAATACCTCTGCCTGCTCCCTTGCCTCTTCCACCCACCCACCATCTGTTCTCTGTCTGCCAAGTTTGCCCTTAGTTTTTCTCTGCTCCCCGATGTACTGGAAAAAAACATTTTTCCCTCCCCAAATCCCCTGTGCCAGCCTTTGCTCTTTACTGGCCTTTGCCCCCCCAGACCATCTGGGTGACTTTTCTAGACGCAAAATGGTACGTTTCCCTTTCCCTTTTCCCTCTTAATGTTTTGTATTTTTTGTGGGCAGCCTTCTTCTCCCTGACCACTCCCTGAACGTCACTGTCCACCAGCATGGTTTATGTTACCTTGCTCCCTTGCGCTTCACCTTAGCACAGGTCCTGACTGCCTCTTGAAGTCCCTGTTTTATGATCTCCCATCTCTTTTCCACGTCCATCATTGTTGTAGTCTCTTTCATGTGATCCTTTAGAATATTTCCCATGCCCATAAAGTCTGCTCCTCTGAAATCCACTACCAGTGCCCTAGATCTCTCCCCTCCTCCCCCCCATGTTAAGTTGAAACCAGACAGTGTCGTGGTTGCTCCCAGTAAGGGGATCCTCTACAACCAGGTCCCTTACCAGATCCCAATCTGCCAAAACCATGTCCAGAACATGGCCTTCCCGCGTTGGCTCCCTCACATGCTGTGTTAAGAACACATCCTGGAAATTGTCTAGCAGCCTCTGCTCCTTGGCCACCTTAGAGAACATGGTTCCCCAGTTTGTCACTGGCATATTAAGATCCCCCACCAACACCACTCTCTCCCTTTTTGGTCCCCACTGTGCAATAATGTTGTCCAGCAAACCATCCTCCAAAACATCACCCATCCCGGGGAGCCTATATACTACACCCAGCTTGATCGTACCTCCTGTCGGGGTTCATAAGGTGGCCCATAAGGCCTCTACATTTCCCTCTCCCTCTTCTTCCCTAGCAATTTCTATGCCTTCTCTAATGTACATAGCCACTCCTCCCCCTCTGCCCTCCTTTCTATCCTTCCTAAGCAAAAAGTATCCTTTCACGTTTAGGTCCCAGTCATGGTTGTTGGCCCACATTTCCGTGACTGCTGCCATGTTCACCTCTCCCTCAAACAGCATGGCCTGGAACTCTGGTAACTTGTTACCCAAGCTCCTGGCATTTACTAACACCACCCCCCACCCCTTGTCCCTGATAACCTTTGTCAAATCACACCCGGGTTCCTTGTGCCTCCTGCCACCATCTGCTCCTCCTGGACCTTCCTCTCCCTGACTATTTCCCCCCTCCTCCCCTTGGGTTTGAAGGCTACTCCCCTCATCTGGAGGAAGGGGCTTCAGGCCAGCTCTTCCCATGTCCCTACCCCCCTCACAAGTTTAAACCCCATGTTTCTTGAATGTAGTCCGCCAACCCCTGTTTAAGGATTTCCTTCCCTAACAGGGTAAGGTGAAGCCTGTCCTTGGCATACAGTCCCTTATCCTCCCAAACCCCCTCCCAGTTACCAAACACCCCCAACCCCCTTTCTTCCCTCAACTTCCTGAGACAGTCATTTACGTCTGTGATCTTCCTTTTGTTCTCCACTGAGGCCCTAGGCTCCAGCAATATTTCCAAAAAGGAAATGTTGCATCCATTATCCCAACAGAGTCTAGCAAGTTCTCGGAACCTTGCTTGGATTTTCAAGACACTGTGCCCCTCTGTATCGTTAGTCAACAAGTGCACCAGGAAATCTAGTTTTCCTCCACAATCCCTTACCAGCTCGTACACCATGAACTTAGCTCTGTGCACCATCAACCCAGAGATATTCACTACCTTCACCCAGTTCTGGCATCCCACCTCCTGTCCCTCCCACTGGATACCCATTATCATTGCGTCACCCAGTAACAGAACCTTAACACCTCCATCATCCTTATGGTTACTTTCACTACCTCTCTGTGCTCTCAATTCCCACTCCCCCCCTTATGCAAAATCCCAATGCTGTGGGAGTCTTTCTGCCTTATTATGAGAGACCTGCCTTGCCACCCTCCCCTTTTTGTCTCCTTTAACATTTTGCCCACTTGGCTCAGACACCCCCTGTATAGGTGTCCCTTAATCCCACTCATTTCCGGGCCATTTATCCTGGCCTTGATCATATCCCCTTCCCCCACACCATCATCCTCACCCCTTATAATGGAACCCCTACCTCCAGAGGGCCTCCGGGACCCATTCACCTAGGTCCCCATCCTTGGGACAGGCCTCCCTCCTGAGGGGGGTCTCTCCCCCACCTCCTTGTCTTCTAGATTCTCTCCAGTCCTGCTTTCCTCCCTTGTTTCTGCTATATATTGCATCTCCCCTCTCTGTTTTACATTGATGTTTCCCGTTCTCCCCTTGGGACTATTTCTATCCTTTTCTTTTCTAACCTGTGATGCCCTATGGGAATCTGACTCCCTCCCCATGGCCTTTGTCCCAGTTTCCTCATTTCCGATAACCACTTCCTCCCCCACTAGGTTACTAAGGAGCTCAAATTTATTATGACACTCTATGCCAGCCTCCATTACTTGACCTGAGTGCCCCCCAACTGACCCTCTAAGCCACCCCTGTTTCTCCCCTTTGCCTATCCACCTTTGGAGCTCCCTTCCAACTGTCTGCTCTTCTAGTCTTCCCCCAACAGCCTCTCCTAATTCTTCCCCCTCCACTCTCTTTATTTTTGGGTGTTCACCCCATAGATTTTCCCTTCGCCTCAACATCCCTATCTGGGGTCCTCTATCCCTAATATCCCCCCTTACTTGCTATAACGTGTCCTACTCTTGGTTCTGGGCATTACCCCCTCCTTCCCTCATCTCCACCCCTCTGCCGCCCATACCCCCACCCCTTGTCTCTGGTCACCCCCCCAAATCTCCCAGCTTACTCCTTAACCAACAAACTTCACTCCTAATCCAGGATAGCTGCCTACAGAGTGGGCAGCCTCCCTCTCTCCAGGCCCACTTTAGAATTATTGCCGCCCCACAGTCTGTGCATCCTACAACCCTTCCAAAGATGCCTGCCAGGGTGGAAAGCAGCCACCCTGTTTGTCTTTCTGTATGCCTTATATGCACTTCCTCCTTTTCCCATTCCCTTCCCCCTTGAGTACTACCCCTCCTTCCCCTCCAAGTGGCCAACTGGGGTATACTAGGTCAGCCATATTCATTTCAACATACAATCCAGCTCAAGATTGTCACTTAAACACTGTCTGATGATACAGGATAGACAGGCTTTTAAACGAGACACTACCTGAAGATACAGACTAGATCGGTCATGTTCTCTTCTAACAAACAGTCCTGCTCTAAATAGACACTTAAACTCTAATTGATGGGACATGGTATACAGGCTCTAAACAGACTCTTAAACTCTAACTGAAGATCCAGAATAAACAGTATAATATAGTATGTGTTAGCTTTGTTTCACAACCCAGTTGCCTGTAATATCACAGCCCCACTTGTATCTCCATGCTTTTTCCTTACTCGCCCACAATGATACAGTTCTATTAAGGTAGAAGTCCTGATTGGTCCGCCTCAGGGAACCCCTTCCTTACCAGCCCATAAAGTCTATTTAAAAGGGTGGCGGTGTGGGGTGGGTGGGAGGGAGAAATTAAATTCAAGAGTTCGGCCTCAGTCCTTGAGCTCTGATGAGCTCCCTCTCACTGCTGTCATCCCTCTCTCACTCTCCGGCACTGCTGCAGGCCACCCATTAAATAGGACAGCAAGCCTGTAACATTTTGGTGCCAAAAATAAAATTTAAAAGTTCAGCCTCAGTCCCTGAGCTCCCTCTCACTGGTCTCGTCCCTCTCTCGCTGATGGGTCTATAGGTACCTGGTACTTCCCTCAACCCCCCTTTATGGACTGGCACCACACATGCCTCTTGACAGTCCCTAGGTACCCTCCCTGTCTCAAGCGACCTGTTGAAGAGCTCCGCCAGGGGTGTGGCCCGTATGTCTGCCAACTCCCATAGTACTCTCGGATGAATGCCATCTGTCCCAGGAGGTTTATCTTTCTTTTGGGCCTTTAGGGCTTGCTACACCCATTCAGTGGAGCTAGCAGCATCTGTCCCACCCATCTTGCTGGCCTTTTTATCCTTATCCTGATGTGAAACCCCTGGGGTACCTCTCCCTCCCTCATGCTCCATTTCTTTTGCTCTCCCGGTCCCACACACTACCGCTTCTATCCCCATCATGCCTTGCTTTGTAAATATCCCATCCCCCTTCCTAGTGAACACTGAGGCAAAGTACTTGTTTAATACCTCTGCCTGGTCCCTTGCCTCTTCGACCCACCCACCATTTGATCTCAATCTGCCGAGCTGACCCTTAGGTTTTTTCCACTACCCGATGTACTGGAAGAACCCCTTTTCCCCTCCCCATATCCCCTGTGCCAGCCTCTGGTCTTTACTGGTCTTTGTCCCCCGCACCAGCCGGGTGACTTTTCTAGATGCAAGATGGTACATTTCCATTTCCCTATCCCCTCTTGTTGTTTTGTATTTTTTGTAGGCAGCCTTCTTTTCTCTGACTGCTACCTGAACTTCACTGGACCACCAGCACGGTTTATGTGACCTTGCTCCCTCACGCTTTACCTTAGTGCAGGTCCTGACTGCCTCATGAAATCCCCATTTTATGACCTCCCATCTCTTTTCCACGTCTGTCATTGTTGTAATACCCTTCAAGTGATCCTTGAGAATATTTTTCATGCCCATAAAGTCTGCCCCCCTGAAGTCCACAGCCAGTGTCCTAGATCTCTCCCCCCCTTCCCCATGCTTATTTGAAACCAGACAGTATCGTGGTCGCTCCCAGTCAGGGGATACTCTACTGCCCGGTCCCTTAGCAGATCCCCATCCGCCAGAATCACGTCCAGGATATGCACCTCACTCGTGGGCTCCATCACATGTTGTGTTAAGAACACATCCTGGAAGCCGTCCAGCAGCCTCTGCTCCATGACCACCTTAGAGGACATGGTTCTCAAGTTTGTACCTGGCATTTTGAGGTCCCCCATCAACACCACTCCCTTCCCTTTTGGGTCCACACTGGGCAATAATGTTGTCCAGCAAACCATCCTCCAGAACATCATCCATCCTGTGGGGCCTATAAACTACACCTAGCTTGACCTTACCTCATGCCAGGGTTCACAAGGTGACCCATAAGGCCTCCATGTTTCCCGCTCCCTCTTCTACCCTAGCAATTTCTATGCCATCTGTAATGTACATAGCCACTCCACCCCCTCTGCCCTCCTTTCTATCATTTCTAAACATAGTGTACCCCCTCACGTTTAGGTCCCAATCATGGTTTTTGTTGGCCCACATTTATGTGACCGCTACTATCCACCCCACCCCGAACAGCATGGCTTAGAAATCTGGTAACTTGTTTCCCAAGCTCCTGGCATTTACTAACACCAACCCCCACCCTTTATCCCTGAACCCCTTTGTCGAACCCCACCCGGGTTGCTTATGCCTCCAGTCACCCTCTGCTCCTCCTGGAACCTCCTCCCCCAGTCTACTTCCCTCCTCCCCCCTTGTGTTTGAAGACTACTCCCTTCATCTGGAGGAGAGGGCTTCAGGCCAGCCCTTCCTATCCTTCCCCCCTCACAAGTTTAAACCCCACCTTTCTTGAATGTAGTCCACCACCCCCTGTTTAAGGACTTCCTTCCCTAATGGGGTAAGATGAAGCCTGTCCTTGGCATACAGTCCCTTATCCTCCCAAATACCCCCCCAGTTCCCTAACACCCCCGACCCACTTTCTTCCCCCCACTTCCTGAGCCAGTCATTTACCTCTGTGATATTCCTTTTGTTCTCCACTGAGGCCCTTGGCACTGGCAATATTTGTGAAAAGGAAATGTTGCATCCATCATCCCGACAGACTCTAGCAAGTTCTCGGAACCTTGCTTGGATTTTCAAAACACTATGTCCTTCTATATTGTTAGTCCCCAAATGCACCAGGAACTCCAGTTTCCCTCCATAATCCCTAATCAGCTCATACACCATGAACTTTGCTCTGTGAACTGTCAGCCCAGAGATACTCACTACCTTCACCTGGCTATGGTATCCCACCCCCTGTCCCTCCCAATGGATACCCCTAATCATCGAGTCACCCAATAACAGAACCTTAACACTGCCATCATCCTTACGGTTACTTCCACTATGCACTCTCTTTATCTGTGATCCCAATTTTCATGGGAGTCTTCCTGCCTTATTATGAGAGATTGCCTTGTCACCCCTCCCCTTTCTGCCTCCCTTACCATTTTGCCCACTTAACTCAGACCCCCCCCCCAAATGGGTGTCCCCTCTATCCCACTCAATTCAAGGCCTTTTATCCTGGCCCTGATTATTACCCCTTCCCCCACACCATCATCCTCTCCCCTTATAATGGTACCCCTACCTCCTGAGACCCCCTGTGGGTCCCTTTTACCTAGGGCCTCATCCTTGGTATAGACCCCCCTCCTGAAGGGGGTCCCTCCCCCACCTCCTTGACTTCTAGTTTCTCCCCAGTTGTGCTCTCCTCCCTCGTGTCTGCAATATGTTGCATCTCCCCCTTCTGCTTCACACTGAAGTTTCCCCTTCTCCCCCGGGACCCTTTCTATCCTTTCCATTTTCGACTTGTGATGTCCTGTGGGTATCCAACTCCCTCCCCCTGGCCTCTGTATCAGTCTCCTCATTTCCACTAACCCCTTCCTCCCCCTCTAGGTTGCTTAGTAGCTCAAATTTATTGTGACACTCTATGCCAGCCTCCATCAAGTGACCTGTTCCCCCACTGCCCCTCTAAGCTGCTCCTCTTTCTCCCCTCTTGCCCTGTCCTCCTTAGGAGCTCCCTTCCCACTGTCTGCTCTCCTAAACTTCCCCACAACAGCCCCTCCTGACTCTTCCCCTCCACTCTCTTAATTTTTGAAATGTTCACCCCGTAAGTTTTCCCCTTAGCGTCAACATCCCTATCTAAGGGTCCTCTACCCCTAATATCCCCCCTCCTGCTCTCTGTAATGTGACCTCCTCTAATTGCTGAGCATTGTACCAGCCTCCCCTCCTCCCCACCCATCTGCCACCCATACCCACTCCCCTTATCCTTGGTCGCACCCCCCAACTCCCCCAGCTTACTCCTTAACCATAATACTTCACTCCTGATCCAAGATAGCTGTCTGCAGAGTGGGCAGCCTCCCTCTCTCCAGGCCCGCTTTAGAATTATTGCCACCCCACAGCCTGTGCAGCTTAGAACCCTTTCGAAGATGCCTGCTGTGGTGGAAAAAAGCCACCTTGATTGTCTGTCTCTAGTCATAATGGGCACTTCCCCCTTTTCCTAATCCCTTCCCCCTGGAATACTACCTTTCCCTCCCATCCAAGTGGCCATACTGGGGGTGAACTAGATCAGTCATATTCAGTTCAACTAACAGCCCTGCTCTAAATAGTCACTTAAACTCTAACTGATGATACAGGATAAACAAGCTCTGAATAATACAGGATAAACAGGCTCTAAATAAACTCTTCATCATGAACTAAAGATACAGAATAAACAGTGCTAACTTTGAAGCAGCTAGCAGCTCAGCCAGATTTCATTAATTTGTCATACCCTGAGCTCATTACCCTCTCATCACCTTTAAGACCCTACTATGTGATCAATCTCCAACAGGACACCCCCCCAGCCCATTTAATAGAGGTCGGGGTCAGGGCCGGGGTGGGCAGGCAGGACAAATTATCTCCCAACAGTACAGTCTCCAGTCCCAACACAGCTGGGCCTTCCCTTTCTAAGCCCATCCACAACAATGGAAAATTCTAATTTAGTGTCTGACTTCTGTGATAGGCCTCCTGGCGCTGATGCTCCTGCTCCTCATGGTCACCGAATGTGACCATGAGATCCTGTCCCTTTCTCCCCCACGATGTGGATTCCCAAACCTGGCCCCACTGCCCCAACTTCAGGACCAGTCCTCGTGCCACCAAATGCAGTCGAAATTTTCTGCCTTTACACTTCCCTCCCCCTCTGTGACTGCCAATGCAGTCACTCACTAAATCTCCCAACAGTACAATCTCCAGTCCTGACACAGCTGGGCCTGCCATTTTTAAGCCCAGCTGCAACAAAGGAAAATTTGAATTTCAGGCCTGGCCTCTATGATAAGCCCCCTGGTGCTGATGCTCCTGCTCCTCGCTCCTCATGGTCGCCGAGTGTGACCACGAGATCCTGTCCCTTTCTCCCCCACTGATGCAGATTCCCGAACCTGACCCCATTGCCCCAACTTTAGGGCCAGTCCTCGCACCATTGAATGCAGCCAAAATTTGCTGCCTTTTTGCTCCACTCCCCCTCTGCGACCGTCAATCAGTCGCTCACTAAATCTCCCAACAGTACAGTCTCCAGTCCCAATATGGCTGGGTCTGCCCTTTTTAAGCTCAGCCACAACAAAGGAAAATTTGAATTTCATGCCTGGCCTCTGTGATAGGCCCCCCGGCGCTGACGCTCCTACTCCTCGCAATCGCCGAATGCAACCACGAGATCCTGTCCCTTTCTCCCCCACCGATGCAGATTCCCAAACCTGGCACCACTGCCCCAACTTCAGGACCAGTCCTCACGCCACCGAATGCAGCCGAAATTTTCTGTCTTATCGCTCCGCTCTCCCTCTGCAACCGCCGAAGCAGTCGCTCGCTAAATCTCCCAACAGTACAGTCTCCAGATGCTGCTGCTGCATCTTTGGTAATTGATTATAGGAGCTCGCTCCTAGTGACTGTATGTCTTGTGAGGTTTTGTATGTTTTCCCAGATCTTGCATGATCCACTACCTCCAGTGTATTGTAAGCATTGTATCTGACATGCAACCTTTGTAAACGAGCTCTGCTCAAAGGTATGCTTTCCGAATATTCCAAATAAAATAAATAATGACTTTTTAGAGATATAAAGGATGGTATCATCTGCAAAAAAATGCATTTTCAATGTAAGACGGTAAAAATGAAATCACAGGTGATATAAAAACATGTACAGTGGTACAACATAAGTGCAGGCAAAAGTCAAACTACAGGTGATATATAGAGAATAATGGATGGGGAAGGGTTTGATATGATAATTTAATGCACACCCAAGTTGTGGGATGCTGCATAAACCCCGAGGGCGAAGCCCAAGGGGTTTATCAAAGCATCCCACAACAAGAGTGTGCATTAAATTCTCATATGAAAACCCTCCCCATCTTTTATTTTTTATAATAACAGACCAGCAATTTTTCTCCAGCAGGTTGTGAGACTGTTTGGCCCTGCCCACATACAGAATGTTGGCCAATGAGGCAGCAGCACAGTTTGACTGGCATGGCTCATGAATGTCATAACAACCAGCTGGTTGTTATGGAAAATATCAACCTGGTCAGTACATTGAGAGAAATTGCTGACCAGTTATTATAAATAGATACACTGTGTTACAGTGTAAAGTGCAGATAAAACATCACAAGTGATATATTAAGCATACACAGTTGTACAATGTAAGTGCAGGCAAAAAATCAAACTACAGGTGACATAAACGCATACACTGTGCTACAATGTAAAGTGCTGGTAATCAAATTACAGGTGAAATATTAAGCATACACAGTGGCACAATGTAAAGTGCAGGTAAAAATCTAATTACAAGTGATATACTGTATTAAGTTTACACCATGGTTGTATCATGTCAGGTCTTCAAATGTAAAGCCAGCGCAGTCAGAAACAGTGCAGACATAGCCGCAAAACCAAACTTCGTGCATCCAGAATACAGCCAGGAAAGGTAAAACACTTATGGTGCAGTATTTCACTTGAGTGGTGGTCCATGCTGGCATGAAGTTCGAATAGTAAATCATACTGTCCCGAAATTTGTACTGGTAATCTGGATGGCTATGTCTGCACTATGTGTGCTTTGCTGGCTTTACACTCAACAAATTGATGTGGAGCCCACAATGGTACAATGTAAAGTGCAGGTAGAAATCAAATTACAGGTGATATAAACACATAGGCAGTGGTACAATGTAAAGTGCAGGTAGAAATCAAATTATAGGTGATATAAAAGCATGCGCAGTGGTACGATGTACAGTGCAGGTAAAATCAAATTACAGGTGATATATTGAGCATACACAGAAGTACAATGTAAAGTGCAGGTAGAAATCAAATTACAGGTGATATAAAAGCATACAGAGTGGTACAGTTTAAAGTGCTGGAAAAATCGAATTACAGGTGATGTAAACACATACACAATGGTACTATGCAATGTGCTGGTAAACATCAAATTACAGGAGGTGTATTAAGCATACACACTGGTACAATGTAAAGTACAGCTAAAAATCTCATTACAGGTGATATAAAAGCATATACAGTGGTATAATGTAGCATGCTGGTAAAAATCAAATTACAGGTGATATATTAAGTATAAACAGTGGTGCAATGTGAAGTGCGGGTAAAAATCAAATTACAGGTGATATATTAAGTATAAACAGTGGTTCAATGTGAAGTGCAGGTAAACAATCAAATTACAGGTGATATATTAAGTATAAACAGTGGTGCAATGTGAAGTGCGGGTAACAAATCAAACTAAATTACAGGTGATTTATTAAGTATAAACAGTGGTGCAATGTGAAGTGCAGGTAAAAAATCAAATTACAGGTGATTTAAATGCATTCACAAGTGGCAGAATGCAAAGTGCAGCTAAAACTCAAATTATGGATGATATAAAAGGATACACAAGGGGCAGAATGTAAAGTGCAGGTAAAAATCAAATTGAAGTTGATTTAAAAGCATACAGAGTGGTGATATAAAACATACACGTGGTACAAATTATGGGTGATGTAAACGCATGCACCGTGTTACAATGTAAAGTGCAGGTAAAATATTACCGGTGATATATTACACATACAGAGTGGTACAATATAAAGTGCAGGTAATCAAATTACAGGTGATATATTAATCATATACAGTATTAGAATGTAAAGTACTGGCTGGAGTTAATGTGAATATTTAACTGACTTTCTTGGTACATACCTATACCTATCCTTCCTTATTTATGTGTATATGTATATTGTTCCTTGTCTATGTATATATGCATAGTGGGCCCTATGCATGAAGGTGTAGAGTGCATACGCGCCACATATCCCCAGTGGGTAGCCCACTCCGCACCCTCCCAAGCCCACTGCCCCTCCGCACGACATTCATTACTGGATGTCTGCCCCCTGCCTCTGTACCAGATCCCCGGTGGCATGCAGACCCATGTGCGGGGGGGGAGTGGACCGGAGGAGGTGCAGTGGGTGTGCCCGCACTCCGCGGGATACACGAACATGCAGAGTGCCAGTCACACGTGTCAGCGCCTACACCATGTTGGGGCTGCCGTAAAGGTGGGGGGCCAGGTACGCAGCCCCCCCAGGGAGTTAAAGCCATGAGCTGTGGTGGTGTTGCAGGACCATGCGCTCCCCCACAATGGATGCCCCAGTATGTTGGGCACACCTGGAGGCCGGCGGGTGGTCGGCCGGCCACCCAACCCCCACACTGCTTGTGGCGCTCTATGCGCCGGACTTCCTGCTATTGCCCACAGGTGCAAGTGATTCATTGGGGGTTCTGGGCCAGGCAGCTGATTGGCCACCCTCCCAGATCCACAGTGGCACATCCAACTGCCCCCCAAGTGCCTGCGTGCCATGGGGGCATGGCCATACAGGAGTTGCGCAGTGGCCACTCTTTGTGAATGTGGCCACCCATGGATCTCCCGCAGTGTGGAGCAGCTCAGGTGGGGTACGTGCCTCAGGTGCATATTACCCACCCATTAGTGCACAGGGGCCCGTGTTCCTTGTGTATGTATGTATGTATATATATCCTTCCTTGTCTATGTAAGTATGCATATCATTCCTTGCGTACATGCGTATACATATCCTTTCTTGTGTACCTATGTATACATATCCTTCCTTGTGTACATACATATGCATATCCTTCCTTGTCTATGTACATATACATATCGTTCCTTATGTATATATGTATGTATATCCTTCCTTGTCTATGGAAATATTCATAGTGCAAGTATGCATGAGTGTCAGTGGCTCAGCATGTAGCACAGTCGCCTCTGAGGCCGGGAGATCAGAAGGCTGTGGGTTCTAGCCCTACACTAGGCACTTGGGCTAGTATCCCAATACTGACGCTGCAGTGCAGCACGAGAGGGGTGCTGCACTCCTGAGGTGCCGTCTTTCAGGTGAGACGTTAAACCGAGGTCCCATCTGCCTGTTATGGTGGTAGTTCAGGTGGATGTTAAAGATCCCATGGCACTTCTCGAAAAGAGTAGGGGCATTTTTGTTCATATAAACAGAAAACACAGAAGTAATACAATAGAATGCCATTTTGAGATATAAACAGTCTTAAGTCACACCAAATAATCGACAAATCATGTAGTGACAAAATCAAATAAGTATTTCAATCATACAATATCCGGGCATTGTGAAAAAACTATGTATATACATTCCCCACCCCCACCAAGATAGTAGGGGCATTTTTATTCATATAACCAAAAAATACAAAAACCAAATAAATGTCAAATTAGAAACATAAACAGTGTTAAGTCACACAAGGATTTTAAATAAACCATATCTTTAAACAAAACCACATAATTATTGCATTCATAGATTTTCTAACATTATAAATATGCATATCTCCCTCCCTCTTACTGGGGAGTCAAAGCATCTATACTTATAATCTTACAACTTTTCCAATAGATCTATTCAAATATATTCAGCCAAGGAACTTAAGTATATATCTGTATAACACAAATCCTAGGTTACTTATTCTATATCATTTCTTAATATACTTGAATATATATATATATATTTACTGTACTTCCTCTTCTATTTCCCTGCCAGTATTTACTATAATCAATCAATAGAGGCCCATCTCCCTTGAAAGGTTGTTGGCTGTATTGAATTATAATCTTGTAACCTAATTTCTTTGATTGCTTTTTCTACCATAAAAAATAACTCTTCAGAAGTAAAATGTAGTTGTTGAATACTCAATCTACACCGGACAAACCATATATAAAAATTCAAAGCAAACAAGGAATAATCATAGCGTTACTCTATCATGTTTAGTCCATAAAAAAGGCAAAATGCCTAAACATAATATTTTTAAAGTCATAAGACCAAACGGAGATGTAGGCCAGTGGCGTTGAATTGATTGCCAAAATCCTAGAATAAAAGGACACTCCAGAAATAAATGCTGCATTGTCTCTATTACCTCTGGGCAAGTATCTCTAGGACAATATCTCTCTGACATTTGTCTACGTTTCAGATTTCCCCCTACATTCAGGCAACTGTGCAAGGCCAACCAAGTTACATTCCACATAAATATAGGAATACGAGGAGAAATCAACATTTCACCTATCAATAATCTATCTGTCAAAGGACAAGAGTCAAATCCTGCTTGTCTCTTGAAAATATTTCAGAATCAAGGATTCATACAAATTTTTCCCAGTACAAGAAAGAAGATGTTCTTGGGAAATACCCCATAGCTTTATTTTAGCAAAGCAAGTTCTCATTGCAGCTGGTAAATAGGAAATTGGAATTTGTCGAGGAAGGACAGCATACATAGGCCAAATGGAGAAAAAAGGTCCCAAAGAATCTAAGACCCAGGGGGGCCATCTATTAACTTTTTGGGCTACCAAAGGGAATAAATTAGCATATAAGTACATAGTGAAAAAAAATACCACAGGTTGTATCATTTTCAAACCTCCATTTTTTTCTCTCTCAATAATAAGCCTCTTTTGATTGGATTTAAACAACTTCCCCAGATACATGAAAAAAACAACTATATATTTTGGTTTCCAAAGCTGGCAGTAAATTATATACTGTACTTAAATATACAAAAAATAGATAACAGAAATGTTTTTATCATGTAGATCCGTTTTAGTTTAGCTAAACACCAAGTATTCCACAGGTTAACTTTATTTTGTGCTTCGTTCAATTTAAGCATCCAGTTCTGGTAAGCCAAGTCCCCAGAACCAAATAAGATCCCTAGAATAGGAACTGTCCCTTTTATTACTGGTACCCCAATTATTGTATTATTTGTGACATCGTTGGCATTAAGAGGGAGGCAACAAGATTTCCGATAGTTTATTTGGGCTCCAGTATGAGCTGTAAAATCAGTTAAATTTTTTTCCAAATTTTGTGCTGATGGGATATTTCCTATTATAAAACAAATATCATCTGCATATGTGATGCTTTTTAGTTCAGAGTCATCACAAGAAAAGGAGACACCCTGTATACCTCTTGTTTCATCCACAATTCTAAGTAGTGGATCGATAGTAAATAAATACAACAAAACACTCAGAGGGCATCCTTGCCATACTCCCTTTAAATCGTTACACCTACGGCCTATCCGCCAGTTACAAAAGGCTTTAGCAGAAGCAAACTTATAGCTTATTTTAATCCAATTAGTAAACCTCATAGGAATTCCATGTGTATCCAAACAACTCCATAAATACTCATGATTAACATTATTGAAAGCTCTAGCTTGATCCAAACTAAAAATGAGACCTGTGAGCTCACCAGTAGCACCTCTATGAAATATTTCTCTAAGTAATATTATACCATCAGAAATCTTTCTTCCTGGTATTGAACAAGTCTGAGAACTTTGTAATAGCAAATCAGCCATTGGTATAAGCCTATTATGTAATAGTTTTGTAAATATTTTGAAGTCTGTAATAAGCAAGGTAATTGGCCTCCGATTTGATATAATAGCTCTGTCTCCTTTTTTATACATAAATACCATTAAACCATCAGACATACTGGCTGGTAATAATCCTGTGATAAGAATCTCCCTTAAAACCTCTACAAATTCTTGTCATAATATTGTAAAGATTATTTTGTAAATTTCATATGGCAATCCATCACTCCCTGGGGCAGTACCTGCCTTTGTTAAGGAAAAACTATCTGACACTTCTAAAGATGTTATATCAGCAAGCGACATATCTCTGCTGTGGTTGTCAAGCATAGGTGGAACCACTTGAGCTAACCATAAGGAATGTGGGGAACCAGAAACAGTAGCATATCCAAATAATTTCTGTAGATAGTTATCTAAAGCATTCATAATATCATTCTTGGTCGTACATCTTTTACCTGTAGAATCATGAACTTCTGCCATATATTTTTGATATCTTTGTTCTGCACAAAACTGGCAAGGGTCCATGAAGGCCTTACCTCCTTGGGAAGCAAATCTTCTTTCTACATCTAAAAATTTATATCGACTATATTGTGTTGAGTTTAGTAATTTCCGAATTCTATCTAATTCAGGTAAAATTGTATGATCACCTTGTGCAACTATAAAATGTAAATCTAAAAACTGTTGTCGAATTTTTAGATATGTGTCTTTATTAAATTTCCCATTAATCTTACCAATTATTTGGAAATACTGTTTTATATCTATTTTTGTATCTTCCCACCAATCTCTATATGAATCATATAAACTAACCACTGATTTCCTTGCCTGTAGTACCACCAAAATTTCTTCTTCAACAGTTGGTAGCTTAAGCAACTCAAGGTTAAGATGACAATATCCTGGTCTCCTATGCATTATTTCATAACTACCTGTTGTGATCTCAAGAATCACATGATCAGAAGGTGCTGCTGGTACAGTCTGAGCTTTTTGTATTGTTAGAGTATCTGAAACAAACCAGAAATCTATCTGTGTTGCTTTAGTACCTTGAAAACATGTTTTTTGGGGTTTACCTAACAAATCAAAGGTGTCAACCCATCCAGACTGTATTAAATATAGGATAAAGTATGGGGAGAAGTGTGTTACGAGAATTTAACACACACCCGAGTTGTTGGATGGCACATATAGACCGAGGCGGCCGAGGTTATGAGTGCCATCCAACAACGAGAGGTGTGTTAAATCCAGTTTGACACACTTCTCCCATATTTTATTTTATTTAATTGAAGGGCTCTGTTTTAACAACAGATGCTGAAGCCTAATTGAAACAGCTTAGGGGCATTGACTTGGTGGAAAATTGAACTTCTCTGCATTACCTCAGTTTACCAGTGAGCCTAGAAGCACAAGAGTGTGTTTGGGATGGAGGTAATGCAGATAATGGAAATTTTTCTCGTCGATACTGTTATGAAAGACGAATTGGAAGCTCCGCTCTGTTTATTTGCTTGTCTCGAGCGCATTGGTATAGAAAGGGAGCGCGTGAATGCAGTAACACCTACTCAGGTGTTATGGTATTTAACACACGGTTTTGTCTATGGCAAAAAACGGAGACCGTTAATTATTAAATCATTAAGACAATTAGTATCACAAAATAATTTTGTGGATTGTATACCTCTATCAGTATGATAACAGCTACAATTAAAATCTCCTCCTAAAAACATAAATCTGGAAGTAAACAAAAAGGGTAATACAGTCTTAAATAATGCAATTCTCGCAGACTTGACTTGCGGGGCATAAACATTACTAAATCTACAAGTAAATCATTAAGTTTCATATCTAACAGTAATATACAACCCGGCAGAATATCTATAAGTTGAACTAGGTGTGCTGTATGGTTATTAACTGCTATGTCTACCCCTGTGCATAGTTCTTCACCAACAGACCAATAAACAATACCCCATTTCCACCTTTCAGTGGCCTGTTCTACCTCAAAGCTGGTATGTAAATGAGTATCTTGAAAAAATACTATATAATTTCTCCCTCCATCAAAAAGTGAATAGATCAACATTTGCTTCCTATTTGATTGAATGCTATTAACATTTAAAGATGCCAGATTAATATTTAATAACATCAACAGAAAAAAAAGGAAGAAAAATATAATAGCTGAGATCTTAAACCCATATTTCCATTTTATTTTTATTTCTTTTTTGTAGATTTTCTTGTCCCAGATTGACCCTTCTTTTTGTTTTTCACTATATCCATAACATCAGCCGATGGTTCTGGTTCAGAAGATCCTTCAGGCTGTGAAGAATGTACCGAGGCTGAATCTGACTCAGTACCTATATCTTCTTGCAACACCGAAAATGCATTCTGGAGAGGTATCAAGGCTTGCTCAGCTAGTGGTGCTTTGTAGGTCCTGGATCTTAAGCTGCTATGTATAGCAGTGATGAGGTTAAAAGATTCTTCAGGTGGGGGGGCATAGAATTAGGAGCAACCTGAGCCACAACAGGAACAGAATCTGTAGAAAATACCATTTTAGTAGATACTAAGCTCTCCTCGTCTCGTAAGGGAGTAGTTGATACAGACTCCGGAATGTCTGCCCATTCCATACTAGGCATGGTTTCAGACCTGCTTGCGGGTGGGGTGGGAGTACCGGTTTTTGCCTCTGGACTGCATGCACTGCAGTGTTTAGGTAAAAATCCTGTACACAGAAGTCTCCATTTGTTTTATTTTGGGAGGCCCAAGGACAATCAGTAAATACATGGGGTTCTTCACAGAGAGAGCATTTAGCTGGATGATGACAATCCGACATTATATGCCCCAACTCCCCAAACTGGACACATTTTATAACTTCACAGGTTCTGCTGAGATATCTACCAGAACCGCACTTATAACAGTGATGGGGCTGTCCTGGATAAAAGATAAATCCTTTATCCCTTCCCAAATAAAAGCAACTGGAGAGATGTTGCAAACCTTCCTAGGTCTGGTTTAAATTAACTTTAAATCTCCAACCACCATTCTAAAACCCCTCTGTATAGAGAATGGGCTCTGGGTTCCCTTTTAATGTACACTTTTTCTCCAACCAATAGGATATATCCTCCACATTAACCCCTTCATTGTGGAATAATACAGTAATGACTTTAAACGTTTGTTTGGTTAATGGAATAGCCTGAAAATGAACCCAAGCAGGATTAGTCTTTAATAATGTGTATTTCATCCAGAACCTGTTTAACATATCTAGTGTATGGAAACTGATGTCATACGTGTTATCCCCTGGTGTATGGATCAGGGCATACACTTCACTGGGAGTGAAGCCCAACATTTGCTTAAGTAAAACTTTTCCCACATAGAATCTGTCAGGCATGGAATCCGTGGGCCCCAAAAACCTTAGCCTCACAGCATTATGCCTTTTGGCCAAAGAAACAGGTTTTTGGAAAAGACTAGCATAAGGGGTAGTTGGGGTTATGAGACATGGTGGGGTATTTTGATTACCATCAGGCCCTATATGATTTGTAGCCTTATTTTGGTTAATATTTTCCTCCAAAACCCCATTTTGAAGCTGCTGAGGTGATTTTGATCCTTACATAGAATTAACTAGCTGGCTTTGGTCAACCTCAGCACCTGCATCCATCAAAGGCCTGTTTATATCAGGTGGTTCCATATTCTCTATTGAAGCATCAGGGTCTACGCCACCAATAATCCCAGCCGTGGGAACACTAGTCTCAAGACAGGGGCCATCCAAAACTGCTGAATGAGTATGATCCATACCTGGGATCGGTATGGCAGGGTCTGCAACCCACTGACCTGAATCCAACAGCAGCCATCCTGCCCTTTTCAGGGCAATATCTGGGGACCAGGCAGGGGAAGGCTCTGCTTCTATACACCCAGAAATCTTCTGTGGATAGCAACCTTTCCCACCCTCAATTTTTCCTCCGCCTTTCTGAACCTTTGAATCGGTACCTGTGTGACCCGAGGGCGAATCTACCTCAGGTCTTTTCCTTTTCCTTATCTCCTCTTCTGCAGCAAGCTGAGTGGCTCGCTATTCCATGGCTGCCTTCTCCCAAAGGCATCGTTTCTCTTGCAATGTATTTAAGGGTTGCTGGTCCACTAGAACAACATCGGCTATCTCGGCATCAAGAAGTCGCACTTCCGGGTTTGGTTTTAAAGCCGACGTGTTCTCATAATCCAAACTAGGTGTTCTCCTCATATGCACCAGACTTTCAGTGCATTTTACACCTTCCGGCTCAAAATTTTGATTAGAGATGTTTTGCTGGCCACCACTCGGGTGCATTCCAGACGTATCATTCCCCTCTGCTCTGGGTAAAGCCTGCGAGCTCTCCTGCATCTGAGCTCCTCCACTGTCATCGGCCATCCTGAGACTGTTCCCCTCTCCCAACAGTCTCACAGTGCCACCTGTCCATTCAGAGTAGGGGGAATTTTTATTAAAGAACCAAAAACAGAATACAACAAGAAAACACAAATCAGGAAGTCAGGCAGAACAAAAACATGACAAATACAGCATCTTGTAAAAAATGAAATAGATGCATGTAATAACAAGCAAAAACAGTAATAGAATCAGAAACAGATCAAACATAATATCAAAAATTGAAAATAAGATTGACAATTATCAGCTATCCACAGTACCCATAAAATACACAAACTAACTCACCCACCCGACATTAGGCCATAAACGTTGTCCCACTTCAGACCCCAAGTTATGAAACTCATACTCATATAATTTGTCCAGGTCACTCTGGACACTCTGGATTTGAAAGAAAATTACCTGCAACTGAACAGTTTTATTCTGAAGACAACGCAAACATCTTGCTTGCCAGATAGACCATTTAATACATGCCAGAAACACAAAAACTGTACTCTGATTTCATTTATACCATTCTTTCGGAATCTGTCCTAAAATTAAGATGTCATATGTCATAGACTGAAAAACAGGCTCACTCCACAAATTAGCCAATGTTGACCAGAATCCCTGCACATGAATGCAGTCAAAATATAGGTGTTGTATGGTTTCCAGACACCCCTGACAGGATGGCTCATAACAGTATCTATCTCCCAACTGTTTGTGTTTCTGATTATTTTTCACTTTAAGCTTCTGATGTCCACAGAGCCAAACCATATCTTGCATCTTTTTCGGAATTCTAAGCTCAATAATACTGGCAAGCAATAACTCAGTTTTCACAGTATCAGGGACCAAAAATAGAGGATCTTCAAGATAACAAAAGTCAACAATATGTTTATAGAATGATTTTTTCTTATGTGAAATAAACCAAAGAAGCTCAATCTTCCACATTCTAATGTATTTAAGTGTCATTCTAACATAAATAGGAAGTAACCTTTCTGACGGGTGCCATTTACCCCTACCCCAGGCCATCAGGAATTATTTTCCGCATAAGCTCATGCACAGAGACCCCATATCCTCAGTAGCAAGCAACATTGGTCGAATAGTACTATAAAAGGAATGACCAAAAAAATACACCAAAGGTTGGACCATATTAAGACCTCCAGATTTCCAGGCTCTTTAGGTATGGGCACGTTTCACAGGGTTCAGCCTGCTTCCCCATAAAAATTAGAAAAAAAGGCCCATAATCTTAGCATGCATATGATAAGGGAGAGGGAACACATGTGACACATATAGAAAAATTGGGGTTATATATGACCAAAGAAGAAATACCCTTTTTTTCCGCGACATCTTCCAAGATTGCCATTTAGCAACTTTCTGTTGGGCTACATCAAAAACCACATCCCAATTACATTGTAAAGCAGTCGATGTACCGTAATATATACACCCAATAACTTTACATTATCTGTAACAATCGGTATGACAAAAGAGTCAGGAACCAAAGCCAAGCCTAAGACCAACATTCAACTCTTTGTAGGATTAATCCTTATACCTGTATAGGGCTGTAACTCCTGGAGGACTTGAAGAACTCGTTTCCCTGAATCCAAATTTGCCACAGTGAAGACACAATCATCTGGATATGCTAGTACTTTTTGAAATGTACAACCCTCTGTAGTAGTAATAGGTAGCACCTGAGGATCTACATCTATCTGTCTTAAAATAGGGTAAAGACCAAAGACAAACAACAAAGGACTTAAAGGACACCCCTGTCGTACCCCAATTTTAAGGTTGACACGAACGGCCAGATGTCCGTTTACTAAGGGAGTAATCTGTGCCGCAGAATACATAGTTATCAACAAGTTAAGTAAAGATTCAGGAATACCCTAACATTTTAAAACAGCCCAGATATGACCATGTCGGATAGCATCAAATGCTGCTTCCTGATCCAGAGACAAAAGATAACTGGACAAGGTATTAGACAAGCCTTGCTCAACCAGTTCCCTTAAATAGTTCAAATTATGCACAATATTTCTGCCAGGAACTGCACACATTTGGGTCATAATAAGCAAACTCCTTGCCACCTTTGAAAGCCTATTAGTTAAAATAGTGGCCAAAATCTTATAATCTGAAGTCAAGGAGCTGATAGGTCTCCAGTTTTTCAACTGTTTGGAATCCCCCTTTTTATAATGAAATATCATTATCCCATTACACATACTGGGTGTAAGTCTGTTTTCTGACCAGATAGATGCAAAAAGGACACGCAACCACGGAAGCACACTATCTGAGTGAACTTTATAAAATTCATTGGGAATACCATCAATGCCTGGGGTAGTACGGGCTGACAGTTTATTTATAGCCAGTTTTATTTCAGCATCAGTAATAGGGGTCACCAAATCCTCTAGTTCTTCAGGTGATAAATGTAGAGTAACTAAATCGTGAAAAAAGGAACTAGGCAAGGCAGGGGAGACATCCTGAAATGTAGATCTAACATGAGTTTGTACAACTCGACAAATACCCCTAACATCCTGCACCATTGTGCCATCACTAACTAGTAAAGCAGTCATTCCAAATTGTTCCGAACCCTGTGATGAAAGATCATAGGGGTTTACTTGCTGCCTAGTACCAGTAACCAAGTATTTTTGCTGGTAGAAACATCTGTCTTCTTTAACTTTTAAAAAATTATACATTTTAAGTTTAACATCTTGAAGTTTAGTTAAAGACATACCATCTGAAGCAGATACCTTGGTCAGTAGTTTCATATACTGTGCTCTATAACCCAAATACATTAAATAATGGCTTCTGGCTTTACATTTTGAATTTTGAAGAAATAACAATTTAAAATCCAATTTGGTATCCTCCCACCATTCAATGGGGCTATCATACAAAAAACGAATATTAGCCCGAGCAGCAAGTAATGTGTTCACCTGATCCACAGACATAGCATCATGCAATAATTCAACATTTAATTTCCAAAAGGCACTACACATAGCAAGTTTTTGATACGGACCTATCCGGATTTTAACCACCATATGATCCGAAGTTTCCATAGGCAATATTTTTACCTCTGAACAAGTAAGCCTCCCAGATAAAAAACAAAAATCTATTCGAGAAGACAAAACCCCCTTAAAAAAAGTATGTTGAGGGGAAACTTTTAGAACATCATAGACATCTGCAAGATTATTGTTTGCAAGTACCTCACAAAGCATATTCGTATCACAAAAAATCTTTTGTGCTTTCCTTCCCCAGTCCCTTGAGCCTAGGCCACAATTAAAATCACCCCCTTCCCACAACACTAGTTTTGAAGTATGTAGTACGAGGAAATCCTCTTAAACAAAGCTGCTCTATCTGCCTTCTGTTGGGGAGCATATATATTAATTATATGATATGCACAATTAGAAAGGACAATATCAACCATCATGGATCTACCCGGCAAAATATCAAGAACCTTCAAAATTTTAACATCTATATCAGCGAACAAAATACCTAACCCATTACATGTATCTTCCCCCAAAGATCACAAAGAAACACCCCATTTCCAATCTCTTTCTGTCGCTTTCAATTGCAATGAGGAATGAATCCGAGTATTCTGAAGTAACATAGTATTACCACGGCATTCCCGTAAACTAGCAAAGGTAACCAGTATTCTACGGGAAGATTTAATACTATTCACATTAATGGTGAGAAGAACAACACTCTTATCCATTTGAGACATACAACAGATGAGAAAGGCCTAGAAAAAATTTACCAGAAAATGCAAAAATGAACACATAATTTCCTTTTCTTTCTCTTTTTGGGCTTAGGTTTATCACAAACCCCCACGACTGGGACTGTCTCACCATGTGAGGAAGTCACAGAAGAGATGTCTGCTTCCAAACCATCCTCCTCTTCATCCTGGTCTAATAAAAGTACATAGGTATTTTGTAAGGGAAATGAATCTGATTCAATTAGGTTATCCAATTTGGCTTTACTGGACTTAGATCGAGTCACCCTATGAAAAGATGCCTCCTGTTGTATATCTGGAGGAGGCATACTAGACATGTCCACAGATATCGGGGGGCAATAAGTGTACCCAAGTCCATGTCATGTACAGTGGAATCTTCTACTGTCGAAGCCACAGGTACTGAAAGGACATCCTGCGCAGAGAGAACTGAATCTGGTATTGTCTCCAGCACTGGGACCACATCTGAAAGGACAGGCTCCGAAGGGGCTGAAGAGGCCTCCAGTGAGACCCTAGACAGAGGAGGAGGGACCAAGGGGGAGGCCTGGGGATGGGTAAGCGGATCGTGAATTTTTTGACTTTCTTTCTTTCTGGGCTGTTGCCACATAGACATCTTGCTCTGCTTGAATGGCTGGGTCTGTGTTATTATGGGAAGCCCAGGAACATGTCCGAAAAGCATGGCCAAGTTCGTCACATAGGTTAGATTTTGGAGAATTCCTACAATGCGCACCTACATGTCCCAAATCTCCACAGAGTCCACACTTCTGCTGGTCACAAACATTACTAAGATGGCCTAATGCACCACACTTATAACAGGCTTGTTGCTGTCCCGGGTAGAAAATCACCCCCTATCCCTCCCCAGGAAAAAAAAGTTGGGCAAATGTTTCGTTAAACCATTCTCCAACCGTAGATCCACCAGAAATCTCCAGCCCCCAGTCCAAAGACATTTCTCATCTAGAACAGGTTCTGGGTGTCCCTTAACAACACAATGCTGCTGTAGCCAATAGGTGATGTCTGCCATATTAACCCCCTCATTACGGAACAGTACAGTGATTTTCTTCGAAACTGGTTTTGTTAAGGGAATTGTAATAAAGGAACTCCACAAAGGAATATGCTTAAGGAGCTGGAATTGTTTTCAGAACCTATCTAGACCAGCTGAATGCTTAAAACTAACATCAAATACAGTATCTCCAGGCATATGGATCAGCGCAAAAATTTCATAAGCATAGAATTTCATACTGCCTTTTAGCATTTCTCATCCAACAAACCGTCTATTGGGGACCTCAGACAAAGGGCCCCTGTACTTCAACCGCACCGCATTACACCTTGCTGCAGGCTCTGATGAAAGTCCAGAAGTAGCAGGAAATAATTGTTCCTTAACAGCAGCATGCGAAACAGAAGGTGCAACATCTTGTGCAGGTGCAGTTTCCAAAGGGACTTGTACTGGGTCAGTAGATGACGACCGCTGTGCAATATGCTGAGAACCCCCTAGATGTGGTGTGGATAAAGGGGGGGCAGGTGATGAAGTCTCTCCCTCCAAACATTTAATATCATCCAAGAGGGTTATCTGAAGCCAGAGCAGAAGGAGACTGAGGCTGTACAACAGGAGAGCCTTGTCCCAGAGGAATAGAAGTACTGGGAAGGGAGACATGCTCAGAGTCTTATACCAGCAAGTCAGAGGGCAATGATGCAATATTCGCATCCCACCTCTTCTCATCCAGAGATTTCACCCACTCCACCACCTCTAAGGCTTGGGAAACCCAAGCCGACGAGGCTACAACCTCACCGGTAGGGAAATCACTGTTTGTGGGATCCTGCGAGGAAGAAGCGGGTGGCCTGACAGCAGGAGAAACAGCAGAAGGATCCCACCCCAAATTGCTTAAATCAACATCGTTTAAGGGCTGTATACAAACAGTTCCAGACAAAGGGGATTCCAAAGCAGCAGTCGGGGAGAAGGCAGGCCGTCCCTTCCTTTGGACTGCCAAAGAGACCCTTGCAAAGAACACAATTCGCAATGTGTGCAAGATGACCCTGCAACCGAGAGAACAATTCCAGGATTACTCACTGTGTCCCCCTGTGGAACCGGGGAGGAGATTACCTCTGCAGCCATATCAGACAAGACAGCCATAGGCGCACTGGGCGTTTCAACCGGCATCCAATCCTCGGCCGGGGAAGCCAAGCTACTTCCTGTTCCTGTACCTCCATACAAGCCTCCCGTGCACAATCCAAGTCCTGTAGCAAGCAGTTCCACAGAGCAAGAAACCAACACTCTTCTAAAGCAAGCTGTTGCTGAAGCAAGTCCACTTTACTGGCTCCATCCATTTCCACAGGCTCCGCCAGAGTATCGGTAAGACCCGTGTGTGCACTAACCTGGTTCATAGTCGCGTTGAAGTCCCCTGCCATAGATTCCTCCGATGCCATAACAATCACTAGGATCAGAAGGAGGGCCTAGGAGGTGATCAGCACCTCGGCCTCCTGCACATCCACACTCCTCGGTGTCTCAATGCACACTGAACACATTGCTCAGAATTGCAGCGCCCTGTACTGAAAGAGTAAGGGAATTTCCCCGGTGCACTGGCCAAATTTCCCCCATTCACTAAAAATACCATCAACAGCTTAACCTGGTTCAAAGTCAGTTGGTATTCATCTGTATCCCCTTACCCTGGGTCATGTCTGAAAATAGCAGAATTTGTCTAGTGCACTTACCTGGTCAACAAAAAAAATAAAATATTATTATGTATGTATGTATGTATGTATATCCTTCCTTGTCTATGTACATATGCATTGTTCCTTGTGTACATGCATATGTATATTGGGCTGTTATGTTCTATGCCTATGGACTGCAGGTACACAGTGCATAGGCATAATTAAGTGTCAAAGCCACACAGCAGGTATCTGAACAGACCCTGGCAGCATTCACGGAGGATGTGTGCACCCCCTTATGCACCAGATCCCCCATCTGCCCATGGCTCAGCATGTGCTGATGGACAAGGGGAGTGACTGACTGAGTTGGTGCTATAGTCCGGGCCAGTCACAATGATGCTGAGTGCTGTTGAAGGGGGTGCAGACTACAGCTGAAGACACCTTGTCATAACCGCTACACACACACACACACTCTCTCCATCTGGTGGCCCAGTGGCACAGGTGCCACTCCTCTACAGCAACCCCCAGCCCTCCTGACATGCTGCAAGGGCTGGGGGCTCCCAGCCGGCAATTACACATAGTAAAAGGGCCCTGGCCAGCACGAGATATGTCAGTATCCATAACCCACTGCTCCATGTGGAGCAGGGATTTTGTCTGCCAGAAGAAAGGGCATCCAATTGGATGCCCACTGGCATCTTTGGCCCACCCTGTGCCCCACTGCCTGTCCTCACTGCACTCATATATGCCTAATGGGTGGGGCCATGGGCAGGCAGATGGGATCATGCATAGCACATAGTGTCTGACTATGCAGTATATGAAGGGCTGTGACCAGGGTAAGTGCCTGTAGTGCGTACCCTGCACCCAACTGTGCACAAAGCCCATTGTTTTGATGTGATGATTCAGATCTTTTTCTTGTTGTATTAGAGCATAGCTGGTTGTACTCAAAATGCAAACAAAATGACAGTTACAAAAATCTTGCATTCTTCAAAAATATAAAGGAACTGCTTTAGTATCTGAATCCGGTGGTAACTCTGCTACCCATTTTCTCATCTGCAATGCAAATCATCATTTTGTATCCAAACTACAAAGTGCATGATGTGCAAGTAATTGATATATTGTTTGGGAAAATGCATGCCCCCCAACACAGCCTGCCCCCCCATCTGACCTAGTGGCAAAAAGTCAGACATCCTACTTCAGTTTTACTGCATCCTCGTGAACACACATGAGCTTTCAGTTGTGGTATACGCAGTCTGCGAAACAATTGACAAATCCAAGTGCATGAGATTTTCAGTCTTCGGTGTACTGATTGAGGATTGCACTGACACATTTTCTAAACCTTTTATCATTTTATTCAAAAACTGTTCTTTTTAAACTTGACAGATTCATACTTCAAGTAATTCCATGCACAGCATTATGAAACCAAATGCATTTTACCATTGACATTTAGGGTGCAAGTTCAAGGTTATGTTTGCAGTCCCCCTATTTTCTAAATATTATAGCTTCACACTTTATTTGGTTTCACACAAATATAATCCAAATATAGGACAGTGACATTTGCTGTGTGCAGGAGAGGTCAAATACGTCATTCATATTTCCCCTGTTATTCCACATATGTTTTCTGTCAGTTCTAAGCAAGTTCTCTCAATTCTAAAAAAACAAGAAATGCTCTTTTAGTAGAAATTACCTCATATAATTTTTTTTTGCAGCAATATGTTTCTGACATCCATAGATTCATCCTCAGTGTATGTTTAATTTTCTCAGATATTGTTAAAACAGCTTTTATAACTAATTTTGTAATTAATGACTCATGTCATTAAAGATGGCCGAAACAATTTTTAAAAATCTCTTCCGTTGAGGTTACCTGCTAAATGTACATGCTAGATCCATAATGTGGATGTATTAAGATGGTCTTACCACATGTTTCTGATGGTAAAGAGCACAGTACAGTACAGTACCAAGATACTTAATTTTTTCATGGTGGGCGTGGCACTGGAATGGGAACTTTTAAAAACTTCAAAAAGTGATAAGGACAGGTTAGTATGCACAAAATTTTGTTTTGTTTTTTGTTTGCTTTGGTGCATGCATAATAAACAACTTGTGACAGTATCACATTTCAGAGGTGTGTCAGTGTTGTGGCCAACACAGCAGATGCTTTACTGGGCACGCCCCTCAGCCACCAATCAAGGGGGAAGCAGCTTCAAAGAGAGCCAAGGAGTTGAAATGAATCTGCCGCTGCAATTGCGAACAGTTTCGTCACTGCAGTGGCACCTCCCCCCTCCCTCACAACCTTGTTGGCTCTTGCCGCCCAGCACTCTGTCCCTGGCACTTTCTCCACCAACAACTTGTTTGTTCTGTGTGCCTTTCTTGGTGAAACAAGTAATGAGCCAAGGGCTCCTGCCACCCACCACACACCACACACTCCAAGGAAAGCCAAAATAGGGGTGCCCAATCCTCATGCCGGCATGTATCCCCCACCATCTATTAATGTGGCATACTGGGAGCCCACCTCAGTGTGCTAAAATGTTTCTGACACTGGGATGCCCACTCCCATTGTCGGATGCACCCCAAAACCCATCTGTAATCTGACGACATCAGGGTGCCCAATCTCCGTGTCAGCATGCCCTCACCACCACCACTATTGTGGCACACTGAGAGCACCACCCAAATGTGCCGAAATGTTTGTTTTTATAAAACCTGTAAAGAATAAAACCATCCCCTGGTGTCTGTTTTTTTTTACCTGTAAAAGAAACAGTCCACGTCATCTTCCCCAGTCCCCCTCCTCCCACTGAGCATCCACCTCCCTGCACCCCTCCACCCATACTTACCCTCCGGAGGTCAGGAACAGCGATCTTCTCCAGACTGATACATGTCTGCGCTCTTCAAAGCCGAACTGCGAACTGAGGAATCGGGTAAGCGCTGTATAATGGTAGTCAATGGGGGAGTTTAACTTAGGTTGATATTGCAGCCATTTTTAGGAACTGTGGACACAAATTTTCAAGATGGGGTTCTTGGGACCCCACCTCATGAACATGTCACTGTCATTTCGTTACTTGGTCCCGAAAGTTGATTTCATGGTCACTGTGCAGAATCACCTTTCAGGATCGATTAACAAAATGACAGTGCCACTGTTCATGAGGTGGGGTGCCCAAAAAACCCATGTTGCAAATTTGCTGAAAAAATTTCAAGAAATGATTGTGGTATGAGTGTGCATTGCGCAGTTTCTATACATGCTCGTAACTTTGCCAATTTTTTATATTTTCATTCCAGATTTTCAACATTGCCATTTTTTTCACACCTCCTTATGAACATTACAGCTGTCATTATTCACATCCAGCCCAAAAGGTGTTGTCACACCTGTGGTGCAGAATGGCATGGTTGCTGTAGGAAATCGACTTTCAGAACAGATTAACAAGATCACAGTTCCACTGTTCATAAGAGGAGGTCCCAAAATGCCCATGTTGAAAATGTTATGAAAAAATTCCCAAAAATTATTGCGTTACGGGCGTGCGTTGTATAGTTTCTATGCACACTCATAACTTCATCAATTTTCCATACTTTCACTCTAGATTTTCAACATTGCCATTTTTTCACACCTCCTCATGAAGAGTACAGCTGTCATTTTTCATATCCAACCTGAAATGTGTTTTCCCACTTGTGGCGCAGAATGGCATAGTTGCTTTGCAAAATCACCTTTCGGGATTGAGTAACAAAATGATAGTGCCACTGTTCATGAGGTGGGGTCCCAAAAAGCCCATGTTGAAATTTGGAACAAAAATACCAACAAACACCTGGGGCATTAGGGTTTCCAACCATAATGCCCCACCCTATAGAGACTAACAAGCATTGGGGTGTGTGACTTGGGGTCGTCAGCAGTAATACTCATGCCTTTCCACCCCCACCCTGCAGCCAGTGACAGGCATAAAGGTGTGCCTTGGGGTCTTCAGCCCTAATGTTCACCCCATTTTTCTATGCTGCATCCATCTCAGATTATTTCCTTATGGAATGGGGTGAGCGTAAGGGCTGAAGACCCCAAGGCATATCACAACACCTGTTGGTGTCTGCAGGGTGGAGTGAGGTGGAATGGCATGAGCATTATGGCTGATGATACAAAGGCACATCCCCAATGCCTGTCAGTCTCTGCAGGGTAGGGGCAGGGGGTTGGTGTTAGTTCAGTACTTCACTGCCATTCCTATTATGCATCTCTGTAACTCCTGCACTACCAATGCCAGCAAGCAAACATTTGGCATTGACAAATGCTTGTTCACCTTGGTCTTGGAAAAATTTGCAAAAGGAAATAACACTCTGTGTCCTATTTTCCGTGTGGTAGCTAAGTGGATTTTAAATTCATACATACATGAGACCTATAGTATGTGTGTTTTACATAAGTGAGTGTAATTGTTTTATGATGATTTTATCTTTATAGTTGATCATAAATTATATGCATCACGTCACAGTTCTGTCTCCCAAAAAACATTAGAGCAGACACCCTAAACAACTCCTAGAGGCACAGTAATGGCACATATAAATGAATATTCAGTGAGTAATGTGAGTAATGTCAGAGTGTACACTGTGCTGAATTCTTGCATCCCCTGGGTTCATTGGGATATGCCTTGTGGATAAGTTCCTTCAGCAACAGTGCAGTGTATTAATTCCTCTGCAGATGCGTGTGTATGTGATGCCTATTGCTCTGACAAAGCAGATTTTAACTGGAATTGGATCTCTGGGTTAGAGGATAAATAACTCTAAAACATAGTCACCACCTTACCCAAGGTCACAGCAGGAAAATAGCTGAAGGAATGCCTTTCCCAGGACACTGGTACTGTGCATACCTAGGATGCTGGTGCTGTGCCATGCCATGCCCAGAATACTGGTGCCATGCCATGGCCAGGATACTAGTGCTGTGTCACACCCAGAATACTGATGCTGTGCCATGCCAGAACATGGTGCTGTGCCATTGCCAGGGCCTGGTTATGTGCCATACCCAGGACATGGGTTCTGTGCCATACCCAGTACATGGGTGCTGTGCCATGTGCAGGACACTGGTGCTGTGCCATGCCCAGGACATAGGTGCTGTGCCATGCCCAGGACATTGGTGCTGTGCCCAGCCCAGGATACTGGTGCTGTTACATGCCCAGGATACTAGCACTGTGCCATGGTTCTGTGCCATGCCCAGGACACTGGTGATGTGCAATGCACAGGATACTGATACTGTGCCACGCCCAGGACACTGGTGTTGTGCCATGCCCAGGATACTGATGCAGTGCTGTGCCAGGATACTGATGCAGTGCTGTGCCAGGACACTGGTACTGTGCCATGCCCAGGACACTGGTACTGTGCTATGCCCAGGACACTGGTACTGTGCCATTCCCAGGACACTGGTACTTTGCTATGCCCAGGACACTGGTACTTTGCTATGCCCAGGACACTGGTACTGTACTGTGCCCAGGACACTGGTACTGTGCTATGCCCAGGACACTGGTACTTTGCTGTGCCCATGACACTGGTACTGTGCTGTGCCCAGGACACTGGTACTTTGCTATGCCCAGGATACTGGTACTGTGCTATGCCCAGGACACTGGTACTGTACTGTGCCCATTACACTAGTACTGTGCTATGCCCAGGACACTGGTACTGTGCTATGCCCAGGACACTGGTACTGTGCTATGCCCAGGACACTGGTACTGTGCTATGCCCAGGATACTGGTACTGTGCTATGCCCAGGACACTGGTACTGTGCTATGCCCAGGACACTGGTACTGTGCTATGCCCAGGACACTGGTACTGTGCTGTGCCCAGGAGTACTATGCCCAGGATACTGGTACTGTGCTATGCCCACGCACTGTGCTATGCCAGGATACTGGTACTGTGCTATGCCCAGGACACTGGTACTGTGCTATGCCCAGGACACTGGTACTGTGCTATGCCCAGTACACTGGTACTGTGCTATGCCCAGGACACTGGTACTTGCTGTGCCCAGGACACTGGTACTGTGCTATGCCCAGGACACTGGTACTGTGCTATGCCCAGGACACTGGTACTGTGCTATGCCCAGGATACTGGTACTGTGCTATGCCCAGGACACTGGTACTGTGCTAGCCCAGTACACTGGTACTGTGCTATGCCCAGGACACTGGTACTGTGCTGTGCCCGGATACTATGCGGATACTGGTATGCTCTATGCCCAGGACACTGGTACTGTGCTATGCCCATGGACACTGGTACTGTGCTATGCCCAGGACACTGGTACTGTGCTGAGCCAGGACACTGGTACTGTGCTATCCCAGGACACTGGTACTTTATGCCCAGGACACTGGTACCCTGCTATGCCCAGGACACTGGTACCGGTACTGTGCCCAGGACACTGGTACTGTGCTATGCCCAGGACACTGGTACTGTGCTATGCCCAGGATACTGGTACTGTGCTGTGCCCAGGACACTGGTACTTGCTATGCCCAGGACACTGGTACTTTGCTATGCCGGATACTGGTGCTGCTATGCCCAGGACACTGGTACTGCACTGTGCCCATTACACTAGTACTGTGCTATGCCCAGACACTGGTACTGTGCTATGCCCAGGACACTGGTACTGTGCTATGCCCAGGACACTGGTACTGTGCTATGCCCAGGACACTGGTACTGTGCTATGCCCAGGATACTGGTACTGTGCTATGCCCATGACACTGGTACTGTGCTATGCCCATTACACTGGTACTGTGCTATACCCAGGACACTGGTACTGTGCTGTGCCCAGGAGTACTATGCCCAGGATACTGGTACTGTGCTATGCCCATTACACTGGTACTGTGCTATGCCCAGGATACTGGTACTGTGCTATGCCCAGGACACTGGTACTGTGCTATGCCCAGGACACTGGTACTGTACTGTGCCCATTACACTGGTACTGTGCTATGCCCAGGACACTGGTACTTTGCTATGCCCAGGACACTGGTACTTTGCTATGCCCAGGATACTGGTACTGTGCTATGCTCAGGATACTGGTACTGTACTGTGCCCATTACACTAGTACTGTGCTATGCCCAGGACACTGGTACTGTGCTATGCCCAGGACACTAGTACTGTGCTGTGCCCATTACACTGGTACTGTGCTATGCCCAGGACACTGGTACTGTGCTATGCCCAGGACACTGGTACTGTGCTATGCCCAGGATACTGGTACTGTGCTATGCCCATTACACTGGTACTGTGCTGTGCCCAGGACACTGGTGCTGTGCCGGAGTACTATGCCCAGGATACTGGTACTGTGCTATGCCCAGGATACTGGTACTGCGCTATGCCCAGTACACTGGTGCATGTGCTATGCAGACTGGTACTGTGCTATGCCCAGGACACTGGTACTGTGCTGTGCCCATTACACTGGTACTGTGCTATGCCCAGGACACTGGTACTGTGCTATGCCCAGGACACTGGTACTGTGTTATGCCCAGGACACTGGTACTGTGCTGTGCCCAGGACAGCTATACCCAGGATACTGGTACTGTGCTATGCCCATTACACTGGTACTGTGCTATGCCCAGGACACTGGTACTGTGTTATGCCCAGTACACTGGTACTGTGCTGTGCCCATTACACTGGTACTGTGCTATGCCCAGGACACTGGTACTGTGCTATGCCCAGGACACTGGTACTGTGATATGCCCAGGATACTGGTACTGTGCTATGCCCATTACACTGGTACTGTGCTATGCCCATTACACTGGTACTGTGCTATGCCCAGGACACTGGTACTGTGCTGTGCCCAGGAGTACTATGCCCAGGATACTGGTACTGTGCTATGCCCATTACACTGGTGCTGTGGTATGCCCAGGACACTGGTACTGTGCTATGCCCAGGACACTGGTACTGTGCTATGCCCAGGACACTGGTACTGTGCTATGCCCAGGACACTGGTACTGTGCTGTGCCCATTACACTGGTACTGTGCTATGCCCAGGACACTGGTACTGTGCTATGCCCAGGATACTGGTACTGTGCTATGCCCAGGATACTGGTACTGTGCTGTGCCCATGGACACTAGGTACTGTGCTGCCCAGGACACTGGTACTGTGCTATGCCCAGGACACTAGTACTGTGCTATGCCCAGTACACTGGTACTGTGCTATGCCCAGGACACTGGTACTGTGCTATGCCCAGGACACTGGTACTGTGCTATGCCCAGGATACTGGTACTGTGCTATGCCCATTACACTGGTACTGTGCTACGCCCAGGACACTGGTACTGTGCTGTGCCCAGGAGTACTATGCCCAGGATACTGGTACTGTGCTATGCCCAGGATACTGGTACTGCGCTATGCCCATTACACTGGTACTGTGGTATGCCCAGGATACTGGTACTGTGCTATGCCCAGGACACTGGTACTGTACTGTGCCCATTACACTGGTACTGCGCTATGCCCAGGACACTGGTACTGTGCTATGCCCAGGACACTGGTACTGTGTTATGCCCAGGACACTGGTACTGTGCTGTGCCCAGGACAGCTATACCCAGGATACTGGTACTGTGCTATGCCCATTACACTGGTACTGTGCTATGCCCAGGACACTGGTACTGTGTTATGCCCAGGACACTGGTACTGTGCTGTGCCCATTACACTTGTACTGTGCTATGCCCAGGACACTGGTACTGTGCTATATCCAGGACACTGGTACTGCATTATGCCCAGGACACTGGTACTGTACTGTGCCCATTACACTGGTACTGTGCTATGCCCAGGACACTGGTACTGTGCTATGCCCAGGACACTGGTACTGTGTTATGCCCAGGACACTGGTACTGTGCTGTGCCCAGGAGTGCTATGCCCAGGATACTGGTACTGTGCTATACCCATTACACTGGTACTGTGCTATGCCCAGGATACTGGTACTGTGTTATGCCCAGGACACTGGTACTGTGCTGTGCCCATTACACTGGTACTGTGCTATGCCCAGGACACTGGTACTGTGCTATGCCCAAGACACTGGTACTGTGTTATGCCCAGGACACTGGTACTGTGCTGTGCCCATTACACTGGTACTGTGCTATTCCCAGGACACTGGTACTGTGCTATGCCCAGGACACTGGTACTGTGCTATGCCCATTGCACTGGTACTGTGCTATGCCCAGGAGTGCTATGCCCAGGATACTGGTACTGTGCTATGTCCAGGATACTGGTACTGTGCTATGCCCAGAACACTGGTACTATGCTATGCCCAGGACCCAGGAGTGCTATGCCCAGGACGCTGATACTATGCTATGCCATTACACTAGTACTGTGCTATGCCCAGGAGTGCTATGCCCAGGATACTGGTACTGTGCTATGTCCAGGATACTGGAACTGTGCTATGCCCAGGACACTGGTACTGTGCTATGCCCAGGACACTGGTACTGTGCTATGCCCATTACACTGGTACTGTGCTATGCTCAGGACACTGATACTGTGGTATGCTCAGGACACTGGTACTGTGCCATGCCCAGGACACTGATACTGTGCTATGCCCAGGACACTGGTACTGTGCCATGCCCAGGACACTGGTACTGTGCTATGCCCAATACACTGGTACTGTGGTATGCCCAGGATATTGGTACTGTGTTATGCCCAGGACACTGGTACTGTGCTATGCCCATTACACTGGCACTGTGCTATGCCTATTATACTGGTACTGTACTATGCCCAGGACACTGGTACTGTGCTATGCCCAGGATACTGGTACTGTGATATGCCCATGACACTGGTACTGTGCTATGCCCATTACACTGGTACTGTGCTATGCCCAAGACACTGATACTGTGCTATGCCCAGGACACTGGTACTGTGATATGCCCATTACACTGGCACTGTGCTATGCCCATTACACTGGTACTGTGCTATGCCCATTACACTGGTACTGTGGTATGCCCAGGATATTGGTACTGTGCTATGCCCATGACACTGGTACTGTGCTACGCCCATTACACTGGTACTGTACTGTGCCCAGGAGTGCTTTGCCCATTACACTGGTACTGTGCTATGCCCAAGACACTGATACTGTGCTATGCCCAGGACACTGGTACCATGCTATGCCCAGGATACTGGTACTGTGATACGCCCATTACACTGGTACTGTGCTACGCCCATTACACTGGTACTGTGCTATGCCCAGGACACTTGTACCATGCTGTGCCCAAGACACTGATACTGTGCTATGCCCAGGACACTGGTACCATGCTATGCCCAGGACTCTGGTACCGTGCTATGCCCAGGACACTGGTACTGTGCTATGCACAGGACACAGGTACTGCTGTGCCCAAGACACTGATACTGTGCTATGCCCAGGACTCTGGTGCTGTGCTATGCCCAGGACACTGGTACTGTGCTATGCCCAAGGTACTTTGTGTTGCCCCAAAGTATGACATGCAATGGGAGAGGGCATGCTTGCTCCCTATATTTGCTGCCACTCCTTGTGACTATTTCTTAGGTCCTTGCTTTTTAATATATATTTTTTTTTATTTGTAATTAAGCAGATCTAAGGCTGGAAACAGGAGTGGTGTGCTACCTGTTTGGTACAGAAACATGGTTATATGTTATCCAGAACGGTTCACTGATTCTCAGGAAGGTGAAATGCAGTGTAAGCCCAGGAAGGGAGCATTATGGGGGATGAGGAATGTATAACGTGATCATTTCACCTCGCACGTTCCCAATTCCAATTTGAGAAAGGAAGTGTACAGAACCAAACCTCTCAATCCCCTGCTCCACAAATAAGGTACTTGCTTTAAAAAAGAAAATCCAGGACAACTGGTCAAACTCATGGACACATCTTATAAAACACGAATAACAGCTCAAGATGATGTTACTGTAAGTAGAGCTGGGCAAGCCAGAGCAGGTTCGAGCCTGGCTCGAGCCTAATGTCTGGCTCTGCTCGATCTCTATGAGCAACTGAGAGCCAAGGTCAAGGAGCCAATTTTGATCAAAGCAAGAATTCTGTCAGCTTATGCATCTAGTGCGGTGGCTGAAACTTTCAACTTCTCCCGTTTAACTCATCAGGGACACTGTCGATATTGTAGTGCCTCAGCTCATGCTTTGGCTCATAGAGCCAAGTCAGACCCCTGGCTTGGCTCTGGCTTGCTCTAAGTGAAAAATTCCTGGCTTGCCCACCTCTAACTGTAAGTGGCCAGAGCCAGTCTGTTGTACAAACATATTTTTGTGATGGAATTGGAAGGGGAAAGGATGGAAATAAGAAGACACTTTTTTACGAAGAGGGTGGTGTCTGGGTGGAACGCATTGCCAAAGGAAGTGGTATCCTGTAGAACAGTGGGCTGCTTCAAAAAGGGATGGGACAGGGTAAGGGGGAAGGTCACTGGAGGAGGGGAGGGGCAGCTGCAGTATAAGGGCTGCTAGCTGCACAATCGAGCAGACTTGGTAGACCATAAGGCCTGTGTGTGTGTGTGTGTGTGTGTGTGTGTGTGTTTCGAGGACAACAATGACTCAGGGAGGGTGAGAACTCATATAGTGCAGGGCTGAGTGAAACAATTTAACTTACTTTGACACAATAGGTCTAATAAACTCTGGGGAGCCAGGTGATTCATGCTAAAGTTATGGCCCAAGCGATTTAAATTAACTCTTGGTGTAGAAGGTCAAGTGTATCTGACAAGTACTTCAGTATTAAGCAGGCTTCTAAAACTGGCTGCTTTCATCATAGAGCAGAGGCAAGTGCAGCCTCATACGTCAGTCTCTGAGGGAGCGGATGGTGAATGGGCGGGAGGTTATTGGGAGTTGGCTGACTGGGATTTGGCCAGAGGGCTAACAACTTTTTCTCAAACAATCTAAAGACTGACTTTTTGGAGAACAAGGCAGTGCCTCCCCCCCCACCCCTACTGCAGGAGTATTGGACTTTCATCTTAGCTGTCTCCAAAAACAGGAGCTGGTGGGGCTGGCAGTACAGCCTAGAGGTTAGAGTAACAAACTGAGAATGACCTTGATACATGCAGCAGAGCTGGGTTTAATTCTCACAATCTCGACTTGCATACTGTGTGAATCTGAGCAAGTCATGTACCCACCCCAGTGCTCCCTGTGTCGCCCCTGAAAACAGGCACTTGTGCTTAGCGGACCTTACCCAGTTACCAAAGAAAAAAAAATAGGGGTCCCAGAACTGGGATACATAATCAAGATGCAGTCTGACATACTTTCAATATAGTGGTGCCATGACTGACAAATTGCATCAGATAAAAAAAAAGCTGATCTTGATAAGTTTAGGGGGACGACTGTAACTAAATTGATGACCAAGTCATTGAGCTGGAGTGCTAATTCCAAATGGGAGGTCCTGAAGCAGCGTATGATAGGAGCAGCAACTAGATCATTCCACACAGACAACAAGGGTAAGGGAGCTGGGTGGAGGCCTCTGTGACTGCTGAAGAAATTGCAATGAGAAAGAAATATTGTGACCTACTGGGAATTGAACCCAGGCCACTGAAATACTGTCCCGATGCTCTAACCACTGAGTTACAGGGTCACATGATTGGACCTGGGGTTTCTGGACACACTTTCTTTCTCTGTTATTGCATAACTTGCAACTAGGAATTATCAAGATGAGAATTAAGATATTTGTGGTTCAGTATTAGCAACTGCTAAGCCATTAAAATCACAAATTGAAGTGAGAACGAAATCATGTAACCTACTGGGAATTGAACCAATGCCTCTGCAATAGCACCCCTGTACTCTGACCACTGAGCACCAGGCCTCACATGGTTGGACCTGGGGATCCCAGACACTCTTTCTCTTGTATTGCATATCCTGCAACTAGGAATAACCAAGATCACAATTAGATATTTTTGGGTGCAGTATTAGCCACTGCTAAGAAATTGAAATCACAAATTGTAGTGAGAAAGAAATAATGTGACTTACTTGGAATTGAACTCAGGTTCAATATTGTCTTTGTGCTCTAACCACTGAGCGACAGGCACACATGGTTAGACCTGGGGTTCCCAGACACACTTCCTTTCTCTGGGAAGAAAAGAGGGCACATAGGTGGAAGGATTATGGGAAAGCAGTGTATAAGACATTATAGAAGGAATGTGGGGCCATGACTGTTCTGACCAAATCTAGTCAGAAAGATAGGACCACAGAGGGGATAAGGGGAACCATATACCCTTGTTTCCATACATATGGAACAAAAAGGGAGTTAGGGATAAGGTGGGTTCCAGAACACTTGGGGGAGTAGGACCATTCACTAAGGCATGAGAAAGAGCAAAGGCATTTAATAATGGCAGGTATCATTTTATGCTTTGGATCCCAACATTTTAGTGGCACAAATGCCACATTTAGGAAGAACATTGAATTTTTTTTTAACTTATATTTTTTGTGTTTTTTGCCCTGTTTTTCTCTCCTGTTTCCCAGTGCCCCGGCACACAGGCGCCGTGCGTGCATGAAGGCGCACGCATGCCCTGTGATGCAGGCTCAGCCCCTTCTGCCCCTCTCCATGGCTATTGCTGAAGCTCCCTCAGGTCGGTGGCACCATCCATCCTCCACCAGGTGGTGGCCAGTGGCTGTGGAGCCTCTAGTCCCTCCCAGAAGAAGACAGCTGCCTTTGCGATGGCTCGATCTCACTCCTCGCCCTCCCCCCTGGCTGTCCCCCGATAACCTGGGTCATTTCTGAACCCAGGTCACTGGTGCAGCATGAGATGTGGTGTCCAGGTTGTCAGGCCATAACAGTGACATTTTTGAGGCAAAGTCAGGCACATCGCTGTAATCGCATGGGAGCTGAGAGAGGGAGAGATACAGCAGAACACGGAATCATCAAAATGATTCTTTGTTTAGAATTGGCACAGATGATCTCTTGATTGGGATTCTGAATAGTTTGGTCTACAGTTTTGCCAGAAACTTTACAGTGTCTTCCCATGTACTTAGTGTGAGCAAGAATTATAAAATTATGAATAAGTGTAAGAATCATAAATGTGAGTAAGTATTAGAAAGTTGACTAAGAACTATACCTAATTTTAAAGAACTGCATTCAACATGCATGTTTTATTTATATATATATATATATATTTTTTTTTTTTGTTTTGTTTTTTTTTTACTGCAGAAGCTGTACATTATGTATAGGTACCAGTTTTGTTGTTTGTTCAGTCTTTAATGGTCTTGTGGTAACCTCAGTGGTCGAGCATGTCTGGGATAAGCATAGGGAAATATTAGAAAAAAAGCAGGAAAGGAAGGAGGAAGGGTCGCTGTAGAACAGTTAGGGTCTGTGGAGATTGATTAGGCAAGGAACATCTGGGCAATGAGTGGGCCAAGCAGTCCTTTTCTGTGGACAACCTCCATGTTTCTGTTTCATTTGTCATTTACACAGAGGTGCGGTGAGTACCATTTTAGAACTGTATGATGCAGTTTATGTCCTTTTGATTACTGGTTAGGCATCATATCACCCTACAGACAGTTGCAATCAAACTACAAAATACATGTTTGTGATGTCACCAACATGTAATATGGAGCTGTTCCATGAGTCACTCAGGTGTTTCTATCAGCAGCTGCAATAAGCCATTACTGCTGTTGATCCCACTCCTCACATATAGGTTGCCTTACATACTAACATACTAAAATGCCAGCAGAATAGGCCTAACGGTCTTTCGTGTCTGCTCGTTTGGTCAGTCCCCAACCTGGGTGCTGACCTTGCTGTCCCCCTCGCCTTCTCTGGCTTCTCCCTTCCCAGTTCCAGATATTCTTGCTGCATTGGATTTTGCTTCTAGAACCCTTCCCCTGTACCTGTCCCACCCCCTCTTGAACCCCTCCACTGTCTCTGCCTCCTACCAGCCCCTAGGCAGTGCATTCCATGGCTCCACCACCTCTCAGTGAAGTAGCACCTCCTCCTTTCTCCCTGAATCTTCCCCTCCAGCTTACAGCCATGCCCTCTAGTGGCCCTTCCTCCTTCCTTGAAGCACCCGACTGTTCCTCCCTATTTACCCTCTTCATGCCTAAAGATCTCTATCATGTCCCCGTCCCTTCTCTCTTCTAATGTGTACATATTTAGCTCTTGAGCCTCTCCTCATAGGTCCTGTCCCCAAGCCCCAAATCATTTGGTTGCCTCCTCTGGACCCTCTCCAGGAGGTTAATGTCCCACTTAAGTGTGGCCTCAAAACTGCATGCAGTACTCAAGGTGCGCCTCACCAAGCAGTTATACAGAGGAGTATCACTTCCCTCCTTCTGAGTGATCCCCAGCGATGCATCCCAGCATCCTGTTGGCCTTGGCTCCTGCCCTCCTACAAGTCTCCGAGTTGTTCATCTTGACATCCACCACCACCCCAGGTCCCTCTCAGCCGCCGAGACTTGTAGCATTCCCCAGGTGTACACTTGACCTGGGTTTCTAGCTGGTGGGTACCTTGCATTCCCTGCATTGAACCTCAGCTTCACTTTCTAGACCATCTTTCCAGAGCCTCCAGGTCCCCTGTAGGACCACCCTCCTCCTCCCCATCCACCACCGCCCCCAGTTTCGAATCATCTGCAAAGACTCATCTCCTCCTGATTCCTGTCCTTATGTTCAGATACGTGGCGTTGAACAGAAGGGCCAGGACTGATCCCTGTGGGACCCACTAATGACCCTCCTTGGGATGAGACTATCCCACCAACTCGACCCTCTGGGTCCGGTCCTGGAGCCAATTGCCTATCCATCTGATCATCTGGTTCCCCACCCATTTCTCCAGCTTATCCAACAGGCCCATGTGAGGAACAGAGTCAAATGCCTTGCTGAAGTCCAGAAAGAGGACATCCACTGGTCTACCCAGGTCCAAGGCACTTGTCACCCAGTCATAGAACTCCACCAGGTTTGTCTGACACGATTTCCCAGGATGAATCCATGCTGTCTATCGTCCAGGCACCCTGACTTATCCAGGTCCCCCCTAGCCTCTCCTTGACAATGCCCTCCATCACCTTGCCCACCACGAGGTCAGGCTGACAGGCCTGTAGTTCCTGCCACCTCCCTTGATCCCCCTTGTGGATAGGCACTATATGCACCACCTTCCAGTCTTGGGGCACCCACCCTGCCCTCAGAGATGCTGAAAAGCTCTGCCAGGGGTTTGCCAGGACATCTGCAAGTTCCTTCAGCACTCTGGGATGTAATTTATCCGGCCCAGTGCTTTCTCCGTCTTAAGGAGCTGAGGCTTCCCTCACTCTCAGCTGTGATTTCCACTTCCGGTACCCTTCTCCTGCTTAGCCCTCCCCCACCTGCCAGTGATGCCTCCCCTCTCCCCAGACCCGCTCGTCGGTAGGGTCCCCCCTCCTCAGTATCTCTGTTCTCCTCCCATGTATGATGCAGCACCCCATTTTCCTGGTGAAACTGAGGTGAAGTACTCATTTAGTACCTCAGCCTGCTCCCCGGGTCTTGTGCCCATCCTCCCTGATTTAATCCTGCTAATCTGCCCTTCACCCTTCGTTTTCCCCAATGTATCTAAAGAACCCTTGTTCCCTCTCTAATTTCCCTGGCCAGGTTCTGCTCCTTCCTTGCCTTAGCTGCCCTCACCACTCTAGTGGCCCTTCTAGCCATCAGCTCATACTCCCTCGATCTCTTTCACTCCTTGAGCACTTGAGTTGCTTATAGGCTGCTTTCTTTCCCACCACCTCCTGGACCTCCCTGGTCCACCAACAGGTTTTTAGGCCCCGCATTTTGTCTTACTCTTGCACAGGTGCTGGTAGCATCCTGCACCCCTCTCCTGATGATTTCCACCTACTATCAGCGTCCATGTCTGACCCAATCCCATCAAATGCTCCTTAATGATCCTTCCCATTTCCTTAAAATCCGCCCCCTGAAGTCGGTTACTTCCGTCTTTGTGCAGCCTTCTACCCCCTCCTAGGCCCAGGCAGAACCAGACCGTGGCATGATCACTCTCACCAATGGGTCCCTTACCTCCAGGCCCCAATCTGGTCACTGTCTGCCAGGACCACATCCAATACCGTGCCTCCTGGTCGGTTCCCTCACCTGCTGAATTAGGAGCAGCGTCTTGAAAGACATCCAACAGCCTCTGTTCCTGGTCACAGAGGATGTCATATCTCCAGTCTGTTCCTGGCATGTTTAAGTCCCCAACACCACCACCGTTCCTCTGCCCAGTCTGCAGTGTCTCTAACATCTGCCACCAGACTGTCCTCCAGCTCCTCCGCCAGGGCAGGGGGTCTATACACCACTCCTATTTTTACTCTCTTGCCCCCCCTTGTTATCAAGGTGACCCAAATCGCCTCCACAGTTCCCTCCGCCTCCTCTACTCCCCCTATGCCAATGCAGTTTTTGACTATCATTGCTACCCCTTCTCCCCTTCCCTCCCCCCTGTCCTTCCTGAACATAGTGTATCCCTCCAGGTTCAGGCCTTAGCAACCTCCATTCAATCTTGCAAGCTCAATCATTTTGCTAGCTAGCAAAATACACTTTTACCGACTGTCTTTAACATTGAAATGTTTCTTTAACTTTGAAGTTCTTCTGAAGTTCAATTTAATTGTTCAGACTTGGATATTTTTTCTTCTGAATTGGAGTATGCTGTTCAACATATAGCACAGTATATGAAACCTCCTTTGTTTTGACCATATTCTGTCCCTTTGCACATAATTAATTAAAAACATTAATTATGAAAAAATAAAAGAATTGTGAATCAGTTATTTTCTTTATTTGTTTTCCATTCCTCACAATGTGTGAAACTTTGATAAGCCGCATATAGTACCACACACCTTATGGTGTAAAAACAAAAAGATTTTGTAACACACAAATACCCATACACTATTCTATACTTCAACCATTAGGTATATAATGGAACATGTTCTAAAAGGGCTCCAGCAGTGTGTGAAACAGAACAGCCACTGAGCTTAGGAAAAGGCAATAGGGATGGAACAACAGCAAATACAAACCAGTATTTGAAAGTTTCTCCATAAAATACCAGCCTGCAGGTTAATGAAAGTTATAAGTCTAATCCAATATTCATGAGATGAACGAGGCTCCTGAGTCCTGATTGGCTACTGGATTGGTCATTAATTTCTCAGAAATGACCAATCCAGCTGCTACCTGATGCTGTGCAACACGCACAGCTTGCGCTAATTCAGCTCAAAACCTGAAAGTAACTAAAAAAAGATGAAAACAGAAGTTTTTACTGCCATTAGATTTATAATTGCAATAACAACCTCAAAGCAGGTCATTTCCTTGGATCAACTACTGCTGGGTGGAGGTGTCCCCACCCAAGCAGTCATTAATCCCTCAGAAATGACTGGCTTCTCAGTCATTATTGATTAATTCTCCATTAAGATAGATAAGAGGGCCCACTTATTGGTGCAGTGGTAGCACTACCGCTTGCAACACTGCTGACCTGGGTTTAAGGGTGAGCACAGGTCACTGAGGGCCAACAAAGGGCAGAGATAGTATTAGGTGCAAGCAAACCCAAGAGGCTCCATGGGGTGCCAACACTGAAGGGGTGCACTAAAGTAGAATGTATAAGCAGAGATCTGATTGAAATACTGAAATAATTCAATAACCAAATTTGTTGTCCCCCTTGTAAGCATAGAATTTTTGCCAATTTTTGGATGTGGGGTAGGGTAGAACATAGGAAAGGGGACTTTGGATACAGTGAAGGAGGCACTACAAGTTTCGGCTTTACTCCATTACTTCTAAAAATGGTCCTTGCCAAGGGAAGGAGGACTGAGCATCACACAGACAATTCTCCTCATTCTGGGCAGTAGGGATGTGTACCCCGCAGCCCAATCACCACCTAGCAGAGACTAGGGGATCACAGTTGGGGCCACCAGAAAGGAGGGAGGCCACCAGATGTGTGTGTGTGTGTGTGTGTGTGTGTGTGTGTGTGTGTGTGTGTGTGTGTCATTGCAAGGTGGGCGTACCTACAGAGAGAAATCCAGTCTGCCAGGATAATAGCAGCCCCGCCCCCAGGCTAATGCCCTACTGGCATGGAGCTCCATCCACCACATCATGGTCCTGGATAAGTGGTGGGTATATGTAAATCCATGAGAAGGTAGGTGGCAGCGCTGGGGAGAGCGGTTGCAGAGGGTGGAGTAGGGGATCAGTTTGAAAAAGCATGCTTAAAAAAAGATAGATGACAGGGCAGAGAAGGAAAGAAACATTCGAAGGGCATAATGAATCATGTTTTTGGTTTTTTATTGGAATGGAACCCAAAACTCTCAATTAGAAAAACAAACACGGTACCTCACAGACACTTTTGATTCATAGAAGTGTGACAGCAGAAAAGGACAGAACTAGGCCCACCAAGTCTGCCCATTTGCCCAGCTATCTGCTTGGACCTGTGCCTCCCCCCACTTAACACTCCCATGTGGTTGACCCATGCCGTTTTGAATCCCTCCACTGTTTCCTCTCCAACAACTGCTTCTGGGAGTCTGTTCCACTTTTCTACCACTTTCTCTGAGTAATAGTATTTTCTAATGTTACCCCTGAACTGTCATCCCTCCACCTGCAGGCCATGCCCCCTCTTCCTCAGACTTCCTTTCATCTTGAAGATACTCTCCCCCCCAGCACCCTGTTTATACCCTAAAGGTACTTGAAGGTCTCAATCATGTCCCCCCTCTCCCTCCTCTGCTTCAGGGAGTAGATGTTCAAATCTCTCAACCTTTCTTCATAGGATAGGTGGCTTAACCCTTTTACCATTTTTGTCACTCTCCTCTGAACCGTCTCTATCCTCCCCACATCCTTCCTGAGGTATGGCCTCCAGAACTGGACTCCATACTCCAAGTGTGGTCTAACCAAATGGGTGTACAAGGGTACTATGACCTCCCTATTCCTACTGGTGATCCCCCTTCCAATGCATCCCAGCATTCCACTCCCCCTGGCCACTGCCCTTCCACCTTCAGGTCCTCGGATATAATGATGCCCAGGTCCCTTTCTTGCTCCATCTCCTCCAGCTCTCTGCCCCCCATAAGGTATCCTGCCTTCTGATTTCTGTAGCCCAGATGCATGATTTTACATTTTTCTGTATTGAATTCAAGCAGCCATCTTTTTGACAATGCCTCAAGTCTCCCCAAGTCTCTCTGCATTTTTTTATTTAGTTGTTTAACCAGGTATAGCACACTAAGCTGAAAGCTTTTTTACAGGAGCGACCTGGGAGCACAAGGAGGTTAAGTGACTTGCTCAGGGTCACACAGTATGCAAGTGGAAGCTGTGGGATTCAAACCCAGGTCTGGTCTGCTGGATGTCACCAGATTTGCAGCTCAGAGCCTTAGACCACTGCGCTATATTTGTTCCACCCCTTCCTCCGTGTCCACCCTATTGTAAATTTTGATATTGTCCGCAAACATACTCACACCCCCCTCAAGGTCCTCGATGATGTCCCCTACGAATATATTGAACAGTAGGGGCCCCAGCACTGATCCCTGGGGGACCCCGCTCGTGACCTTGCCTTCCCCGGATGCCACCCCATTTATTATGACCCTCTGCCTCCTTTTCCCCAGCCAGTTTCCCACCCATTTGGGAATGTTATGTATAATTTTGTATTAGGAAAGTTGATTATGTTATTTGTAACTGCCTCCTGTGTGTGTATATAGGAATATATGTTTTTTTTTTTTTATTTTAGTCTCTGTTTTATACTGTACTACTGTAGTATTGTACTTTTAGTACTGGGGTGTGCCTGACAAAGGCCTCTGCACCAGCGCACTTTACCCAGTCAACAACGGTGAAATAAACGTGAACTGTGACGAACTATTTAGCTTGAATACTAACTCATTGTCAGGTGGACATGAGTGGAAACTAACAGGAGGGAGGTTCAAAGGGGATGTGAGGAACTACTGTTTTAAATAAAGGGTGGTGTAGCCCTGAACAGCCTGCCAGTGGAAGTGATGGGTGCGAACCTCCCTCAGTGGTTTCAGGCAGGATTGGGGCAGAATAGAAAGTATAGTGGTTGCTTGTGGCAACAGAATCAGGGAAAAGAATTATGGGGAGGGGAGGGGAGAGATTGGAGAGGAGGGCTCGGACCCTGGAAGAACAGTAGGTACCAGGGATAGGGAACTCGGGCAGACTGGATGCACCACTTGTCTTATTTTGCCCGCATTGTCTAGGTTTCTAACAAAGACCCAAAAGCAGTAACACTGCCATCATTGGAAGGACTGCCTGCATGTGAGTGGGGGCTACACCCCAGGAATTCTATAGGACACAAGTAACCAGGGTTAATAAATCCAAAATAAAGGCTGTCAGCTCACTCAGTGAAGTGACACTGAACCCATCTGCAGACGGACCTGCTTTGCTGTGTGCAGCAGTATCAGCCCGACAAGGCTGTTTGGTTTCGACATCACTGGTTGGGATGGTACAGCTGGAGAGAGAGAGCAGTGCTGACCCCAGGCGATGGAGTTGCGTCACACTCTCATTGAGAGCCGAGCCCTAATAAAAGCCCGTCTCCACCGTGTCTGCCTGCCTGTCGCCTTGCACGCCCCCTTTGCACGCAGCCCTCAAACCAAACTGCTGCCGAGAAGCCGGGGCTGTCTGCTTGGGTTAACCCTTTCGCACCCGCGGGTTTCTCTGGTCCCGCTTGGTTATAACCATTTCGCACCTGCATTCTTGCAGACCCTGCTCTGGTTAACCATTTCACACCCGCCCGCCGAACCTGCTCAGGTTAACGCTTTGTAATCAACATGCTGAACCTGCTGGGGTTAACCCTTTCGCACTCGCATGCTTGCTGACTCTGTTCCTGTTCATTTCACACCGGTGCTGACTCGACTAGGATTACCCATTTCATGGCTGCGTATCAACCCTGGCATGTAAGCAGTGTCGGTCCTCATGGCCTCCCTGCAATCACCCACCATACCTCTCACTGTCCCCGTTATAACCCATATAGACTTCCCTCTTTTCTCCCCTCAAAAGTGCTGCTCCCCTACATCCGTCCCACATTGGAAAGGTGCTGCCTACAGAGTGCTGTAAACTCAGACGTTAAAGAACCCCTGACCTAACTGGGACAACTTTAGAAAATGTACTATTTAGACACAGTTCAGATTATATGGTATGTTTTTTCCCGTGTAATTATTACCCTTCTTGCATTAGTACAGTACTAAGAACATTTGCATGGAAACTGGATTTCTGCCCGGTAAACTGTGACTGCTTGCATACAACTCGTATAAGCAAAGACATAAAGGGATTCACTCCTGTCTAGCTTTTTTATACTCGAAAATGTTATTTTGCCACTCACTAGTGACACTGTGGTTTCTGTTTCGTGGCCGATTTAAGCCAGGCATCAGAACTGTTGGTGAAAGAAGGGTGTGTGGGGCGTGTGCGTGCGTTTTCATTCTTTTTGTAAACTGGCTTCTCTGGCTACTGGAGCTTTATCCCAGGGTTACTGTAGCATTTACCCTCGGGTAAAGACCCCAATTAGCCAATCAGATTTGTCTAAATTTAGACCCCCCATTGAACAATATTTTTTTTTACATGTTCCATATTTTCTTTTAGTTTTAAACCCGATGTACCCTGGTCAGACACACCTTGTACGTAGACTGGGTTTGCTAGACGCTTTCTCCATTACAGGTTTCTTATCAGTATCTTGTCATAAGCTATTCTCCAAGTTTAGAGCTGGGGCGGAAGGAAGACAGCCCGCCTTCTCTAAACTTTGAGAATAGCTTATGAGAAGCTACTGATAAGAAACGGGTAATGGGGAAAGGGCCTAGCAAATATCTACAAGGTGTGCTTGAAGAAGGCACATCTGGTTTAAAAGAAAATATGGAACATGTTAAAAAAGGAACTACCAAGAGTTCTGATAAAGCGGTTTAAATCGGCCACAAAACGTCAGCCACCGCCTAACTGGTGGAATAAAAGATCTGAATATTAAAAAGCTACACAGGAAGGGATCCCTTGTAGCCTTGCTTAGTCTTTTTTTAACCGGGAGAGACATACTAAGCTGAAGCTTGTTTGCAGGTGCGACCCGGGAGCTCAAGGAAGCTAAGTGACTTGTTCAGGATCACACAGTATGCAAGTGGGGGTTGTGGGATTCAAACCCAGGTCTCCAGCTCAGAGCCTTAAACCACTGCGCTATACTGCCTCTTAAAGTCACTGTGCTTTTGTAAGAGAATTCTCCGACTAACAAATATCCTGAGAATAATTTACAAGGGCACCCTGAGAACTCTCCACACAGCACTTGCCTACTTCTGATATCACAATTATGTTTATGAGGGGACGGTTTGTTGCTGTAGTGATAATTATGACGTCATAAACTGGGGATTATGATGTCAGGTGTAGACAAGCTGCCAGAGTAGATGAAGTCGAACAGTGGTCCTGTTTTTATGAAACTGTATTTTGTAATAATGAAAAAAGGGAACATAAAGCAGAAACTATACAAAATATTATAAAAAGGGTCTGAGAAATGGAGCTTTCTGATTGGCTGCAAACATTCTAACAGCCTTATGTTAATATTTTATTAACATACATGTAGAGCTTAACCATATGATGAACAAGGTTTAACACTGTTTTAAAACATTTTTTATTATAATAGCAATAAGGCAGTCCCAGGGATTATATTAATGGTCAATCACCTTCTAGGGGCATGTGGCACTCGGCTACACCTCGTGCCACAGTACACCCCTAGAAGGTGATTAACAGACCATTAACATAACAGGTTGTGTCTACATGGTACATTTTTTCAAAGGTATCCCAATGGTGTTAAGAGCTCTGTAAAGCAAAACAAATCTTAACATTCTGTGTTTCTAAAACAAAAATCAAATTTTGAACAAATAAAGCCGGTTCCTCCTTCTTCAAAGTTTGACTTTGCCATCATTTCAGTGACACCACAGTATATAATGCAATGACTTCGTTTTAGGGCTAACTTTGCACAACAAACTGCCACCAACTGCCCAAAAAGCAAGGAACGGAACAGGTCTGGTCCTCTATATTGTTGTTGCCAGTGAACTTTTCATTTTGTTATTTAACTGGTTGTTTATCTGTGCGTTTACTTTGTGTAATATTCTATTTATATTTAGCTGTATATTTTCCCCAAGCCTTAGTGAAAACCTGCTGCACATCTGTGGGGGTTAAAGCCTTCTTGGGCTCCACTCCTTCTGTTACTTAAGTATAGGCCTGTGTTAAAAACCACAAGCTAAAACTACACATGCTGTGAAAATATGGTCATCGTTTTTTTTCCAAGCATTTCAAAAAAATAGATCATATTCCTAAAACTCCTATAAAACATTGCATTGGAAATGCATTTATTAACATTTAAATAAGTTTCTTAAATCAAGACCGAAATCAAGACAATAACATTTAATAGCTATAGACACCTTTTACACAGTGGGGTTGTCATAAAAAATTGGCTTTTGGGACCCCCATACCACATGTTTAAAAAAAAACTTAGGCAGACAACCTCACTTACATACAAACACATTTTCTGTACACTTCAATTATACAACGTTTGATAAATACAAACCTGAGATGCTACAAACAGGTAAAAACGCTAGGTTTGGTTCATTTTTAAATATTTATTCATAACAGTTCCAGCAACAAAAGGGGTCCTATCAGAACCTGGACTTGAGCAGAAATGACCCAGAAAGGGTCTCAGTCCATAGGAATGGGATCTGACCAAGCAGTCCCAAAGTAATACAATAAATTAAACCAGCCCAGGCTCACTTTAAATAATATATTAAAACATACCAGCACGTTATTGCAACTTTAACAGTATGATAGTGAGAATGATAAGAATCCAGCTTTGATGTGTGAGCGTGTGTGTAGGGGTCTTATTAATCATCTATAAAAAGGCACTTATAGTATTCGGATACGCAGGTTTGTTAGAGATGTTGGCAATCCATCAGTCTCGGAGAATTACGGGGGTGGGCGATAAGTCGCATCCACCGTTTTTTTGGGGGGGGGCATTTTAGTCCAACAACCTGTTTATTGTTACTTCTATTTGGTGTTGGGGAGGCGCAGCTGAATAGCAGTATCATCCAATGGTCTGTAACATTACAAGCCTCATGGGAGGGGTTAAAAATATTACATATAATAAAGAATGGGATGCTCTGAAAGTCAGATTTTGGGGACATTTAGATGTTGGGTTTTGCAGGTGACAACTATAATTTATTTGCAAAGGAAAATCCCTTTAACATAAATTGTGGTTTTACAAATTATTGTACAGAATTCTGATTAGACAAACATTTTGCATCTCAATCCTTGTTAGTAATCTGTAGTATGCCATTTGCTCGCATATATCAATTTAAAATTCAAACAAAATACAAACAGCTGCTATGAGATGAATGGGGGGCAACTAAAAAGTTCATGACTTGTCGCAGACGGAAGACCCTTCTGGATGATGTTTTTTTTTTCCCCACAATGTGCCTTTGCAGCAGTCCTTTAAAAGAAATAAAGGGCTCGCAACTTTTGAACCAAAATATATTTTTTCTGTAAGAAAATAGTTCCTTCTGAGGAAAGGGAGTTTTCATAAAAAACTTAATTCAATACCCTGTGAAAAATCATGGCGCAGTCCTTCGCCTGTAGCTGTCTGTCTGTCTGTCCCATAGCAGTGCTGGGCTGCTCGGTTCCACCTGAGCATAACAAGTTCATAGAAAGTCTATTTTTGTCCTTTTATAACAAGTTCTGGTGAGCCACCTCCTGGGTACTCCCACCCTAGTACACCGCCCCTGTGCTCTGCGGCGGGGGTGTATGATGATGGAGGGGGGTCGGCGGCTGTAGATGAGGTCCAGGTAGGCTGTGGTGGTACCAGGGGGTGAATTCTTCCAGGTAAGTGGGCGACGAGCTGTGGGAGACCTGCGGGACCTGGTGCCTGGTGCCGGGGGTGCTGTGGGCGTTACTGTCCCAAACAACGGGGGATGGGGGCGAGTTACACGCCATGGAGTCACTGGCATTGGGGCTATGATCCAGGGGCATCTCGCCGTTTTTGTACAGCTTCTTGAACTTGGATCTTCTGTTCTGGAACCAGATCTTCACCTGAAAAAAAAGCCAAAGGAACTTAGCTTATTAGCCAGTCAGGCAGTTACAGTGTACACACTTATTTCCAGTCTAGTCCCAAGACAAAAAGTCGGAGGAAAATGTCCATACAATGTATTTTTTTTATCCCACTTTTACAGCTGGGTGCTTGGTTGATGCCCATGGAGAGCGAATGAATTGCTCTAGGTCAGCTACTGGTTAAACAACAGGAGGGATTCAAACCTGAAACTCTGTTCACAGTGGAGGGCTCTACTGAACCACAGTCTGCGATATGTTGAACTTGTAAACAGTGCTGAACGGACAGGAGAACACTAGAGAGAAATTATTTTCAAAACATGATGAATGCCTTTGTATTTCAGACAACCAAAGTAACATTTAGAAAGGGACAGTGGACTGAAACTGTATTGCGCAGTGATTGGGGATATGTCCCCCAATAGTGTATTTTTCTTTCCACTAAAAAGGGATGAGGTGCACATTATAATTTTGCGGCCAGTTAAAAAAAAAATACTTATCAACACAGCACTTGTGCGGTACTCTGTAGTGGGGGCAAACCCAAAAAGTGGGACGTAAATAGCGTAAAGTAGACAGGACATTAGTTTTACATATACTGCCCTTTGATCTTCCTTTCATGCCATTTATGTATTCTAATATCCTTTGACCAATTTTTGATAAATGAATACTTTGGGGCTTTAGGGTGCCCTCAGAGGAACATAGAGTCCCACTCACTGCGGCTACTGCTTTTTCTTTTCGTATTTCTAATACATTCAATCACATTAGTAACACCGCTCTATGCTATTAGTCTGAATGATCTGGAATGGGTGTTACTGATGTCATAGAATGTTTAGAAAATATGACTGAGCGAGCAGCAACTGCTGAAGAGAGAGGGATTCAGGACAGTTACCAAGGCAACACAATTAGATTATTAATTGTAACAAAAATAAGGCTAAAAGCATATAGGAATGTTGAATATACACTGAAGGGACACGGAGTACATTTAGAAGTGTAAAACACTATTTCCTATCGCCTTTAAGAAAACCTTTATCTGACTGTCTCTCAATCTATCATACATGATGGGTATGTGTGGAATAGACAATGTGTGTGTGTGTGTGTGTGTGTGTGTGTGTGTGTGTGTATGTGTGTGTGTGTGTGTATGCACCACCATATTTTGGGTAAACTATTAGAACAGTTTATGAGATTTTTTCGCGGTCATGTCTGATATGGAGACCCATCGTCCTAGTTTTCACATGGAGGAGCTACAGAACTCAACATGATCGAGTCGATTATTGGTCATTTTATTACATTTGAGGCGGCCAGCAAATGCATGTGGGGTGGGGGCAGGTCGGTCAACATTAAATTCAAATAAAAGTCAACAGCACAGGCTTCAAAGGAAAAAATTCAGCCTCACAATCTTCAAGGAATCCACAAAGAGTGAAAGTGTGTTCCCAGGGACTGTGCTGTTTAGATAATGGATTAACTTGGTTTCAGGTCAGAGCAGTGAGAATAAATTTGGACAGAATTTTTTTTTTTTTTTAGCAAATAAGAATATTGACTTGTCTTTACAGTTTTTTCGGAGCTGCTGCTGATACACGATACAGGTAGCCGATATGGAAATGTATTTGGTCCCCCACCCACATTACCAAATTCTGGCTTTGCCCTTGTATGGCCACATTAATTGTAAAATTCCATGACCATGCACAAGTCGTCATGGTTTTTTTTTTAAATCACAAAATCGTTCTTAAAAATGTTCTTGATGTAAAATAACAAGGGGATAAATAGCAAAGAAATTGAATTAAAAAAAATGTTTTAAGTAAACTACTAAAGCGTTGAAGCCCCAGGGCCCTCTGACCCACTTATACTCCATGTTGGAGTGGGATGCTCTGAAGGATAATATGAGGGGAGGGCTGCATTTTGGCTATTTTAAATCCGCAGTGTGTGTTGGAGGCAGGTTGTGGGGATATAAACTGATTCTTATTAGGTTACATCTGTTACATCTAAAAAAGAACACATTTTCCCAACCATGATGTTCATCAAGGCAATGGCCTATGGTTTGTGCCCGGGTCTTGTTACTGGGGTCGGTCATCTTACAGGACACACACACACACACACACACACACACACACTGGGGTACAAGGCAACTCTGGGACTGGTTGACCTCTCTGACATAAATTCCGTTCCGATAAATTATACAGTGGGTGTCAGGGCAGTGTAGCCTAGTGCTTACAGACTGCGGAGCTGTGAATCGGGGGACTCAGGTTTGAATCCCTCCACCACTTACTCAGTGCTTGACCTTATGGAAAACCTCCCCTCATCTCAGATTTCCTTCACCTTCCTCTACCTCCGGTAGCATCAGGGTACTTGGCCTATGCAACTGTTCCTGGCTTGCAATCCACTGGGATAGGTTGTGAAGAAAAGCAAGCGCAATATTGCTGAATTCCTGTCATCCCTTAGATTTTTTTTTTCACAGATGCACAAGAGTTACACAGTTCGGTTTGTCTATTTACAGGACTGTCCCTGCAAAACATATGCAGACCCCCCTTCCCCGATGACCAACAAATTAGTGTGTGTGTTGACCTTGTATGTCACTCAGTCTTGACAGAAAACAATAAATATACTACAAAGTGAGTGACTGTGTTTTGCAGTAATTTTAACGAACAGAAGGTGGAGGCTACATTCGCCAGTGCGTGGTTGTTCCTTCTGCCTGCAGTGTGGGGGCTTCTTGCATTTTTGACAGTTGGAGATAAGCACACTGAACGTGGGTTGACTGTGTTCTCACATGTAGGAACTTATTTAAAGAGCTAATAGAGTCAAAACAGGCAGACAAGACAACAATACAAATTTTAAGTAGTAGTTGTAACTTTTTATTTCTGAAGATTATTCTTTTTCCTTTTGCTCATCAGAAAGTCTTCTATGTGATAATATTGTGCTGGATGTGTGGAACATTTCTTAGCCTGGCAGCTGACATGTCGAACTCTACTGCCCCACATTACTTCATCAGCATTATGAGCTTACTGACATTGACATCACAGGTGAATGACCTGTCAGTCACTTACTTGCAGTTCTTAAGCATCAGTGATTGCACAGTCAGTGAGGTCACAATGCCCATCATGTAGTGTGGAGCAGTAGAGCAAGATATTTCAACAGCTAGGCTAAGAGCTGTTCCACACATCACACCTACTGACATCAGGTAAACAATCTCTGGTCTGTCTGGTACAGTCCTCAGATGGTTTCAGTCCGTCCTCACTGGCAGGTCTCAGAGGGTGATGTCTGGGATTTATTCCTGAGCCTTATTCTCCCCGTCAAGTGGGGTCCCTCAGGGCTCTGTGCTGTCTCCAATGCTTTTGGCAGGTGTATCTGCTGCCATTGGGAGACATTGTGAGAAGGTATGGACTGAGGTTTCACTGCTATGCAGATGGCACTCAGCTGTACCAGTCCTATGTGTCTGACCAGGATAGTATGACCTCAGTCTTTAATAACTGCCTCAAAGAAATCCTGGATTGAATGCAGGCCAGCTGGTTGAGGTTGAATCCAGATAAGACTGAGGTGTTGGTCATGGATCCAGGTTACAGGATAGAGAGGTCAGGTTTTGCCTCTGGGCTTTGGCTCCAAGGTAGCCAGCTGCTGCCCTGTGAACAGGTGTGGAATCTGGGGGTGATTCTTGACAAGTGGCTGACACTGCATTGGCAGGTGTCAGCAGTACTCAAGTCCTCTTTTTACCATCTGAGAAACATCACCCAGATTAAGCATCTTGTGCTGTCCAGTGACCTTCCAATGCTGATCCACGCCTTTGTGACCTCCTACCTTGACTACTGCAACTCCCTCTACCTAGGGCTTCTGGGGGTTGATATCTGCCACTTGCAGCTGGTGCAGAATGCAGTGGCCAGGCTATTGATGGGGGTCTCCTGCATGAGTCACATCTTGCCTGGTGCAGATGGCGGATCACCTTCAAGGTCGGTTTATTGACCTATAAGGCCCTACATGGACAAGGTCTGGGCTACCTGCAAGAGCTCCTGGTTCCCTACTGCCCCCTCCCACCTCTCTGCTCAGCCAACTAGGGATTGTTAGAGGTTCCCAGGGTACAACTGAAAATATTCAGGGGCAGGAGCTTTCACCTCTGCAGCCCCTACCCTGTGGAATACTCTACCTCCTCGGATTCCAGAGTGCCAGACTGTGGAGAGCTGTAAGAACACCTTAAAGATCTACTTGTTCCATTCTTGCCTTTGGTGATTTTACATGTCATTATTTATTGTTAACCAGTGTATAAGCTGGGTTGCACTGTGATTTTATTGTTTTATCTGTTTGCCTTACTGTTACTGTTTTTATCTGTATAGTGCTTTGATAATTTGAATTGCTCTATATAAATAAAGAATACTATTTTTATTATATTATTAAACAAAGGGAAAAGAAAAAGTACCTCAGATGTAAACGATAATGGTTGGCTGCTTTTTAAATCTAATATTAGTTTTAGGCAGTACACTGGTTCTTTAAAAAGGTTCTTGTAGACACACACACACACACACACACACACACACACACACACACACACACACACACACGCCTCACCTGTGTTTGTGTCAGTCCTAACTGTGCGGCCAACTCTGCCCTCTCCGGCAGAGCCAAGTACTGCGCCTTCTGAAATCTCCTCTGCAGCGCCGCCAGCTGGTAGCTTGAGTAGATGGTGCGGGGCTTCCGGACCTTTTTAGCTTTGCCATTGACAATTCTCACCTCCTGGTCTGGCTCCTCTTTGATCGAAACTGGAGAAAAATGCAAGAAATTATGTAAAATAAGATGAATGGGGCACAACAGGAGTAAGAGTTGCAGAGTAAGGTCCAGGCCCCCTGCAAATTAAAAATCCTCAATCCTGTACCTATCTCACTCACACATAATCCAGAGCTTCCTCTAACGAGTTCATCCTTATGCACTGTTTATTTACTTTAACTCTAGGAAACAAAACTCAACAGAGGCTTCAAATATCAACACTTATGTGTGTGTGTAGATGCGACTTACACATTGTAAGACTTTTTTTTATAACCAATGAGGTCTGAATTACACCAGTCTCTCTTGAATACCCTGTTTGTCAACCATTCCATTCATGTCCTGTACCAACTTATTAAACATTAAATTCTCAGACTGATGTCCTCCTTTGAGGACTGGTAACTCTTCAGCATTGTGTGTGTATATATGTGTGTGTGTTTGGGGGCTAGATCTCACTGAGCCCACGTGTCCGGGACCCCCTTACAGTGTAAAACTAATTTATTACACGTTAAACATCACTTCAGATCACAGCCTCTCTCAATACTTATGTTCACACTTCAACGTTTATGTCTTACTTTTCAGACATCTTTTCACTGGCAAGAGGCTTCTATATGAAGTATATGCTTTGATGAAACCCGCCTTCTAAAAATTCGTCAGTCAGGATTAATTATCAAGGAAGCTGCCATACACGACTGAAGCCAAGAACTCTGAACATTTATTGAAATAATCCTTTTTACAAGTAACTAGTTTCTGTCGGGGTGGTTTTCAGTGACAGCTATTTTTTTTTACACATTTACTGTATTCTTTCTAAAAAAATGTTTGTCGTATTCGCATTTGCGGTTATACATATATAAATAAATTGTATTTAAAAGAGAAGTGCGTCGAACCTGAAACTCGTTTTTCCTAGTAGAAGCTGTTCTTAAAATACCGGTTCCAATTCTATTACTGTTGCATCTAGGCCTTTTAGTAATCTCAGTGCCTGCTTCGAATTTACACTCTGTGTTAAGTACCATTTTAGAACGATATGATGTGGTTTATGCCCCCTTTCAACCATTGAGTTATATAATAGAACATGGGCGCATTGTGCCAACATTGGAAGAGCTGAACAAGCGGCATAAACTACACAATACAGTTCTAAAATGACACTTTCCCGACATGTAGATCTGGGAACTACTTAACTACAAAAACCCTGAAACAACTTTAACTTTGGTCTCATGGAGGTTCTTGACTTCCACCAAAAGTAAAGTGCCAAACCCGTGCCGGAACCTTGCCCTGCAGGAGGCACTGTCCTCACTTAGTGCCATACTTCTCAACCTTTTGTCACTGAAATGAGAGACAGAGCCACTCAAGATGAGGGACACTGACCCTCATAATGAGGGACACACGCGCAAACACGGAGACGAGCTCAGACCCCGGTGGAAACCATTGTGTTTATTTGTACACACCTCATTTTTGACTTAGCATCTTAGAAAAGTATGCGTTTCTGGTTTAAAGTCTGACATTAGTGTACATTATCTATGTGGGTAGCATTTTTTCCATGAGGAGCGGATATGGGACAGAGCATTTTTTTCTGTGAGGAGCCGATATGGGACCGAGCAATTTTGAGGGGTACACGGAGGGACGTCCCTGGTAATGACAGTTGAGAGGTATGCTTTGTACACCTACATGGTCCTTAGGTGCGCTGTGTTCAGTGAAGAGTCCCTAGGGGAAGGGAGAGGAGGTGGGGACAGGGAGGGGACGTGGGGAGGAGGGCACCTAGGGACCGGGGAGGGGGATCTGGAGTCGGTAGGGAACTTGGGACGGGACAGGGGTAAATTAAACCCCCCAAACTATCGGCACCACCTCCAACTGAATGATACCCATTGCAACCAAAACCTGTCCATATAGCATGGGGAAACACGCGCCAAAGATATGTTTTGTTTGCACAAAGATATGATAGAACAGCCAGTCACATTTACCTTTCAACTTGCTCCCTGTCATGGGTGACTAAATACGCGCTTGGAGCTCTTTCTGCTTTTCTTTCAATATTTACAACATAAATTAGTTTAATCCAAATAACCCAGAGGAGACACACACACACACACACACTGAATGTAGACAGTTTTTGAAGTAACAACGTGTGTGTGTGTGTTTCTGTAAGTGTCAGAGATTGCCTTATTTGATCTGTTGTGTATACGTTTGTGTAGTACTGATAATGGTTGATACTTTGCCTGGGCTATTGTTGCTGGTAGTGGAGGTATGTGAGAGAGAAACTTTCAGGCTGGTGATGTCTTACCTGGTGTGCTTTCTGCGGGCTGCTGCTGTTCCCGGCTGAAATGGCCGAACTGCCGAGGGTGGTAGGAGCCGCCGCCGTAGGGGTACTCCGATTTGGGGGCATAGGCCCCTGAGCCCCCGAGCCCAGTGAAGTTATACTGCTGGTGGTACTGGTAGTGGTTCATGGGTTGCGAGTAGGACTGCTGCTGGCCTGGGTAATATTCACCCTGCGCGCTGTAGTAGCCCAGGTCGGTAGCCGAAGACTCGGGCAAGGTGGGCGACGAGTCCTTGGAGGCGGAGTGGCAGCTGATGTTGTTGGCGGAGATGTCCGTGAGGATGCCGGAGATCTTGCGATCAAAGGTCCCGCTCATGGCGTCCGGAGCCCAACCAGAAAAAAATGCTGTCGCTTGGGGTCCCGCAGCAGATAGTGTCGTCTTGTCCCTTTAAGACGAAGCTCTCATCCCTTGCTGCCTCTGATGTCTTTCTGTCTCTGTCTCTCCTAGCTCCTGGATGTGCCGAGTGCCGAGTCAGAATGTGCACTCCCAGCCTAGTTTAACCCTAATTATGGGGTTTGCCAGCCCAGGAGGGTGGGGGCAGAGTTCCGATTGGCTGCGCCAACTGTTGCCTGGAAGGCAAAACAAAAAGTTCTTTTTTTTACATCCATCCCACACTTTTCTTTTTGGAGTCAATTCTACCGCCAGTCCTAAAATCAAAAGCTTAGCTCAGTATGTGCAGAGACGTTTCTAAATAACAAGAACAAAAAAAAAAAAAAAAACATGAATCTGGCTTTGAAAATGTTTAAAATAAACTTGCAGAGTTTACAAAGCACCGCATGGCGTCAGCAGAGCCCGAACTCGAAGTTTTTCGGGGCGTCTGGGACTGGACGTGTGTGTGTGTGTGTGTGTGTGTGTGTGTGTGTGTGTTGGGGGGTGCTGAGGCTCCTAACACCTAATAGAAAGCCATGGGGTCCGCTGACCCGAACACTGTTTCATTCTTTTAAGTCCCGGTGCGCAGGGCTCACAAGAATGAACACACTGACACATTGTGAAATAGTGAGGGCAGACTATCTTGGAAACTATGAGGCCCAGGTTCAAATTCCACCACAGCCATTTACGACAAATCACAACCTCTCAGGGGTAAAACTAGGCAACCGCGGAACACCACTGAGGACGAGCCATTGCATCTCATCTGGATGCGTTATTATGGGTGTAAAAAAAAAAAAACAGTGAAAAAGATGTCTGCAGTATTGCAAGTATTCATACTTCACTGAGTCTAAGAAATGAGACAGTATAGACGTCAGCAAGGCAGACGAGTCTGAAGGGTCCCAGCTATCCACGAAGGAAGTGGGGTGTGGGGTCAACATGCCTATTCTCTCCTTTGGTCATAAACACACCATTTCTTTGACAAATGGGTTACAACCCGCTGCCCCTCCTGGTTTCTGTTGATTTGCACAAATGTCCGGTTTTGGTGTCGACACCAGGCTTACAGCAGCCATGTACGTGCACTGTTGAAACCCCGTGAGGCTACGACTTGCCTGGCTGCTTGCCCGGTAGCCCAAGGCTACCTGGGCCTAGGATGCGGCTAGTGACACTCATCTCAGCAGCTGCCCGCAGCGTTTTGTGTTTTGGCTGGCGGTAGCTAGGTGTGGCCCAACCTGTGCTGCAGGTTTCTTTTTAAACCAAGACAGGCAGAAGCTACTGCTTCGTGTTTTGTTTTTTTTTTAAATTCAAGTAGCAGCCCTTCTGATAAATCATATTGTCTCTGCCATGACGGTAATCCTTAGAAAACTGAGATTTAGGGATTCAGTTGTCAGCCATCGATTACAATTGGTTTCACATCCTTATAAAGATTTATGGTGCACTGACTTCAAAAGACTCTGTTTATGTTCCCCTTCCCAGAAAGAATTCTCTATCAAAACTTTATCACCACCCACCCCACCCCTTGCTCCCTTTATGAGGTGGGAAGCTGTCTGTACTTTGCCACTCCCTCTGCGGCAAAGTATCCAAACAAAGGCAGCAAATAAAAGAGGGAGAGCAACTAGCACAATGTATTGTTTCTAACCTCCCCCAAATTCATCAAGGTCCATTCTATGAACTGTTTCTCAAGGCTGCTTGCCTCCTGCCCGAAAAGGACCATAGGATCAGTGCCCCAATAAGCAGGAGAATCTGTGTGTGTGTGTGCATACCTCTCAACCTCCTGCCTCACAAATCAGGGACAAGGCTTAAAAAAATCAGGGACAAAGGACCAAAATCAGGGACACATCTTCAAAATTAAAGATAGCCACCCAGAAAGCTGGTAGAATATGGGACTTAGTGCAAAATGCATTTTCTAAGGAAGAACAAGTCTGTAACTTTAATGCTTGACATTATTTTGTGCTTACAATTTCCACTGTTTAGCCACGGAAACACAAATTTTAGGAGGGACAGAGTAAAATTTTTAGGCAAAATCAGGGACGACCCTGAAAATCAGGGACAGTTGAGAGGTATGTGTGTGTGTGCATTTAAAAGAAAACAACTCAATATATACACCACCATTCCAAAGCCAGAAAAGGAGGGGAATATGGTGACGGGGGTTTTAACCAACCCCCTTCCCCAGCCCCCAGCCTCCTGATCTAAGGCCAAGATCCAGAGTCATGCCTCACAAGTCTAGCACGTTACATAGAGAAGGCAGCATCAGTCATAACTTTTTACCTTTCCTGCAGGACCAGTAAACGTCTTTGCACAGGGCCCAAGCAAGCAATCATGTATAACTTTCTTGGTGCAGGGCCTGCGCAATGCACAAGATCATACTTAAGGAAGCAGGATAGGGATACCACTCCTAATTTTCTTCAGGCAGGGCCCCAGACCTATAGCTTGAAGCAGAAGACCTGTAGAGCAGGGCCCCTGACCTTTGGGCCATGGGGCTAGGTGGGATGGGGGAAGGGGGTGGGCATTAGGGTTGAAAACCCCCTAATATCATATGTCTCTCCTTTTGGCTTTGGAACTGCAATGCTGCATTAATGTCATTTTTTCGCTATGAATGTTCTATCTTGCACACCTGCAGAGCTTGTTAAAGTCCATCCCATCAGTTTGTTTTGAGGCAATCAGGAACACTAAAACAATTTAAATATTAAGTGTAGTTAGTGTTTTTATTTTTTAAAAGCCAGTTCAAACATCTTTGTAGACTGTCTTCTGATGAACTATAAAACTGTCACATTTTGGACACAAGTATTGTTTAACTGTTAGCTTTTAACAGTTTTATTCATGCCCAGCTTCAACATGAAAAAAGCTTCCTATTTTTCAGCTTTTTTTCCTACTGGTCTGTGCATGCACAAGATTTTAACACTTTAAAACCTTTTAACTTAAGAATGAAATAAATATTTTGTTTTCAAACCATGACTAGGCCCTATTCAGGAACAAAAACAAACCAGTATGTTTCATCATTTAAATCAGTGTAGTTGTTTTCACTAGGCGAGGCAAGTTTTAGTTAAGAGACACCGATCCTGGAGGCTCTGGGCACCATACAACAATTAAAATAAATACACAACAACATAATAATAAACACTTATATACAATATTCCAAACAGTTAAAACAAAATTTACTACCCTCGACAGCAACTAAATTCAGAATAGGTAGAAACTAAATTAAACATCCATTTCTAAAAGACAGGTAGGGACTATGAAACACAGTCCAAGAAGGCCTGAGGCGGGCCTCCCTGATGGCTAAAGAAAGCAAATTCCACAGGACGGGGGCATCAACATTAAATGCTCTGTCACTAGCAGTTTTTAGCCTCGTCCTGGGAATTGTGAGGAGGCCCCTATAGGAGGAGCGGAGGGAGTGGACCGAGACAGCAAGTGCAAGAAGGTCCTTCAGGTAGCCAGGGCCCAGGCCGTGTAGGGCCTTAAAGGTGAGCAAACCCACCTTAAAGAGGATCCTCCACCTAACCGGCAGCCAGTGTAGTTGATGCAGCACTGGAGTGATGTGACAATACTAAGGCTGTCCTGTCAACAGCCTCGCTGCCATGTTCTGCACCAGCTGCAGTCAGCGCAAGGGTGTAGACAGGCATACTCACTGTACACATTTGCGTACAGTTTTGTTGAGTGCCTGTCACAAATCATAAGCCACTCTGTTAATATTATCATTCTAATCTGTAGTATTTGGGTTAGTGTAAGCCACTGAGGAGGGTCCAATAGATGTATAACCTCTTTAGAGAGTAGAGGAATCACCTGACAACAATCTGACTTGTTTGGAAGGGGTTGCCATTTGGAAGGGATGTGTAAATTTTTTAATTGAGGGGGGTGTAACTGTTGGAGATTGTGTACAAAATGAAAATTTCTGGCTACACTCCTGAGTCAGCGCAGGGTACCCCCAGAGACCCCAAGATAGAGTGCATTACAGTAGTCAAGCCTGGACATCACAAAGGCATGCACCAAAGTGGGGAGGTCCAGTGGTGGAACTAGGGGCTTTATCCTGGCAATATTCCTCAGATGATAAAAACTGGTATAGAAAATGGACGGCACCGGAAACTCAAGTGTCAATCTGCTGTCAAGAATAATGCCAAGATCACACACCCTAGAGGAGGCCTTCAATGGCACAGAGCCAAGACAAAGCCCTGTCTCTGCACCAGAGGCCAAACTATCACTGCCCTCCATTCAACTCCACCACCAGTACCTCCATCTTACTGGGGTCCAGTTGCGACCAGCTGGAGGCCATCCAGTCATTGATCTCAGCAAAGCAGCTGTTAAACATTCCACTGCGCAAAGTGTTCTGGGGCAAAGGAAAGATACAGCTGGGTATCATCAGCATAGCAGTGAAAACCCAGACTGTACTTCCTAATGAGCTCTCCTAGGGGCAGCATATACACGGCAAACAACATCGGTGACAAGACCGAACCCTGGGGAACTCTACATGACAGGTGGCCAGGGGAGGAGGAGAAATTCCCCATCACTACCCTCTGCCTCCTGTTAGATAGAAAAGATTCAAACCAGCAGATGACAGTGCCATGAGTCCTGTTGACAAAAACAAATTACCTTGCCCCAAAAGTGTTTCAATGACAAAGTTGTGAATGACAGCCTACAGTACGCGCTGCATGCCCCTTGGATGACATGGATGACCAATGGGATGTGTACAGTACCGTAGGCTGTCAGTCACAGACAGTATAGTCGGCGGGCAGCCATGGTGGTGTGCAGGTGGGCTGTGCTGCCTGCCACAATGGGACTTGTGATGTGATGACAGGCAGGGTGGGGTGCCTGAGTGGGTGGAGGGGACTACTGGACCACCAGGGCTCGTACTTTGACATTCTACGGGGCCAGTACTGGTACAGGTGGGGAAGGGGGACCACTATACCACCAGGATCCATTTCATACATTAATCAGGGCCAGTGCTTATACAGGCAGGGGGGACACTATACCACCAGGGATCCATTTCAGACATTAATCAGGGCCAGTGCTTGTAGGGGTGGGGGGGATGCTATACCACTTGAGCTATTTCATTTTGGGGATTCGGGGGCTGTTCAGCTGAGAGCGTGGTGGGGAGACCACTATGCCACCAGGGTGGGTTGTGGGTCTGCAGCTGTTCCGACAGCCCTGTAGGGTGCCTGGCACATTTGGCCAAGTGCATCCCTGCAAGGCACATGCAGATGGGGCCCTAATGACATGCAACTGGCCCCATTGCACCTTGCATGCCTAATGGCTCCATTTGCATGTCTGTGACGGTGAATGGCGGTTTTGGGCACAGCACATCCTGAGATGCGCTGCCCCATTGGGTTCCCAGCCCAACATGGGGGATGCACTGACACAGCCTGGGCTGGGCACAACTGTGGTATTCACAGAGGGGATGTGCTGAGGGCATTCCCTCACACATCTTCTGTGAATACCATGGTATGTGCTCAGTGCATCTCCACTGCGTGGGGGCAGTTGAGATGCGCTGGGCCCATCACTTTTGTGAATCCTGCCCCTCTGAGTTGTTTTGTCATTGCCAACGTTATCCTATGTTCTTACTCTAAAACATTTCTTTCCCAGGATTTGTGTTGTACAGAGACCTGGGATAGTTTAGAGTTCATATTCAGACTTACATTATGTGACTTAATCCTGCACCATGTCACTACACATTGTAATTGTTCAACATACAGTATTACTATTCTCACTACAGTGGGCAACATGTTTAGCTGCTGAAATTTATTTGAGTTTTGGTGACCGGGTGAGTCCACTGAGACAATACAGTCCCTTTTTCAGGGGTGACCCGGGTATGGATTATGTACAGTTACAGTGCAAATTAAATAGAGCGGTAAAACATTGGACATACAGTAACAGTGCAAATTAACAGAGATTGTAAAACATTTGACAATATAAGACAGCAATAAAACACAGTGAGGATTAAGTACTTAAGCAAGGATTGTCAGGTAAGAGATAAGTGAAAAAGACAGGGTTAAGCACTGGCACAGGATAAGAACTTCAACAAGGCATTATGTAGCGAAGTGGACACCTGGGGTATATTAGGAAGGGAGGGAGGATGGGGGGAGGACATATTCAGGAGAAGCAAGAGCAGGGTGTAGAGGTGAAAAATGAGGTAGTTAACTTAGATTGGAACAAATTAAGAGAGGAGCAGGACAGGACTGTCGGAGAAAGAGAGTTCCAATCTGAGAGAGCAGCAAACGAGAAGGATCTCCTGGAGGTGGTCAGACGGAGATTTGGTAAAACAAGAAGGGGAAGTGAGGCGGAGCGACGGTTGCACGGTACATGCCGGAGGCGCACTAGGTCGTCAAGGAAAGGAGGTGTAAGGTGAGTAAATTGCTGCCCCCCCCCGCACTCCTGCAAATGAGACTCCATTTTAAGTAACATACCGATAAATGAAAATATAAATGCATAGTGACCAGTTCTGAGTCACAGTTTTTAGGCAGGGAATTGGGGCAAAATAAGAGGCCTGTTGTCCCAGTGTAAAAATTATGTTGAGAAGTGGGGATCTATGCCACAGGGCAGTGACCACCAAACACAGATCATAACATGTAAATTAAGTAGGGATGGGAAAATCCATTCTAAGTTCAGAACCTCCCAGAACCTTTGCCATTTTCTGTGAAAGAACCTTATCAGAACCTTTGTTCAGGTTCTAATAAGGTTCTGATAATTTTTAAAAACATTAATTTTGGTCTTAATATCCACCCCAGCATGTCTTTATCTAGCAAGAATGCTGTGGGTGGCGGTGGAAAGATCCAAAAGGAGGCAGGAGGTAGTGTAGTGCCACTCTCAGCTGTTTTTATATTCCTTTCCCTTTGCTGACAGCTTAAGGGTGGACTATGATGGTTAAAATGGTTTTTGGACTTTGAACTAAGAGGTTCTGAAAGTTCTGATAAGGTTTGGGTAACTGTCAGAAACTTCTATGGTTTGTCAGAATTATTTAGAACCTCATATTCTTTTGTGGGTCTCCCATTTCTAAAATAAAGGTGCCCAGATGTTACTGTTCACAAACAGGGTTCACGCACAGTACCACCTCCCATTATTGGCCCATGCATGTATGCGTGTGTGTGTGGTGCTGTACAATGCCCCTTAGTATATTGGCTGTTACATTGAAACAACATGCCCCCCAACCAGTATCTTAAGGTCACTTCTGTCCCATCATCATATCTGCTTGTCCTATCCCTTGCTGGTCTTACTTGTAGTCCAGTGGACCCCAAACACTAATTAATTCCTGTACCTGATGTCCAGTGGACCCCGTCCAAAACCTGTTAATTTCTATCCAAGATAGTGCAGTAGGCCCCTTACCCAAACCCCACTTAATTCCTGTTCTCGTGTCCAGTGGTACCCCAATCCAAACCCTAGGTAATTCCTGTCCCTGGTAATCCAGTGGGTCCCTGAACCAAACCTCAGTTAATCCCTGTCCCTAGTAGCCCATTGGGATCCCACCCCAAACCCTAGTTAATGTTTGTCCTTGGTAGTCCAGTGGGCCCCGGACCCAAACCATAATTAATTCCTGTTCCTGGTAATCCAGTGGACTGTGATCCAAATCCATCAGTTCTTGTGCCTGGTAGTCTAGTGGGTCCTGGACACAAATCCCAGTTAATTCCACTCCTGGTAAACCAGCGGTACCCTGAACCAAACCCAGTTAATTCTGGTCCTGGCAAACCAGTGGCACCCTAACCCAAACCCCAGTTAATTCCAGTCCTAGTAAACCAATGATACCCCCAACCCAAACCCCAGTTAATGCCAATCCTGGTAAACCAGTGGCAACCCAACCAAGACCCTAGTTAATTCCTGTCCCTAGTAGCCCAGTGGTAACCCTTACCTAGCCCTCTTCCCATGTGCGTGGTCATTTTCCTAAATTGTCCTTGAACCAAGCCCAGGTTTGCACTGATGTTGCAATGTTCCCTTGAACTGAGCCCTGGTTTGCACTGATGTTGCAACATTCTCTTGAACCAACCCCAGGTTTGCTCTGATGTTGCAACATTCCCTTGAACCAAGCCCAGGTTTGCACTGATGTTGCAACATTCCCTTGAACTGAGCCCAGGTCTGCACTGATGTTGCAACATTCCCTTGAACCAAGCCCAGGTTTGCACTGATGTTGCAACATTCCCTTGAACTGAGCCCTGGTTTGCACTGATGTTGCAACATTCCCTTGAACTGAGCCCTGGTTTGCACTGATGTTGTGACAGTCCCTTGCAGTAGCGTCATTTCAACAGAATCATAGGGGTCGCAAATGTTCACTTCAGTAGAATCATAGGAGTTGCAAAGCTCCTCGACCCACTAAATGTTATTTAAGAAAAAGCCCAGAAAACCTTATTTTAGGGGTAGCAGTGCACATCATATGGGTTGCAAAGAAATCATAGGGGTCTCGACCGCAATGACGCCCCTGGTCCCCTTTAATGGAAGACTGAGCCCAGGTTAGCACTGATGTTGTGACAGTCCCTTGTGATGTAGGTCCAAGTGCAGGTTTGTAATGATGTTGCAACAGTCCCTTTTGATGGAGAACTGAGACCGTGTTTGTACTGATGTGGCAACAGTCCCTTGTGACGGAGAACTAAGCCCAGGTTGGCATAGTTTTCATTGCTGATGTTGCAACGGTCTCTTGTGATGGAGGACTGAGCCCAAGTTGGCATTGTTTTTGCTGCTGAGGTTTCTTTGTAACAAAATATTGTTTGTTTTTTCAGTGTTGAAATGTACCACATTATTGTTGATTTGTGACCGCCGTTTCCACTCTGAGTTCTTACAAATGCACCATTTCATGGGAAATAGCACAATGTCGTTGTTTTTCTTCCTGTTAAACACAGTCATAGTGAATCTGTTGGTATATAAAATGAATTCTGTAAGTATAAATTTATATCATTACTAAGACAAAGAACCTCAGCACAAAAATCACTAAGGAAAGGGTTACTCGAAAAGGGCATCTGCAACAAAGCCAGCTTTTAAAGAAATACAAAATCACACATACCGTAATAAAGCAAAGCATCATGGGATGTATATGCAAATTACCATGAACACTGAGACTAGTTCTGCTTTAAGCAGGAGTGGGTAGTGCCAAATGGCTTCAAACACAATCTGAAAAGGCTGAGAACAGAAGACATCAAAAGGTTTGCTCCTTCTCAAGAGTCATCATCAGTGTGTCTTATCTGTATCTCAGCCCAGGGGAAATGAACCAGCCCTTGTGTTGTCTTACAGGCTTGGGTTATGGTGGGCCCAAAATAAGAAAGCAAGTGAAGAACTTCAGCAAAAACGCACTGAGGCAAGGGATACCGGAAAAGAGGTACTGGCAACAAAGCCAAGTTTCAAAGAAATACAAAATCATATATACCCCAATAGTGCAAAGCATCATGGGATTTATATGCAAATCTTCACTCTTTAAAGCAGAACCAGTCTAAATTACCATGATGCTTTGCATTATTGAGGTATGTGTGATTTTGTATTTCTGTAACATTACTATTTTTTTCTTAATTAAAGCTTTTCTAAAAAAAAAAAAAGCTTTTCAGAAAGGGCAAGGATAGAAATAATTCATCCTGGAACTGAAACAACATCCTCGTAATATAATGCACCTGAGAAATCAATAAACTAGCTGCAGGGAAAGGGCACATCAGTTGGAGCACATCTTTAAAAGTATTTATTGCTAGGGCAATCAAAATTCATTTATATATTGTTTTGAGGCTTTCGATTCGGTGCCACATAGCAGGCTGATTAACAAGGTGGGATACCAGTAAGCAGGGACAACGATGGTGAATTGGATCAAGAAATGGCTGCAGGGGAGGCAGCAGAGGGTAGTGGTGGGAGGGGAACTCATCTTCAAGGGCTGTGATAAGTGGAGTGCCACAGGGCTCGGTACTAGGCCGGTGTTTGGCATTTTCTTATTTGACATCTCATATGGCATTTAGATCAAAATTAGCCTTTTTGCAGATGACATGAAGATTGGGGTGGTGGTGGATGACACAGTAGGGTGGCAGGGGCTGCAGGATGAGCTGGCTAAACTTGAGAACTGGTTGGACACATGGCAGCTGGGGCTCAATGCGAAGAAGTGCAAAGTCGTGCAGTTGGGAGCAAGGAACCTAAGGAGGTGTTATCAGTTGGAAGGGGTGCAGATAACCACTACAGAGGAGGGGAAATATCTTGGGGTGGCTGGCCCAGTGGTGCTGAGGGTTGAGGCACTGGATGCCACACCTTGTGCTGCACCCGTGACCTGAGTTCGGGAATGAGCCTCAGTTGTCTGGGGTCAGCCTGGGGGAGGGTGGTGAGGAGCAAGATTGATTTACTGCAAGGCATCTCTCTCCTCCTGGGAGGAACTGGAGGCTCTGGCCGCCACGTGGTGGAGGATGGATGGCAGTGCTGGCCTAGGGATCTCTGGCATTAGCCATGGGGAAGGGAAGAAAAGGCTGAGCTGGCATTACGGAGCCTGCATGCACCTCCATGCACACACATTGCCCGTGTGCTGGGGCCCCAGGATCAGGGGAGAAAACGGGCAAAAATACCAAATAAAATACAAATAAAAAAAAAAAAAGAAAGACCTTGGGGTGATAATAACAGGGCAAATGAACCACTCTGTACAGTGTGGGAAGGCAGCAGCTAAAGCCAACAAGATGCTGGGGTGCATTGCTAGAGGAATCACCTCCAGGAGGGGGGAGGTGATCCTGCCTCGGTACAGGTCATTGGTGAGGCCATACCTGGAGTACTGCATGCGGTACTGGCTCCCATACTTAAGAAAGCATGTTAAGTTACTGGAGGTGGTCCAGTGCAGAGCAACAAGGATGATCCTGGGAATGGAAGACAAACCCTATGAGGAGAGGCTGAGGGAACTGAACATGTACTCCCTGAAGCAGAGGAGGGATAGGGGGGATATGATAGAGACCTTTAAATATATGAACAGTATAAATGAGACTGGTACAGAGGAAATTTTTAAGTTAAAGAGAAGGAGGGACACTAGGGGACATGGTCTGAGGCTGGAGGGTGGAAGATTCAGGAGAGAAATGAGGATGCACTTTGTCATGGAAAAGGTGGTGTCTGTGTGGAACACACTGCCTGAAGAGGTGATTTCCTGTAAGTCAGTGGGTAGTTTTAAGAGGGAATGGGGCAAAATGAGGGGGAAGGTCACCACTATGCGGGTAGGGGAAGGAGGTGTAGCTGCAGTATAATGGTCTGCTAGCTGCACACTCAAGCAGACTTGATAGACAGTGTGGCCCATAGCTGCTGGCAGTTTTGTATGTTCGTATGGTTTTGCAATTGTCCTTAAAGTAAGATATACCGCCATCCTACTTATCGATAATCATACAGTGGGGGAAGGGTCACTCTATATGGCTGTATAAAGTGGGAAGAGGTGTCCCACTATATAGTTGTATGCAGTGGAGGATAGGTCTCTCTATATAATTGTATACAGAAATGGGAGTTTTCCTTCTATATACAGTAGTCATACACATTGTGGTGATGTGTCACTCCAGATTGTTGTATACAGAGAGGGAGGTGCCCCACTGTATAGCTGTATATAGTGGGGAAGGGGATAGGTGTCCACCATATAGTTGTATGTAGTGGGGAAGGAGGAGATGTCCCTCTGCATAGTTGTATGCAAAAAGGGAAGGTGTCCTTCTATTTAGCTGTATACCTCGCGGGGATAGTCCCTCTATATAGCTGTATACAGAAAGGGAAGGCATACTTCTGTTTAGCTGTATACACTGTGGGGATGTGTCCTTCTATATAGTTGTATACAGAAAGGGAAGACATACTTCTGTTTAGCTGTATACATAGTGAGGATGTGTCCCTCTATATAGTTGTATACAGATGGGGGTGGTACCCCACTATATAGTTCTATATAGTGGGGAGAGGGAGGTGTCCCGCTATATAGTTGTATACAGAAAGGGAGGGTGTACTTCTATTTAGCTGCATACATTGTGGGGATGTGTCCCTCTATATAGGTGTATACAGATGGAGGAGGTGTCCCACTATATAGTTCTGTATAGTGGGGAGAGGGAGGTGTCCCTCTGTATAGTTGTATACAGAAAGAGGAGGTGTCCTATTTAGCCGAATACATGGTGGAGAGGTGACCCTCCATATACTGTAGTCCAGAAAATGTTTGCTTGAGTTTTATTTTCATTATGTTTGCGATTTTGAAAAGTAAGTGAACATTTCTGAAAGCTAATATTATTGCCATCGACAGTCTATTATAAAAACAGTAGCACATAGTGAACATTATCAACAGTGAACAAGTGTCAGCAGCTGGTCCAGCGAACTTTAAGGGAAGCGAACATATTCTGGACTACAGTAGTTATATATAGAAATGGAAGGTGTACTTCTATTTAGCTGTATACATTGTGGAGATGTGTCCCTCTATATAGTTGTATACAGATGGGGGAGGTGTCCCACTATATAGTTCTATATAGTGGGGAGAAGGAGGTGTCCCTCTATATAGTTGTATACAGAAAGGGAAGGCATACTTCTATTTAGCTGTATACATTGTGGGGATGTGTCCCTCTATATAGCTGTATACAGATGGGGAGGTGTCCCACTATATAGTTCTATATAGTGGGGAGAGGGAGGTGTCCCTCTGTATAGTTGTATACAGAAAGAGGAGGTGTCCTGTTTAACTGTATACATTGTGGGGAGGTGACCCTCTATATAGCTATATACAGAAATGGAAGTTGTACTTCTGTTTAGCTGTATACATTGTGGAGATGTGTCCCTCTATATAGTTGTATACAGAAATGGAAGGTATATTTCTATACAGTTGAATACATTGTGGAGATGTGCCCCTCTATATAGTTGCATATTGGGGGAAGTGTCCAACTATATAGTTGTATATAGTGGGGGGGGAATGTCCCTCTATATAGCTGTATACAAAAAGGGGAAATGTCCTATTTAGTTCTAGTGGGGAGGTGTTTGTCTATATAGTTGTACACAGAGGAGGGGAGGAGTCCTTCTATACACCTGTACATGTGTGGGGGGGGGGGTCCCTCTACATAGTTCTATACTTTTATTCAGTAGGAGAGGTGTAACTAAATATACAGTATTTGTATACAGTGGATATGTGTAACTCCGTACTGTATACAGTGAAGGAAGGTGTCAATCTATATAGTTTTATACAGAGGGGACTGATGTCACTCTACATAGTTGTGGCTAACTGTACAGTGGGGAAAGTTTCAATAATGTATTTGACACATGCTGTAAACAGTGCAACACTGCCACCTTGCTGATATTTCGTTGAAGAAGTTGTTTCTGTAAGTACAGAATTACCTCAGCCAGAAAGGGATGTTTTCACCATGATGTACAAAGTGCATTATTTATGTTTTGTGGTTTTTTTAAACAGCGGAGTCAGCAAAGACTTCAAAAAATGAATGCCCAGGCATTGGTACACGTTGTGTAGGAGAGGTTGCAATTCGTGGCCAGCTAAGTTAAGGCAAATTTGGTCAAATCTTTTGAATTAAAATGAAGGCCACAGCCTGGCTACTCCTTAGTTAAATTATTTATCTGGGACTCAGGCAATTTCAGGCTGTCTCTGACTCTGAGTGTAGAGTGTGAGGCTGGTGGCATTGGGCATCAACCCATTCTCTCACTGTAGACGAGGCTCTGTAGCTGGGATGCCTTGAGCATAGCTACTGCTTTTACTGGGAACCTCCCTGTAAACTGGTGCTATGGCTCCCCCCAGTGGGAAGTTGTAGCCTCTGCAGTCAATGTACACCAAAACCAAAACCTCTTTCACACGTGCAATCAAGCCTTCTGTTCCTGCACATTTTCAAAAGACTCTTTGCAGCGTAGTAGTTGTCTGCAGTCTCCAGGGATATATCCAGTATATAAAGGAGTTACATGTTCTGACGAGGGCCCTAATAATTCTGAGCAGGTGTGTTTCTGACAAAAAATTCTGTTTTCAAATTGCAGAGGAAAGCATGGGGAGACATCTGGAAGCCGAGAGGTGATATTCAGGTGTAACATTTGGAGGCATTTCTCCCAGGCATAGAGAGAGTAGTGAAGATACTCGAGCATGAAGGGGCCACATATTCTTTCTCTGAAATCGAGAAGGCTAGGGAAGTCTGCAATCGGATGGGTCTGCTGGCTAAGTGATTTGCTTTTGAATGGATTACCTGCTCATTTGGATTACTGCAGATATTTTTGTGCCACCAAGGACTTTGTCTCCACCGGGGTCACAATTTCTGTGGCCCATCATGGGGTATATAATACCGATTATTGAATTTTTCCCCCTGTGTTTCTGATTTCCCGCCACCCCTTGTGTTCGTTCCAGTACTGGCATGTTTAAACATGGCATCCGTCTGCCATGAAGACAACTGCAGAGATGCAGGGACATGTGCTGAAGATCACTGACAGTAGCACATTGTCAGGTGGGTGAAATATGTTTGCTCAAAGGCCCACACCACGTAGGGTCCGATCCTATTAATGGCAATAGATCTTGGCCAAAAAGACTAGACCTAGATTACTCTGTGGAGTTCTCTCTAGGCTCTGGAGAGCCCCTGATGGTGCTCTGTGTGTTTTCTCACTGTTGGTTTAAACTCAGAATGCATTGTTTGGCATTTGCAGTGCAGTCTTGGCTGTCCGTTCATTGCTGGTCATGGATCTAAAATTATCAAGTGCTGTCAGTGTGATTTTAAGCAGTCTCATCTGACTGTAACTCCCTGGGGTTTGACCTTTAGCTGGGGGGGGGACGGAAACTACACAGCTGTGTTAGAGAAGTTGGGGCAAGGGGGAAATCGAAATCCCTGCTGAAGATCTCTCGTACATGCAGGATTCTGGTATGGCTACCCATTGCAAACCGCACGCTCACAATGTTGGCCATTTTCTGTGATTGGTGTCTATGGCAGCCTTTGTAGGGGAGATTACTGTATAGGATATTCCATAGGATGATGCCACTATAGGTTTTATATTGACCTGGATGTGTGAAGGTCTCTGGCAACAGTAGCTGTCGCTGGGCATTTCAAGACAGATGGGGAATAGGGAGAGCAATTTGGCAGTAATCGTCACATCTTGTGGTGGTACCCCTCACCATTGTCAGATTACCAGAAGAGGTTTACTAGGGCAGGGGTAGCACCAAGATTTGTGGTCTCATGATCATTATGTTGCTCCAGAAATGGAAGCATTAATCATAAGAATACCCCAACCATCTCTGTGCACTGATGAAGGGATATCGGGGAACTAGGAGGGGAAAGGAGCATGAGGACAAGCAGAAGGGGGTTATCTTTGGCATGCTGCATATTGGAAAGAAGCTCCAGGTTACCAAGGATGGGGGGTCTTATCAGGGGTGCAAAGGCACACATGCAGATAGAGCTGGAGGAGGAAGTTGCAGAGTTCAGTTTATGTGTGTTTTTTTTTTTAACAAACTTTTCTGTTTGTGTTGAATGCAGTAAGGCTGGGGGTGGAGAAATAGTTGAGAGCTGGAAATGGGGGGGGCTGGTGGGAAGCGTGCTTTCTGTAAGTTACTAGATCAGTTTGGTCTCTCAAGCAAGACTCCATTCCTCCTCAATACTGGGAGTACTGGTACGGGGAGGTCCCCCTGGTGCTGCTTCTAAAGGGTTGGAAGCATCCAGGAAATGGGGATAGAAGGGAGAGAAGCAGGAGTTTTTTTTTCACACTGTTATGCCTATTGTTATGATCTTTCTACGTTATTCTGTACTGTTATTGTTGTTGTTAAGGTTCCAAGACATGTTAGGAACTGTTTGGGCTATCACACAGTACTGATTTGAGCATGATATCTGAAGGCTGTGCCTCCTCTGGGAGGGGATGCTGCTGGAGAGGCATATTGGAAGTGGTGGATTGGGATTTGTGTGTGGAAGGGTGTGTCCCTCCTCCTGACCCACCTTAGTAAGATTTAATGGCTGGAAAAATCCCAGTATGCTCCTATAATGTCCAGGGCATCTCTTCTCCAGTGAAGCTCAAGAAAATCCTGACTACCCCAAAGAAGAGCAGAGTACAAATTGCTATGCTACAGGAAATGCACCTCCCTTTCCTTGAGCATGATAATGTGGTGAGGGACTGAGTGGGCAGATGCTACTCAGCATCCTTTACGAGCCATATGTGGGGTGCTGCAACTGTTATTCATAAGTCCTTTAACTTTATTGAGGAGTCTTGAGGGCTCCCTTTGGGGGGAGATACGTCTTTGTTCAAGGTATGATAGATGGTAACCTTAGGTAATGTTTATGCACCAGTGGTACATGACCTTACCTTTTTTTGACCTCATTGTGTCCATACTCCAAACCCAAAACTTCCAGAATCTAGTTCTTGTGGGGGATTTTAATTGTATGCTTGATCCCAGGTTGGATAGGTCAGGGGGAGAGCCAAGACTAGAGTCAACAGTGGCGAAGCCAGGTTTGGGAGTGTTTGAGAGCCGGAGGGGGCTATTCAGTCAACCATGGGCTCCGCAATGGACATTAAATGGTGAATAAAGATGGTGGTGGAGCACCACTACTCACACAGGGGTAGCCAGGAGGGGCAATCACCTCCCTCCAGCACCCCCTGTAGCTCCACCACTGAGCTGTGGCCCGATGGGGAATGGGTGTAAATGAGATGGATCTCATAGATGCATGGAGGGAGGTCCACCCAGGCACTAGGGAATACACTTTTTATTCTAACCCCACAAGACATGGTCTTGCATTGACTATGTATTCATACCGAGGGCATGGTACACACATGTACATGATATGCGGATCAGCCCTATTGTGGTTTCAGACCATGCAGGGGTCTTTGTGACTTTGCAGATGCATCCCAATAGGGCTGGTCCCAGGGCTTGTAGATTCCTCACCTTTATACCACAACATGTATTTATTTATCCAATTCTTCGGATCAACCTTTGAGCAAGGTGTTCGTTTACAAAGGTTCCACATCAGCAGTACAAGACAATTCCATTTTTACAAATCACAGAGACATAGACTCATAATTATACAGATAACAGAAAATAATAGACTTGTAGTTAGCTAAAATGTTGTTTACAAAGACATGACAAGTGTTAAGAACCAACCTGAACTGAAAAGTTGAAAGAGTTTTTGGGCAAACAATGGTTAATCAGGGTACAATTTTAACATTGTTTTGCTAGCCCAAAACCTAGTACAAATTGGCCAGGGCTAGTGCAGCTAACCCTCTTCTTGTCCGTCATGACTACTGCAGGTTTTCCATGGCTGTTGATGAAGTTGAAAATGTTTCAACTTTAGCAGACTCTAATCCTTGTGATAATCTCTGTCAGTGTTCCAGATGGCCTGGTGTGAGTAACACCTGTTTTAGTGCTGCAGTTATCTGGCAATTCAAGAGGAGGATCCCACAAAAGGCTTAATGTGAGTCATTATCACTCCACTATTAGAACTTTCAGCTAGTGTCCAGAGTGTGATCAAGGGTAGAATCTGTTAAGTCACTAGCTTCCAGTTTTCTGAATGTATCTCTGTCTGACGATTTGTCCCATGATATTAAGACCAGTGCCCATTATTTCCCTACATTTTGAGTGTCAGTATCCAACATTTCAGTGACAAAATGCTAAGAGGAATACAGGGTCTGCTCTGCAGGTGGTGGGTTTTATCCCAGCCTCACCACGGCTGCTCCCTCTCCCCTTCAAACCTATCAACTCTGTACCTTTCCTACATTTTCCTGCATTTGAGTGTCTGTCTCCAACATTTCAGTAACAAAATGCTAAGAGGCATACAAGGTCTGTTCTACAGGTGGTGGGTTTCATCCCAGCCCTGCTATAACTGCTCTCTCTCCCCCTTAATCTCTCAACTCTGTACTTTTCATGGACGCCACTGCAGGTCATACTCGGAAATGACTGTCCATAGACCCATAGCTGCCATTACTTTTAATTCAATTCAATTAAAACTTTATTTGTTCAGTGCAATTCTTAGGGAACCAAAGTGCTTTACATTCTATCAGATAATTAAAAGAAAATTAATATAAAATAAACTTAAGCATATAATACATCTCAAGGTACTAAAATTGGACTCACTAGAACAGAGGAGAAATAGAGGAGACATGATAGAAACGTTCAAATACGTCAAGGGAATAAACAAGACAGAGAATCTCTTCCAAGTAAACAAAGGAACTCTGACACAAGGGCACAACTTGTGTCTGGTGGGAGGCAAGTTCAGGAGCAACTATAGAAAGTACTTCTTCACAGAGAGGGTGATAGACCCATGAAATAGCCTGCCAGCACAGGTGGTGGCAGCTAAGACAGTAAGAGAATTTAAACTAGTGTGGGACAGACAGTGTGGACAGCTTGGCTTGAACAATTAAAGGGGAGGGAGGTAGCCACCTTGGGCAGACTAGATGGATCAAATGGTCCCCATCTGCCGACACCATTCTTATGTTCTTATATGAATAAACAGCCTCACTATTAAAATATTTAATTTAAACCCCATCATGGAAAGCCTGGCTGAATAAGAATGTTTTCAGTTCAGATTTAAAGCGGTCAGTGGTCTGGCACTCTCTAATCTGACAAGGTAGAGAATTCCACAGGGTCGGTGCAGCAAAAGCAAATGTATGGGCCCCAGATGTCTAATATGATCCTGGGAATCTCTAGCAATCCCTTGTCAGAGGAGTGGAGTGGGTGGGAGGGGTGGTAAGGGCACAGAAGTTCTTGCCGGTAGCTAGGTCCCTGGCCATGTAGGGCTTTGAAGTTCAGCAAACCGACCTTGAAGGAGATCAACCAATTTACTGGCAGCCAGTACAGATAGCAGAGCGCAAGTGTGATATGGCATGATCTTGATAAGCCAGTCAACAACCTGGCCACCGCATTCTGCACTAGCTACAGTTGTCACAGCTCTACCCCTGATAGCCCTAGGTATAGGGCGTTGCAATAATCTTGCCAAGAAGTCACAAAGGCATGAACCAGTGTTGGCATGTCACCAGGGGGAACCAGGTGTTTGATCTGGGTGATGTTTCTCAGATGACAAAACAAGGTTTTGACCACAGCTGACACCTGTGATTTCAATGTTGGACCGCAGTCCAACACAGTGCCCAGATTTCTCACCTGATCTGAAGTAAGCAGCTGAGAGTCCCCAAGTCGCGTGTCACTGGCAAGTGTAGGGGTCCCAGTGATTCAAAATGGACCATGCCAGCCAACGTCATCCATACAGTCCCACTCTTATCTTACCCAGCATGTCCTTTCATACTAAAACAAAGTTTTGGAGGATGTATGGTACACCTTAAGATACATAATTTGAAAGGTTAAAATATGCATTCCTGGGGGGCATAGATCATCCTATATAGAAACAGGGGTAGTATAGTATAGTATCATGCCTGTGTACGGTTTACCCTGGCCTGATGAAAGGAGAATGTTTTAAAAAAATCTGTTATTCTTGAGGCATAGCATGTTAAAATCAATACTTTTAAAAATTAAAATGTCATAACGTTTTCTGTTTCCCAAGCCCCTTAGGTTTGTGTAGCCCCCTCCCAAAAGAAATGTACATCAGAGATGGTATAAAGGCTACAGAAGTTCAGGGAAGACGGGGGAGGCCGAGGTAATGTGGGTCACCCTGGAGCCAGGGAATGGAACAGCAATACGCACAGGGGTGATCTACAGACCTCCGGCACAGAGGGAGGAACTAGACAGAGAACTAGTGGAGAACATACACAACATGGTAGCTAAAGGTGAAATCCTGCTACTGGGGGATTTCAATATGCCAGATTGGGATTGGGTCACCCAGATGGCTGCTTCAGCCAGAAGCACAGCCATTCTTGAATCTTTGCAGAGGGTTGGACTCAGGCAGCTGGTGCATGAACCAACCAGGGACAAGTCAATTCTGGACCTGGTATGGACCAATGGGAACAGAGTCAAAGAAATACAGGTGGAAGGGCAGCTGGGGTCCAGTGAGCACCACATGGTGTGGTTCAGCATGAAGACATGGACTCAATTAAGCCACACAAGGGCAAGAGTATTAGATTTCAGAATGGTGTATTTCACTGAAATGGGTAGATGTATACAAGCAGTCCTGGGGAAGGAAGAGGTAGTAGAGGGGGTGGAAGAACAATGGGAGAAACTGAGAGGAGCCATAGTGCAGATAACAAACCAATGCATTAGGACAGTGGCCAAAGGGAAAAGAAGAAGGAAACCACTATGGTTCTCCAAAGAGGTGGGGGCCAAAGTCAGGGCTAAAAGGCTGAGTTTCAGGAAATATAAGGGGAGCCAAAGGGAGGAGGACAGGGAGGTGTACTTTGAATGTCTAAGGGAAGCAGGGAAGGCTGTTAGGAGGGCGAAGGCACAGACAGAAAAGGGTTTAGCATAGTCTGTAAACAAAGGGGATGAGGCATTTTATAGGTGCATCAGTGAAAGAAGAAAAAACGGGGGAAGGGTGGATTATGAGGCTCAAAGGGAGAAGGAGAGTGTAAGGAGGGTAATCTGGACAGGGCAGAAATACTGAACAAATACTTCTGCTCAGTATTCACTAAGGAGAGGGAAGGTCAAGGACCACAGCTGGGATGCAGAGGCAATTGGGAGGGGGGTGTACACCAGTCCATTCACAGTGGAGAGAGTTCTGGAAAAACTCACAAAGCTGAAGGTGGATAAGGCTATGGGGCCAGACGGCATCCACCTGAGGATATTAAAGGAGCTGCAAAGGGAACTAGCAGCACCTCTAGTGGCCCTTTTCACAGAGTCATTCAACACAGGTGTCATTCCAGAGGACTGGAGGAGGGTACATGTAGTCCCACTGTACAAAACCAGCAGTAGAGAGGAGGTGGGGAACTACAGGCCAGTCAGTCTCACCTCAGTGGTGGGAAAGATCATGGAGACACTGCTGAAAGAAATGATAGTGGCACGTATAGAATCCAGCAGTACTCAGGATCTGAGGCAACACAGATTCACAGCAGGAAGGTCATGTCAAAGGAATCTAATAATTTTTTTTGATTGGGTGACTAGGGAACTAAATCAGGGAGGGGTGGTAGACATCACTTACCTAGATTTCAGCACAGCCTTCGACACCGTCCCACGTTGAAGGCTGATTAACAAGATGGGTAGTCTGGGCATGGGAGACAAGGTGGCGAACTGGGTTAGGAACTGGTTAACAGACAGGAGACAGAGGGTGGTGGTAAATGAGGTACAATCTGGGGAGAGGGGGGTGACCAGTGTGGTACCACAGGGATCAGTACTAGGACCAGTCCTGTTCAATGTCTTCATTAGTGACATTGCAGAGGGGCTGGAAAGAAAGGTCTGCCTGTTTGCAGATGACACCAAGACCTGCAACAGTGTGGATACTCCAGAAGGGGTGTAGCAACTGAAGAGGGACCCAGAGAAGCTTGAAAGATGGTCGGAGATGTGGCAATTGAGGTTCAGTGCAAAGAAGTGCAAAATAATGCACCTGGGTAGAGGGAACCCTGGGGAGAGCTACAGGTTGGGGGGGGGGACTGACTGTCACCAAAGAGGAAAGGGACCTAGGGGTTATCATCTCTGATGACCTTAAGGTATCAAAGCAGTGTACAAAGGTGACAGGGAGGGCCAGTGGCATGCTGGGGTACATAGGCAGGGATATCACTAGCAGGAGGCAGGAGGTGGTGATGCCATTGTATAAAACATTGATAAGGCCTCACCTGGAGTACTGCATGCAGTTCTGGAGGCCACACCTGTGCAAGGACATAGATAAGGTGGAGAATGTCCAGAGAAGGGCAACAAAGATGGTGCAGGGCTTGCACCACAAAACACATGAGGAGAGACTAAGGGACCTCAATATATACTCACTGGAGGAGAGGAGACGGGGGGGGGGGCATGATTGAAACTTTCAAGTACCTCAAGGGCATAAGCAAGGTACAGGTAGGGGACCTTTTCCAATGTAGAAAAAGTACTAGAACAAGGGGGCACAATATGAAATTGGAAGGGGGTAGATTAAGAGGTAATGTGAGGATGTTTTTCTACACAGAAAGGGTAGTCAACGCTTGGAATAGTCTGCCACGGGAGGTAGTGGAGGAAAGTGCAATGGAGGGATTTAACCATGCCGGAGACAGGCACAAGTGAAGCCTGAGAGGGGAAGGAGTGATGAAAAGCCATTGATCACATCAGGTCAGTGGTCACATACAATGTATAGGGCCTACGGGCAGACTAAATGGGCCTAGCGGTCCTTATCTACTGATAATTTCTATGTTTCTAAATCCTAGATGTGCTTCTGGCTCACCTGACACTGTATGAACCCTTTCAGAAGAGCCGGACTCCAGTTGATCACAGCGTGGGGACTGAGAGTGTCTTTCTCTGCCTGACTCTGTTTATTGCCCTATGGGTGGTAGTGAGAGTGTGGTGAGGTGCATGATGATGCCAGATATTGTGTGTTCAGGGCTAGGACTGCTTGACTGAACATTTGCTGCTGTGTTATTCTCTGGTTCAGGGGTGAAGAAAGAGGAAGAGAGGAGGCCATGGTACAAAACAATGGGGGCAGTGGCGGAGCCAGGTTTGGGAGCATTTGGGAGCTGGGGGGGCCATTTGGTCAATTGTGAGCTCCACAATAGGCACTAAACAGTGAATAAAGATCATGGTGGGGCACCACTACTCATACTGAGGCAGCCAGGAGGGGTGACCGCCTCCCCCAACCCTCCCTCTAGCTCCGCCACTGAATGGGGGGCACACTGTGTGTGATGGCATTGCATACTTTTTTTCTGCTGGGGCTGGAAGCAGTGTGGGAGCAGGATAAATGAGCAATAATGAGAATATTTTCTTGGCTTGCATTTTTTTCCTGTAAGAGTGATCAAAATGTACCCTACAATTGTGTGGGCTAATGCAGTTTTGAATCAACTTGTCCTGCTGGCTAGTGCAAAAAAAAAGTTAAGGTTCATCCCTGTGGTTAATGTTTCAAGGGATCAACAAGGACACTGCCCCTAGCAAAGCTTGCTTTTGGGATGCAAGGAAGGCTGTGATGTGGGAGTGGGGGGGGGGGCAATAATAGCCTTTATGGCTGTGCAACAGAAGAAGCACAAGGAAAAGTTCCAGGAAATGGATCACACAAAGACCTGGAGGCCCAAACTTTTCAAAACCCCTCAAGAGGCGATCAGAGATCTCAATGAGGCAAGAGAAACTGTTAACAGGGAGCTTGGGGGGTCTCCCTTTTCTTCCAGCAAAAATTATATGAATGGGGTAACAAACCCAGCCCCTTCTAGCTTGACTAGCAAAAGGGCATAGAAAATCTAATACCATTATTTCTGTCAAGAAGCAAATGGATGTAGTTACAGGAAGGGAGGAAGAAATTAGGGAAAAGTTTGCACAATTCTATCAGAAGCTTTATACTAGTGAATGCTCTAATAGGAGTTAAGTATGTATGACTTCCTGAGCTCCGTGACTCTTCCAACCTCGAAGCAAGAACAGGCCACTTGTCTCAATGCACCTCTTGTGGTGGAAGAGTTGTGCAGGGCGGCTGCTGGACTGGCAGCCAGGAAGGTGGCGGGCCTTGACAGTCTCCCAGTGGAATACTATAGGGCTTTGGGAGAGGAAACCTGGCAGGATATGCTGGAGACATTTCAGGAGGTCATAGATGAGGGGGCGCCCCTCCTGGTCTTCCGGGCTTGCAACTATTACAGTGATTCCCAGTGACTGGGAGGGACCCCATCAACTGCACGCCCTATAGACTGATTTCACTCCTGAATTCTGATATTAACATTTTTGCCAAGGCCATGGCCCAAAGGCTGGAAGAAATCCTACCTGATCTTGTTGGGCTGGATCAGATAGGGTTTGGCAAAGGACATCACTCCTTTCACAATGTCAGAAGACTATTGAGTGTCCTCTAGTTGGAGGGTTGTGACAAGGTTGAATAAGGCCCTGCCCCATTTGTTATGCAGAAAGAGTTTAAATGCAAGGGTCTGTTCTATCCTTTCCTTGTCTGTCTCTTCTCTGTCTGGTTGCGCAACCAAATTTTCTTGTGAGACCTAGGAACTGATCATTCCGACGGTTTCACAATTCTCTGCCTCTCACTATCTCTCTGCCTCCACTTACTGTTCTGTCTTTTCTTACCTCTTGCATATCTGCAGTTATAAAAAAATATATGTGAATCTGTGTGTAAAACTGTATGTGATACTGAGATCCTTTGTTTAAAACTATACAGTTGAAATGATTGCAAAAAGCTATTTGGAACTGAAGGGGTTAACCTGAGATGCAGTTTTTAAGCCTTTTGCAGATCTGTAAACAAGAGGTCAGTTTTGGGTCACTATGTTCTTTTTTCTGCACCTCCATCGAAACTGACAAGAACATTCTGTAAACTTGCAAGAACATTCTATGAGAAGCAGGCTCTATTAATGGGTTCCCAGACAAAGACTTATAACAAGAGCATCAATGCTTTTGCTAGAGAGATGAGGAGAGTGAGACTGAAAGACTGAAACTTGGAATTAAGAGATACCCTCAGAAGAAGGACTTAGTTTTCTCTGTTTGTTTGTACTGCCTTTGTAAATAGTTATACTGAATAATTTTTTATTTTTTATTTTGCTGTTATTACTAATAATAAAACACTAATTGCAAATTTTACAACTGCTCCTGGCCATCCTATGCTTCCTGATATGTGCCTCGATGACAGATGGTGTCAGCCTAAGTGGGATTTATGCCATGCATACTCTAAGCCAGGAGTTTTGTGCGTGGGTACCAGACCTAGTACCAGGGAAGCATAGCAGAAAGGTATGGATTCTGCAGCAACAAGCCCAGCAGTGATTACCAGAAGAATAGCAGACAAACCAGAAGCAGAAACAAAAGTCCAGACTGAGACTGTGCAGCCAGAACCAGAGATGGGGCAAAAAGAACAAGCAGTAACAGAACCTGAAAGCCTGACTGCCTTTTTCCAATGGTGGGCTATACAACAAAAAGAGAAGGAGAAACAGAGAAAAGAAGAGATGCAGTGACAGGAGCAGCAGAGAAAAGAAGAGGAGCAGTAGAGAAAAGAAGAGATGCAGCGACAGGAGCAGCGGAGATAATTTGGTTGCGCAACCAGACAGAGAAGAGACAGAAAAGGAGAGGATAGAATGGATCTGGTACATTAGCCCGACTCTCAAAATCCCGACAGACATTAGCCCGACTGATTGCCCAACCCAATCATAACACCGATGCATCTATTCCCGACAACTGAAATCCCGTTTCACAGAAGACCGACCACAAGCTGTCTTTTCTGGTGCAGTGTGTTTAGGCTTTTTGATATGCTCTGCACTCCCCTGCTGTTCCTGCCTGTCTTGCTCTTTGCCTTTTGCTTTGTCTCCCCTGCTCCTGCCCTCATCCTGTGTCCTTTCTCAGTGGCTGCTGCCACTGCTCTGTAGTTCTTTTTTGTGTGACCTCTCATTTCCCTACTGCTCTCCCATCTTTTCCCCATTTGGGCTGTGCCTGACCCCCTTTCCATTATCCTGTGCTGGCATATTTTCTTGCTTCTCCCCTTCCCCAGCCCATTTCTCTTCCCCACTCCTTTCTCTCTTTCAACAGTTCTCCACTGCTCCTGGCCACCCTTGGTTGTCTGTGCCTTTGTTGCTCCTCCATCTCTGCTCATCTTTCGGAGCCGCCGTTCCGTTTCTCTGCCAGCACTTCCAGGTTCAAGATGCAGTCTGCGTCAGCCTATTAAAGCTACTGCTGCTATCATGCCTTGTGAACCGCTGGCTTTTGGTTGAAAACCATGCTCTGCCAGCTCCAGCAGCTTTTTCCTGCTACACAGCTGGCAAGTGGCTGAGTCCATCCCAGGAGGGCATGCACTGAGGGTGAGCGGCTCACCTCTCAACTCTCTTGCACTTGTTGTCTCAAGTCTCACTGCCTGCCCAATTCAGTTCCCCACTCATCTCCAACTTGCATCAGTCAGACTGTGCTTGCGGTCAGTATTTTGTTACATGGGATTTCTATAGTCCGGATTTTATGCAGCAGTATTATGATAGCAATAGGCATTCGGAATTGGGCATTTAGCTGTCAGGATTTTGAGAGGGGGGCAATCACACAGATCCTGACAGAACAAACCCTTGAGTTTAAACTCTTTCTGCATAACAAATGGGGCAGAGCCTTATTCAACCCTGTCACAGGGTGAAGCATCCGAGGGGAGCCTGTGTGCTCTCCCTACATTCTTAAAAAGTCTTTGATACAATAGAATGGGGGTACATATTTATTTATTTATTTAGCTTTTGTTTACCGGGTAGGTACACTAGACAAGTAATATGCCTATTTTCAGGAACGACCCGGGAGAGTACAAAACATACAAGATACATACAAGGCAACTTAGGAGGAACAACTTATTACATATTTAAGATATGTGAGATCTTTGGGTTATGAGAACGGTTTATTAATATGATCAAACTCTTACATCATACACCTTGGGTATATGTATTGGTTAACGGGGATCCTTCTCGAGTATTCAGGTTGGGGGGGGGCCAGCAAGGATGCCCACTGGCCTCCTTGCTGTTTGCATTGGCTATAAAACCCCTGGCTGAGGCAATTCTCACCAGTGAGGTGGTATCGGGTATCGAAGGGGCCTGAGAGATATGGCACAAAGTGACTCTTTACACTGATGATGCACTGTTATTTCTGACAGAACCCAGTACTTTTATTCCAGAAATTACCTGACTTATAGAACACTTTGCATACTTCTCAGGTTATAAAATCAACTTCGGAAGTCTCAAATGATGAGCATGGGGGGCAGTGTCTTTGAGAGGTATGAGGGGATGCGAATATAACCTAGTGACTTCCCACTTGAAATATCTTGGTAATATGAGTGGACCCATCCCTCTCATTGTTGTACAAATTAAACAGACCAATCTTGTGGACTATAAAGACTGATCTGGGTAAATGGCAGAGCCTTCCGATTTTGTGGATGGGTCAGATAAATCTTATAAAAGTTGAACATCCTTTTCAGAATTCTGTATCCTCTGCAAATGTTACTATTCAACCTAAGTAGTAAAGATTTAAATAAACTTGATAAATGGTGTTCTGAGTTCATCTAGGGAGGCAACAGATCAAGGGCTAGACTGGCTCGCTTACGTGCCCTACTGCAAAAGGGGGTCTCGGGTTTCCAGATTTCGCGTTATACTCATAGACAACTCAACCCAGGTTACTGTCAGAATGGGTAAAAGAGAGGAGAAGGGCTGCTTGGTTGACTCTGGACTGAATGGTGACACCATCCCCATGCACACTGTACTTAAACCAAGAGAATGAGAGGGTCTCAAAATGACTGTCGAAGGAAGCACCACTGGTGGGCCATATGGTGGCGATATGGGCAAAAGTGAAAAAATATATCAAGGGGAAGGAGGGTATGATGATTCTAGCCCTGATAGTGCAAAATCCAGAATTCTTGCCTGGTCTGGAGGATGTAGGTTTTCTAAAATGGGAACAGGGAGGAGTGGCCTGTTTGGGGATCTATATCAATATGGTGGTTTCAGAGATTTTGATACCATTCAGAACCAGCTTGGTGTGCAGGGCAACCATCGATTCAGATACTTACAAGTCCAGGATTGGGCACGTTGGATGGACAGATTGTCCCATGGATCTACCCCACTTTTTAGCATTGAAGGGGGAGTACTCCAGAACTGAGTTAATCTGAAAGGGGATCTTGCAAGAGTATACAGAACTTTACACAAACATGCACAGGATCTCTCAGACAAGGTCAAGTGGCAGTGGGTGACAGACCTGAGCCTCTGCATTCCAGAAAAAGCCTGGATCACTGTATGTCAATCACACATGGGGCTCATAGCATGCAATTGTTGCCTCCCCCTCCCTACTGTCTAGGGGCCTGGTGGAAAAATGAAGGTAGGGAGGCACCACTCAGCAGCAGAAACCATCCAGAGAGAAGTAAAGCTGGCACATACCTGAGTTTAATTCATGAGTTCACAGGCGGTCGCTGGGTGAGGCCTAGAGACAGGGTGCAGGTGGCAACCAACCCAAAGCTGTAGGGCAAGGTGGTTAGCAGGCAGCCGTCATCACAGTTCATGGGAAAAAAAACACAGGAGACCACTGAAGTAAAAGTCAACAATAAATAATTTTATTTATTTTAGGGCAAACAAAATCACATGGCTCCCGGGAGCTGGGGACATGGCTTGAGCAGGGAGGAAAACAGTATTTTGTGGCACAAAGCCATGGCACCAATCTTGTGGCTGATAGGCCGTGATGCTGGATCCTCAAACGGAGCCGAGGGGTTCGGTACTAACTTTATGGTAGCAGCACAACTGTAGGCTGGTCACTTCTCACTTCTCAGCCTCTGCACAGCAACAGCTCGACATAAGGCCTACCGCACTTCCTCTCGCACAATCGAGGTGGCAAGAACAAGGCTGCAGCGCTTCCAATCCCTTTCTTGTCCATCCTGCTACTTAGGGTCTAAGGCACCCGGGCCTCTGGCATCCCCAGGCATCCCTAGTATGGGGGATCCAAGGGACACACCGGACCCCACAACTCTCTCCCCACAGGCCGTCTTCACTTGGGCAGAGTGCCATATGGGTATGGGAAGGCAGGCTGCCACCACTGCAATCCCTGTGGCACAGGCTGCAACCACTGCACTGCCCCCACTGCTCAAGACTTTACAACTGACCGCACACTCCTGGAACTGGGCCCAGTCCCACCCTCGTGCCAAAGTGCACAAACGTGGGCACCTCCTAACTCCCCAGGCTGCAGCTCCCAACTTCGGGCTTAGTCCCAGATCCACTGCAGAGCCTAAAGCCACCCTTTACTCCACCCTGAGCAGACTCACAAACACTGAGCCCCAGAGCCCAAACGGGCCGGGGCCTCGCTGGATGTTCCAATCTCTGCTTCCCACCAGCCTCTCTCAAGGCCAAGAAAATGCCCACTATATACCCCCCCAGGAGACCATCTCTGCCCAACCAGCGGGTGGGCCAGCCCCTATGTCAAAATTGGAAAAAATGGGAGAAGACGATTACTATATTGGCATTCCCAAAGAGGGTGCTTACACAACAAATTTAAGGAAGTTCAATATAAATTCCTTCAGACTATATATACCACAAATGGTGAATATGTTTAATGTGGGAGTCTCACCAATATTTGGATGCTGTAGTGGTGCTGTGGGAACTTATTTCCACTGTTTTTGGACCTGCCCACAACTACAAGACTACTGGGCAGATATTGTTGAAGCAATTAGTGCCACACAAGGGATCAGGATTGATGTAAACCTGTCATTTATGTTGCTGGGAGTGAAGGCCCAGGAAGGGAGGAATGGGATCTCTACCCAAGGGTAGTGCGAATTATGCTATTACTAGCTCAGAAGTGTATCCTGAATACTTGGGTGTCCCATGACCAGTCCACTAAGGACATGTGGAAATACCTCATGAAAAAGATACTTCTGCTGGAGCATCGTACTTATGAGCTGAGAGGATGGGCAGACAGATTTGAGAGACAGTGGGGCCCCTATTTGAACACGCTATCTCCCATAGATGCTGCATTGATCAGGCTCTCAGGATAAGAAGCTGTTCTCTTGCTTGGACTATTTCATGCAAAGGACTGATGGCCTGATGGGGTGAAGGGTAGGGTATTTGGCACTTGGTGCTACTGATTTTAGAGGTTTTCTTGTAGAATTAAGCTCATCAGGTATACATTTGCCTTAAGAATGTGTAATCCTGCAAAGTAGTTTTGCATATGTGTATGTGTGTTTAGCAAATTTTTTACCTGTTACAACTCTATGGCCCAGATATTCAGACTGCACCAGGCAGTGGCGCAAGCCCGAGTGCAAAGCAACTGGGCTGCGCTGGGGCCAGAACCAGGACCAGGCAATATTCAACAGGGATGCACTAGGGTGCAGCACTGGCCAGATCTCTTAACACTTTATATATTGCGCGACGGCAGTGGCACTGCACCAGTGCAAGCAACTGCTAGGGAGCACGGGGATGCAGCAGCACAAGTGTAGTTGCGCTAGGCGCATCACCCGCAATATTCAGCAGGGGGGCATGCAAATGAGAGCATAATATATGCAAGGCGCAGATGGGGCTATTTGCATGTCATTATGGCCCCATTTGCATGCCTTGCGCAGGGCAGCCTGGAGACTTGCACCTGGCACCCTGCACAGCATGAAGTGTGTTGTGGGGATCCCAGGGCATCCCCCCACCCCATATCCACGACCATGTAATATAGTATAAAGAGAAACCCTGGTAGTCTAGTGGCTCCCCCCAGTCCCCAAAATATACTTTACATGATCATCCCTGGTGGTCTAGTGGTCCCCCCTCCCACCCGGTTCCCCGATACATGTTATGATGACCTGCCCTGGTGGTCTAGTGGAACCCCTCCACACACCCATTGCCGCGATCGTAGTAACTGTAAATACAGTAGATTCCACTTAAGTGCAATTCGGTTAAATGCAATTTTCGTTTATAAACAGTTTTTCAATTTCCCGGTTTTCTTCCATTGAAGTACATGTTAAAAAATTTGTTTAAATGCAATCTGCTTTAATACAACTTTCAGTTAAATGCAATATTTTCAGGAAGCAGTGTGCTATTCAAGGTGTTAATTGAATTCCAAATTAAAGCATGACGTGTTAATTGGTACTATTCACCTGTATTTAAGAACCATTGTCATCACATTATGTGCAGACAGAGAGCGGAGTTAATAATGGAGCACAAAAGGGTGACTTTAACATTGGCACAGAAGGGGTGCTGCAGCGCATTGAAGTGCCTAGAATTAAAAGGTCCGACGTTGCTGCCGATTTTGGAAATGATCTTCTAACTGTATGCCGCATATTAAAAGGCAAGGAACAGCTGTATGCTGAGTGGGAGAAGGCTGAAAATAAGTGCCAAAAACACAGTTTAAATTTACAACTCCACACTTAAAATTGTTGTTTTTCATGCAGGTCATTGAAAAGATGCTTCTATGCCTTGATGAGGGACCACAGATGAACGCAGCCTTGGTCGCCAAAAAACTCACTGTGCTTGATGCCATCAGGATGCTTGATCAGGCCTGGAGGAATGTGAAATGAGACACCATAGTTAACTGCTACAGAAATGCAGGCTTTCATACCTGCTAATGAAGCAGCTGCTGCTGTTATTGAGGGTGCAGAAGAGAGAGAGGATCCAATCTTTCCTACCCCTTAACTGCCGCACAACATGACATCCACTGAATTTGAGATGTACAGGGACATGGATGATTCTGTCCCAGCTGATGGTCCGATTGACGAAATGGCAATCTGCAACTAGGTTTTGGGCACAAACTTTGAAGAGGAGGACAAAGATGATACAGCAACAGCGCATGTCAGTATGGCAGAGGCTCTAGCAGCTATGGACAAAGTCAGCTGTTTTGTACGCGTGTGTGAAAAGCACCATCTGAGTCCATTTGACTTTGAGCACTATCTAACCAAACTCGCAGTGGAGAACACTAGGCAGACAAAAATAATCACCTACTTCCAGCTCTGATCTATTTTTTTTATTTTATTTTTAACAGTACAGTATTCATTTGCTTGTGTGTACTAAATAAAACAATTGATGCAAAAATGCACTTTACTATGTCTACATCTATTACCTCTTTGCCCATACTGTATTACAGTGCTGTCTAATGGCTGATTAGTGCATTTTGTTTAAATGCGCATTCCGCTTAAGTGCACATTTTGTTGTTGCAAAACGGGTGTGCACTTAAGTGGAATCCACTATACAACATTCCCTGGTAGTCTAGTGGACCCCCCTCCCACCTGAGTCCCCGATCGCAGTAAATAGGCCACACCAACGTCCCTAGTGATCCAGTAGCACCCTCCACCTCTTCCGCCCACACATGAATCATTCACATATTTGGGACAGTCTAGTACACAGGGGACCAATGGGCACAGCCCATACTGTACCTATCATTCGGTAGGCGGCCAGGAGGTGTGCATGGGCGGGATGCTGCCGCCCACCAATGATGGGGGGAGCGGGTGGGCATGGGTCCTGTGTGGGTGGGAGGGATGGGGTGCCACTGATCACCAGGGACATCGGTGTGGCCTATTTACCATGATCAGGGACTCGAGAGGGAGGAGGAGGAGGAGGGTCCACTGGACTACCAGGAATGTTGTATTTACAGTTACCGCGATCAGGCAATGGGTGGGGGTTCCACTAGACCACCAGGGATGGTCATGTAAAGTATATATATATCTCAGGGACTGGGGGGGCCACTAGACTACCAGTTCCTTTTCTACATATACTGCATGATCGCAGATGGGGGGTGGTGGGTTCAGTGAGTGCTTGTGGATGGTGTTCTGGGTTGGTGGGTGGCCACCCATGGCTGGGCTGCTGTGTTGCACCCTGCAATACAGCAGCCCACCTGTGGGTGGTTGGGCTTTGCTCCTCTGCATGGGCTCAACTTTGAGCCCTTTTTCTATAAGGCAGTGTAGGGTGCGCCAGGCATATGCAATCACCGCACATCCCTGGCTGAATATCGGGTTGTGCTGCATATGCATGGGCATGCCCCCTGCATCTGCGCTGCATACAATTACATTGCGCCCTTGTGCATCAGGACTTGTGCTGTGCCAGGCAGCCTTCTCAATATCCCGCTGAGGCGCAATACGGGGTTGCGCTGGTGCAACTCTCTTGCGCCAGGCGCAACCACTTTGAGTATCCCAGCCTATGTTTGTTCATTTTTGCTAGTCCATTTTTATGACAATTGTCTTGTATGAAATGAGGTCTTTATAAACTGGTGCTGTCTGGTTAATCTATGGGGAGTACAAAGTCCTTCATATTGCAGTGCTAGACTATTAATTAATGCTATGAAGTTATAAGGGAATAGTGCACTTTAAGCAGGATCGCAGATGTAATTTGAGATGTACTTACATAGAGCCATTTTTAAGAGCATTTGAATAGGGACTGCATGTATCCATGAACATAAATTATTATTGTATAATGTCATTTGCATAATGATGTTAATTGTTGTCCCGTACTATTCCTGAAAATTAATACACAGAATTAAAGAGAGACTCTGGCCAAAAGTGCTACATTGCTTAATTAGAATAAGCATACCCCCAATAAATCTCATACCAAACATTAAGTTTCTGTGTTACTTCATTTTAAAGTTATTGGGTATTTAGTAACCCTGATTTCACTACCTGTTCAGAAAAGCCAGTTTCAGTGAAGAGGTGCTGATGATATCATCCCCTGAACTTAGTGTAGCCCTCCCTGTCAGCAAGCTTATAGGACCTGTTTCTCCAAAGTTAAAAGATCATTCTGCAGTAGTTTTCACAAGTAAAACTAGCAGCACCATTCTAAAAACAGTGCTACAGTATCTATGTGTTTCAGGTTTTCTAACAAAATTGACAAATTTATCTTTTAATGCCTTTTTGGTGTGGTTCATTTTCCAGAGTTGCAGGATGCCGAGGTACCATGCCTCCAGGCTGCGGATACCATTATGAAGTGATACTCTGCAGTGCCTATTTGGAAGCTGTATTGTTACAAGTGTTGCAATGCTGGTAACTGCATTGCTGTTGGTCAGTGTCTGCTTAACAATAAGTTTTAATAGGGGCCTTATATGTGTAAATTCCTATTCCTACTAGGGGTGGATGTGTTCGCCTTGGTAAAACAATCATTGTAATGTGGAGCAGAAAGCAGATGAGTCTGAATGTAGCTCAAGTAACAGCCTGTCAGTGAGAAAACAGAAAATGAGCCCTGCTCAACTGAGTATCCCATTCATCCATACTTTGATGATGAATAAAATATTGATTGATTGAGTGATTAAGCATTGAGCTGGCTACTGCACAGAAACTCTTAGCAAGGTTTCAAAACAGCACTGCCTCTCCCACCCCCATTTACACGGTGATGGAATAATTGATTTAAAGTGCCATCCCAAAAAATCACCTCAATTGAATGATAGGTGTGAATGATCGCAGTCTTTCACTATATCAGAGATAGGTAGTCTGCAAATCTCATGTTAGTGTGCTGTGACTTAGCATCCAGCAACCCAGGAGAAAATGACCACAACAAAAAAAGCACCAAAAACAAAAATATGAATTCGTCAACTTTGTTACAAAACCTGAAACACACATAGGTTTTAAAGCAATGTTTATTGAATGGTGCTGCCTGTTGTACTGGAGAAAACCATTTGCACATAGTTTTTAAACTTTGGAGAAGCAGGTCCTGTAAGCTTGCTGTCAGGGAGGGCTAGTCTGTGAGTTCAGGAGATGACATCATCAACACCTCTTCACTGAAACTGGCCTTTTTGAGCAGGCAGAAAATTGAGGGTTGTAAAATTGTCTGTAATGTTTAAACAAAGTAACATAGGGATCTCAGTTTTGGCATGAAGGTGAATTGGGCTATGTTGATCCATGTTCTGAATTTATTGCTGCCAGTAATTTGTGACCATAGTCCCTCTTTAAAAACAAATTCATGGTATATTCAAAAGTGCAGATATGAGCTCTCTCCATATACTGTATGTTTCAGATGCAGTCAAATGTGCAACAGACAGTGGCTATCCTCAGAACAAAGTGCATCAAATTCATGGCATTCAGTTTGCAAAATACCACATGTAGTTGGCCAAAAATAGAAAAACTGCTTACCCCAGTACTTCGCCAACAACCAGGACTTCGCCAGGGGCCTATAGAACAGCTAATCAGCAGAGACTGATGATGATGGCAGTAGAGGGCTTCAAGGTAAGCCTGGGTAAATTTCTGCTTACCAAGGGAATGACAGGATAGCCCAGTTAGTAGATGGGTAGGGAACCCCTATAGAACGGTATGTATTTGTATGGGATCCAGTCAATTGCCCGACTCTAATTTACATGACATTACTATCCCCATCTCCATCATACCGACAGTTAATTATGCCGACACATTATTTCCCCGAAACAAATTAGCCCACTTGCACAACCACTTGACCTTCAGTTTGCCACATATTGAATACTGACTTACCAACTCGTTTAAAAAGAAAACTTTATTTCATTAAAACTGTTAATTAAAAATCCAAAGCCAACTTTAAAGCAGAAGGTTGTGGTTGTTCCCCGCTAGTCTTAATGGAAGTCTGCTAGAAGTCGTAATCCACTCATTTAAATAGAAAACTTTATTTAATTAAAAGTGTCAGTTAAAAATCCAAAGTCACCTTTTAATCACAAGGTTGTGGGCGATCCCACGTGTAAAATCCTTTGCAGACCTTTTATCTTGATCAGCAACAACGTTAGCAATTTTTTCCTCTCTGTTCATATATTTTCGCTTCATATGAGATTTTGGCAATCCACGGTTTTTCTTTTGGATTGTGCTTTCTGTGACAAGCTGTTCATTGTACAGCTCTTCTATAAATCTGTATATTCCAACATGTGATGCCCCGATCAATGTTCCCAAATACCTGTGCCAAGCCTGTACCTTGTTTTGTGTGCGAGGCACTCCGTGCTGCATTTGACTATGCACTGACCAGAAGAGTGGAGGAAATAACGGTTGTGCCCACACAGTTGTGTTGTTCCTTATCCTCCGTCTTACATGACCCAATACATAAGTCTTCCTCGAACCAGTCTACCACTTCCTTGCTTTCGGGTGGCATTTCTGGTTTTATTTCTTGAATAATTTCGGGGATCTGATCATGAGCTAGGAAAGCCAGTGCTACCAACTGACGCGTTTGTAGACTGAATTCAGGATCTTCATTGTATTTTCCAGATAGTCCACAACACTGGATCTTGCGCCAGATAATCTGGCCAAGATGAAAGAAACAGCCTTTATTCTCTGCATCTGGGAATTCAGATTTGCAGGCGTTTATTGCTGCCTGTTCAAAGTCAGTTATCAAAAACCGTGGAGAGAGAATAAAACTGTACTCGGCAGCCACATCCTGCAAGTCTTGAAATAAGCGCAAATAACAGTCATTAGATTTAGATGACATTAAGGCATATGCAAGAGGCAGAATTCTGCAAGTCTCAGGTGTTCCAATGGGAGTGTGAATGGAATACAGTTGCCGAAAAAGATTAAGAACTGTTCTAAATGTCCCATCCATAATCCAAAATGTGGCACTGCTGAGCTTCTCAATATTAGTTTTTGTGGTGAATAAATAAATCTTCTCAGTGCCACATGTTGAAATGCGGGCAAGAAATAACTGACCATTGACCACAGTGAACTGGAGTGGTATGCATACTGTGTCTAGGGATTGCAGCTCTGTTGTCATGTGTTGTTTTCTCGCCCGTTTTACAATTTGTTGCAAGGAGCGTTTTTCGGGCATGTTGTGTCTGACTGTGGTTGATACCTTTGACAGCTCTGTTTGAATTAGCTGTGCAGGTGTGTCATGAGTTGTCACTGCTCGGTGTTTCAGTGATTCCAAAGCGAGTGCAATGGGGGTGTCATGAGCATCAGGAGAATGATTGTGACTTTTGGTTCCACGAAGATGGTGTTGACCACCCACAAGAGTTATTGAAGCACTGCCATGACAACCGGCTGTTTTCCAATGCTGACAACACCAATAGTACAATTCTCCCCTGTTGCGCTCCTTGATATACAAATATCCTCCAATGCTCAGCTTGTCTTGCCCTCGTTGAGACTTAACCGTTAAACACACTTGCAGAACTGTTTCTCGCGGTCCAGTTGCCATTATGAAACAAACAGTTGCTAACAGAAGCAAACAGAAGCTACTCACTAATAATATTAACTGCTGCACAGCTCATTTGAATGTGCTAATTTGCTGCTAATTGATGCTAATTGCTAACAGATGCTTATCGCTGTTTAAAACATCATCAAAAGGGAAATTGACGAGTCAAATTAGTGCTGCACAGGACTTGATGCTCAAGCAAATGTACTACAAATGTTGGTACTAATTAAGTATTTGTAAACTTACTACCTGGGGTGATATGCATACTTGTTTTTTTAAAAACATGAGAGGCAAATGAAGGGGCGGTGAAAAAAACATGCCGGGAAATTTTTAAGCGGGCAGATAGAGTCGGGAAATGATGCGTCGGTAGAATGAGAGTCGGGATTTGTACTAGACCCATTTGTACAGCATGCTTATTCATGCCTGCTTATGAAGCAGGGGGTGAGAGGTTGGAGGCTGGATGTGACGGATCTAGAGTACCTTCCAACCTTAAATCATGGATCACTCCTAAACCCCAAGAATAACAGGCAGATAGCTCAGCTTGCATCTCCCACTGGTCCCATCTCAGACCCCACAGAAATTGCAAATGCTTTCAACTCAAAATTCACCAACCTATCCCCCTATCTTAGCAAGTTCCCAACCCCAGTCCTCCCCTGCTCAGAACCTCCAGCCAAACAACTCTCCCTCCTCCTCAACCACCACCCTGCCCCACCCTTCCATTTTAGAGCTATTGGCCAAACTGACACTATCAAACTACTAAAGTCTCTATGGGCTAAAGGAAGTCCTGGCAGTGATGGACTGTACCCCGCTTTCCTAAGACTCATCTCACCTGCAATTGTAAACCCCTTACTTACATCTTCAGTCTTTCCCTTACCACAGCTACTGTACCCAACCCCTGGAAACATGACAATGTTGTTCCAATCTTTAAATTTGGTGATCCTCTCTCTCCGAACAATTACAGGCCCATCGCCCTCCTCCCCCACCTGAACAAACTGCTTAAAAAAATTGTGCACTCTCAGCTATCAGAGCACCTGGAAAAGTACAACCTCCCATGTCCCCTTCAACATGACTTCCGCAAGCAACATAGTACCTCCTCTGCTCTGGCCCATATTCACCAATCATGTACTGAGGAACATGGACCAGGACAAACCCACAGGTGTGGTCTTTATCAATCTGTCAAAAGCTTTTGACTTAGTTGACCACCACCTCCTCCACTCAACCCTACTACTCTTTGGCTGCTCCCCCAGACCTGCTGCTTGGTTCTGCAGATACCTATCAAACAGGTCTCAGTCGGTTACCATTGGCAAAGCATCCTCTGTTCCCTTCCCTGTACTCACTGGAGTGCCCCAGGGTTCCATACTTGGAGCCCTGCTCTTCTCTATGTTTACTAACACACTCCCCAGGGACAGCCTCAGTTGTAAAGCTCTTCTCTATGCTGAAAATCTAGTGATATATCACAGCGACAAATTAATTGACTCCATCTCCTCTGCCCTCACACAGAACTACGGCTCTGCCCACCAATGGTTCCTTTCCAACAAGCTCCTAGTCAACGAAAAAAAGACCATATCTATGCTCTTCAGCTCTAAACCCTTCCTAGCCAAAGCTGCCAAAACCAACTCCTCCCTCCTGGTACTCACCCCAGCTGGCCCTTCCCCTGAAAATGTTGCATCATTTAAATACTTAGGAGTTACCCTTGACCCCTCCCTCTCTTTCTCTGAACATGTCTATCATACCACACAGAGGGTCCACCAGAAGCTGGGCACTGCATACTGACACAAACATTACCTGTCTGCTGAAGCATACCTTGCCATCGCATGTGGAACCTACTACCCATCCTTGACTACTGCTCCACAGTCTACTCGCACCTATCCTCTACCCTGCACTCATGGCTATACACAGCTTACAACTCTATGTGTCGATTTGTTCTTCTAGCTCCTTTCCATTCCCATCACTGCTCTCTGTACCAGACCCTAGGGTGGGTCCCACTACAAGGTCTCTTTGACTATGCTATGGGCTGCCTGGTGGACAACTCACTCTGAAGTTAACACCTGTCCCCCTACTCACCCCTCCTGACAGAGTGGTTTCAAGGAATCTTGGGTCATCCTCAGTCCCCCCACTAGAAGTACCCCATGTCACCACTACCATGGGAAATCGAGCTATGGAACAAGCTCCCTATGTCCATTAACTCATCTGCCACCTACCAAGCTTTTAAACAAAACTTGAAAGCCTGGCTCCTTACGGCTGCAAACTGTCAATGCACCATGCAAAAAAAAGCTAGAACCTACATATCATCTATGCTCTTCCATGGATAAGCAGCACTTACTTCCACTTCCTTGCCTACCTCTCCCTTTCTCACCTCTGTCCTTCCTACCTTACAGTCTCCCCATATCCCATAACCCTCAAGACTACCCCTGACCCTCTGTCTCTCCCCACACCCTTAACATCCTCTAGCCTTACCCTTACCCCCCTCAATCTCCTCTTTTTATCCCAAATGATACCATGAAAGTGTTGATCAGCTCACTCCCCTCTTGTTTTTTGGTTGGCTGATGCCCAAAGCTCATTTGGATTGGATGGGATTCTCTTGGAGGCATGCCTCTGGGGTGGTTGCACCTAGCCAGCTGGCTGCTATTGTTGCTGATGCTAAAGGACCCCTTGGAAGAAAGAAGATTACTGTGGTGAGTAAATTTTGTTTGCTTTCCCATCACACAATATTGACAAAGGTTCTTCCGAACATTTGCAAGGTCAAAACTTTTGTGATTCTAGTGCCTTCATACTGGCTGCGTAGGCTCTGATTCACTGTACAACTGGAAATGACAATAGAGAAATCGTCCACCTACCTCTCGTGTGGAACATCCTGTCACAAAGGCCAGCTCTTTGTCTCACTCTGTGGAAGTTCATTCACCTGCCCAAGTCTCACACAAATTGAGTCACAAGACAGTCTTTTGCTCAAATAACCACAAAAAATGCAACCTACATAAACCCCCCTCAGCCCCCACCCAGTCCCCCCTCCTATCCTCTTTTTTGCTATTTTTATTCCATTGTGCATAATATAAACACTTTCTATAACATAGTTACGTACAGCCTGTAAATACACTTCCTATTATCCCCTTCTATTTTGGATGTTTCTTAGCAGTCCGCTGTAAAGTATGGAGATGAATTACATCACTTTATTGCAACCAATAAATGATCAAGCTGTGCTGATGATGTTTAAACATGCCACTAGCCACACCCTCTGAGAAAGCTTGATAGAGTGAAGTGCTGGTGCTGTTGGATGTTGAATGCTATCTGGCTTGTTTTAGCTGTTGTCTGAGCTTGCAGCAATATGGAAATACTTGAGAATAAATAGATGGCCTTATAACCAGTAGGCAAAACATTGATAGAAGTTACATTTGTTTGAAACTTCGCTTTGAGAGCTGGTTGCAAGAATTTCTTTTTACTGTTCCTGTTTTGCAAGGGCTGGCCTCCCTATCCTTAGCATCATTCCTGCATGCCCTGATTTACTGTATCTCCCAGCTCTTCATCTCGGCCTGTAGATGTCCCTAATGGTGCAGAAATTCAGAAAAATGTCTGGAGTGCTTTTTGCTATTCCAGTACAGTAATACACATGTTGATGGCATCTTGAAAACCATCCACATCTCAAGTATATTGAAGGATACGAAAATGTATCCTAAAATCACCGAAACAGGAGCAGAAACCCTTGGATCCAGTTTCATTAGCAAAAAAAAATTGGATTTCATTTAGTTTTCAGAAAGAGCTTAGTCTGTGCTACGTAGTGAAAAAATGTTGGCCTTGGTGGCGTTACTTCAGACACAGACTGTTCACATGGTTCTCATAACCACATAGGCGCTTTTGCAAGTGGTGTCCTAAAAAAGAACTGTGATGAAGTCTGTGGTCATGCCTTGGTGTCTTAGCTTAGTCCTGAGAGTCCCCATGAATGTGTCATTTTCTAACTTGAAAGTTGGTTTTCCAAAAAGTGATTACTTTGCTCAGGAGAGTTGTAAGGTGGTTTTCCAAAAGGTGATAACTTTGCTCAGAAGAGTAAGTGAGCCGAGTGTACCTAGTTTTTCAGAAGATCGCTCTCTTTCTGAAGCTAGACCCTGTATATATCCTGAAGGTGTATATATGTTTTCACAGCAGTCAAAAAATTCTTCTGCTTTCCTTATAGCTAAATTTAGATAATGACAAAAATTTTTGCACGGTTTTGTATGTCGGTCTCGAGCCATTAAAGAGCCTCTGACACCTCTTGAGAAACTCTGGAAAAAACATTTTCTGTACTCAGTTCTGTGGCTCATTGTAAGCTGCCCTGTACTTTTGATATCCACTGTAATGTCTCATTGTTCTACACCTGCTCTGTTACTGTTGTAACTTTCCTGATGTAGAACCATTGAAAAAGAACATCTGTGCTCAAAGGTTTTCCTAGTAACAACAAAGAAGTCAGCTTATTTTGATGTGCCTAGCTTGCTGTTTTCATTGCAACTAATGTGAAACGGGGGTCGCTGTCCCCTAAACCTCATCTGCTTCAGATGTTTGTCTACACCTGAGATCATAATGCTCTGCTTGTGACATCATTATCTCCACAGCAATAAACATATGAACATATGAAATTGCCAGCAGATACATGCCATTCGGTCTATTTAGTCTGCTCAAGTGTACAGCACTTCAGTCTGTTAGACTGCAGCTGCCCCGCCATATGCCCTCCCCCCATTTCCTGCCCCATCCCAGTTTGTACCCTCCCCTTGAATCTGTCCCACCTCCTCTTGAAGCCCCCAATACTCTTCAGTGATACGACTTCCTCTGGCAGAGTTCTCCACCTAGCCACCACCCTTTCTAAGAAATAGTGCCTCCTCAGTTCCCTCTTGAACTTGCCCCCTTCCAACTTCATAGAGTGTTCCCTCGTTTCCCTTCCACCCTTCAGATTGAACATACACCTGGTGTCTAGATAATAGTAAACTGAGTCCACTCCGAAGAAAGGGGGGTTACTAGTCGGGTACCGCATGGTTCAGTACTGGGTCCGGTTCTTTTTATTGTCTTTTATGTGGCATTGCAGAGGGACGGGAAGAGAAAATTCTGCCTCTTTGAAGACGACACAAAAATCTGCAACAGGGTTGACACACAAGGGAGGTGGAAAGGATGAGAAGGGACTTGGCAAGGTTGGAAGAATTGTCAAAAATATGGCAGCTTAGATTCAGTGCAAAGAAGTGCAAAGTAATGCACCTGGGAAACAAAAACTCAGGGGAAGAGTACTCAACTGGGAGGGGGGTATTAACAACAACAAAAATGGAAAGGGACCTAGGGGTAGTCAGATCAGATAACCTAAAGGTAAGCAGACAATGTGAGAAGGCAGTAAGGATGTTTGGGGGGATACTGGGATGTATAGGGAGAGGCATCACCAGTAGAAAACAGGAAATTGTTATCCCTCTGTACAGACAGTTGGTGAGACCCCATCTGGTGTACTGCATGCAGTTCTGGAGACCCCATCTCTGCAAGGACATAGACAGGATGAAGGCTGTCCAGAGGAGGGCAACTAAAATGGTGCAGGGCCTGCAACAGAAGCCATACGAAGAGATACTAAAGGAGCTTAATATGAATACCCTTGAGGAAAGGAGGGAGCGGGGGGACATGATAGAAACTTTCAAGTACCTCAAGGGAATCAACGAAGTCCAAGAAGAGGGTAGCATCTTTCAGAAAAAGACATATACAAGAACAAGGGGACATGATCTGAAGATAGAGGGAGGACAGCTCAGGGACAATGTGAGGAAGTATTTTTTCACAGAGACAGTGGTGGATGCATGAAATGGCCTTCCTGAGGATGTTGTGGGGTCAAAAACATTGGGGGAATTTAAGAATGCATGGGACAGACATAAGGTAATTCTGGTGGGGGGCATGAAGAAGTAGGCTGTTGGTTAACTAAGATCTGCAGCTTATCCAATAGGTATGGAAATGGGCAGACTGGGTTGGCCAAGCGGTCCTTATCTGCCATCAAAGTCTGTGTTTCTGTGTATGGAACGAACCAGTGCAATTGTATACTGTTATTGTATGTAACATACACCATTTGTTTTATTGCTTGTCTTTGCTCATGTACATATTGTCATAGTATAACCTAGTTATCCACTGTATACATTTCCCTGCCACCACAAGCTGGGTGTGCATGTACTGTATCTTGTATGTACTATTTGTATCTGTGTTTTGCCACCTTGTGGCATGGGTCATGACTGAAAACGGTCCACTGGATCAGTTGACCTACTTGGTTACCAAAGAAAGAAAGAAAGAAAGAAAGAAAGAAAGAAGGAAATTACTGTTATAAAATGGGCAAAGGATTTCAAGCAATCTGATTGCTTGTTAGCCATGCATTAGTTGTGTCTAATGCACAGCTAAAACTAGAACCCCCATTTAGAATACACAGGTCCATTTTATAAGCACAATAAGCCACTCCAGGGATGTGCATTAGACAGTTCTAATGCACGGCTTGGGGACTGGATGCACTCGGCCTGTGGCCTCATGCCTCACTACGTCCCCCTAGCCATGCATTAGAACTGTCTAATGCACATCCCCTCGTGTCTTATTGCTTACTTACGGTGTTACTATGATGTACATAACAACTGTATTTAAAGTGGGTTCACCAACAAAGTGGCAGCTCTGAGTCAAGCGGAGCCACGGTACAAAACACATTGAAAGCTTCATAAAACAGCCAAAATACAAATTTGTTTGCTGTGCAAAAAGTTTATGGTGCAAAACAAATTGACTTGTGGAGACACTTACAAGATATATAGTTACTAATGTGGGTCTTCAGCAAAATCCCAGCAGGCCTCGGTTATACAACATTTTTAACATTCCCGAATAAACTGCAATTACATTACATTCTGGTCATTATTACTAAGGACAGCTTTATGACTACTTGAGCTGTGTACCTTAGAATTCACTTACAGGTAAGACTTATTCTGGAGATGAAGTTAAGGAAAGGCAACTTATATTCATAGGCCCCCGTTCTAAAAAGGCCCAGAGCACAGTACCAGGAAAACCAACAATAACATGCAATATTACTTCATAAATAACACCATAAATATAAATATCATAAATAGCTAAAAACAGTAAGCTATCTCAAAGTGATTACTTTTTTAGTGCCCATTATAAAATGGGCAAAGGATTTCCAGCAATCTGATTGGTTGTTAGCCATGCATTAGATGTGTCTAATGCACAGCTAAAACTAGAACCTCCATTTAGAATACACAGGCACATTTTATAAGTGCAATAAGCCACTCTGGGGATGTGCATTAGACAGTTCTAATGCATGGCTAGGGGACTGGACGCACTCGGCCTGTGGCCTCGTGCCTCACTACGTCCCCCTAGCCGTGCATTAGAACTGTCCAATGCACACCCCATCGTGTATTATTGCTTACTTAAAGACCTCCACTGAGTGGCCAGAATGAAAACTAGAGGTAAGAGAATTCCAGAGAACTGGAACAGCAGCCTCAAGTGTCCTGTCTCCTGACAGTTTTAAGCAGGATTGGGGGACAGTTAGCAGGCCAACATTGATGGAGCAGAGATAATGGATAGGGGTGTAAGGATACAAGAGGTCTTTTAGTTTGTCAGAACAGTTCCTGTAGGGTCCTGCAGTTAACAAGTAGATCTTGAAACTGAGGCACCATCAATTTGGCAGCCGGCGAAGAGTGCACAGAAGTGGCATGAAGTGCTCATTCTCGGATGTTCCAGCCAGCAGGTGGGCTGCTACATTTTGGAGCAACTGCAGGCAGCACAGTACAATGCAACAGTGAATGATGTAGGCCAATGTGGATGGTAAATGAAGTACCTGAAGCAATGGAGGAGAAAAAGGGAGGCATACAGAAAGCATAGATTTCTGGCAACCCTTGACATTACACATTACAGAATTACAGAGACAAATTTAGAGATAAGAGCCTCAGCCAAACACAGCAACAGGAAATTATTCAGATACTGTATATAAACGAGAAGAGAAAAACACAAAGAACTGTTGGTCCTCTGCAGGTTCACAAAGCACGGACAGATGGCAGAATGCCTAATTGCATATTTTTCCTCACTCTTTGCAGAGGAAAAGGATGAAGTGATATCAGACAGTGGTAAACAGTTACTGGTAATAGCCTGTTTAACACCATTGAAACAAGAAATAAAGTAATTACCCTCTTTTCAAGTCTTTTTATGTATTAATCTTTAGGCTGCCAAGAGAATTAGAACATATAGGAATTCTGGTCTGTGGCACAGCAAGGGTTAAGAAGGTATTCTACTGTTAAACTCCCCTCTTTTAAAGAATTCTACAGATTGTTAAACTGGCTCTTTTACATTATTCATATTTTGAAGTGCATTGTTAGATTAAATTAATTTTGTGAAATAAGTCACACAGTTTTTAATGCTAGCTTCAAAACTGATTTTGTCAGCCTTTCAAGGTAGCAACAGCAATATAAACAATTAATGAAGTTCAAGTAGATTTATAATCAACTCTGCTCTCGATTTCTTTTTAGCAGAAAGAGCACTGGCCCTGAAAAAGTGCCTGGCAGCAAAACATTTACCACTGGTTTCAAGTGACAAGTGAAACGCATAAGACTGAATAAGACGTGTTGAAGATTTTGTAAACTGTTGAAGCAGCTCTGTACGCTACAACTGCTGGGTGTGCTGCCCACGCAGAGCTAATGGCTGCTTTAATAACCTGATCACTCAGTGGCTTCACAGGCTCTTCATATTATGTGATATCAGACAATGTAATGCTTTTATTATTATTATTAAATAAATTATTATTATTAAATAAAATAAATAAATAAATAATGTAATGCTACTCCAGAGGAGAATGAGGACTCGCTGCTGGCATTAAACTATACATGCAACACCGGCACAAGTTAAGAAAATTCTAAGCGTGGTAAATTTAAACAAGGCAATGGGGCCTGATGGAATGCATTCACAAATTCTGAAGGAGCTAGCTAAGGAACGATCCATAGCACTGGCAGTTCTATTCAAGGGCTCCGTCAGAACTGCATACAGAACTGCCACTGCCTATAGAGCACTACGCTTTATTACTGACTGCCTACCTTTCAACACTCACCATTGTCTCCTTTACAAGGAAGTAGGATCACCCTCTCTTGATACCAGAAGGCTTAGGCACTTAATCACCTGGTCCTTTAAAGCATGGAGTAACTCTCTTTCTCAATATATTTCCACACTCCTCTGCAGATCCCTAGGGCCATACAACCTTAGAAAGCACATTGTCCTCCTGCTTGATGTCCCCAGGCATTTTCCAAACTATGGGAAGATGGCCTTCAGCTGGGCTGCTCCCACAACCTGGAATGTCTTCCAAAAAACTCTGATTGACCTTGTTTCTTCCAAACACTGCTTGATACATACTGTGTAGACAAATGCACCTGCTACAAGCATCGTACCTGTAACCCACACTATGTGATAATTCCTGATGCACTGTTTCATTATTGTACTGCAATTGTCTATGTAAAAATGTAAATGTAACGTTGTCACTCTATCTTTTTATATAATACATATGTAAAACTGTTCACCGTTTACCACTGTATGTTATGCTAAGCTATTTCTTATTGCTCAGTACCACACTACCTGTTACAGATATATACATTGCCTTTTTGTTTCCTATATGCTATTTGAACTGTACTAACTTGCTGTTATTCCTATGTTATAAAATTGTTTACTATATTTTATAAAATGGGTAGAGATAGTAGAGCAATCTAATTGGCTGGCAACTATTGCCAGCTATGACTCTTATTTAAGTTATACCACAGGGAAAAACAAGACCCAGCACCACTTGACCCACTAACCCAAATCCCTGTGCCACCCTAGTGAGACATTGTCATGCTTCCCGATAATGTTAGCACTCGCTGATCTTCAGGAACACCAAAGCCCTGCAAACACCTGCTCTTTTTCTGTCTCTACCTCCCTCAGTCACGCTGCACACAAGATACCTGGGAGAAGTGTAGGGGTAAATGGAGAAAGTGACAAAGGCAAGAAGGACAGGGATGGGGCAAAAAGGAGTAAGGCCATCACAAAATGGAGGATAATGAGTACCAGTGCCCATAGCCTGGGCAACAAGCTCCCTGAACTGGTGGCCTTGATGGAAAGGGGATGCCTGGATATCATAGCAGTCACAGAAACATGGTACACACAGAACCATGACTGGGATGTTAACATACCAGGGTACGTAACCTACAGGAGAGACAGGGAGGGGAGAAGAGGGGGAGGAGTAGCTGTCTATGTAAAGGAAGGGATAAAAGCAACTGAACAAAAGAGTAAACAGGGAGGAGAAGAGGCACTGTGGGTCACATTGGAGACTGGAAGTGGCTCCACAATCCACACAGGGGTTGTATACAGACCCCCAGGTCAGGGGGAAGGAATGGACAAGGATATGATAGAAGGCATTCTTAGGATGGCAGAGAAAGGGGAGATACTGTTGATGGGAGACCTTCATATGCCAGATGTTAACTGAAGCACACTTGCTGCAGAAACATCCAAGAGCAGGGCCATTCTCAATGCCCTTCAGGTGGCATGCCTCAGACAGCTAGTTTCGGAACCCACTTGTGAGGAAGCAGTCTTAGACCTTGTACTCTCAAATGGGGACAGTGAGAGGATCTCAGATCTAGAAGTGGGTTGCCATCTGGGAACAAGTGACCATCAAACAGTGTGGTTCACGTTAAACTCAGGTACAGAGTCAAGCCATACAAAAGTGAGGGTACTGGACTTCAGGAGGGCTGACTTTGGCAAGATGGGAGAGTGCCTCAGAAAAACACTAGCAAACAGGCTAGAAGGAGGGGTGAAGCAACAATGAGGAAACATCAAAACTGCCATCACAGAGGCAACAAGCCTTTGTGTGAAGCAAATAAACAAATCAAAATGAAAGAAAAAGCCACTATGGTTCTGAAAAGAGGTGGCGGAGAAAGTCAGGGAGAAAAAGGTAGCATTCAGGAAGTATAAGGAAACACAGAAGGAGCAGGACAGAGAGCTGTACCAGTTAAGGCAGGAGGAAGCAGGGAGGGAAGTCAGAATAGCAAAGGCCCAAATTGAGGAAAGGGTAGCCAACTCAGTTAAGAAGGGGGATAAAACCTTTTATAGGTACATCAAGGAGCGTAGAAAGACAAAGGGAGGGATAGTGAGGCTGAATAGAATGAACGGTGGGTAAGCAGAGGGGGATAGTGAAAAAGCAGGAATACTGAACGAATATTTCTGCTCAGTATTCACAGAAGAGGAGGGGGAGGTGCCTAATCCAATTAACAGAAGCACTCTAGATAAGGGGTCGATCCCAGTCCTTTCACAGAAGAAGGGTTCTGCAAGAACTCCTAAAACTGAAGGTGGACAAAGCAATGGGGCCTGATGTAATTCACCCCAGAATTCTAAAAAATTAGGGAGAACTAGTGAAACCACTGACTACCCTTTTAACAAATCATGGGATGATGGTGTGGTACCCAGAACTGGAGGAAGGCAGATGTGATTCCCTTCACAAAGTGGACCAAGACAGAGGCAGGAAACTACAGACCTGTCAGTTTGACCTCTGTGGTAGGGAAAGTGATGGAATCACTTGAAGGAAAGAATTGTCGAGTACCTAGAGGCCTGTGGGGCACAGGACCCAAGGCAGCATGGGTTAACAGCGGAAGGTCATGTCAGATGAATCTAATAGATTTCTTTGACTGGGTGACCAAAGTAGTAGACCAGGGAGGGACTGTGGACATGGCCTACCTAGACTTTAGCAAGGCATTTGACACAGTCCCACACAAAAGATTAGTAGTCAAATTAACCAGCCTGGGAGTGGGTCGGGGTGGTAGCCTGGGTAAAACACTGACTGGACAAAAGGACACAGAAGGTAATTGTAAATGGAGTCCACTCTGAAGAAAGAGGGGCTACTAGTGGAGTACCACAGGGTTCAGTACTGGGTCCAGTCCTTTTTAATGTCTTTATAAGTGACATTGCAGAGGGACTGGAAGGAAAAGTATGCCTCTTTGCAGATGACATGAAGATCTGCAACAGGGTTGATACACAAGGAGGCGTGGAAAGGATGAGAAGGGACTTGGCAAGGTTGGAGAATGGTCAGACATATGGCAGCTAGGATTCAATGCAAAGAAGTGCAAAATAATGCACCTGGAAACAAAAACCCAGGGAAGATTACACAGTGGGGTGGGGGTAGTAAAAAAAACAAAGAGGAAAGGGACCTGGGAGTAATCATATCAGATGACCTTATGGTTAGCAAGCAATGTGAGAAGGCAGTAGGGAGAGCTGAGGGTATACTGGGATGCATAGGGAGAGGCATCACTAGCAGAAAACAGGAAGTTGTTATCCCTCTGTACAGACAGTTGGTGAGACCCCATCTGGAGTACTGCGTCCAGTTCTAGATACCCCATCTCCGCAAGGATATAGACAGGATAGAGGCAGTCCAGAGGAGGGCAACTAGAATGGTGCAGGGTCTGCAAGAGAACCATACGAGGAGAGACTAAAATAGCTTAATATGTATACCCTTGAGGAAAGGAGGGAAAGGGGGGACATGATAGAAACGTCTAAGTACCTCAGTGGAACCAACAAAGTCCAAGAGGGTAGCATCTTTCAGAAAAAGAGACATGCAAGAACAAGGGGACACAATTTAAAGATGGGGGGGGTGGTTCAGGAGCAATGTGAGGAAGTATTTTTTCACAGAGAGGGTAGTGGATGCATGGAACAGCCTTCCTGAGGAGGTTGTGGGGTCTAAAACTGTGGGTGAATTCAAGAATACATGGGACAGACATAAGGCAATTCTTGTGGGGGTAGAAAGAAATAGGCTGTTGGTTAACTAGGATCTGTGGCTTATCCTGTAGGTAGAGCAATGTGCAGACTAGGTGGGCCATGCGGTCCTAATCTGCTGTCAAAGTCTATGTTTCTAATAGTTTTTTTCCCCTGCAGACCTATACAAAATCACATCTCAGGAATCCACAAGCAACCGATCTGGTGATGTAACATAGCCACCGGTTTGTTTATTTTCCGTTTTTCATAACCAGAGGCACACTGACTCAAACCACAAAAAAAAGGAAAGTATTAAAAAAAAAGAGAGCAAGAGAAAGCAGCGCCTTACGTAGACCCGAACAGATCTTCTGTCACCCGAGTTACCGGTGGTCTCTTGCTCTCGGTTCCGATGGGCACAGAGTGAAACCACCGGCACTTTTACAAAATGGCTACCATAGAGGGAAGCATGCTGCCGGCAAGACCACAAGGAAATCTCAGTCTTGTCGGTGGCCTAGTGACTCGCTGCAGTTGTGCTTTAGGAAAGTATTGTGGAAAGTTTAGAAAAAGAAAAAAAAAGTCTCACTTTCCTCACTCAGGCTGGCAGCAAGTCTCAATCAGTGGGAGGTTTTCTTTCATTTTTTGTTTTGTTTTGTTTGTCATGAAGTAGCCTCACAGTTCATTCATCCAATGTGAATGTGGCTTTCCAGCACCCCTACTGACAAGTGGAGGGACTGTTTTACTTCAAACAAGAATTACTTTTAATATTTGTTAATTTTTAAAAAAACCCTATAGTATTTCTCAATGTATATCCATTTTATAAGTGCAATAGCACACTCCAGAGTGTGGTTTATTCTGGATAAATGCACTTCTAGGAGCAGTAAGGCACTCAACTACACCACTAGGCGTGCGTTTATCCCGAATAAACCACACCCCTTCGTCTGTTATTGCTTACATATTCTGTCCTACCCAGGACCTCTTTGTAAGTGAGCTTTGCTCAATGGAGCCTTTTCCTGGTAAAATAAATAAATAAATACAAATATGTTCTTGGCAATGAAAGTGACCCATGTGATCCCACTGTTCAAACACGTGTTGGGCAATGTCTCAGTGTTTGCTTGCAAGCTGTGTTAGTAAATCTGTTTTGCTCAGTAAGAGATGGGGTACGTTATTTAAAACAAGTTTTAATGGCTCATGATATTCAGAGTACTATCAGCAAATGTTGTTTTATTCATTCAGACAGCAGCTGGTTGAAGTGGTGTTGGGGTCTGCAATACATGAAGCAGTGCAGGTCTTACAGTTTTGAGGGTCCCAGTGAAGTGATGGGTGGAGCCCTCCCTGATGTCTGTTACCAACCACCTTACCCGTTCAGTCCCATGTGAAATACTTTCTGGTGTGTAGTGGCAGCCCCACCCCCCTCACTTGCACCCAAACCACACAGCCCTCTGGCAAAGGTGACTGGCAGAGTCCTGTTTTCTCCTCCATGTGTGGCTGCTATCAAATTTAAAATACTTGTGCCTGTGTAATATCTCACCTAAAATCACACAAACAGCTATATTGTTAAATTAAAATGTATTGATATAGAAAGTTTGCTAGATTTGTACTTAAGACACCCAGAGGCGTCATTTCAGAAAAACCATAGGGGTTGCAAGGGCTGGGGGGCTCCCAGGCCCCCGTAAAAAAAAAATTTAAATTCAGTGCATTTTGGAGGTCATTTGAAACAAATTTTGCTACCTTGTTACCTCCTCCCCATGCTCAGTAATTTGCACCCTTGTCCCTCCCCAAAGTCACAACAGTCCAGAATATTACCCGCACCACCCTCTCCATAGCATTTCACCAAAACCATAAGGGTTCCAAGACTAGTCCAATAGCGATGCCCATCCTTACATAAAGTACTTAAGTCCCTGGATATTTCTTTTTCCAACATTAATGCTCAGCTCACTGGACACCCCATTAAGTTGGGTTTACCTTTATTACTCTTAGAAATATTTGCTAGTGACATGTCTTACCTGCTTGGGTCTTGCAAACTAGCCTGGAAGCTAAGTAGAGATACTGCCTGCAAACTGGACTGATAGCTGACTATAGACACTGCCTGTAAACTGGATTTGCAGCTGACTGAAGACACTGCCTGCAAACAGGACTGGTAGCTGACTGGAGACACTGCCTGCAAACTGGACTGAAAGCTGACTGGAGACACTGCCTGCAAACTGGACTGGAAGCTGCAAGCTGACTGGTGACACTGCTGGCAAACTGGACAAGTAGGTGACTGGAAACACTGCTGGAAAACTGGACTGATAGCTAGCAAGCTGACTGGAAACACTGCTGAAAACTGGACAAGTAGCTGACTGGAGACACTACTGGAAAACTTGACTGGTAACTAGCCACCGGGCTGCAGACTGCTGGCAAACTGGACTGGTAGCTGATTGGAGACACTACTGGCAAGTTGACTGGAGACACTGCTGGCAAACTGGACTGGTAGCTGACTGGAGACACTGCAGGCAAGCTGGACTGGTAGCTGGCTGGAAACATTGCTGGCAAGCTGGACTAGTAGCTGACTGAAGAAACTGCTGGCAAAATGGACTGGAGGCTGGCTCGAGACTGTGCTGGCAAGCTGGACTGGTAGCTGACTGGAGACATTGCAGGCAAGCTGGACTGTAACTGACTGGAGACACTGCTGGCAAACTAGACTGGTAGCTGACTGAAGAGACTGGTGGCAAATTGGACTGGTAGCTAGCAACCTGGCTGTAGTCACTGCTGGAAAACTGAACTGATAGCTGACTGCAAACACTGCTGGCAAGTTGGACTGGTTACTGACTGCAGACACTGCTGGAAAGCCACACTGGTAGCTGCCTGTTGACACTGCTGACAAGCTGGCCTGGTGGCTGACTGGAGACACTGCTGGCAAACTAGACTTGGTACCTAGCAACCTGACTGGAGACACTGCTGGCAAGCTGGACTGGCAGCTGACTGGAGACTGCTGGCAAACTGGACTGGTAGCTCACTGGAGACACTGCTGAGAAGCTAGACTGGTAGCTGACTGTAGATCCAGCTGGAAAACTGAACTGGTAGCTAATTGTAGATGCTACTGGCACACTGGACTGGTAGCTGACTGGAGAAAATGTTGGCAAACTGGATTGGTGGTTGACCTGACTAGAGACACTGCTGGCAAGCTGGACTGGTATCTGAGTGGAGACACTGCTGGCAAGCTGGACTGGTAGCTGACTGGAGAGATTGGTGGCATATTGGACTGGTAGCTAGCAAACCTGGCTGTAGACATTGCAGGCAAACTGGACTGGTAGCTGACTGCAGACACTACTAGCAAACTAGATTGGTAGCTGACCTGACTGGAGACACTGCTGACAAGCTGGACTGGTATCTGACTGGTGAGTGTTAGCAGTGCATTTCAGGTGTCACCTGTGGCTGTGAAGAATTTCCTTTCTTGGTGTAAACACTTGATTAAATACAACATGCTCAAAGCAAACTCATCACCTTACTAAACTGCCAATCAAATGTGGAATAAATGGCTAAAATGTTGGATGCATAGATTTTAATTTCCTCTGTGCCCCGACCACTGAATCATTGGCAGGCTATTTTAAATACAGACCAATATATCTCTACAGTTGCGAACTTCTGGGTATGTTAGTATTCACGATACACCACTTGAGGAAACTCATTAAAGGAACATGTTCTGCTCCATGGAAGTACATAGAACAGGCAAGGTTTGTGGCTGAAAAGTGAAAGGTTCTGTGCATAACCATGTTACAGGCCTCAAGCCTTTCCTCGAAACTGTTCTCTTCAATACATTCACCGGGAACATAAGGGTGAAGCATGAAGGAATAGAACCCAGAGGGTTGTGCTAAATAAGGAAGTCTCGGGGGAGATGGGGGTCAAGAGTCAGTACTTTGCCCTGTTCTCTTCAATACATTCATAAGGGACACAAGGGTGAAGCATGAATGAATAGTCTATCTATTTGCAGATGACACCAAAATCTGCAATAGTGTGGACATAATGAAGGGAATGAAGGCCATGAGGAGGGACCTGGAAAGACTAGAAGAGTGGTCCAGAATTTTACAGCTGGGATTCAGTGCCAAAAAAGTGCAAAGTCATGCACATCAGACAAAAATAACCCAAGCCGAGTACAAAACAGGAGGAGAGGTCATGGCATATACCTCATAGGAAAGGGACCTCAGGGTTATCAATCAGGATGATCTGAAAGTAGCGGCCCAATTTTCAACGGTGGTGGGGAAAGCAAAAGGATGATGGACTGCATAGGGAGGGGGATAGCAAGCAGAAGGAGGTAGGTTATACTCAGTAGCATTATTTCAGTAGAATCATAGGGGTTGCAAAGTCCCATTTCAGCAAAATCATAGGGGTTGTAAAACTCCCCCAACCACCACATCTATATAAATAAATGCTAGGGAAACCTTGTTTTAGGGTTCTTAGGGGTTGCAGTGGGCATCATAGGGGTTGCAAAAAAATCATAGGGGTCTCAACCGCAACCCCTGGCAACCCCTAAATGACGCCCCTGAAGACACCACACAGACCACTGCATCCATGATCTCCCTAAACCAACATCCCAAATCACAAAAAGGAATCCTAGGATAGGCTGGATAGACTGCACAGGTTGTTTTCTGTCCTTTTCCTTTCTATACATCTAGGTCTGTCTTTCTACTTATGCATGCTAGTATATCAGTATAACAGTTAGTAGTATTTTAAGTTAGACAGACATGGGGGGGGAGGAGAGTAGAGGGCTATGCTGGTGGCTGCTACGAGAGGGACTAGGGGTCCCATGGACACCACATGGTATTGTACAGAGGACAAGGTGAGGGAAGGGTGCCACACACCACCAGGGAGTATTTTCCATAGGGTATGCCCCACCAACAGCGACACCAACACAGTGACCTACCAACCCATCAACAAAATTGATAGGTTGCCAACAGGTTGCTGTGTTGGTGCACCTGACACGGGGCACTCTCTCTCCTGGTCCTGCACCCCACCCCGAATCAACTCCGACTGGAGTTGATAGTCCTAAAGACGGGGGGTGGGGGGTTCGGATGCTGAAGGCCCCCAATGAAAACAGTGGACCGGGAGACAAATGGGAATTATGAGGACCACAACCTGCAGTCGACATAATTCCTGTCGATGAGATGCCGGTCACCAAAAGTGTTGTTGAGCCGGCATCTTAGAGCCCTAGCATAGGATTGCGTGACCCTGAGAAAGTGAATTAACCTCCCCAATCCTAATAGCTTCACACAGGCAGTCATGTATTTTTAAAATAGGCTTACTAAGTATTGCCTAGTAACCTGTGAGGTGGGCACATGTGGAAGGGCGCTGGCCATAATGGCGACTCCTTCCCAGCGCAATCCCTCACGGCGGTGGGGGGGGTGACCGGATGAGGGGGTTGGTGAACTGGGCGACAGGATGTCGCTATGTGTACACGTGCATGGGGGTAGCGAGCATGGCGGCGTGGGCTGGGAGGGGGTGGAGGGGCTGTAGGGGGTGGCGCTGCAGTGGATGGCTGAGCTGCGTCATGGTGTCAGGGGCTGGCTAGTGGTTGGGGTGGGTGAGGTACCGGGTTCGGGTCCGGGTCCGGGTGTTGGTGTGATTTTATTGCCCGGCCCGAACCTTTATTTTTCTTTCTGCTTTCCCCCAACATGCACCTCCCCGGGTTGAGAATCCTTAAGTAGAATTGGTGCGGTGTGTGTTTGGGGGTGCAGCCCCCACACAGAAAGCAGTAAAAAATCTCCTGGCACTGTTGTCCTGTGCGCCGGGGTTGTCAGAGTGCCAAAAAGGTTTTCGGCACTCTGACTGTGTGATAACAGTGATTGCCTTTAGGCGTTCGCCGTTATCACATAGACCTGTACTGCACAGTGTACAGTGGTTACAAACATAGCCACTGTGTTACAGTGCATCCACCTACTGTAGATAATAAATAGAGGATCTCTTACCTCTGTCCTTGGTAGCCTAGGGTAGTGGTGGTGACGGGATGACATCTGTGGGACCGGAAAGAAATACAAAACAAATACAGAAAAGGGTTCACACAAGATCCATAGCTCTTTTTGGAGAAAGCAGGACAGATTGGGAAGGTTAATTATTAAATACTTATCTGATAGGCAGGGGTCAGCTTCCTGCCAGATCTTTAGAACGAGAGAGAAAAATACAGGAAAAGGGTAAAAGTTATGTAAAAGGTATTTCTGGAGGAAAAGTAGAGTTTAAAGAAAGGCGAGAGAACGTTAAACGAACAAGGACAGCAGGAGGCAGAGAAAGAGACATTGATACAGAAACAAGAAGAGAAAGGTGCAGCAAAGGGAGAGGGTGGTACTGAGGTTTACATCGCAATCTCTAGTGGCCAGTATTTAAATTTCAGGCACTCTGATAGGCTAGTGGCTCCTATTTAATGATTAAATGCGGCCAATTGGGATAGTTGTGGCCCTGGTGGCTAGGGGCCCAAACATGCATTGTGCCAAAACCCTTCTCCCAAACATGTACAGTGCCAAGACCCCTCTCCAAAACATGCACTGTACCAAGACCCTTCTTCCAAGCATGTACTGCACTGAGACCTTTCTCCCAAACATGCATTGCACTGAGACCCATCTTCCATACATGCAATGCATGAAGACCCTTATCCCAAACATGCACTGTAACCAAACCATTTTCCCCAAACATGTAATGCACCAAGACCCTTCTCCTAAACATGCATTGCACCCAAACCCTTCTATGAAATGTGCACTGCACCAAGTCTCCTCTCTCAAACACTGCACCAAGACCTTTTTACCAAACATGCACTGCACCCAGGCCCTTCTGCCAAATGTACACTACATCCAGACCCTTCTCCCAAACATGCACAGCACCAAGGTACTGGGTCAATACCACGCAAAAAAGACAGCATGGTATTAACCACACTGTGTAGAGAGTGCATGGATTTACAGCAACAGGTGTATAACAGCGGTAGGGAATTACTGCTACCTCTGTAGCTGTATTCTTTTCTTGTGAGGGATCAAGTTACCATGTACTGAGTACCTGGTCAAGCTGCTCCCATGAAGGAGTGACTAAGGCACCAGCACACGGCAGAATGGGAGACCTGGGACTGTGGTTCGGTTGCCCTAGCTCTCTCTGTGCTACAACATTTTGCGGCATTTTTTTTTAAACAAAGTTTTCCCCCCTCACAAGTTTCTTCCCATCCCCAAAGTCCACCACCCCCAGAGTTTGTTATTTAAATTCCAGGGGGTGTGGGGGACATGCACTGATTTTGTGGTCGTCAGTGTTTTACCTGACATTATTTCAGTGCATGCCCTTATACTTGCATCATTCATTGCTGCGCATTTTTTGTTCATGGCAAGATGAACCCATGCCTAGCACAAACACCATTCTACCAAACATGCACCCAGACTCTTCTCCCAAACATGCATTGCACCAAGACCCCTGTCCCAAATGTGCACTGCACCCAGATCCTTCTCCCAAATATGCAATGCAAGAGGACAGTCTCCAGATGTGCACTACATGAAGACCCGTCTCCCAAACATGCACTGCACCAGGACCTGTCTCCTAAACATGCCCTTTACCCAGACCCTTCTCCCAAACATACACTGCACCCAGACCCTTCTTCCAAACATACACTGCACCAAAACCCTTCTCTCAAACATGCACTGCACCAAGACACTTCCTCCAAACATGCACTGCACCAAGACCCTTCTCTCAAACATGCAATGCACCAATACCCTTCTTCCAAACATGCACTGCACCAAGACACTTCCTCCAAACATGCACTGCACCAAGATCTTTATCTCAAACATGTACTGCACCAAGACACTTCCTCCAAACATGCACTTCAACAAAACCCTTCTCCCAAACAAGCACTGTGCCATGACCCTTCTCACAAACATGCACTGCACTCAGACCCTTCTCACAAACACACAATACATGAATACCCTTCTCCCAAACATGTAGGCACCAAGACCTGTCTCCCAAACATGCACTGCACCGACACTTACTCCAAACATGCACTACAACAAAATTCTTCTCCCACACAAGCACTGTGCCATGACCCTTCTCACAAACATGCACTGCACCCAGACCCTTCTCACAAACATACAATACATGAATACCATTCTCCCAAACATGTAAGCACCAAGACCTTCTCCCAAACATGCACTGTACCAAGACCTTCTCCCAGTCATTGACTGCAACAAGACCATTTTACCAAGCATGCACTGCACAATGACTCTTCTCCCAAACATGCAATGCACCCAGACCTTTATCCCATACATGCAATGCACCCAGACCCTTATCCCATACATGCAGTGCACCCAGACCCTTATCCCATACATGCAGTGCACCCAGACCCTTATCCCATACATGCAGTGCACCCAGACACTTCTCCCAAACATGCAATGCACCCAGACCCTTCTTCCAAACATACATTGCACCAAAACCCTTCTCTCAAACCTGCACTGCACCAATACACTTCCTCCAAACATGCACTGCATCAAGACCCTTCTCTCAAACATGCAATACACCAAGACCCTTCTTCCAAACATACACTGCACCAAGACTCTTTTCTCAAACATGCACTGCACTGACACTTCCTCCAAACATGAACTACAACAAAACCCTTCTCCCAAACAAGCACTGCGCCATGACCCTTCTCACAAACATGCACTGCACCCAGACCCTTCTCACAAACATACAATACATGAATACCCTTCTCCCAAACATGTAGGTACCAAGACATGTCTCCCAGACATGCACTGCACCAAGACACTTTCCTCAAAACATGCACTACAAAAAAAGCCTTCTCCCAAACAAGCACTGCACCATGATCCTTCTCACAAACCTGCAATGCACCAGGACCCTTCTTCCATACATGCACTGCACCAAGACCATTCTCTCAAACATGCATTGCAACAAGACCCTCCTCCCAAACTAGCACTGCAGCACGACCCTTCTCACAAACACGTACTGCACCATGACACTTGTCTCAAACATGCACTGCAACAAGGCCCTTCTCCCAAAAGTGCAGTGCATCAAGACCTTTCTCCCAAATATGAAATGCACCAGACCCTTCTCCCAAACATGGACTGCATCCAGTCCCTTCTCCCAAACATGCACTGCAACCAGACCCTTCTCCCAAACATGCACTGCATCCAGTCCCTTCTCCCAAACATACAATACATGAATACCCTTCTCCCAAACATGTAAGTACCAAGACCTGACTCACAAAAATGCACTACATCAAGACACTTCTCACAAACATGCAAAGCATGAAGACCCTTCTCCAAACATGCATGGCACCAAGACACATCTACCAAAAATACAGTACGCTGAACAATGAATCTTCTTCCAAACATGCATGGCACCCAGACCATTCTCCCAAACATGCACTGTATGAAGATCCTTTTTCCAAACATGCACTGCACAAAGACCTTCTCCAAAGATGCGCAGCACCAAGACACTTCTACCAGACATGTACTGCAACAAGACCCATCTCCCCAACATGCACTGCACCCAGACCCTTCTCCCAAACATGTACTGCACTAAGACACTTCTCCCAAACATGCATTGCATGAAGATCCATCTCCCCCACATGCAATGCAGAAAGACCTTTTTCCCAAACAAGCACTGCACCAAGACCCTTCTCCCAAACATGCACCACACCCAGACTCTTCTACCAAACATTCACTGCACTCAGACCCTCCTCCCAAACATACACTGCACCAATACCCTTCTCCCAAACATGCACTGCACCAAGACCTTCTCCCAAACATGCACTGCACCAAGACCTCCTCCCAAACATGTACACCATGAAGACCCTTCTCCCAAACATACACTGCACTCAGCTCTACTGCCCAAGATAATTCTGTATTACAGGCAGTCTGTGCTAGGGCTCCATGTCCAGTGCATTCCATCTTAGCTCCCTGGGCAACTGCTTTACAAGCATGGTCACATTTTCCTGTTCCCTCTACTCCTCCTCCTCTGGTCAGAGAGAGAATGGGAGAAGGTGGACATAATTGTTAGCAGTCCAGAAAGGGAGAAGCCATTCCTAAATCCACCTAATACTTTGTGGATTCCCTTGTCCTAAATCCACCTAATACTTTCCTGGTCCCACTGTCCTCCCAGGGCTATGTACAGTCAAAGAGAATTGCAGGTCTGGGGAAACTGGGGGGTGGTGGCAGCAAATATCTGATTTGGGCTTATAAAAAGTGTGGATAATGCTGTGATGAACTGGAAGCAAAAACAAGGAAATGAGGATAGCAAGGAGGAATGTGAAGAGTGAGAAAATTGGGAAGGAGAAGTGAGGAGGTCAAGTACAAGAGCAGACATGAGAGGAGTTGGCATGAAGTAGAGACTTTAGAGAAAAGAGGGAAGAAGAGGAGTGAATGAAGAGGGGGAGGAAGATGACTGCACAGAGGGGGCGGAAAAGGATCAGATGGACAGAGGGAGGAAAAAGAGTGGATAGATAGAGGAGGAAGAGGTGTGGATGGAAAGAGGAAGGAAGAGAAGCAGATGGAAAATGATAGGTGGAGCAGAGAGATAGAGAGAGGAGTGGATGGAGGGGGGAGGAAGAAGAACAGATGAAAAGAGGAGCAAGAGGAGCAGATGGAGAGGAGGAGGATATTGGAGAGGGGAAGGAAGAGCAGATGGAGATAATTATAGGTCTCAATCATGTCTCCTTTCCTTCTTCTCTTCTCCAGAGAGTACAAGTTAAGCTTCTGCAGCTTCTCCTCGTATGGTTTCTCGTGCAACCACCACACCTCTGGACTGTTTCCATCCTGTTGATGACCTTGCAGAGGTGCAGCCTCCAGAACTGGACACTACTCTACTTGGGGTCTCACTAGTGAGCGATTCAGTGGCAACACCACCTCCCTTCTCCTCCCTAGGCACCCCAGCATCCCACTAGCCTTGCCCACTGCCTAGTCACACTGCCCTGCCACCTTGAGATCAGTCTAGCAGTCTAACACCTTGAGATCATCAGCTATGGTTACCCCAAGGTCCCTCTCTTGCTTGATGACTGCAAGTACCTCCCCATCTTATACACAGCGCCCCAGGTTTCCCAACCCTAGGTGCAAGACTTTGCAATTTTTGGCATTGAATCCCAGCTTCCACAACCTAAACCATTCCTCTAGTTTCATTAGATCCCTTTTCATTCTCTCCACCCCTTCCTGAGTGTCCACTTTGTAGCAGATTTTTGTGACATCCGCATTGGGACACATCATCCCCTTCAGTCCTTCAGCAAAGTCACTTATGAAGACATTGAAGAGAACAGGACCCAATACTGATCCCTATGGTACTCCGCTAGCCACTCTCCTGCCCCCCAGGTGACTGCTGTTTACTACCACCCTCTGATTCCTATCCTTCAACCAGTTTGATACCCAGTTTACCACCTTCTCCTTCACCACCAGGCTGTTAAGTTTCTTTATTAGCCTCCGGTGTGGCACAGTGTTAAAGGCCTTGATGATGTCCAGATATGCCACCATCCACTGCTCTCCCCTGATCAACCTCCCTAGTCACCCAGTCAAAGAAATCCATGAGATTTGTTTGATATGACCTCCCCCCCTGTGAAACTCTACTGCTGCTAGTCTTGCAGCCTATTTGCCGTCAGGTACTCCATCAGTCTCTCCTTCAGCAGGGTTTCCATTAATTTCCCCACCACTGACATGAGACTGACTGGCCTGTAATTGCTAGCCTCCTCCCTGCTGCCGCTGTTGTGCAGAGGGACTACAACAGCCCTCCTCCAGTCCTCTGTAACCACCCGTCTCCAATGAGGTACTGAATAGTGTTGCCAGAGGGCAACTAGTCCCATGCTCAGTATTTTTAGAACTCTTGGGTGAATCCCGTCTGGCCCCATTGCCTTGCTTTCTTTTAAGGCTTGCAGTCCCCTTCAGGCTCTTTTATCTGAAGATGAACTTGTGTCCACTACCCACTCAGTACCTGCTGATATATATTGGTCCTTCCCCCTCCATTGTGAAGACTGAGCAGAAGTACTCATTTAAAATGTTTAGCTTTTTTCCTAATCTTCATCTGCACAGTCCCCCCCTTACTCTTCTGATCCTCATCATCTCCCCACCTTCCTCTTTTCACTCACATACCTGAAGAGAGTCTTTTCCACTTTTTTGACCTCCTTGGTGATCCTCTCCTCTGTTTGTGCCTTAGCTACCCTCACCCTCCGTCCTGCCTCTGTTTATTGACTGTGTCATACAGAACCAGCACCAAAGGGAGGTAAAACAGCCCTGTCTGCAGCATGATCATACATGTTTTTACTAATCCTTATGTACTTATTACTTTCCGGTCCTTGTACCCCTCTTGTTACACATAGGCAAGTCTTACAGGGGGCATCTGCACCTAAAGCATAAAATCTCTAGCTCCCGGGTGGTTGCATCTTCACAAGTCGCCATCCGAAACCATTTGCCTGGATTCTCCTTTAAAAAAGCACCGCTATAGCCGCCAACCAATCGGATTGCAAGAGCTTTCCGGCCCTTGCTCCTGATTGGTTTCTGCAGTTTACTTCAGCGATCCTTCCAATTCCTGCAAAATTGGATGGTTTGCCTGTACTCGGCTAAAATAGCTGTAACCACCTCTTTCCCTGACCGATGGGATCCTCTGCTTTATGGCTTAGAGTGCAAACCTCGGGAGTATGAGTGATTATGCTCCTTTTTGAACCTTTGCCTGAGATTGGCCTTAGGCGCCTAAGCATATTCATTACCTTCCCTGCCTTGCGACCTTCCCTGTGGCCCAACAGTCTGTTGGACACGGACAGCCAGCGCTAGCACCTAGATTTGGAAAACATGTGCGGTAGGTGCTGTCCCAACCATTACCTCAGTACCTCGCTCACACCTTCTATTAGCAAGTCATGGTACAACCGCCTCCCAGTCCTAATGCAAGCACTCCCTGGGGCTGCCGTTGATAGTGCCTGGCAGGCTGTTTATTCCCTTTCAGACCTAACCATACCCGTTTTATTCCTTTTTGTGAACTGTGTCAAGAAAAAAGCTGTTATCACTTATTTTGTCTCACTGTTTTGATAGCGATACCTAGGTCTCGCTTGTGTTTTTTAGGGAAATTCCTGTGATAATATCCATCTCTGAATCTCTGTGGTCTAGCCTGTTCCCACTATTTTATACTGTTCACTGTGTCTTACTGATGATCCCGAACTGTTATGTTATATATGTTCTTTGTGTCTTGATTTGCACTTCTACTATGTTTTATTCACAGTGTAAATATAGCTGTTTGTACTATAATCTGGACTTAACCAGGTCCATCTTGTAAATGAGCTTGCTCAATGATGTTCGCCTGGATAAGTAAAGATTTGATTGATGTCCCCAGTACACTCAGATTCTGAGCTGCCTGATTGCCAGATGAATAATGGGGTTTGGACTTTGCCTGAGGAGGTCTTGAAGCATGCATCAATGGGGAAGGATGAAAAATTACATAGAAAAGATATCAACTTAAATGCTTAATCTGCATCAAATACAATTTTAAAATGCAATATTTTACTGGGAAACATCTCTGACCCCCGAAATGCTCATTCATACATCAGAGGTGGTGGAGTCCTTCCATGATTTTTGTTTTGCCATTACCACCACTGCATTAATGGCATCACTTCTTTAATCAGAGAGGAATAGTCAAACCCTTGGCCTAGCTCTTTACTCTCCATATCTCTCTGTTTGCTTCCCTCCTCCCCATCTGTTCTTTCCAAAACTGCACCAGCACATAAGGAGTAGTCAGACGCATCTTCCGGTATCATATCAAACATGCCCAATTATTCTGTAAAATGCGTTTTTCACTGTGCTCTGTACACCACTAATACTTCCTGTGTCTGCTGGTCTGTTGTACTTAAAATCTAGCATCTCTGAACTTGAGGTGGGGGAGGGGTGGAAGAATTGCTGCATTATCGCCCTGACTTTGAGCAGTCTAGGACCAACCTCTTTAATTGAATTGTATCTCTGTTGCAAGGTGAGACTCAAATCCCATAATAGCTGACATTATCTGGCATTCTGCCCATATCCCTGGGGTTCATCAGCAGGCATGCAAACATCAACAAAGGAAGCAATGTGCCTCTGTTTGTAAATAGAGTAACTGTTGTGCAGCCTCATAAATGCACAAAATTCAGATCAGTGTACAAGACACTGCAATAATGTGCCCCTCAGGGCAGTGTGGGGTCTCCTTTCTCTAGATACAGCACTTGAAACAGTCTGGCAGCTCTCCTTCTGATGTGTGATGCTTAGTGATTATTGGGACATCACAGACATCCCTACTTTGCAAATGCACCCTCCACAGCCCCCACCCCCCACATCCTACATCCCCACCCCCACACTGCTGTTGTTTTCCCCTCCTTACCCAGTCTCAACAAAATTCAACCTCTTCTTTCCTCCCTCCCTCCTTTCCTTTCTTTTCCCTTCCCTCCCTTCCTTCCGCCTTCCTTCCTTGCTTCATGTGTTTAATTTGTTTGAAGTTAACTAAACTTATTAATCTATACCACACTTTTGTTAATTTCTTGCTCTCTGGGTTTCAAAGTGCGTTTTGGCTTCTGTTCTGAACTTTCTGTTCTTCAGTTCCACTTAAGACACTTCTAATAAATTTTAACAAAATTTGAACGATAATTTTGTACTTTTTTAAAATTAATTCTGGCTGCACTGGTATCTGTTAGAAACTAATCGGCTGAAGGGACAATGTGGGAATCCTGAAAGTAAATGGAAGATTTTTTTATCAGAAGACAGACTAGCTGTGTCTGAGGGCAATTTTAGTCTCTTTTTCCTGTAAAGGATAGGACCTCCTGGTCAGTTAATGGGAGACCTTCAAAGTAGAAAAGTTTCTTTCATGTCAGGAAACTTTCTTGGGCTCTCATGTGATTCCCTGTAGGGCAGACAGCAAGCAAAACAATCAGAAGGGTCATGGAGTATACCAGATCCATGGGTCCAGTTTCAACCAGTTCCTTTAGAGGGGATGTTCCAAGAGAAAAAGCACTAGCCCTGAAAATGATATCCCCGAGTAGGGATGACAAGGGTAGGTGGATCCAGGCTCACAAGCAGGTTTAAGTCTACATGTGAGAAATTTAAGTCAGTCTGGGCTGGGACTCTAGACATACACCATCTAAGAGTTGGAGTCTGCCACAGCTCACTAAGGTATCCTGTGTGGCGAGAATCTTTCTGCGCTGCTAGAATTAAGAGAAGTTAGAGGAAGGTTTTTCTATTTTTTTTTTCTTCTGCTGTGTACAAACCATTTCTTTTTAAGTGCTGTAGTAACTCTGTAATTCCCATAGCCTTATGTATATGTGATATCCTATAGAATGTGCAAATATTGGGGCCTATGCACAAAGGAGTGGAGTGCCTTCGCGCCGCGCATGTGCAACGCGGAGACACTCCACACCCAATGCACCCCACACGGGATGCACAACATGCGTCACACAGCACCTACACATCTAGTCCCCCACGGCCCGCAACATGCAGGGCGTGGGCAAGGGGGCGTTCCAACACTACATGCTATGCACAGTGGTGTGTAGTGGGGGTGTGTAGTGCTGCCCACAGAGGAGGGTGTGGGTTATGCCAGGGAGAACCCTGCTGTAGGCCCCCCCTATGCATCATGTGTATCCATCCATGAACAATGGGACCCCAACACATGTCACCACAGGCCACTCAGGACCACTCACCCCAGCACCCAGCTGTGCCCCCACTCTCCCTGTGTATGATGACCCCCCATGCACACACATGGGGGCACTAGCCCCTGGACTGTAGACCCCTTATACTGCACACCCTGATTCTCCCCGACCCCCAGATCCCGGCCCCACCGGGCATGGTGTGGTGGTTGGTGTTCACCACCCATCCTTTTGGTACCACCCTGTTGATCCAGGGGCATGGCATGGCCAGCAGCACAGCCCACCTCACATCTCCATGGCCGCTGATCATGTGGACATCCATAGGGGAGCACAAGCAATGCGCCCTCCACTGTGTAAGGGATCCACTGAGGGGTCTGGGCTGGGCATCCCATGTGATGCCCACCCAGGTGTGCAGCTCCACCCCATCCAGCCCACACGAACTTGCATGTACCCACCCACTGAGGGGGTGCCACAGACAGGTGGCTGGCAGTCATGAATGCCATTAGGTGTGCTCCTGTCCACAGGTGTGGAGTTGCACAGGTGGAATACGTGCCTTTGGCATGTAGTTCCCGACCCATCATGTACAGTCCCCATTGTGAAGTAATAAATATTATTTTGATATACTTCATGCATCTGTGACTGACTCTTTTAGGGAGTAGGTAACTGTTGGTATTAACAACTCCACAGTCCCTCTCCAAAGAGAAAAGAATGCTACGGATACCATATTCTAAGTAGTAAAGTATTTTTTCAGGAGTGAGTGACATGGAAGGCAATTTGCTCTTTACCAAAGGAGCACTGTACTGTGTGGGTAGTGGTTCTGGTGGGATTCAGACCAAGAAAGTCCCCAGCTAAGAGAATTACTTCTGAGTGGCAGAAGCTACTGAGGTACCTTACAGGTGTTAAAGGATGAGAAACATGGCAACCTGCTGCAGACTGAGTCCTGGGTGAGGACAGGTTGTGACAAACTAGTGCCAGGTCACAAAACAAGAAATTGCATAAGGGAATACAGTGCACACCACTACTGTTATTTTTGTTTAAATTAAGGTCCCCTCAATCTTTTATTCTGTTTACCTATGTAGTTTGTAGGCATGAACAATGATTGCCTCTACTGCACCTTCCTAATTTCATCAGGATTACAATGTAAATGGAGGTATTTAAAGGTACACTGTCAACCCTTTTTGCATCATATTACCTCCTGTGTCTGCGTCTGAACCATGATGTACTACCTTCTTTGTCTGTGCTTTTGCAACCGGGTTGTGCCTGAAAAAGGCATTTGTTGCCAGTGCACTTACATGGTCAACAAAGTTAAATACATAGATACATATATACATACATATTATATCTAGTTGAAAACCCACATTTTATGACTGTTTTCCTCTCTAAAACTCATTGAAGTAGTTGGTTGTTTGATCTTTTTCCATTTTTAGTAGCTCTTAAATGCATGGGAATGATGAAATTATAACCAGTTTACTTTGCTCTAAATCCATGACCTACTCTCATTGCATACATCCTGAGCAGTAGGAACTCCCCTAAATAGTGCAGCCACTCATGATACAATAGTCTCCTCTCCTCTCACAGTATAATGGGCAGCTCGATTGTGTTTTTGGGATATTTCCAAGACCAGGAAAGATGCAGTGGAAGTTGTTAAAAGAATGTGTTTTTGTGTGGTAACACCAATATGGAGGGCAATCTGTTCTTTACTTCTAAAAAGAAAAAAAGGAATCAAAATCAAACTAGCAGCTACATCTGCAATCTCTACAGAATGAGAGCAATCATAGCACGTGTTTTTTTTCATCTAGGCACAATTTGAGGCATAAGGGGGTTGACCCTTTAAGTCTGGTGTGAAAACCTGCTTGACTCCATTGCAAAGGTCATGACCCAAGTCACATAAGTCATCCTGGAATTTTATGATGTCTTCGGTACTAAAGCCTGCAGTAGTTATACTGTATTAGTCAGTGCTGTTGCTGTCCTCTGAAGTCCCTATATTCTATGTGTTATGTCCTGTGCCCAGGTGGTGGTCGCACAGTGACCATGACCCCCCCCCCGAGGAGGAGAGCATCCTGTGGGATGCTCAGTCCTCCTCCACTGGTTCGCCCTCTGGAGATCCATGCTCATTCCCGAACCCGCATTGTCGGTATGGCAAGCGGTTGCACTACCTTTGTGCCTGGGGATGGCAAATATCTTCAGTTTCTGACAGTGTTGATATCAGTATGTTTAGTCTGAGTGGACATTGTCTACACAAAGCAGTGTTTCTAATGTGCAGTTTCTGTTAGGTGTTTTACAGCCTTATAGCATTCAATTACATACTTGCTGGGTTGGATAATACAGTTCACAAATGCAATTATATGTACAAATTTAAGTACACAATTCAAATTACACGTTCAATGAGTACTAAGAACACAGCTACACAGTTTTGTGTCTAGCATAACACATATTGTAAAGTGTTTACATGATTTTGGTACACTTTGAATGGGTAGATTGCATGACCTGCTAAAATGTTTACATATACTATCTAGTTATTTCTTATAATCCCAGTGTAGGTTGAGGGTAAATTTCTACATATTCTTTCTTATAGCCACACCACTAATTCTGATCATATGTTTTTTTGGTTTTTTTTGGGGGGGGTTGTTGAGGGTTCCAGAATGACACATGACATCTTCATTTTCTGATGGTGTTGATATCAGTATCTACAGTCAGACTGGACTTTGTCTATATAAAGTGATGTTTCTAATGTGAAATTTCCACTAACTGTTTTTACATCTTTTCAATATTTCCATTGCATACTGCTGGGTTGGATAGTATGGTGTGCAAATGCACATATATATAAAAGTTTAAATATTCCATTCAAATTACCTGTTTAGTGTGTACTTAGAACACGACTACACAGTTTTCAGTCTAGCATAACACATAATATTGTAAAGTGTTTGCATAATTTTCGGTACACTTTGAATGAGTAGATCGTATAACCTGTTAAATGTTTACATATACTATCTGGTTATTTCATAGTATCGCTATGTAGGCTGAGGGTGGATTTATGCATATTCTTTCTTACAACCATGCTGATAATTGTGATAGTGTGTTTTGTTGGTATTGTTGGGGAGGCAGTATTCAGGATGGGGGGTTGGTGGGTGGGATCAGAACGATACATGAGTTCTTCACTGTCTGACAGTTTTCATATCAGCAGTCACAGTCTGAGTGGACATTGTCTATATAAAGTAATGTTTGCAATGTGCAATTTCTGTTACCTGTTTTGCAGCCATATAGCATTTTGATTAGGTACTAGCTGGGTTGGATAGTAAAGTGTGTGACTGAAAGTGTATGTCAAACTTTATGTACACATGCAATACATTTATATGGAGCATTCTGTGTAGTATTTATCATGTTCTCCTTCTATTCACAAAGATCATTCTGACATGCTTCACATCGCAAATGTTTTGGGAGGATATGGAAGAAACTGAAAGTGTAACAGAAAGATACTATCATTCTGTGTTGGGCCTGCAATTCGCAATGCCTTTCATTCTGATAAATACAGGGTTTTTCAACCACCTCAGAATGTCTGATACATCCAACTCATAATGCATATCAGATTATACGTTTTATTTATGTCGTTGTTGATTGTTATAGCACATATTAGTGATTGTTATGTGATGCTAGAAACACAGCAACATGCAGTTTGTTTGCTGAAAAGAGCCATTAGTACCTTCAAGTCTGCCCTGTTTTCCACTGTATATGCCCGCACCTCAGACCCTGCTTTGCCACCTGTGTCAATACCGCCTTCCTTTCATCTTATTTTTTCCCTGTGCAGCTCTCCCTTTTATGCTTTAAAATCTGTAATGTCTTCGCATCAACCACCTAGTCAGTAGGGCCTTTTTTAAACATCCATCCCATTTTATGTGAAGCAATATTATATCACTGCCCTATAAAATGTCCCCCCTCACCTCTAATATCTTTATTGCATGCCATCGTGTTCTTCTGCTTTCTCTCCTCTGAAAGAGAACCCAATTGGCAGCTATAGTTCATTAACATGTTGCAATTATCCATGTCAGACATATCCATTTCCACTTTCCTGCTCTACTCCTTTCTTGCTTGGTGACTGCAAGTGTCCTCCACACCTACCCCATCCGATGCACTTCTCATATGCTTCACTGCGCCGGCGCATTACTTATCTCTTTTTTCTGGCCTTGAAACTCAGATGCCACACCATAGACACCTTGTAGTTTTGCATGGTCCCTTTGCATTCGCTCCAATCATTCCGCCGTGTCTACCCTGTTGCTGATTTTTCTGTTGCCGATTTTTGTGTAACATGCAAAAATAGGGTCATCCAGCTCTGGTGCCATATTCAAACAGATAGCATGATCCAAACTGACCACACTATCTATTTAAGTATCAGACTCTGGTAGCATGGCCCACAGCAAGCAGTCGCCATGTTTGGTGCAGGGTTACCAGAGGGTGGGATTAAAGACCACCCATAGGGATAAAGCACAGCACACACTGGTGAGTGCCCTGGCCCTCATGGGCAATATTCAGCCCAAACATGCAAATGAGCCCATTGGACATGCATGGTGCTAAGGTGCCATATGCAAGCCCATTTTGGGCTCATTTGCATGCTAACACTTGGCCAAGTGCACCGGGCCAGGTCCCCCCCCAGCCCCCCCAGCCCCAATCCCCTTTCACAGACATAAAGAAACATCAGTGGTAGTGCAGTGTCCCTCCCCTGCCATGATCCCTGTCCACATAGAAAAATATATATTCATATCAGTGGTCCCTCCCCCTTCCCCATTTACTGATTGCCACCCCATCTCTCATATATACATACCCGGTGGTCCAGTGGTCCCTCCCCCTTCCCTGTTCCTTGATTGCTGCCCCATTTCAAATGTAACAGTTCCCAGTGATCCAGTAGTCTCCTCCCCATTCTCCAATTACCATCCCAACCCAAAGAAATAAATTCCCCGGTAGTCTAGTGGCATCCCCAACCCGGCAGGTTGTGACCAATGTTCCCTCTAATTTTCAGTCTGTGTGGGTGGGCAACTGATATGTGTGTGCGGCACTTTATGCAAAAAAATTGATTCATGTGCACAAATTGGGTGGCCCAAACAAGTGATATATTTTATTGTCAATAAACTGTAGAAAACATAACCAAACACTCAAATACTCAATGCAAAGTATTAATATACATTCTGACACAGTCTGAAGCTTGGAAGTGCATTATGCACCATAACAGTATGGACTGGAAACATGTGTAAACTATGTACATTTTAAAGAGTCCTGCATGCATCTAAAAGGAGGGCTGCTGATGATGCATTGCTAAGAAATCAACATTTACTGTTTTTCTCTCCTGTCTTTCCCATTCTTACAGTGGGCGTATATTTTATGAAGATCCATTTTCCACCAGATACTAAAAACAATTTTGTTACGCATCAGCATATCTAAATGGTTTTCTTTCAAGCTTTTTTTTTATTTGCACTTAATACAGTTCATGAAGCTGAAGCCTCTTTCACAGTCAGCACTAAAAGCTTGGAATGTAGTAGTAGTAGTAGTAGTAGTACAATTTATTGTTCAGCATAAAGCAGTTACAATACACTAAAATCAGGACAAAATACATAGTAAATATGAATAGACAATAAATAAATCAACAAGGAACTTAAGTATCTTTACCATGCAATTCAATCTAACAGTGTCCCTTGAGTACCTTTTCACACAAAAAACCTCCACAGGACTTCAAGTCCTCCTAATAAACTTTACAAATGAGCTGAAGTTAAAAATCTTGCAAAGATCTCTACCATGTTTTTCTCTTTCATAGTAAACAAATATTCCAAAAGATCCTCCGGGGGAGACTGAGATCACCCAACAATCCACCCAGCATTTTTTTCCTAGTTGATTCGTACCTAGGACACAAGAGTACCACATGTTTGAGATCATCTATCATCTCCACTCCACATTTACAACATGGAGAAAGTACCCCCTTCTTTTTGTCTGAAATGAATGCATTGAACATTACAATTTTCAGTTCTGAATCTTGTATAGATTCTCCTTTTTTTAGGACAGGTTAAAAAGAGATATATGGCTCATATCCCCCATGAAATCTTTACTTTTTTATAACACCCATATAGCTTAAGCTTGGAGAGTTGAACATGACAAGAATTTTTGTTTAAGTCAATAAGCCTTAATTTGACATCCTGCCTAATCTCCTCAAATGGTCTGTGTAAATTTTTATATAAGAAGTGGCCCAATCCAGCCAGCATTATTGTTTCCTTAATAAGTTGAATAAAAGGATGTACATATCCCATGCTGGCCAATTTGATGGCTTCTTCTACACATTCCTGGATATCTTTGTTGGGGCAAAAGAGTTTCAACAGAAAGAGAATCTGTCATTCACAGGTGAGAGAAGTCAAGGAACGTTGTCCTAACTCCAAGGCAAGAATACAGCTTGGAGCTCCATTTGGCAACATTAAGATGTATCTACAGAGTTTATTCAGAATTATTTCTAATTCTCTAACCTTAGTATGACCCCAGATTTCAGAGGCGTATGTCATGCTCGTTCTTATTTTGGCATTACAACTCTTAATACCCCTCTGACCGATGACTTCCCCATCTTGCTGTTAAATATTTTTAGGGCATTTACCGAAGATCCCATTTTAAATTGAATTGCCTCCAAATGTTTGGTCCAAGATAGGCTATAGCCAAAACAGACACCTAAATAGTCACAACACTTAACAGTGTCTATATGGTTACCGTTTAGCCTAAAGTCTACTGTATTCTTGGTTTGAGAGCAAAAAACTACAGTGTTGGTCTTGCCGCGATTAACTTTTAGTTTCCTTTGAGAACAAAGAGATTCAAAGTGAGCCAATTTTCTTTTAAAACCTAGTACTGAAGTAGAGAGCAAGACTAAATCTTCTGCATATGCTAAACATTCAATCCTTTGATCGTTAATTTTGGAACATGAAAATCGTTACCAAACTGATCCAAGACTGCATTAATACAGATGTTAAAAGAGTGGAGGGCCAAAATACACCCTGTCTGACCCACGTTTGTCTCAAATCTATCAGTTAGATGACCATACTGATTATACTGGTCCCTTGCCACATATTTTCATACAGTCTAATAATAACATCAAAGTGAGGCCTCCAACTTCAGATCCTTAATGTAGCCCAAAGGATTTTCTACTAATGCTGTGAAGGCCAAGGAGAAGTCTACAAGCAACAATATAATCTGGTTTTCTCACTTTAGTATACTTCCAGATCAGGTGCCGAAGCACGTAATGGTGTTGTACTGTAGAACAGTCCTTCCAGAAACCGTTCTGTGCCTCATTCAATACTGTGTTCTCCTCGACCGATGACAGCAATCTGCCGAACATTATCCTAGAGAAAATCTTCTTTGAAACATCTATCAAACTAATAGGCCATACATTCTTGGTTCATTCAGATCCTCTTTTTTAAAAATTGGGAAGGTAACACTACCTGCCCAACTGGCAGGGCAGGAGTACCCCTGAACCTGGTCACTAAATAGCAAAAGAAGAAAAAGAATCCACCAGTTGAAAAAAACCTTATAGAGATCACCCAGGACCCCATCCGGCCCTGGTGCACTTTTTTTTTTGCCTTAAGCCCAATCAGTGCCATCTGGATTTCGTCCTCTGTGATCAAGATAGGTCTTGGAAAAATTTAATTCTCCTGTATTTTGAAAACATCAGGTGTCTCCTGCTCTTCATGAGAATAATAGAGCTTGGAGAAATGAGATGCCCAAACTTCAGGTGTAATATAGACTTCAATCCTATTGGCATATCTATTATATCCCTGGGCAACAATATTCCAAAATTGCCTTCCACCCCTACCCAAAACAGCCTGTCTCAGTTTTTTCCCAAAGTCCCATTCGAGAATTTTCCTACATTTTTATCTTTCAGTCTTCAGCAATTTAAAATCTGCTGCAGATTTATTTATTTTCTTCTTATGCTGCCTTAGTTTTCCTCCAAACTCTTTTTTTGCCTGTAGGCATACCAAATTAAACCAAGACTTTTTACAAAGGGACCTAGGACGGTATGTTGTTTTACATCTAGGTCCAAGTAAAGAATTAATTGTTTCTCAATTCTCCAAAATATTAAAGGCCTTACTTTTGTCCAGGACCAACTCACGAATATCACCTAAGACGCCTGTACTAAGAATTTCTTTGAAACTAGCTTGATGAATGGACCCCATCTAATCCTTCTCTCGTTATGACTTCAGACTCTCTTCCTGTTGTGCCTCACTCCTTAAAGTCCCAAAGGGCATTTGATGTTAATTACAATAGCACAGTGTGCTGATTCCAATCTGTCTATGACCTCTAACTTTTGGATCAGCTTTACTGCTTCCAAATTGGTCCAAACCTCATCAGGGATTGAAGAACCAGCAGGTCCTCTATCGTTAAGGATCAACTAGATCTCCTGAGTTCTCCCATTTAAAATGCAGACATTTCTACTGGCGAAGCCCGCTAGCAATCCCCTACCTCTGAGGTTAGATTTTAGATCCTGAGCAGTCCTTATATATGAAATATTTGGATTAATTATAGATATTGTATGGATCATTTCTGAATATACATCCTCCAAGAAATGAGAAGGAATTCTGGCATTAAAGTCTCCCAAAATAGTTACAGGACAAGATATACTCTCATCTGACAATTCAAGTGCCATTTTCAGATCCTGTATGAAAAGGTCAGTGGGATCAGTAGCTGTATTGTGAGGGGGAAGTATATATTGCAGAGAATGATCTTCTCTTGTCCCTTGCTAATTATTAGAGCCAAAATACCCTATGACTTAGTAGAAATGTTAGTGATCGCAAAATTTAGCAAAGTTTTGATAAAAAAGGAAATACCCCCTTTAAACCTTCCAAACTTTTTTATCTTTAGTTGCTGGCAGAGTAGAGACAGAATATCCAGCCAATTTGGGAGTTACATTTTCTGTACACCATGTTTCTTGCAGTCCAATAATATCAAAATTATCCAGAAATCTCACTACTTCAAGGTCAATTATTTTAAGATAGATGCCCTCAATATTCCATGAAGTATAGAACGGGCATCCACATCTAGATCTCAGTTCCTTATCCAAATCTAGTTGGCATTGAGTTCATTTGTTTGATATTATCTACAGGCTGCATTTGTAGGCTGAATCAATAACTGTTAGCGGAGTAGGTATTAGGGTCAATTAGGTCTCCAAAGTCAATTGGGGTTATCTGCCTCTAAGATTGATTCAGGGCAATCCTTTGTATGTATCAACCCAGAAAGACTTCACCCAAGTCTAAAGTGCTAACTAAATGTATTTCCAAACAGTCCAGCTTGCTGGCCAGAGAAAACAAGGTATGAGGATTTTAAATGTAACATCAATCTGTGTTGTGGGCTCAGGATCTCCATATAACTTTATGGACTCCACCATGTTTCTGGAGATATAAAATCCTAATGCTCTTTGAAGCAACAACAAATCTTCCTAATTCCTATGGGAATCCTTGAGTGAAACCTTCCACTCAAAGATAGTTATGGTCCTACTCAATCATACTTCTCTCTGCTTCAGTACATGATCCTCTATTACTCCCAAGATTTTTCTCTGTGCTATTGTATCCTTTTCACTCTGCACCTCCTATAGAGAATCTCTTCTGGGAAGGATAATACTCTGTAGGAACCTCTGTACATGATAGCTTCATGTTTAGCTTGGAGTGTAGCACATACATCAATAAATTTAGCCACCATGCTGTACTGCATGTTAGTCAAAGCAAAGTGGATCATGTCAGTAAATGATTTTAATGATCCTCCCTTTATTTTTTCAGCAACTATAAATCTGAAGCCATTGTACTGGCTAACAATTTCTGCCTGGTCCATTGTTGAAAGATAGTCCTGATATTTGCTGTACAGTCTCTCAGTATTTGATAAGCCAAACTCAAAGCTGCAATGTGGCATTGCTGCAAAATCAAAGGCAGATCAGTCAGAAAGTTCACCTGCAGGAAATCGGCTGTCCAGACTGTCACACAACAGGCCAATGAATTGCAAAATTGCTGTTGTGCTTACTTCAGCTGTGCAATTAGCCAAAAGCAGTTTTACTGGTTGGCTCCAGTAGACAGTTTCACCCAGGTACTGGTTTCTGATCTTTTTTTAATTTTGCCCTAGCAATCTGTACAGCTTCAACTGTTGTTAGACCACTTTTCTAAAACATCTTCTGCACCGTTCACACTAAGGTATTTGAAACGGGTCTGAGCGCTTGAACCATTTCAAATACATGCTGGCTCGGATCGTGTTCGCACATAACTCGGTTGTAGCTCGCAATTTTGGAAGCTTGCTCAAACCCTGATGAGACCAGGGCTTGAGCACGCTTCCATAAATCTGTTTCAAAAGTGAAGTGACCTACTCACAATGTGAACAGACAGGGTCAGATCCATTTGTGCTTGTTTGTCCTCCCACCTCTCGATCGTGCAAAGCATCATGGCAAGCAGCTGTGCAAGTGCTGCTGAATCAGAATAGAAGGGGAAATGGATTAATAGTGAGAACACTCTAGCATGCATCAGCTGAAATGGGTCAATGAAGTGGACTGCAGTGTGAACCCTGCAACACGGTAAGCTGTAATTCGTTTTCAAAAACGGATTGCTGAAACATGCTGCAGTGCAAACAAGGCTTTAGACAACTCTGCCAACTCCAAAAGTACATCATTTAAAACTGTTATGGCAATGTGGTATTCAGGGTTGGACAGCTTCTTACAGCAGTACTTAGCAATGGGATATTTGATGGATGCATGCATAATTGTATGTATGTCATTTACTCTAGGTATGGTTTACAATGAGTATGCTGGGTATTGTCAAGCTCATTTGGGGGTTTAAAATGTATTTTTGCAATGTAGTGAGTGAGTCAGTGTGATATGAAAGAAGAGATGCATTTAGGAGACCGTATTTCTCTTCTGTTCCCGATCCATACTAAGCGTAGTCTGAATTTATGAAATTAAATGAAAAGGACATTTTTTGGACTGCCATTTCTTGCTCTCCACTTTAGAATTACTATCCCCATGTAGCCAACATGGTTAACCTTTTACAAGCACTGATTCATTGAATCTCAAATGTGTATATAATGTGAGACCCCATTTTAAAGAGAAGCGTAATCTCATCTCTCTAGACATATGTACAGTTAGTGTCTCATCCTGCTAATTGAGAAGGTTATACCCATCCCAGCCCCCAACAAATACATAAAAAATGACACAGAAACAGACAGTAGGTTGCTTTGATGCTTTTATTGTAGGCAAAAACTGTAGTTTTCCCATTTTCTTGTACAGAAAAAAAAATGAACACTCTTTCAACGGTGAAGCTTTAAATCCATTATAAACACATTTTATATGTGAGACACTGCTTGGGGAGGAGGCAGATTATACTGAAGTTGTGCAACTTTAAAACTGAAATAATATAATATACACCCTATGTCAGAGAATCTCTGCATTGCTTTGCTGGGGGGCATCTACCAAACAAATAAAACATGCCATTGCTGTGAACAGCAGGGGAATACTGTTCATTATCGAGTACTGTCTTACTGAAAAGAGGTGTCAAGCTGAAAACATTGATGTAACTGCAAAGCCAATTGGTTGGAATTTTGCCGATCGGTTCCTTTGTTCTATAAGTGGAGCGAGATGTCTGGCTTGTTAACTGCTGGCTTGTTAAAGTTAATGGGTTGTGACCTCGGGGGTGGGCATACAATGTTTCTTTCCCATTCACTTTCATGTCTTGCAATCTGAGTCTTAAATCTGAGTGATGACTGTAGTCACTACTTCATGAACATGAGGATCTCTGTCAGCTGCTTTGTGCGCTACTACTGAAGCTGTGTGCGGGTTACTTCTGACTGCTGTGCGGACGCACATGCGCACACCTTAGGGGGAACATAGGTTGTGACCCACCACGCCGCCCCCCCCAACCCATGCTGGCGACTGGCACAGCCCTCCTCACACTGCCATGGCCAGCCACAGACTGAACTGTCAATAAGCATGTACAGTACATAGTACGCATTCACTGATTGGCCAGTCAGCCAACAAATGCATACTATGTACAGTATGTAGTACGCATTCATTGATTGACCGGTCAGCCAACAAACGCACACTATGTACTGTACGTAGTATGCATTCACTGATTGACCGGTCAGCCAACAAATGCATACTATTTACTGTACGTAGTACGCATTCCTGATTGACTGGTCAGCCAACAAAGCGCATACTATGTACAGTCGTGATACTTGTTCATTGATTGACGGTCAGCCAGCAAGCGCGATACTATGTACTGTACACAAATGCATTATTCATTGATTGACTGGTCAGCCAACAAACGCATACTATGTACTGTACATAGTACGTATTCACTGATTGACCGGTCAGCCAACAAACGCATACTATGTACAGTACATAGTATGCATTCACTGATTGACCGGTCAGCCAACAAATGCATACTATGTACAGTACATAGTACGCATTCACTGATTGACTGGTCAGCCAACAAACGCATACTATGTACTGTACATAGTATGTATTCAGTGATTGACCGGTCAGCCAACAAACGCATGCTATGTACTGTACCTGCTCATTGACAGTTCATTCAGTGGCTGGCTGTGGCGGTGTGATGAGGGTTGTGCCAGTCACTGGCATGGGTCAGGTTGGGGGGAGGGGTGGTGGTTCACTGCATGCCAGGATGGGGGGTGGGGAGGCCACTAGATTACCAGGGAATTTATTTCTTTGGGCCGGGATGGTGATCGAAGAATGGGGGGAGCCACTGGACCATCAGGGATTGTTACATTTGAAATGGATTGGCAATCGAGGAACATGGGAGGGGGGACCACTGGACCACCAGGGATGTATATATGAGAGATGGGGTGGTGATCAGTGAATGGGGGAGTGGAAGGACCCCTGGACCATTGATATGAATATATATTTCTATGGGGACAGGGATCAGGGCAGAGGAGGGACAATGAACTACCACTGAATTTGTTTTTATGTCTGTGAATGGGGATTGGGGCAGGAGAGGGACATGGAACTATCACTGATGTTTCTTTCTGTATGTGAATGGGGATCAGGACATGGGAGAGACACTGAACCACCAGAGTACCCAGCTCTTGACAGTGGGCAGATGGGTCTGTGCACTGTTAAGAGCTGGGTTTCAGAAGTGCTAAACTGCGCCACTGCTGGCAGCCATTTAGCACTTCTGAAAACTTTCAATCTTGTGCTGTACCGCACATGCATGGGGGAATCCTCACATGCACAGGCGCAGCACAATATTGTGTGCGACAGCACCGTCAGGAGTGTGGCGTGCATCTATCCCCCTTGAATATAGGCACATCTCTAATAGCAGTGCTATTCCAGGCTAGCGCAGCACCTTTTGAAAATGGGGCCCTTAGAGAATTCAAAACGAGACTAACACTGTATGAGGTATCTCATGAATGGTGTTATTCACCCCTGAAACTACACAACTCAGGACTTGATGTGAATAATACTTGTTGGAGTTGTGGCTCAGACAAGGGTCCTATCTCATATAATCTGGCACTGTAAGAAGCTTTTGCCCCTTGTGAGGAAATTTAGAGTGCTTGTCAACAGATGCTAAACTGTAATACAAAATGTTCTGCCAAATTTATTATCTTGGTAATCGATTCTGAAATTACACGTATTAATATGAACAAAAACAGAAAGAAATACTTTAATTTAAATAACGGCTGAACGAGATCTCCACAAGAGCTAACTATGAAAGAATTGCTCATATATCTAATAACAGAACTGACAGATTTTATGAAATATGGGACCCTCTTCTTCACTACAGATTTGGTCAGTTGCCTGAATACTTTGAAAATGTCTGTAGTATTCTGTTACTACTTTTATGTTACTTTGAGAGTTCAGGAAATTATTTCATGTCATATTTATTTATTTAAGCGTTTTACCAGGAAAGGCATACTGAGCAGTTTACTGCTCGATTTCAGATGCGTCCTGGGGGAGGAGGGAACATAGGTAGACAGTTGAAGACAGTATAAACAAGTGAATACATAATGGGAGAACACTAACATTTGGTTCTGATTACTAGACAGTAGTGGGTTGAGAGAATCAGTTGGTAACCACAGTTAATACAGCATGAGTGCAATACATTCATAGTGCAGGCCAGTAGCAAAATTGGACCATGTGAGAAACAGTATAAAGTGAGAGAACAATAGTTAGGCACCGAATAATTGCAATTACTAAGTGCAAACATACACTGATATTCTACTAGAGACTGGGAAACGCCTAGACACAAGCACAAGTAGGGGAGAAATGGGCTTGGAGCATGGATTTAAGGTGCAAGAGGGTGGAAAAGTGACAAACGTTAGCTGGGAGGGAGTTCCACAATGTGGGAATGTGGTAGCTGAATGCTGACTGACCAATGGTAGTAGACCGGTATGGGACAGCTAGGGACCTAGAGTCTGAGTTTCTGAGAGAGTATGCTTGGATACTGGGGTTGGTTATGGTGTTGGTGAGGTAGGAGGGGAGATGCTGTGACCAATACTTGGCCGGGATCTTGGCGCAGTGGGTCAGGCTGCGATTGTCAAGAGAGGTGAGGTTCATTGCTTGATATAGGGCATAGTGGTGTGTGGAGTAGGGACAGTTCAGGGTGAAATGACAGAAAGAGTGGAAGAGAGGGTCCAGCCTGGCTAATGTGGTCTTGGGGCCGGCACCGCAGACTACGTCCCCATAGTCGAGAACGGGGAGGATCATTTTCTTCACAGTGTCCATCCTGGCTGGAAGGTGGATGCTGTCATGATTCCAGTAAAGTGCACCAAACCTGGGGTGCAGGTTCTTGAGTAAGGAGTCAATATGCGAGGAAAAGTTGAGGTGCTGGTCAAGCCAGACACCGAGGTATCTGAAGAAGGTGCAGGACTCCAGAGGAGACCCTTCCAGGGTGTGGAATAAGATCGGGGAGGGGAGCCTAGAAATTTTCTGCCTCATGCCAAAGGTTAGTGAGACTGTTTTCTTGGCATTGAGGAGGAGGTGATTTGAGTGGAGCCAGTGCTGGACCGAGATAAAGCCTTGCTGCAGTCTGGTCGTAACCTCAGAGGTCAAGGGGCTGGATGCGTACAGCACCATGTCATCTGCATACATGTGGATGGAGCTGTGTGGGCAGGCAGAGGGCAGGTCATTCAGGAAGACCGAGAACAGGAGGGGGCCTAGGACAGAGCCTTGCTGTACTCCTGAGGTGATCGGGAGGGGTGCCGAGGTGGAAGAACTGATGTGGACAGCTTGGGATCTGCCAGTGAGGTAAGAGTGGAGCCAAGATGTGGCCCAGTTGGATAGTCCAGCATTGACGAGTTTGGTCAGGAGGAGAGAGAGTGTGTCACTGTATCGAATGCTTTAGCCAGGTCGATAAAGATGGCAGCTGTGATGTGGCCAGCATCCATCCCTGTGAGGATGGAATCGGTAATCCTGAGAAGGGAGGTAGTGGTGGAGTGGGATTTCCTAAAACCAGACTGGTAGGGGGAGAAGAAGGAGGAGGAATCCAGAAAGGTGGATAGGTGAGAAAGAACCAGGCACTCTTGTAGTTTGGCCAGGGTCGGTAGGAGGGAGATGGGCCGATAGTTGTTTGGGTTTGAGGCATCCCACACTTGGGAAGTGGGATTATGATGGCATGTTTCCACTCAGAGGGGACTTCAGCTAGGAAGACGGATAAGTTAAAAAGGGAGGCCAGGGGTTGTGCTATGGCAGGGGCCGATAGGTGGCGCATTTTGGAGTCCAACCCGGTGGGACATTTGCCCTTATCTGGGTTAAGGACAACCAGTGCATTGTATACCTCATCAGGAGTGACCTGCAGGAAGGAGAAGGAGTGAGCTGCAGGTGTGCCACAAGATGAGGTGATGGGGGAGATGTGCTGAGCAGGGTGGGGGGTGGACAGGGGAGTAGCATGGGTGGTTGTGAAGATAGTGTTAAACAAAGTGGCCACTGCTGAGGGGTCAATGATGGAGAGTCCACCAACCCATATAAAAACACGCAATTTAGATTTCATGATATATTACCTGCCAACCTACTAGTAAGACAATAGCTATATGGTGTATGGTAGAATGCTGTTACTAGTGTAACCTCCCTGCAAACGAGGGTTCCCAAAAGGCTTCTAGGAGCTGGCTAAGTGCTCCCAGCCTGAATGGTGTTCAGAGTTTAAGCCGTTTAACTGTGAGTGCTTTTAGAGCCTCTAGTACTGTCTTTTTAAGAGCTGCCTGTTCGCAGGTTAATTTAGCTTGAATGGGGGGGCCGTGTGTTTAATGCTTGAATCCCGCCCGAGCTGCTGTCTGATGGCTCCGTCTCTGCAGTGACTAAGAGCGCAGAGGGAGCCCACTTGAAAGATGTAACTGTTTGCCTGAAATCATTTAGAGCATTAGTAAAATTGCAGTTTGTCTAACTTGCCTTTATTGCAGCTGGGACTCTGTGTGTGTTGCCCCTCCATTTTGGACCTGAACTGCTGATCTGGGCCAATTGGGTTAGAGGAGCCCTAAAATGGAGACTGCTTGGGCCAACCCGAACTTGGACTCTCACCTGGAGCCTGCTTAAAGGGGGAATGTATGGCAGGTGCTTCTGGGAACTGTAGTTTGGCCCTTGGCGCCTTTTTGCACCAACAGAGGGAGCCCTGCAGTGACTGACAGCCGAATCCACCAACCGAACTTGTGTGGAGCCTAAGGGAAATGCCCTGAACTGTTGCTGGAGGACCAGATGCGAGTTGACTGTGAAGGAAGAAGGAGCTCTGTTCTGCTGCGGCATGTAGTTCTCATGGGAAGCATGTGGAAGGCCCTGAAGTTGGCTTGTAGCCATTAGCGCGTGTTAATTGGACTGAATCCGAGTTGTGGAAAGAAGGAGAAAGTGTGCAGAGCCAGGCTTGCCCGTAGAAGACTGAAGATTTGCAGAAGTGCGATCAGCCTGTCGGGGACTCTGATGCTGTGTGCACTCCCGGGTGTTGCAGTGTTTGCGATCGGGATAGAGAAGCAGCTGCCTGGTATAGTAGTCTCCTTTACATATGAATGTGTCGGGGATCGTGACTTTAATCCCCCGATTGCAGTTAGTTGTAAACTGAAGCTGGAAGCTGAACTCAGTTCAACCGGACTGAATCCATCTGTTATTTAAAGCAGTTGGCCCCTGCCATGAGGGCCTCATCTCCATGCCCTACTCATCCTGGCCATCCAGAGCAACCTCCTCAATTCGTTCTCTGCGTGGGGTTTGTGAGCACAAATTGGGTTAATTCCCTGCACCTTTCATTTGATAAAAGTGTGTCAGCTGATTGCTTTGTGTTCTTCTTTTAGTGGACTGAGCCATCCGGCTCCAGATTACAATTGTGTGGTGTGCATATATTTCCTTTCTACAGGGCCCCATCCATCTGCACCAGCCGGCCAACTCCGGGCAACAGACCTGGCTAGCACCCCCCCATCCTGGGTACCCAGAGTGTGACTTTTTGGACCCTATATGTATGCACAGTACTGTGATTTGAATATTGCTAATCAACCTGTTTTCCCCCTCCCATGTTTCAGTCCCCTGAATAAACCAGATTAGTTGTTATTGAATTTTATACTGTCTGAGGTGTCAGTCCGTATAGAACCAGCATTGTATTGTGTTGTGTATGTAGATTAACTTTGTTTTACAGGGGGTCCTCAGAGACGTGCTGCAGAGTCAGTCGCGAGGGTAAGTGGTATCTATTTGTGTAAACAGTATGCATATGTGGGGTATTGGGACGGTAACTCCCGTGTACTGTGTGGGCCACTAGTGAGAACAAAAGGGGGGGGGTCACGGTGTCCCAGAGGGCTGTGACCAAGCTAGCTTAATCACTACCAACCCTGACCTCTGGGTGGAGGCACCCATCACTGGACCTAGGCCCCTTAACCTGTCACTAGCCATACAAGCAGCAGTAGTAGCCCTTGGGATAGCACCACCTAGGGGTTACACTAGTCAAAGTCCATCTTTTGCCAGCATTGTTGTACCATCGATGTGTCATCATGCTGTTGTTATACTATCGATGGTACATCACATCAGTGGTACAACTTGAAATCAGATCACACGGCCACCCGCTAGTCTCCTCTAATAGTTGAACAGCCAGAAAGCAGTTTGAATCTCTACAAGCACTAACAGTCGATGATTTCATCCTGTAAGACAGCACTGTAATTAAAAGCCCCTGACCCATAGCAATAATCGCAGCACTATCGTTTTTTTTTCACTGTCCCCCCATCTTAGTCACCCACCTTTCCATAAGTATTAAAATTATTGTTTTCTGCTTCCTCTCTTGTGTTTATATGTCCCAGGTTGTTCATCGCAGGCAATGTTCCACGCCTCATTCGCGACCACAGCACTTCCCACAGTTTACGGCAGACTTTATTGGACAAATGAATCACATGATGTTACTTCAGTTAATATTAGCTGTCAACTTCTTTTTCTGGCCTGTTGGCACTGATTAGTTGTTAGTTAACAGTTATTTCATTTTGTTTTGCCCACCTCAAATAAAACGTTGTTAATGTTATAGTAGTTAATTTCATGTCCGTCCTGTTTCATCTCCACAACCACTCACAACTATCAGCAAGGTAAGAAAGCAAGTCGCTACAGTTAAAATGTGTATGTGTGTTATCAGTGATAGAAATATTTGTAACCAAAAACAAGGTAACGTCGATGCCATACACTATAAAAGACAATGAATGGGCATCGATGAACAACCACGCTGAGCTGGCATCTCGTGGTAACCATGGCAACTTTAATAAACCTCCTGAGCTGTGCTCTCGAGATTTACATAAGTTGCCAAGGTAACCACTTGATACCAGCATAGCGTGGTTGTTCATCGATGCCCATTCATTATCCTCTATGTAAACAGGTAAATATAAAATTCTACTTCTATGATACTATGAAACGATTTATGTATATTTGCTATGCTTTAATTACAATGAAACATTGTTACTGGAAATCTCAATAAGAGTTTTGATGGCAAAGAAAAAAAGATGAACCCCATCAATTGTTGGCAGCATAAGGCAATCCTTGGCAGATGAAGCCAGGTCACTTGGGCAGACCAGTAATAGTTTAGTCTTGCCCACGTTCATTCTAAACCAACCGAAGGCCACCCACTCACTCTGGAGAGGGTGCAGCCAGAGAGGCACACCTTATCCAAAATGTGTGAAATTGGGTTCAAAGTGCACTAGTTTTACAACTTAAAAACATGCAATTATGAAACGGCACATATTTGCCCTTTTTTGACATTCACAAAATGTCATTACCTCAGTATTTAGAACATTGTGACTCCCAAACCTACTTTAAACAAAGCGCTTTGGGGATTCCAAATCTGGTCTCTTTCAGTGTAGTAAAGTTTATTTTGGAGAGTAACAAAGTCCTCACAGCTCCATGTATGGATTTCCTCGCAGGATTTCTAATTCATGTCTGTGATTTAGGTGTACTGTACTACCTGACCACAAGATGGTGCTAGCAGCAGGCTTTTCTTTTGAATTTTTTTTTATGCCAGACTGGTTGAACTTCAAATTTGTCTCCACTGTATCTACAAAAATAAAAACCCAGGATTAAGCAGACAGACCACTTGTGATATAACAACTGAATCTAAATTGGAGGATCAAACACTAGGCACGATGAAGTATGTTAACTGAGGCCTCAAATAGTTGTTTTACCACAAAAACTCATGTTAGTTATTTGGGTTTTTGGGCAGTCTCTCTTTTTACCATGTTTTAACTGACTTTCCTTTCCTCAGAGCCCCACAGCAACCATCCAGCCATGTCACATCTACAGACCACTAGTGTTTCAAGTGATTGGACAGATCCACTCATGGTCGGTGGGAGCATGCTTTCCTCCTCCTGCTGAGTTGGGGTATTCTTCCATTTTTCTTTCCCCACTCCCTCGGGCATTGCCAGTAATGACGACAGAGCGTGGTCGTGCATGCAAAGTGTGACTTTGCAATGTACATCGAGTGATGCCCCCCCCCACTCTTATTTGTGTCTCCACTTGCACCTTCACCTGTGGTCTTCCAGATGGGGGTGTTGTAGTGAAGCACACAACCCTTCCTCCCTCAAGGAAGAGAGTATCCTCTGGGGTGCTAAATCCTCCTACCGCATCAGCAGGCCCCTCCAATATCCTGGGGTCATTTCTGAACCAAGGTCACCAGTACCACAAACAGTAACATAGAAACATAGAATGTGACGGCAGATAAGGACCGCTTGGCCCACCTAGTCTGCCCATTTTCCTACCTAACAGATAAGCTGCAGATCCTAGTTAACCAACAGCTTACTTCCTCCGGCCTCCCACTAGGACTGCCTTATGTCTGTCCCATGCATTCTTGAATTCCCCTACTGTTCTTGATCCATGACCTCCTCAGGGAGGCTGTTCCATGCATCCACAACCCTCTCTGTGAAAAAATACTTCCTCACATTGCTTCTGAGCCATCCCCCCTCCATTTTCAAATTGTGCCCCCTTGTTCTTGCACATCTTTTTTTCTGAAAGATGCTACCCTCTTGGACTTTGTTGATTCCCTTGAGGTACTTGAAAGTTTCCATCATGTCCCCTCTCTCCCTTCTTTCCTCAAGGGTATGCATATTAAGCTTCTTTACCCTACTGCTGCACCAATAGTTTGGCCTGTATTGGTTATTTACTGATGAATTATTTAATTTAGAGCTGCTGAAAGGTGAGGTTTTGAGAGCAACACTACAGATTGAAGCCCCATTTATTAACAGGCCAGGTACCGAGAAGACTTTTTTTTTTTATTACGTGTTTTAATAGGACATCCCAGTTATGCCAGATAGCTGGTTTACAATGGCTTTCTGCTAGAGCTGTGCGAGTACCTTTTACCGAATATTAAGCTGAATTGTCGGTATGTGGGTCCCAGATATTTGGGTATTTGGTATTCAGTATTCAGCAATGAAAGGTGTTTTTAAAGGAAAACTGTGCTTTGCAGGGGCTCACACCCCTGCAAAGTTTACCCTCCGGTTTAACTTTTGTAAGAAAAGCAGCTTTTTCCTTGCACCGTAAAGTAGCTTAATTTAATTAGCAAAAGTTTGCCACTTGAAAGTATGGCAGATGCTGGAGTGGCTCCATTAACTATAAAGGTACGGCGCCGTATCGTGTGCTTCAATGCATTTGTATTGAAGCATACGGTGTGGCACCACACCTTTACAGTTAGTGGAGCCACTCCAGTGTCCGCCATACTTCCAGGTAGTGGACTTTTGATAATTAATTAATTAAACTACTTTGTGGCTCAAGGAAAAAGCCGCTTTTCTTACAAAAGCTAAACCGGAGGGTAAACTTTGCAGGAGCCCCTGCAGAGCACAGTTTTCCTTTAAAGGATAGCTTAAAAAGCACTTAAACAACCCCATTAATCCCTCTTCAAACATGGTGCATCATATACACCTCAGCAACACTTCAACAACTAACACAGAGCTCTGACTAATGCAACACAAGCTACTTGTGGCACACTCAGTCCACCACACCACACACATAGCACTGTGAAAACAATAATGAGCACTGCATTGGGGTCAATACTCTGGTGTTCATGGACATAGGTCACATGATCACCTGGCAACGTGTACCTGTGTACTGTGACAGCACACCAGTCCCCATTTCACAGCCCTTGGCAGGGGACTGGTGGCGTCTGGCATATGTGTAACTGGGATCATTGGGTTTGGGGGGGGAGTTTACTGGAGAACGGGGGTACCGCTGTCAGTAATGATTCTGGACTGGTGAGGGGGTTCACATCACCTGTGTCCGCATGCCTCAGCAATCTTGGGGGGAGAGAAAACATGTATGATCTTTGGACCATCAGGGTGGGTTCTTGGAGACAGAGATGGTCAATGAAAGGCACCATTTGACACCAGCGCAACGGGTGCTGGGGATGGGGCTGGCAATCAGATGGGGGGGTGGGACTGCTAGCCATCAGGGACTGACTGGGACATGAACATGCAGCAGTCTGGGTGGAGGAGGGACTGTTAACCATCAGGACTGGCTGGAACATGAACAGACAGCGGACTGGGTGGTGGGAGGGACCAATGGCCACCAGGGAAACACTTTTACTGTACCAGACAGGGCATCAGGTGGGGGAGGGACCACTGGAACCCAGGGACATATTATTGTCTATATGGGAGTGGGATCAAAGGTAGGGGAAACCACTACCACCAGGGATAGCTCTCTGGGAGCAGGCAATTAGGCAGGGGATGGTGCCATGCAAAACAGCCAGCTACCAATGCAAATCAGCCCATGATGGGCATGCAGATAGCCCCTTTGTGCCTTATATGCCCAATTGGCTCATTTGCATAGGTCTGTTTAAATATCAGAAATTTAGCGCAAGCACTAGCCATTGTGGCACCCTATTTCAGGAGCCATGCCTGTGTGGTGCTATGTGGCTTAGTGCTGGTGTGCTATTCCACTGAATATAGCGTCTTCAGACACCTGGTCGGTCACAAGGCAGAGTGCAACTTTTTGCATTCTGCTTTGCAGCTTTTTGAATACAGGCCCACTGTGTTTTATCATTGTGCCCCAGTTCGTTCAGCTCCTTTATGACTTTTTCCCTTATAAAAGATTCCATAATTTTATAAAGAAGGCAATTAGGCTAACTGGACTATAGTTATCTAAGTCTTCCCTCTTTCAAACAATGCCTCATCCCTTTCAATCATTCATCACCCAAATGTGTGACACCATGTCTGACAAATGGGCAAAATGTGTGACATATCAGATACGACACTGCAAGCTCATAACACATGCAAACATAGGGCACTATGCACAAAAAAAAAAAGACTGCCTATACGCCATGTATCTGCAGCATGTAGGCAACCCTAAATGGTAATGCCACATGGCAGGGGTCCTGCAGACTACCTGCGACATTCACAGTGATCACGCCAACCAGTTGCACGGTGGATCCCCTGCCATGCGGGCAGCACCATGCTATGGGTGGTTGGGGGAGTGTTGGGGGAGTTTCTGCACTACGCGCCATTCACTAAGGCATGTAGTGCCAGGCATAGGGGAGTGCTGAGACCCTGCCGTAACCCAGTGCATGCCCCCATGATCATCACCCCCGGTCGCGGTGGGACCAGGAAATGAATCTCCGTGCTGCCCCAGCCCACTAGGTTGCTTGGGAGGGTTGGGGCAGCCATTTGGGCGAGTTGCCATACATTTCATTTTTATCCATTTATTGTGGATCCACACGTCCTATGCACCACCATCCCAGGGGTGCAAGGGCCCCACTCTGGGTATGTAACACCTCTGCATCACTCACCAGGTGAGCAGATGCATGCTGACATAAGGTCATTCCAGAGGGGGCACTTGCTCCTTCCTGCACACTATGCCCTCACCCTGGACCACCAGATGGCAGTCATGCAGTGGAAGGAGGTGCCCAGATAGATGCCAGAACCCTATCTAACCAGTTGGCAAGAGACATCCTGGACTTGAGGCGCGAACCCAGTTCATCTGGATGGCAAGCAGTAACTCTACCACTGGGATAACTGGCTGAAAGTAGTCAGTTTAATTGCCATTTTGTCTCACTGGTCCTGCTTTTGGCACAGGTATGATCTCTGAAATAATTACCTTGCAACGCTTTCTTTTAATAGCCTTCCCAGCTCCCTGAAGTCTTACTTAATACTATATTATCAATGAAACAATACCCAGAGTGGAGTAATACAGATGTATTGCTGATACATCAATACAAACAAACACACTTTCACTTCACTTTGTGATATGATTAGAACACATTACTGACTTCATGGCACCATACCTCTCAACCTCTTACCTCGTGAATCAGGGACAAGGCTTTAAAAAATCGGGGACAAAGACCCCAAATCAGTGACACATCTTAAAAACTGGTACTATTCAGTCAGAAAGCTGACAGAGTAAAGGGATTTGTGTTAAGATGAATTTTCTGAAGAAGAAGAAGTTTGTTACTTTAATGTTTGACATTATTTTGTGCTTTTAATCCCCACTGTTCTGTCACAAAAATACAAATTTTATGCGGGACAGAGGAAAAGTTTGAGGCTAAATCAGGGACATCCCTGAAAATCAGGGACAGTTGAGAGGTATGATTGGCACACAGAAATAGGATTTGATTAGATTTGAGGTTTATACATTCTGATGCCAGGAGACTCCAATGTAGGGCGTGAGACATAAAGGACTGCAGGCAACATTTGCCAATGTATTTTTGACTTTAGAAGTACACACACTTTCACTGGTATGACCCCACTGATGAAGGAGTAGTGTAATTCAATACATAGGGTCGCTTCTAACACAGAGTCTGGCATGGCAATACAAGGGCTGACTCAGTCATTTTTGGACTGCACTTTGAAGTATTGACTAATAAATGTAACTGTTACACATTTGACAAGATGTTGTACACTCTCTTTCCAAGATGGTTCTGACTGTCATGTCTACTGGTGCTGTTTAGTAAGTGGAATTTCTCTTTAAGACACTCAGGGTCTCAATTTTCATTTATTCAACACCAGAGAGAATACATGTTGCCAGATACATAGGGAATATACAATCAGTTATGTCAAAATATGCAATTTCTCTTCACATGTGAGGTAGCAGGAGCACAACTGACAGGTGGTGGTGCCATGAGGGAGTTCTACATGTCATGCTCCCTCACACGTGATGTAATAAACTGCATCTGCGCTGCTGTTTTGTTTGCATTTAATTTTAGTTGTGCTAATATTTGAATTCATAAATTTTGGATAAACTTTGCTGTTTTTGTTTGTGATAGATTTATTTTATTTTCTTTGTACTTTAATAATGCCCTCCAGGGTGTGTGTGTGTGATGCTGGGATAACGTCATGCCTCAGGTGGTTGGGCATGAGGCCGCAGGCCAAGTGTGTCCAACACCTGAGAAGTGATGTTATCCCTGCATGACACACACCCTGGAGGGCATTATTGTTATTATACAATGGCTTGTTGTTATACAGAATAAACCAAAAATAATTTTAGAGAATGTTTTTGTTAGTGTGGGAAAATATTTTTGTTTCTTAAGAAACAATGCAAATACAAACAATCAGTCAAGAGGTTCACAGTGCTGAGACTAGATCTGTGATGTTATACTGGGATAACATCACTGTGCCAGGCACACACTGACCAATCAGAGTCCAGGATTTTTCCCTTGCCATTGTATATTTATTTTGTTTATTTTTGTGGTGTCACACTGTACAAATGTTTTTTTTTGCTTTTATTATTTTTTTTGTTGTTGCATTTCATTTTTTGACTGTTGCTTTTCTCATTTGCTTGCATTTCCATTTTTTTGTTTGTGCTTTGCACTTCAGGGCCACCGTAACATTCCCCTTCCCTAAGAAAGCAGTGCAGAGATAGGCTGCCTGCCAAGTGGATGGTGACTCTGCACTCTGCTCTTGGTTCCTCTGGCCTTGCTCAACACATTTTGTGCTGGCTCACTACTTGCTTACCTCAGGTTTCCTGATAAAAGGATTCAGTAGTTATGAAAGATCAGGACACCTCATTGATTGCCGCAGTAAGTGCATACCTACTTAATTTCATTAATTCACTAAAGATCTTCAGGCAAGGAAACGAGTGGGAGGACAGCAACTATGATTCATGCAGGGCTTCAACCAAAGTGTCCTTCATTTTCAAGAAAATGATGGGATTGTGGGGAAGTCAGCAAGTATATCTTCCAGGTAAATTATCAAGAAAAACTAAATTAAACTCAAAAGTCTTTGTTTCCCTCATGTATTCCCACCATGTGAAGATGCCAGGAGAGACACCTACACCATCACCTGTCAAAGTTCTACCTGGGCGGGGGGCAGTGGTGGAGCAGTTGCAAGCTGCATGCCCAGCAGCTGCCTGCCCATGTGTGAGGTTGTAATGCCCGCATGTACAGAGTCTGACAATGGTAGGGGTCCTCTGCAGGACCCAGACTCGCAGCTTGGGATTTCCATATGTACAGAGTCTGACGGCAAACAGAATGTCCCATGTGAAACTTAAACTCATGGCTTGGGAGCCTCAAAACAAGAGCGTAGCCGGCAGAGCTAAAGGAGCTGCTTTACATTTTTTTATTTAAAGTGTTTATTATTAATGAAAAATGGACACTTAATATGTAGTAAAAGCATCCCTTATTGGGCAACACATGCAATGTTAATGTTACATCACTGGAGCTGCTTTACAGCTAGCAGAACTTAGCCCATCCTTACTGAGAAGGATTTTTTCTGTACTTCTACAAAACACACACACACACACACACATATCCACCGCACATAGACAGTTTATATATGCTGATGCGACAACATAGTTTTCGACATTCGACATAGCGAGATCCCCAATGTCAACAGGCAAAATTTTGCCTGTCCAACATTGGGGTGTTTCTCTCAAGGGGGCTGTGCCCCCTGAGCCCCCACTTCTAAATGATTATCAACTCTGAGTCAGAGATGATTTGAAGGGGGGGCACACATGGCGAAAGGGCAACCTGTTGAAATTGTCACTGTGGGGGATTTTGCCATAGGGGTTTCGACCTTTGGTCGGCATACCCACATGGGCACATATCCATCACTCACAGAGGTACACATACACAGATACCCTCCTACACACCACACCACACACACAAACAGGGGCTCATATAGACACACCTACACCACATATTCACCATGCTAAGTGACACACCATAACACAAAGGTACACACATAAGAATACACACACACCCACACAAAGAGAAACACAAACATCATACACAGAAGCACACAAATACAGATTTACAAACACCACACAAATAGAGGCACTCAAACTGATACACACACATACATATGCACCAGATATCCAACACACACAGGGGCACACACTCTGTTACACACACATATATAAAGAGAACACATACAGAGCACATACAGACAAGTAAATATACCCTACACACACACACACACACACACACACACAGACACACACACACACGTTCATGCACTGTTCAGCTGTGATTTTTAACCATCTGTGATGGCTGACTCTGGTTCCTCTCAGCCTGCGTCACACAATGCAGTGATTTGTTTATCCATCATGCTGAGTTCTGTTTTTCATATTCTAATTTGTGAACAATCATTACAAAACTCGTTACTTATTTACAAAAATAGTAAGTGCAGTGCTGTGACCATGCCAATGGGGAGAAGCATTCACAGATGGATCAATGGATTTATAGCTCGTTACCGTGGCAACCCAAGGGGCGAAGCACGAGTCACACAGCTTAAAAAGTAGAGCTGATCTTTATGATCTGATTATGTTGTCTAACACAAACATTCGAAGCCATAATGTGCTTCTCCTCTGTTTACACAAACCCTTTTTATCTACCTTTCCTCTGTTGCTGTAAACCATGGTCCCATCCCATACACTGGTCGGCAAACTCCAGCTGCTTAACAATAACAAATAGTTTTGTTTGGCCATACTTTAACACTTACTGGGCGGCAGGCCTCTTACTCACTTTGACCTGTGCACTTACACTAAAGTGCGTGAGGCACGACAGAAGGTATATAGGAAACCTCATGAAAATGTGCTGCGCTGTGCAAAAAGGTTTTGAACACGTCCTGCCAGCACACGCCACATCGGGGCATAGTCAGGATTTGGGAACCTGGGGTGCCACCAAAGAAATCCTATTCTTTAGTCTTGGTGTACAAACTTTTTTTTTTTTTTTTTTATGAAAACCTAATGGAACCAAATGGGAGGGTTTTGGGCAACGAAATCCCCCCAAAAAAGAAGCACTAACTCGTGTCCAAGTGCAAACCGGACACCTGGGTTGCCACACTAAGCCACCTCACACAATGCAGTTAGTTTAACAAACACACCATAGCATGTAAGTGCTCAGCTGCAGTATTCAAACAAGAAATGCTCAGAACACTGCATGGCCTGCAGGGTGCTCTGAGCCCTTTACCATCCCATCATGTGCACGTGGATGCTCATCAGTTTGGGGGCCTGAACCCCACAACTCCTGCCACATGTCTATGCTGTTCCTGTTGTTGTCTTTAATGACAGGTCCTCTCCCCCCAGCTGTCTCCATTCATCACATTTGCCATGCAGGAAGATCCTCCTCCCTCATACAATCTGCCAGAATTAACATCCCTGCTGTCCAGTGGTACCCCCTTCCTGCAGTCCCACTGGTTAAGAGATGCCTGGTGTCCAGTGGACACTTTTTCTGGGTTTGACGTTGAATTGCTCTGCTGCCTGTTCTTTTCACCCCTTACTTTATAACATTTAATTGCTCTTGTATTGGAATTTGTATTGGAATTTGAAACTTTTTTTATTGACTTTTTCCATTTGTAGCTTATAACTTTTAGCCACTAGAGGGCTATATCTTCAACCCTTGGCTTGTCTGTCTTTCTTGTAGTTTATGGGGATCATGTGACTAAGTGTCATTTTTTTTTCGACTTACTGATTATACTTTGCTACCAGCCACAAGGGGCACATAATTAACTCAACTGCTGTTCTGATGACTTGATCCATTCAGACATATCCTGCCTCTACTTGTATCGGCAGCCTAGACCCATAATCTCTGAAAATAACCCTATTAATCCAAGCAATAACTGCTACCTTACCTCTACCAATTGCATTGTCTCGCAAAGCAACGTACCCGACAATCAGGATCCAGCCATCAGGATCGTACAGGATGTAATCCTGTTCTATCATGTTTGCCTCCTGGGACACCCGTGTACTGCATCCAACCAAAATGGTCATTGCTACCACCAGAGGGTATGCTAAATGCCTATGGATCCATGACCTCACCCTATCACATGGAGATCAGCTATAGTCAGCAAAAACCCTTCATGCGCTGGGAGCGATCACACCAAGTCACTGACCCTCCTATAGTTCCTTTCCTCCACAGATATGTTACTTACTTTGGATCCACATTATCAAGACCACCAAGCGAGAGATCATGGTCCCGAGCTAATAAACTTCTTCTGGACCATCACACTCGACTGCTTCTTCTCCTGCTGTTACTATCGAGCAATATACATCCGAACCCGGGTCCTCCCCATGGCTTGAGTGCATAGTCACAAAAATCAGCTGGGCTTAGGTTGGCCTCAATCAACATCTGTAGCATTCTTCCCAAGATGGACAACCTGAAGGTGTGGGTATCTCAACATAACCCAGATGTGCTGTCCTTAGTGGAATCCTGGCTATCCTCTAAGATACCAGATACAGCCATTGCACTACCTGGCTATACCCTGTTTAGGCAGGACTGCCTCTCAAAAAGAGGCGGTGGCTGTGTCATATATACACCAAAGACTATCTGCAGGGGCATGCCCCCCCCCCCCAGCATGTGTGACAACCTACAAGCACTGGCTGTCAAACTGATCCTAGGTGCACACAGTAGAGTGTTCACCCTGCTCTCAGTATACATCCCACCTAAACAGATCACAGCTGGCGCCAGCAACCTTATGGACTATATCAGTACCCCTCAGCCTCACAGAAATTACACTTCTAGGTGACTTCAGCATCAACTGACTCTACCCATCATCTGCCAGTATCAGGGACACCTTGTCTTGCATCCACTTCTCCGAAATGATAGACTCTCTAACAAGAGTCAGTTACAAAACCGGCACCAGCACCCTGCTGGATTGGATACTCACTAACCGTTCTGCACGTATCGACAATATTACTGTACTCCCAGACTCTCTGAGCGACCACTCCCCTGTCACATGCACCTGGAATAACGATTACAGCAAACCTCCTGCCAGAAATATATCAAGCCGTGTCCTACTAAAAGGCCATCTACAACAACTCAAAACAGACCTCAAGTACCAAGATTGGTCTGACCAGTATGAAGCCAAGGATGTGGATGTAGCCCTTGACCTCTTCATAACCAAATTCAGTTCTGTCTGTGACAAGCATGCCCCAATAAAAACAAGATCGGTCAAAGGGCACTACAACCCCTGGATTACTCCGGATCTGCTAGAGCAACTCTCCTCAAGAGATCGTCTCTAGCAAGTGGCACAAACACATGGCTCAGCAGCAAACATCCAATGGTACAAACAAGCACAAAATGACTGCACGAAAGCCATCCATCCATCATGCAAAAAGGCCCTACTACAAAGAAGCCCTCACCAGTTCATGGAACAGAAGCAAATCCTTTTGGGACAACCTCAATAACATCACCAGGAAAGACCCCAAAAATGCTCCAGCTATGCTCACAATCAATGGGTGCCATCCTTAGACCCTCTTCTTATTGCCAACTCCCTGAATCATTCCTTCACAGACCTAAGCAGTGTGCTCCCTGCTAACTTCTTCAATCCTCTCACCACAAATGACCTACAAGGGAAACAATTGCCTCCCCATGACCAACCACTATTTCACTTCAAAGTAGTCTCTCAAGCCGATGCCAGAAAATACCTGGAAAAGGTACTAGGGAAGTCAAGATGCAGTGGGGACTCCCTAGACCTAAAATTTATTAGCCTGGCACTTGAGGAAGTTCTTAGCCCACTGATGCACATTATAAACCTCTTGCTCTGTCACTCACAATTCCCTCAATGCTGGAAATCTATAACAGTTACCCCAGTGCGCAAAAGTGGTGATCGGACTCTGCACAATAACTATAGACCAATCTCGATCCCCCCCCCATACACTCTCCAAGGTCCTAGAGTGGATCGTGGCCGATTAACTTGTGGGGTACCTCAACCACCATCAACTACTGTTTCCTGAACAGCATGGGTTCAGGGATGACCACAGCACCATCACACCATTGCTAGAATTTATGGGATACATCCACCATGCATTAGACCAAGGCCTCCTGGTAGGAGCCACATTCATTGACCTATCAAAGGCATTTGATACAGTGCATCATGGGCTCCTCCTCAAACAACGGGCTGACATTGGGCTCTCCTCTGAAACTTTGGGCTGGTTCACTAGCTACCTGAGCAACTGCTATCAGCAGGTTAGGATCGGGGGATGTGATCTCAGTCAGCAGACCTGTCAGATCTTGTGTACCGCAAGGATCCATATTAGGACCACTGCTGTTCAGCTTATTCTTAAAAAACCTCCCGACCTCTAGCTCATGTCAAATGCTCCTTTACGCAGATGATGCGGTTTTATTCACCAGCAGTCAACACCCTGAACAGCTGGAGGCAGATTTACAAAGTGGCTTTGCATCCATGGAGCAGTGGTTTAAGGACCATAGACTGGTCTTGAATTATAAAAAAGACCAAGACCATGATGTTCTCCACCCCCACAAAGCGAACACAGGTCCTTCCCACTTGCAATTATGAACGTTGGGGGTGCCACTCTTGAACTTGTTCGGCACTTCAAATGCCTAGGCATCACTATCAATTCCACCCTATCATATGCCAAGCACATCGACATTACTGTAAGGGCCATCAATACCAGAATCAGGATCCTGTATCGGCACAGGCACTGTCTCAGACACAAAGCCCTGTGCACTGCCATCAGTAGCTCAATCGTCTCACTGATCGATTATGAGCTGGTGATCTATGGATCTGCAACAGACACAGCCCCTCTCCACATCTCTACCACTATGAATAAAGCCTGCTGTCTCCTCACAGGTGCTGCTAGACTCATGCACACCTGTGATCTCTATACCATGGCTGGCTCGCTACAGCTCAGTGAAAGAATCAGGTACCAAACCTGCCTCCTTGCTAAAAAAGCCTCCTTAAACCTTTTACCTCCAGGAGTACGGAACCTACTGACCCTCTTCCCAGAGCACAAAGCAAACCAGAAGCGTGACTTCTCAGGTATTTCATGTGCCAAGGTGCTGACTTGCTCAGTGGGGTTTCTCACTGGCCCCCACTGACAAATATACACCAGGGACATCTGTGATGCAGTAATGATTGACTCTTTTAAACACAAACTGCACCAACACCTTCTCACCATGGGTACCTGTGCCTGCCCCCCACTAAATCCCACCTCAAATCAGTAATCCCATTGCCATAGTCTGCACTTACCCTCTAGCACTTCTTAACCCTGTCATTGTTTCACTGGGTAGCACCAAACCTTGCACTTCACTGACCCATTGTCATCTCACATGGCGCTGCCATGCCTTCCACCTCTCTTCCCTACCCCTACCCCCCCACCTCATACCCCCCACCCACTCCTTCCTCTTACCATTACCTCTCCATCTTCTTTCCCCTTCTCTTCCCTCTGTCTACTCTACTGATTTTTGTCTCTCCTTGACATGGACATACATTGTACAATGCCTCAGTATAGTGTAACCATGAACTTTATCTGTATTGTTGTACCATAACATCTGTTTGTGTATTTGCTACTGAACCACTCTGTATTTGAATGTTTATGTATCACTCTGTACTTGTTAACTGACGTGGAACCAATTAATGAGCATCCGCTCACTGGTGCTATCCAAGATTTCGAATAAATAAATAAGTGGTACCCCTCCCCCCGCTGTCCCACTGGTTAACAGATACCTGGTGTCCAGTGGTATCCCTCTCCTTCTGTCCCACTGGTAAAGAGACACCTGGTGACCAGTGGTACCCCCCTCCTGAAGTCCTACTGGTTAAGAGATTCCTGGTGTCCAGTGGTAACCCCGCCTCCTGCAGTCCTACTGGTTAAGAGATGCCTGGTGTCTGTTGGTACTCCCTCCCACCCGATTCTTCCAGTGATGATCAGGGGGGTGCTGGGCTCCCTAGCATTCAGGAGTAATCCCTCCCAACCAAGCCCTCTGGTGAGGAGATCCTGGTGTTCAGCACTCCCCCTCCTCTTGCTCTTAATCCTGGTACATACTTGCAAGTTCCGGTTCCTCCCACAACCCCCCATCCCCTGCCAGCTACAAGATAATGACCCCGCATTGACAGTATTTGCATGACATCTATTCAAAATCATGGAATTTCCTTGATTTTAAATAATCATCCCACAAGTACTTTATAAATGTAACAGCTTGTATAATATATATACTGTACATATATATATATACACACACACACATATATATATATATATATATATATATATATATATATATATATATATATATATATGACAGTGGGTATTATAACTGCTTCTTACTCTATTTTATTTAAATTTTGGTGACCAGGTAGGCCCACAGAGACCAAAGCAGTCCCTTTTTCGGGGGAGACCCTGAATTTATAAAATGGCAAGAAAAAAATCTAAAAAGTTAATTGACTGAGAGATGTCACCTGACTGTGCATTAAATCTCTATAAACACACAACCAGGTGCCAAATATCATTTTCTTCCCCCAAAAAACCTACTTAGAACCATTTTATAAGTGTAATAAGCCCCCTCTAGGAAGTGCATCATAGGATTTTAATTAACTTCCCGTGGGTGTAAGGACACTCAGCCTTCCAACCTCATTCCTTACTGCACCTCTTGGATGTGCATTAAAATCCTATAATGCACACCCTGTCATGGCTTATTACTGACTTAACAAGTGTATCTTGTGTTGGTTGGGTGAGAAGATCATAAAGCAAAGTTGAGCAATATGATGGGAAAGTGATCATACGTACATACACACTCACGCATGCTTGTTAAACAGTAAGAAACAGTTAGTATACCCGCAATCATATTTTATGATAGTGGATCACAATAACATCATTATGGGTTTACTTGAAACTTCTTTTTGTTTGACCTGGAGGGTCGAAGAACTTGAGATTGTATGGTCTAGCGGAGAGAGCTGAAACTGCTCCAGTGACTCCATTTATTGAGAATCTCCTCTGCGACATTCCTGATCTACCTCCTGGTTATGCTCTCTCGGTGGAGAGAGCACATTGCTCCTTAATTCCAAAGCCCTTAAAACCATCTGCTCACCCACGTTCTATCGTATTGAAGCTAAGCAGTTTCAAAACCAAAGAGGACTTACTGCGCAGGGCAAGGGCAAAGAAAGATTTAACGTATCTCAGCTCAAAGCTCAGTCTGAACCATGACTATTCCCCTGAGGTTCAACAGGCTCATCAGCAGTACACCCCAATCCTGAGGCTTCCGAAAGAAAAGGGAACACGATTTCAAATACCCTTCTCAGTGAATCAAAGATCTTTGGGGATGAAGGTCCCCAACTCTACACCTCAGCTGGAAAGGCATTGGAGGCACTTCAGCTTAAAGGTCTCTCTTTGCCTGCTTCAGAAGTGGAACATATTTCCAAGAGGTACACTTCCCCACCAGACTGGGTTTTTGTGGTACAGAAGGCAAGGGGTATTTCCCCTCTTCAACTAGCAAAGGAGGCCTTACAGCACTTGGGAACGGCAGTACAGCATTCTAAGGGCAAATCTACCACATCGACCACAATTTCCAACCTCTGAACTCTTCTGGAATCTTCAGCAGCGTTCTCACTTTTCCTTGGAGCCACCGCATTGTAACAGACAACGTCTGCCTTTTTCAGAAGACGACATTTGAACTTCCTCCACAGTTAAATATCGACCATCGATCTCCACGCGAGTATACTTAAGCACTTCCCCAGTCCTGGTACTAAGTGCCTAATTTGTTTAACATGCTTCTGTTATTTTGTTGACTTTGTGTGGCTCATCTGCAATGTGACTCTACTTTTATTTGAATAGTCCGAAATTTCTATCAGCCAACATGTTCTGACTGTCATCAATGGGTACTCTTTAAGTTGGTAAACACTCTCTGGCTTACATACGATCAATCTTGTTGCCAACAGTTCAGAAGACGAGCTAAATATTGGAGTTATTTTCTGTTGGCCAAACATAAACAGGAGAAAGCCTTTCATCCGTACCTACAGTGGAATGAACAACATCCAGGGTTCATGCTGAGCTTAGTTGGACCTTTAATTTTGTTTCTTCAAAACAGGACCAAATCCATTTATTCCTTTGAATATACACTGTTAATTTAACCTTTTTGGTACATCAGAGGGGAAGGGGATAGTGCTCGGCAGTTTGGAGGTAACTTTATTCCAGACAGGACATTGGTTATTAAAGGGGATAACTTCATTATCATTCTGTTTTATATAATATTTTGTTTCCTGGGGAGACCTGGACAGTTATCAGCAGGTCTCTTCCGTTTTAAGTGACAGCGTTCTCAGAGGTACTTTGTCCTTATACACTGAGTTCCTCCATTCTGGGTAGGTTGGGGAGAAGGACTCTAATTTAAGAGGCTACTAATCTGTCTCACCCCTCACCCTTCTGAAACCTACCACCTAAGAGGAGAGGAATAGAAGTCTGTTTTATCGGACTTCCCACCATGGGAGTACAAGTTCAAGGTTTGATAGTTTCTTTGCCATGTTGGCATTTTATTATTTGAAGTTTTTGGGTGCTCTGTTAGGTATTATAATTTTGGGGTGGGGGGGGTGACCGTCAAGTTTCAGTCAGATATCTAGAGTTGTTATGGGAATAGCTATAACAATTATGATGTTTTTTTATTACTATGATGGATGAATCTACAGTAATTTGCTCATGTAATGTCAATGGTTTAACCAACACAGTTAAACGTACTAAAATTCTGAGCTTCCTGAGGAGAACAAATGCAGATTTTTACTCCTTCAGGAAACACATCTTTCTCCCCAGGAACATGCTAAACTGGGTCAGTTTGGGTTCTGTGGTACCGCTTATGTCTCCTACAGAAAGGGCCATCGTGGGGGGGGGGTTGCCATATTGGTACCCACACACGTCGTCTTTGAACTCCCTGACACCCTGGCAGATAAAGATGGGAGATGTGTTTTTATGAAAGACTGCTTTTAAGGTAAGGTATTAACCCTTGCCTATTTTTATGTGTCCCCTGGATCTGATTTTCAGACCTATCAAACTATTTTTCTAGCCCTGCAGGAGTGGGCTGAGGGAGAAGTCATTTGTGGTGGGGATTTTAACCTACTCCTTAATCCACAACTGGACTCTACTTCGGGCATCCCCAGGTGGGAGCACAGAACTTCTAAGGTATTCACTGGGTTACTGGGGGAAATGGGTTATTTAGACACTAGGTGCCACCTTAACGGTAAAACAAAGGGCTTTCACTTGTTACTTCACGCCACATAAGATCTATTTGAGGATCGAGGAGACAGGGAGAGTGAGAAAGCAGCCAGAGCTTCCTTGAATCAAGGAGGTTTTTTTCTAGACTACACTGAACTGAATTATTACTTTTTGGACCTGTATAAGTAACTAGTATTGATTCTGTTTTTGGGGTGGACTTTTCTTAGTTTTAACTTTAATTTGCCAGGTAGGAACTGTAGCTGGGAGATATCTGCAGTCAGTTGTGACTAGACCTGTTACTTAACCTTTGTGAAACTGGTGTCTGAAAGGAAAGAAGGCACTCCCAGGGTGGAGGGTAAGAGTTGTAGGTGATTGTTTCTGGATGGCATAGGTTTACTCCCACTCAGCCTTCCCCTCACCCCACCCACCCCAAGCACATAACTTCCTTTATAGCAGAGGCTCTGACATCACTTCCCCAAAACTGCTAACAACATACACCTGTTCATATCCTTAAAGGCACAGCACACTGAATAGGGGTAGAGACACTCACAAGCTTGCACACACTTAAACAAGAACAAAAAACCAAAAAGCATCTGTAACTGGAAGGGACACAGACATGTGGGGAGTGGTGCAATGCACTGGCTGTGGAGCAGCAGTCTTCCGGAAGACATTCTGGATGCTGCATTGCTGCCCTATTTCCAGGCAACTCTCTGGTCTGAGGGAGGAGGTTGTTTGTCTCCATGCTGACCTGGCAAGGATTCGGAAAACCTGCTCCCCCACCCAGTGACCACCCAGGCCACCGCCACTACCTCAGAGGTTGCCAAGAAAGAGGAGTGGTTGGACCACGGTGGGCTCAGGGAGGGTGAGGGTGGTGGAACAGAGGTGCATCCCTCCAGTTGTGCCTCTCCACAATTCATTCACCACTCTGGTGAAGCATGGCTCCTCTATGGAGGCACCTGCAGTGGAGACCAAGGAGGATGCTGGGAACCTCCACAATGGAGACCCACAAGAGGGTGGTCCAGGACCCCATAGGGGAAAGAAACAACTCCTGGTGGGGGACTCAATTGTTGGGGAGGTAGAACCGGGGGGGTAGAGGAAAGGGAGGTATGGTGCCTGCCTGGCGCCAAGGCTTGGAGGGACAGGAAATGAATCCTCAGGATCGTGGGAGCAGCAGCAAGGGGGAGGGAGCTGGATGTCATTATCCACCTAGGGATGAATGAGCTGGCTGAGAATGGGATCAGAGCAGTGCAACAGGAGTTTGTGGAGTTGGGGAGGGGCCTTAGACAAGTAGCACACACAGTAGCTTTCTCGGAAGTGCTACCTGTCTATGGCATGGATGAGGTTAGGGTACTTCACACCATGGGATTCAATGACTGGTTGAAAAGCTGGTGCAGAGCTCAGGGATTTGGCTTCATTGGGGACTGGGGCTCCACCTGGAGTGATGCAGGCCTATACAGGCACAATGGTCTGCATCTATCCTGGAGGGGAACCAGGATCCTAGGTGATAGGTTTAAATGCTTCAATGGCAAGCATTTAAACTAGCCAAGGGGGGAGGCACTGAAGAGGAGAAGGGAAATCCTAGCCCTCCCCCCCAGAAATCAGGGTAATTAGTGAGGTAAACACCAAGATAGAGCGTCAACAGGGAGAAGGGCAGGGGTAAATGGAGAAAAAGACAAAGGCAGTAGGGACAGAGATGGGGCAAAAAGAAATAAAGCCATAAAAAAATGGAGGGTAATGAGTACCAATGCCCGTAGTCTAGGTAAAAAACTCCCTGAAATGGTGCCTTAATGGAAGAGGCATGCCTGGATATTGTGGCAGTCACAGAAACATGGTACACAGAGAACCATGACTGGGATGTCAACATACCAGGGTACACAATCTACAGGAGGGACAGGGGGGCAAGAAGAGGAGGAGGAGTAGCTCTCTATGTAAGGGAAGGGATCAAAGCAACGAACTAAAGGGTAAACAGGGAGGAGAGGAGACACTGTGGGTCACCCTGGAGACTGGAAATGGCTCCACAATCCGCACAGGGGTTGTATACAGACACCCATCTCAGGGGGAGGAAATGGACAAGGAAATGATAGAAGGCATCCTTGGGATGGCAGAGAAAGGAGAGATATTGCTGATAGGGGACCTGAATATGCCAGATGTTGACTGGAGCACCTTTGCTGCAGCCACATCCAAGAGCAGGGCCATTCTCGATGCCCTACAGGGGGCATGCCTCAGACAGCTGGTTTTGGAACCCACTCGGGAGGGAGCACTCTTAGACCTGGTACTGTCTAATGGGGACAGAGAGAGTATCCTGATCTTGAAGTGGGTAGCCATGTGGGAACAAGCGACCACCAAACAGTGTGGTTCACAATAAACTTAGCTGTTGAGGCAAGCCACACAAAAGTGAAGGTACTGGACTTCAGGAGGGCTGATTTTGTCAAAATGGGAGCGTGCCTCAGAAATGCACTAGCAAACAGGCAAGAAGGTGGGGTAGAACAACAATGGGGAAACGTCAAGACCGCCATCACAGAGGCAACAAGCCTTTGTGTGAAGCAAATAAAACAAATCAAAATGTAAGAAAAAACCACTACGGTTCTCAAAAGAAGTGGCGGAGAAGGTAAGGGAGAAAAAGATAGCATTCAGGAAGTATAAGGAAATACAGAAGGAGCAGGACAGAGAACTGTACCAGTTAAAGCAAAAGGAAGCGGGTAAGGCAGTCAGAATAGCAAAGGCCCAAACTGAGGAAAAGATAGCCAACTCGGTTAAGAAGGGGGATAAAACCTTTTATAGGTACATTAGGGAGCAAAGAAAGACTAAGGCAGGGATACTGAGGCTGAACAAAGAGGAAGGTGGTTGGGCAGAAAGTGACAGTGAAAAAGCAGGGACACTGAACAAATACTTCTGCTCAGTATTCACAATGGAAAAGCAGGAGGGAAATAACTAATCCGGTCAATAGAAGCACTCTGGATAGGGGTTGATATTAGTCCTTTCACAGAAGAAAGGGTTCTGAAAGAACTCTTAAAACTGAAGGTGGATAAAGCAATGGGGCCTGATGGGATTCACCCCAGAATTCTAAAAGAACTAAGGGAAGAATTAGTAACACCACTGACTACCCTTTTTAATAAATCATGGGAGGATGGTGTGGTACCTGAGGACTGGAGAAGGGCAGATGTGATTCCCCTTCACAAAAGTGGGAGCAAGACAGAGGCAGAAAACTACAGACCTGTCAGTTTGACCTCAGTGGTAGAGAAAATGATGGAATCACTTCTGAAGGAAAGAATTGTTGAGTACCTAGAGGCCAGTGGGGCACAGGACCCTAGGCAGCATGGATTCACAGCGGAAAGGTCATGTCAGACAAATCTAACTGATTTCTTTGACTGGGTGACCAAAGCAGTAGACCATGGAGGGGCTGTGGACATGGCCTACCTAGACTTTAGCAAGGCATTTGACACAGTCCCGCACAAAAGATTAATAAAAAAATTAGCCAGTCTGGGAGTGGGTCCCAGGGTGGTAGCCTGAGTAAAACACTGGTTGGACAACAGGACACAGCGGGTAATAGTAAATGGAGTCCACAGTGAAGAAAGGAGGGTTACTAGTGGGGTACCGAAGGGTTCAGTACTGGGGCTGGTCCTTTTTAATGTCTTTGTAAGTGACATTGCAGAGGGACTGGAAGGGAAAGTGTGTCTCTTTGCAGATGACACAAAGATCTGCAACAGGGTTGATACACAAGGTGGGGTGGAAAGGATGAAAGGGACTCGGCAAGGTTGGAGGAATGGTCAAATGTATGGCAGCTTAGATTCAATGCAAAGAAGTGCAAAGTAATGCATCTGGGAAACAAAAACCCAGGGGAAGAGTACACAATGGGGGGTGAGATACTGACAACAACAAAAATGGAACGGGACCTGGGGGTAGTCATATCAAATGACCTAAATGTGGGCCAGCAATGTGAGAAGGCAGTAAGGAGGTCTGGGGGATACTGAGATGCACAGGGAGAGGCATCACCATTAGAAAACAGAAAGTTGTTGGCCCTCTGTACAGACAGTTGGTAAGACCACATCTGGAGTACTGTGTACAGTTCTGGAGACCCCACCTCCGCAAGGACATAGACAGGGTGGAGGCTGTCCAGAGGAGGGCAACCAAAACCATGCAGGGTGTGCATCAGAAGACATATGAAGAAAGACTAAAGGAACAAAAGATGTATAGCCTTGAGGAAAGGAGGGAGGGGGGGACCTGATAGAAACTTTCAAATACCTCAAGGGAATCAACAAAGTTCAAGAGGGTAGCAACTTTCAGAAAAAGAGATGTGCAAAAACAAGGGGGCACAATTTGAAGACAGAGGGGGGACAGCTCAGAGGTAATGTGAGGAAGTATTTCTTCACAGAGAGGGTTATGGATACATGGAACAGCCTTTCTGAGGAGGTCGTAGAGTCAAAAACAGTGGGGGAATTCAAGAATGCATGGGACAGACATAAAGCAATTCTAGTGGGGGTAGGAGGAAGTAGGCTGTTGGTTAACTAGGATCTGCAGCTTGTCTGTTAGATAGGGAAATGGGCAGACTAGGTGGGCCAAGTGGTCCTTTATCTGCTATATGCCCAAGGCATATAGAAGAACCCTGCTATCGAAGGAATTTTTCTAGGGGGACTCCACCACAAACTTGTGTTATACACAGATGATATTTTATTATATCTAACCAACCCAGAAATATCCCTACTGGCAGTATTCAAACACATTTCTCACCTTTTGGCCCTTTTGGGGTACACCTTTAATACCGCTAAAATGGAAGTTCTGAATTTTAATTGTGAGACCACTCCCGGTGTTCGAAAAGCTTTCCCCATGAGATGGGATCTCCCATCCCTGAGGTACCTTGGGATCCATTTGGCATCCCAGCTGTCTCGGCCCTATCACTTAAACTATACCCTGCTAATCACAAAATTGTGGCAAGATATTCAACGGTGGTCTCTACTGCCCATCTCACTTCATTCATGCACCCAAGCTTTAAAAATGAATGTGTTGCCTAGACTCCTTTCTTATTTCAATGTGTTCCATGTATAGTTCCTAAAAAAGAGTTGGAGTCCTGGCAACAGCTATTCATGAAATACATTTGGCACTCAAAAAGACCTAGGACATGTAAACAGATCCTTTATCTACCAAAACGGCTTGGAGGGTATGCTGTCCCATATTTGCCCAGCTATTGGGTGGCCGCTCAGATATGGCTTGCTTTAAGGTTAGGACATACTGGTTACAATGTGCACTGAAAAACTATAGACCTTGCCAAACCCCTTACTCCTCCCCTACTGGCACAGTGCTTTTCTCCCTCCTGATTTCTGAACTGGGCAAAATCCCCATTTACAAGTATGGAGGCGATGCTAGAAGGGTGCAAACGAGGGCTTAATCGAGGCATTACTCAGTTCCATCTATGGAAGTACCAATGATAGTCAGCTGACCCTACATTTCTTACAGCCCATTCTGATGCCTGGTTTAAAGGTCTAGCATCTAGAGGTATTTTTGGCCCTTGGCAACTTCTGCAAGGTAGGACAGTTATTTCATTTGAAATCGCACAGGCTAAATTTGGGTGGCATAGCGAAGACAGCTTGAGATACTATCAAATTAGAGACTATATTAATGCCCATATGAGAAGATCCACTCAGAGAATCGAGGGGTCCCTGCTAGGCCCACCTTTCAAAATTATTTGTAATTCCAAGCTAGGGGAGAAAGCCATCTCTTTGGTATATGCCCGGTATATAGCAGATTTTATGCAAAGAACCAATAAAATTAGACAAAAGTGGGAGCAGGAATTGGGGATCATAACTGAAGAAGGGCAATGGCTCAAAACTTGAAAATACAGCTGGCAGACCTCCTTGTCTACTGTCTGGAGGGAATTCTTATGGAAATTGCGCATTTGATGCTTCCTGGTCCTAGCTGTGGTTTCTAGTTGGAATCCAGTGGTGTTGCCGGACTGTTGGAGGGGTTGTGATGAAGGAGTGGCTTCTCAGGCTCACATGTTTTGGTCCTGTACATGCTTGCAGGCCTAGTGGACAGAAATCCAGCACCATATAAAGAATGTATTTGACTTAACCTCCCCTACTGGTCCTGAAAATATTCTTTGGGGTCTCCCGCCCAGGGAAGTGGACAGATGAGAGGCAAGATATTTATGGAACATACTACTTGCAGCTGCTTTCAAAGCTATTACCAGAAAGTGGCTTTCACCTGACCTTCCAGGTGTAACAGATTGGAGGGAGATAGTTAATTCAATTTGTAAATTTGAATGAATCACCTACTCTTTACAACAGAGGCTTCCTCAGTTCCAGAACAGATGAACCAGGTGGGAACTGTATCAGAGTTTCAACTCTCGCTAATTTTTCATTACTGGGTTTGTCCTCCTGGGCACTATAGCTCCTTGACCCCCATTTCCTTACCTTCATTTTGTACTGTATATTTTTTACATATTAATATACCCTAATACAGCTAAAATTGCCTTTGGGTAGGTATTATTCTTCTTTTTAAGACTGAATTGACTTTTACAGTTCCTCCTTCTTCCTACTGTAATGCATTTCTCCTTTTGCCCCAAGATACACCCCCTCATAAGAGGGATTACCTAAATGAGTTAAATGGACCCACCTTCTTTTTCTGGTTATAAGTCTGTTTTTCTTTAGTGTTGTGAAATGGAATTGTATATATCAGAGTTGTGTTTTGTATTCGGTTTTTACCTGTTACAAAACTGTAAATCTATGTGTGAAATTATTTTTTCAAATTATGTGTAACTTGTTGAATTTTGGAAGCTTTGAATAAAGTCTAAGTATAAATAAAAAAGAAACTTTTTTTGTTCAAGATTTCGAGACATTTTGTTTTTGTGCTCCCCAGCTGTGCTGCTGTGGTTTGGCCGATGGCGAGCCTATCGGATGAGCACTGTGAGGAGACAGCTATATGCAGAATAAGAGGTACAGCTCTTTTCCTTACAGATTGGCTAGATTAGATCCATTCCCACACAATGATACAGTGCTTGTATGTGGTACATGTCGGCAAGCCACGGAGGTGAGGGGAAGGTTGTTGCCAGCCGCTATCTCGGGAGCAAGGGGGTGGGAAGCTCTGGGGGGTGGGGGTACCAGAATTTATGAGCATGTCCCAAAACCATGACTGGAAGAGGGAAACACCAGGGGCATCAGGTGGGAGGGGTTACCACCGGACACCTGTGATTATGAATAATGCAGATTTGGTGAGGAAATGGTACCACTAGGTGCCAAGCAATGCTGTCACGGGGCAACAAGGGGGTCTGCCACACTCTGCATGGCTTTAAACCCTGCTTTTTAGATGCATTATGTTTGAATATGCCAGAACTCAAAGTATGCATGCAGAACCCCTCATTTGTATGCAGGTCTTCATTAGGACTCCCACACTAAAAGGTTAGTGTCCTGTTAACCGTGACTTCAAAAAATAATAATAATGAAAGGATGGGGCCCAGAATGAAAGTATAGGGACTCCTAAAAAAATGAGGGCCCCAAACTAACTATGCCCAAGCATTTTAGCAGAAGCCCCAGCTTTGTGATGCTGTTATGCTTCATAAGAGAGTCGGTGAACATGCAAGTGTGGGTCAGAGAGGAACGGCAGAGATGGGGGGGGGACATCCTGGCACTACATGCCCAGCAGCATGCATTACAGCCACTGATGCCTTTGGCAGTGGGTCCCCATGGAGGAATATGTAGCCAGTCCTAGTCAGGACCTCCTTATAAATAAACTTGCTCAATGGAGCCTTTTCCTGGTGAAATAAATAAATACAAATTTCATGACACCTCCTCTGCTTGTGAGTGTCCTATGTGCACCTACTGTAAGCATTAAATACAGGGCGGGTGGGTAGGAGAAGGAGGCTTAGAATTTGGGAAGGTGACATTGTCCTTGTTAAAATGCTAGACTGTATTACACAGACTTCACTGGTCATGACAGAAAGGTGATACTGCTGCTGTATGGGTCACCACTTAAACCACACCTGGAGTAATGCATGCATCTTTGAAAGCCACATCTGAAGGTCAGGCAGATGGTAGAGATGATCCAGTGGATGGCAGGGCTACCAATTTTGTTTATTCTTCTTCTTTGGTAACAGGGTAAAGCCCACTGGGCCCTAAGCCCATTTACAGGGATGACCCAGGAGCACCGGGGAGGTTAAGTGACTTGCTCGGAGTCGCACAGTAAGCAAGTGGACATTATGAGAATCAAACCCAGGTCTGCTGGATGTACCAGGCTTGTTTACAGCTCATTACTTCAACCTCTAAGCTATGCTGCCAGCTGCAAATCCTGGCTAAGACCAGGCAGGAAACATGGGCAGTTTTATGTACTTGCTGGAGGATAAGAGTGAAGGGGGGACAGGATGGGCATACTAGGGAGGACTCACTGGAACAACCCCAATGGGGGTTAACCTGAAACTGGTGGGGGAGGGGGATTGAATATTTTTATTTATTTATTTAGTTTTTGTTAACCGGGTCGATGCACTAGCCATAAAATGACTATTTTCAGGCACGGCCCGAGAGAGTACAACAAAAAGAGAGCAGTTGAACAACAGCAACATGGGTACAATAATACAAATAGAGGAACAGTACAGCAGTGCTACAAAAATACAATGAGTAGAAACAACAAAAAATAATGGCAAGCATTATACAAATAATGGCAGTAAGATATATAATAAGTGCAGAAACCATAGACCCGACCTGTGGAGTGAAAGGGTTAATAAGATAGTAAGGTTATATAGAGAGAGATGTGAGTAATGTTCAAACATAACAAGAAAGACTGACAGAAGGAAGGTCAAGGGTGGTAACTGGCAAAACAACAGTGGATGGTCAGCAACAAGGTTCGAAAAGGAAGAGAGCTAGTAGTCAAGAAGTTATTTACAAACAGAAGGAAAAATATGGGGAGGGGAAGAGGAGACAGTCTTGGAGCTGGATTAGAGCAGGGGTGACATTACTGGTAAGTCTCAGGAGCTTCAGGTTGTGTCAAAGCATGTACAAGCATCAGCTAAGGATAGATAACGACAATATTCACTTTTAAATCCAAAGTGAGACTGAGACAACCGGAGGTTGAGAGGAAGAGCATTCCATAGCCTGGGAGCAGAGAATTGGAAGGCCCCTGTGCCTTTAGTCGTCTGACATCTCGGAACATAGAGTAAGGATTTGTCAGCTGATCGCAGGCCATGGGAGGATGATTGAGGGACCAGCAACGCAGCCAGCTGGGATGTTTTTTTTTCCCAGATGATCGAGTCCATTAGTTATCCAAGGTAGTATTGTCTACTGGCAGAGGGTGAGATCCAATTCAGATCCTTATAAAGAAGGCAGTGATGTTTGAGTCGAGGTGACAAAGAGGCAAATCGGCATATATTGTTATAAGTCGTCCCATTTTAGTAGGGAGGTTTTAAGGGCAGAGGTAAGAATAGAGGCACCATAAGTAAGGGTTGGGAGCAGAATACCTCGGGCAATTGCTAATTTGGTTGAGGGTGTAAGCATGTAGCTTGTTTTGTAAGCTACTCCCAGTTTTGAGTTTACAGCTTTGCAAGAGGACTGAATGTGAAGATTAAAATCCAGGGACAAGAAGAATGACAGAAAGTACTTCTTCGCTGAGATTGTAGTGGATATCAGGAACTACCTACCTAGTGAGGCAATGAATGGGAGGACCATCTCAAGGTTCAAAACAATGGGGCAGTTTCAAGGGGATAATTACAAGCAAAGGGAGGCAGGGGGAGCCCTGAAAAGGCAGAGTAAACCTATGTAGGAACAACAAGGCAGACTCAATGCCTTTTTCAGTCCTTTACCATCTTTGTAAAACAGCAAGGCTCTGTTTCTTCTCCCCTCTACGAGGTCAGTATATAACAGTCAAGCAAAGTAAGTTCAGGTATCGATTTACTGTCACAGACTGCTCTTCTGTGGGTATATAATTAGTTCTTGGCCTATTTTCCTCAGGCTTTTTTAGATCATTACCTTGCAGTCCTTTAAGTGGTTGTTCTGGTACCTAGTCCTCTGTTTCAGCTGCAGCACATTGCACGTTGTGCTGAGAAGCTGCTGTACTGGAACGAAGAACAGGGCTTGAAACTTGTCCAAACTATGGCTGGTTTGTGGAGCATCACTCCATAGGGTTAGCTCTGCATCTACAGACTGCTTTGCACCCCCAGCTGGCCTGGGACTTAATGGTGGGTAACATCAACACCCCCACACACACACACACTTCCACAAAAATGACAGCAATTGCAAGAGCCCCCTGACAGTGTTAAGGGTGCAGCTATAAAGGGTTATTTAAGTAGTGACCCAGTATTTTACTTGCCATCAGTTATAAGTTTATAAGTCCATTCAGAGGGCCTCCTATGGATCTAAGAGTGTTATCCCGAGTGTTCTTAGGACCAGAGGACTGCAAACTGAAGGTGAGAAGTTCTGTGGTCCTAAGGACGCAAGAGGTGACACTCTTATAGCCATAAGAGGCCCTCCAACTGGACCCATAAAATTATTACAGATCACTAACTGTATCAAATAGAAAATCCTTTTTTTATTTAACATGCTGTGGCTCGGCACTTGAGGCACTATTTCAGTAATAGAAGTACCTCATGCGCAACTGAAGGGAGAGCTGTTATTGGTCGAGGACACTCCCATGATCTATAATACAATCATTAGCCACTCTGAAGCTAAATGGCATGAGGCTGCCTCCTGTCTGAAAGAATTGTTAATTTTTTGGTTTTGATGCTTGCAATAAATGCTATATTTTGTTGGGTGGGAGGGGGGTGTTTATTTACAACTTATTTACCCGGAATAGACAAGCTGAGATGCAGCTTCACATTTTCAGTTGGGATCCTGCTTTTACCCAGTTTTACAGCTGAATTCACTGGAGCACAGGCAGATTAAGTGACTTGCTCAGGGTCACACAGCATGTATGTGGCTTTGGTGCAATTTTAACCTGAGTCCATGGTTCCTTTGTCTGTTCTCTAACCACTAGACCACACTAACTGTTTTAGGTCTCTGTTTAGGTTTTTGTTGGCTGATCAGATGCAGACCCAGTAAAAGGTGATGGTAATCTTGATGGGGCCTCGATGAGAGCTGTGGACGTGTCTAGAAATCTGGGAGTCTGTTTTGATTGCCGGCTGTCTCTGGGGCCCAGATGGCGCCAAGAGTAAGGAGCCAATTTTTCTATTGAAAAGCTACTGCCAAATTAATTCCATTTTTACCCTGGGATGATATGGACACTGGCACACACATTCATAACGCCTCACCCGGATTATAGTGAAGCTCTTTTTTTTGAACCAAGTAAACTTTATTGAAACAAGTTAGAAAAAACAAGCAAGCAGAACAACAATAATAGTAACAATGTCAGAGTCCAATAGTCCAATACCATGTGACATAAGGTAACATATGTACGTGACAAATGAACATTATAAAGAGAGAAACATTGTAACCATTGAAAAATATCTCTAGAACTGACAACATAAAACTAACAATAAGAGTGAACAACAAATACCCAAGTAAACTCGCAATGCAAAAATAAAAACAGAAGGGCCATTGTGGGACACCCTACAAACAACACAAACAGTGATGCTTTTTATCAGGACCAGCTGGGACACAACACTGACCAGGCTGGTTACAGCAACAAGGCAGTCAAGCCTGTCACATCTGTGTTGTGCAGTTCACACTGGCTGCCTCTTCTGTAGTGCATTGCTTTTAAGGTTTGACCTCTGAATTTCAGTGCTCTGACAGACTGCACCCTTGCTACCTCCAGGGCCTCCTTGTTCCTTGCGCCCCTGAGCTTTCACTCTGTTCCAGAGATGCAGATCTTTGCACTGCCCTTAGGTCCCATTTGAAATCTGCCAGGGACTGAGCTTTTGCAGCAGCTGCCTCACTACTTGGACATACGCTCCCTTTTGCTCAGTACCATTCTTCCTCTCTGGAACAGTTTTATAAAGATTTGAAGACCTTGCTGTTTGAGCACGTCTAACTAGAATGATAAACTATCACTGCTACCTGGCCTGGTGGTGTAGACTGCGCATGTCACGCTAAAATGGTGGAATCCCAAGTTTATTATGCAAAGAGGCTATGGGCATATGTTCTGTGGGAAGGCCAAAAATTTGACTCAAACACCTGGGTCTTGGGAGGTACCTCCACCAGCTTCAGCTGGTGCAGAACGCAGCTGCCAGGTTCTTGACAGGGCAGTCTAAGTATTGCCACATCACCTTGGTGCTGAGTAAACTGCACTGGCTGCCAGTCAGGTGGAGGATCCTCTTTAAGGTGGGCTTGCTCACCTTTAAGGTCCTACATGTCTTGGGCCCTGGTTACCTGGCAGACCTTCTTATGCCTGCTGCCTCAGTCTGCTTCCTCCATTCCTCCTCGAGGGGCCTCCTTGTGCTTCCCAGGATGAGGTTAAAAACTGCTGGTGACAGAGCCTTTAGTGTCGCTTGCCCCGTCCTGTGGCATTCCCTTCCTCCATCTATAAAGAAGGCCCCCCTCAGTGGAGGTATTCAAGGCACGCCTCAAGGCCTTCTTGTTTGCATAGGCTTTTGCTGACCCAGTTCCATAAATATCACCCTGTTCTGACTTACTATACTGCTTGTACCTGATTTTTTTTTAATTTCTTTATTTACCGAAGTTTATTTAATTAGTATCAGCGTTTTTATGATTATTGTTATTTATTGATGTTGTTTCATGTTGGTTTTATGTACGGCGCCTCCTTAGGCCCACTCTTGTGTAGGGGCACCACATGGGCCACTCTCCAGTCCTGGGGCACACACCCTGTTTCCAGGGAGGTGTTGAACAGATCTACCAGCGGCTCAGCCTACAGTTCCATCTCCCTCAGCACCCTGGGGTGGATGCCATCGGCACTTGGTGTCTAGTCCACCCTTACTGCCCTCAGCCCCTCTAGCACCCTACTCCCTGTGATCACTTTGTCCGTCACGTCCTCCCACCCTTTCCCCACCCCCAGCCCATTCTGGTAGTGGATCATCCCTCTCCTTAGTGAAAACGGAGCAGAAGTACTCATTTAAAATGTCCACTTGCTCCTCCCCCTTTTCCACCCAACCCCCTCTCTGCTTTATCCTCACAATATGTTCCTTGCACTTCCTCTTTTCCCTGACATACCTAAAAAAGTCCTTTTCCCCTCCCTTTATGCCCTGTGCGGACTTTAATTGCCTGGAAGCCTTAGCTTTTTCAACCTCCTAGCAACCTCCCTTGACCAACTGCAAAAGTCTCCTTATCCTCTCACTTCCCTATTCTCCTGTACTTCCAGTATGCAGCCATCTTTGCCCTCACCCCTTGCAGCACTTCCTTGTTCAGCCAGCATGGTTTCTTGGATCTGCTATTTTTACTCCTGGCCCTGGTGCAGGCTACTGTGGCCTCTGTTAGCCCAGTCTTTATGACTCCCCACCTTTGTTCTGCATCCGTCCCCAGCCTTATATCCTAGAGTCTCCCTCGCAGTATTGCTCCCATCCTCCCAAAGTCCACCCTACTAAAGTTCACCACCTTAGTGCCCATGCTTCCTGTCTCCCTGCCCAGTGCGACAACGAGCCACACTGTTTGGTGGTCGCTACCCGCTAGTGGGTCCTCCACCTTTACCTCCCTCACCACCTCCCCTTTTGCCAGTACTACATCCAGAGTGCTACCAAGCCTTGTAGGCCCACTTACCAATTGCGTCAGAAGGCTGTCCTGGAATGCATCAAGGAGCACCTGCTCCCTGGTACTGCCAGTGGCCAGGGTGCTCCAGTCAACCCGTGGTAGGTTAAAATCCCCCACTATCACTGCACTCCCCCTTCTACACACCCTCCTTATCTGATCGGACAACTCCCCATCCAGTTTCCAGGATTGAGCTGGTGGTCTGTACACCACTCCCAGCCTCAGCTTTCATCCCTTGGAGTCCAGGAGCTGCACCCAAAGCGCCTCTTTCCTCTCCTCTCCTCTTCTCCCTCATCCCTTATGCATTTAATCCCTTCCCTCACGTAGAGTGAACCCCCCCCCCTTCTAACCACCTGGTCCCTCCTGTATATCCTGTATTCGGATTGCCAAATCCCAATCATGATACTCTGTGGCCTAAGTCTCTGTCACTGTAGCAATGTCCACCTTCCCCTCTGAAAGGACCATCTGAAGCTCTGCAATTTTGTTCCCCAGGCTTCTTGCGTTGGGAGAGACCACTTTCCACCCATACCCCTCCTTCTCCTCACGCTTCTCCTCCTTGGCCTGTGTCCCTCCTCCCAGTAGTCCGCACCCTGTCTCCTCCTTATTCTTACTCGGTGGTGGTGCCTTCTGCATTACACTCAGACCACTCTGCCCACCCCCTCCCAGGGTTACTACGCCTCCGCCTTTACCTATATCTGGGGGGTGAGCTCATTAGACTCCCCTGTCCAGACCTTTCTACCAACCTCAGTCCTTTGGCCACCCCCCCACTAGTTTAAAGCCACCTTAGTAGAGATATATCCCTCTAATCCTGCCTTTAATACTCCCTTCCCTTTCCTGCTCAAGTGTAGCCTGTCCCCTGTGTACAAGTCACTATTCCTCACCCCAATTAGTCAGTAACCCATAATTTTTGGAGTGGCACCAATCCGTCAGCCACTCGTTGAACTCCTCAGTCCTACCCTTCCTCCTCATGCTTGCACATGGTACCAGAAGTACCTCAGAGAATGCCACCGACTCCCCCAACCCCTCACAGTGCCTGCCCAACTACTTGAGCCTCCCCCTCACTACTTCCACAGTCTTCCCCCACCAAGTCGTTTGTACCCACATGCAACACTAAATGAGGTTTCTTCCTCCCCCTCGCTGCACACTTGAGCAGTGCCTGCCCTGAACCTCCTGCAGTCAACCTGGGGATAGCTTCCACCCAAATACGGCTGTGGCTTTCCCCTTCCCGCCCTATCTCACACCTTTCAGTATAGAATCCCCCAGGTTGGGTACCCCCATCCCTTACCCCTTTCACTTCTAATGCCTTCCACCACCCCAGTATTCATTTTTCCTGCCCCTTACCCTGCCAGCTGCACACTCTGTGACTTCTGTATCAGTACCCCCTACTTCTGCCTCACCCCTTTTCTCTGCCTTATTCCTCCCATCCTCGTTGAACCCCTTCCCAGCCTGACTGCTTCTTACTGGGCTTCCCATGTTGACCTCCCCTCCTCCCCTGCTGATTTCCAACCCTTCTCCTAGCCCTGCTGTTGTCGATTTAGAGCCCCCATTCCATTCTACCCTGATAGTGATGCCCCTCCCATCCTTCCCCCTTCCCGTAGCCTTCTCTCCTCCAGTCACCACCCCCTCCTTCCTTACTAGCCCCTCTTCTACCCTTTCATCCTTGCTATCTCTTCCCCTAGCTGTTGCCATCCCTCTCATACCCCGCTTGTCCTCCTCCTTCAGTATGTCCCTGCTCCCATCTCTCTCCCATAGCAGAGGCTCGAATCTATTCCTAGTCAATACCCCTCCTACATCTCTTCCCCCTATCGGTTCCCCCCCCATTTGTTCCCCTCTGTGCCACCCCTGGTCCCTCCCTACCCGCAGCCATCTGCCCTCTCCCCTGGTACTCCTCGTGGCCTCTTCCTCCCCCATCAGGAGCCCCTCACCTCAGGCACCCCTCCCTTCTCCTCTCTTTTCTGCTAGTGCCTCTGATACTGGGGTCGGTTTCAGTCCCTAGTTCTTCCTCCATCCCCCATTGCCATCCCCTATCCCCCCCTCAAGCCAGGATGCCTACCATACTCATCTGCCCTGCCACTTAGACTCCTCCCTAATCTCCACAGTTCCTCCCTCAAACTCGCCAGTTGTCTGCAGACCATACACCCCCCATCCTCCAAACCCAGTTCAGGATCATGGCGGACCCACGCCCTGTACACCCCCCACCCTTCCAAAGATGCCCGTCCTATTGACATGCAGCACCTGCCCCATTTTGGCCCCCATCTTATGTTACGGGTTCTTACTCCCAGTTTCTGTACCCTACTACATACTCTTAGGCCCCTATTTACTGAAATTCCTGGGGTCCCCCCCATATTAGTCCTCTGACTGCCCCCTTGCCAACTGGCTTGATTCAGTCTCAAATTTCATCCGTTAGATACTGTATTACTGTAGCAATCCTAAAGCCTCCTTGTCCGTTTTTCACCCCACAGCTACCATACTTTTTGTTCTCAGCTCTCATATAGTTTCACTTAGCCCAGTTAGAAACCCTATTGCACTCCAAGTATTACTCAGCTCAGTTAGAGAACTAAACAGAACAAATAAATATGTATTATTACAGCAATCCTAACAGTATAGCTCAGTACTTAGCTAGTTAGGGAAGGAAACAGAACAACTAAATCTGTATTATTACAGCAATCCTAAAAGTATCCAATCATTGCTTTGTCTCCACCCAAGAGACCCTGCTGTAATATAGGACCACAAGGGACCCTGGGCAGGAGGGTGGGCAGTCCCGCAGATCTGCCCTTTTGTACTGGGCTCCTGCCTCCATTGGCATCTTTTTCTGCCCATAAAGAAATCTGCAGCAGTCCTGACAGAGCTCCACTGAGCTTGCTTCCTCCTCCCTCTCACTCGCTCATTCTGTTTCTCCCAGCACTGCAGGCTGCCCTTTGTATTGGGCCCCTGCCTGCGTTGGCGCCATTTTCTGCCCACAAAAAGAAATCTGCAGCAATCCTGACAGAGCTCTGTTGAGCTTGCTCACTCCCCCTCCCTCACTTGCTCGTTTTGTTTCTTCCGGCGCTGCAGGCTGCCATTTAGTACTGGACTCCTGCCTGCATTGGCACCTTTTCTCCCACAAAGAAATCTGCAGCAGTCCCGACAGGCTCTGTTGAGCTGGCTCACCCCCACTGGCTCGATTCTGTTTCTCCCGGCACTGCAGGCTGCCCTTTTGTACTGGGCTCCTGCCTGCGTTGGCACCTTTTTCTGCCCACAAAGAAATCTGCAGCACTCCCGACAGAGCTCAGTTGAGCTCGCTTACTGCCCCTCTCTCATTCACTCGTTCTTAATCTGTCCCAAACACTGATTTCCCACAGCGTCTGCGCTATTCTGTGCCAGAAGTGTGAAAACACATTTCAGCCAGGATGTGAAAAATGACAGCTGTGCTGTTCATAAGGAGGTGTGAAAAAATGCCAGTGTTGAAAATCTGGTGTGAAAAAATTACAAATTTGTGAAGTTACTAGGGTGTGTGGAAACTGTGCAATGCACACTTGTAACACAGTCATTTTATGGACTTTCATCACCAAATTTTTAACATAGGCATTTTAGAACCTCTGCTCATGAACAGTGTCACTGTCATTTTCTTAATCTGTCCCAAAAACTGATTTCCCACAGCGAACTCGCTATTCTGCGCTGGCAGTGAGAAAACACATTTCGGCCAGGATGTGTAAAATGACAGCTGTACTGTTCATAAGGAGGTGTGAAAAAATGCCAATGTTGAAATTCTGGAGTGAAAATAGTGCAAATTCGCAAAGTTACGAGCATGCGTGAAAACTGCACTATGCACTCTCATAAAACTATCATTTTTTGTATTTTTTTCACCAAATTTGTAACATAGGCTTTGAGAGCCCACCTTATGAACAGTGGCACTGTTGTTTTGTTAATCGGTCCCGAAAGGCGATTCCGCACAGTGACTGCGAAATCACCTTTCAGGACCAAATAACACCATGACAGTGACTGAATTCATGAGGCGGGGTCCCAATAACCCCATGTTGAAAATTTGGTGCCAAAATTCCCAAAAATGCCTGAGATATGCACCAAAGTTGAAAAAACTATTTATGCCATTATACAGCTTACCAGCATTTCTTCAGTTTGCAGTCAGCTTTGAAGAGTGCAGACGTGTTACTGATCCACCGAAGATAGTTGTGCCAGGCTCTGGAGGTAAGTATGGGATGAGGGGATGGAGAGGCAGGGTATGCAGAGGATGGGCGTTGGTTTGGGGAGGGGGCAGGTGAACCCCGAAGGGATTGTTTTCTTGTTTTACAGGTTTAAAAAGAAAAGACTATGCGGGTTGGTTTTCTTTTTTTGCAGGTGTTGTTTGATACACTGGGGTGGGCTCCCAGTGTACCACCTGCATTTGTGGGGAAGGAGGCTGAAGCAGACAGTGATTGGGCCCCCCGTCAGCACAGAAATGATTGGGGGGGCATGATGCCGAGGAGGATTTGGCACCCCTCGGCAACTGAAAGTGGGAAGGGGGAACTGAAGCCGATTGGGATTGGGCCCCCCCATTGGCACAGAAATGGGTGGGGGGGTCATTATGCTGATGGGATTGGGCTCCCCTGTTGGCAAATTAAACTGGGAAGGGGCGGACTAAAGCCAATGGGGATTGAGACTCTCATCGGCAAAGAAAGACTGTTTTGGGGGGGCACATGATGTCGAGGGGGATTGGGCACCCCCTCAGCACACAACAAGTGGGGGGCTCCCCTGTCGGCAAATGAACTGGGTAGGGCACATGCCAATAGGGAGATTAGCCACCCCCATTGGCTTTCATGGGGCTGTTGTTTGCAAAAAATGTTACACTAGGCACGGTACTGCCCTGCAATGATGGGTCGCTCCCTCATTGCAGCGGAATGGCTGATGCTGCAATGATGAGGCGGCACCTCATTGCAGCGGCGAAATCATTTCAACTTGGTGGCACTTTTGGAAACCAATGTCATCAGCACAGTGTGCCTGCATTGGTCCACTGGTGCCAAGCCCCCAAACGCAGTGCCGCCGTTGGCTGCCACAGTGCCGCACCTCCACAACCCCCCTCTCTCCTAAGCTGCTGCATAATGTTTCTTGCGCATGCGTGCAAGCAACATAAAATGACAAAAGAACCCTGGCCAGCCTCCCTCTAATTCCACCCCTAAGGGCCCTGGATGAGAGCTGCAAGAAAATTGTCTCACACCTTGTCTATCTGTCTAACCTCAGTTGCAGCTTTCTCACAGTGCAACAACCCCAACCTACAGGGCTGACCTTTCTGACTGCAGTGGTTGCCTAGTGCTGAGTTCAAGAGGAAGTCAAGAGATCTGCAGATAGAACTGATGTCACAGATCACAGACTTCTGTGTCACACAACGTGTGGTTAACCACTTGTTTCTGTTCCACACAGGTGCATACTTCACACTTTGTTGGAGGGAGACCGGAAGTGTTTATTATTGTTGCTTTTTGTAAGTGGAAATAATACAGTGAGTTTGTGTTGGGACATTTCTTTTTCATTTTTATTTGCCGTTCAGTCTGTAAAACATTCAGACCCAGCAGCACCTATCTGCTTTCCTCCCCATAATCCACAGTAGGATTCCTAATACTCAACCCATCCTCATGTCGGGGAGGAGTCCTACTTCATTATCCCTAACCCCACCAGTTCTGTCCCCACATTTCACAGTGAAAGTTTCATGGCAGCACTCTGCTTTAATTTGTCTCCCTCCATTAAAGGGAAACAGTCAGACAAGTGTGGCACTGGTTCCAATTTACATTTTATGTGCTTTTACTTACTATTTTCAGCATTATAGTAGATTGTATCAGGCTCATTCTGGTGAATTCTAAACTGACATAGAAACACAGAATGTGCTGGCAGAAAAGGACTGGTAGGCCTATCTAGTCTGCCCAATTTTCCCTGCCTAACACTACACATGACATTTTCTGTCACTACAAATCCCAGAATCTCCTGCTGCTGGCATCAGAGGACCACTGTAGCTGTGGGAAATTCAACAGCCTGCAGTGCATTTCAGAGATTTCATAAACTCAGATCAGATGGTTTGCAGTCCCTCTGTTCCTTCTGGGCTTGGAACAGTCCTCTGGGATTGTACTTAGCCCCAGGAGGACAGCAGACCAGCAAAAGAACAGATCAGAGCTTATAAAAACTCTAACATGCAACTGCAGGCTATTGAATCTCTCACTGCTGCAGTACTTCTGTGATGTTAGCTGCATGGGGGTTCTGGGATGTGCTGTTACAGAAAATATCAGCTTAGAAGTCAGCAGAATTAGTCAGTTATAATCTACTTTACTGCAGTAAACAGTAAGCAAAACCATTTTATTTTGCATGCAAAGTGCAAATTGGGACCAGCCCACACTTGGGTGCAGGGTTGTTAGTGCTGACTGTTCCCCTTTAACAAGAAACCTCACATGAACTGGACTGCCTAGTCCTACAGTTCTCTGAGCTACAATCTCCACTATTTGAAGATGTACCATATGCATGGTCACACTAGCTGTGGTCACCTGATCTGTAGTCACCTGACCTGTGGTTATGTGCTTTACAAAACCGGGCTCACACCACTAACACCACGGAATAACTAACCAAAATAGTGTTTATTTATCAATAATTTATTAGAACAAGCAGAGCCCTAGAGAGGGTGGGGGAGCCAATGATAATTCCCAGGGCCTAGCACCAAACAGGAGCCCAGGCTGCCCAGCATGCTACTGTACATAGATGCATAGAGGCCCCAGAGACTGAACTTTTCCCTAGGCCCAGAATTCCTCTCATGGGGCCTGAAACCAAGCAAGGCTTTGGGAGGTACTTATGTGCAGCAGTCACAGAAAAAAAGCCAAATATTTTTACGCTACACAGGTGCTTGATCATGGCTCAACTAGTGTCTCAAAGTGCTTTTTGTAGAGCATTTTTTATAGTGCATACTTAACTGAAGAGTATTGGTAATGGAGACAGTACCTGCAAAGACAGCTGGGATGTGTAGTTCCCTACATGACAGCAGGGACACTACAATCTGATAGGGACGCCTCGCTTTGTATGTTTTAAACAAATAAAAATCTCATTTGAGAAGCAGATCGATAGGAGTTGGTGTTGGATCTCTGTTGCAAGCTTTATCTGTAAAGGAGCGGTTTTAAGCTTGTGAATTTTTACTGGGAGGCAATTGTCCTATTCTAAGCCTGACATCACGTGACCTGACTTCTGGAACGAGCGCCGTGAGCTCGACCACGCAGCGTCACACATGGAGACATGCGCTGAGACACGTGCATCTCAGTGTGTGTTATAGCATGTTGCAGCGGATGCAGCAGAGGGGGAATTTCTAACCTGCACGCAAACACAACAGAAGTCGAAGTCTTGCTAGTCAAACTATAAGGCTCTTTATTGTTTGATGTATTATTAGTGGTAGTCATGAATCCATACTTCATGATGCTAAAGACAGGAGAGCTGTGAGAGGAGAACTTTGCTTTCAGAGCAAGTAACAGCAGACTAGAACTACAGTTTTTTTACTGATAAATCACTTTCTATCTCAGCAGGAGTCAGTACCTGTTTGGATTAAGCAAATGGATACTTTATTAGAAGAAGGGGGTCTCATTTAAGAAAAAAAAAAGAAGAACATCACTGTGTATTTCTCTGAGGAAGGGGGCTGTATCAGCTTAATTTACTGAGTCAGGAGCAGAGGGTGAATCTAATTGGGGGTGTGGCTTAGGAGCTTAGGAGTACAAAAGCAGGTGTCTCCAATTACAGCTTCCTGCTGTTTTTGACAGAGAAGAACTTTGCTTTCAGAGCAAGTAACAGCAGTCTAGAACTACAGCTTTTTTACTAATTGCCTTCATTCCCAACCCTCCACCCTTCCACCCTAAGCCAGTTCTACTTTTATATCCACTGGATTTGACTGACAACAGGAACTTCCTGCTTGGCAGTAGAAAGGGAAGAATCACTGAGACAAATTAGTTTCATCAACCTTGAAGAAACCTAAAAAATAACTTTTTCTCCCCCTGGCTGCTGGAGGTCTGAATCCAAGCACAGAAGAAGGAGACTACTGAAGACTACGGGAAGTTCCTGTCCCAGAACAGGAAGGGCGAGAGTTGTAAGGGCACATAGGCAGTAGGAAAGTAAGTGTAAAAATACATAGAGGGAGGAGACAGTAAGCATACAAAGCAACAGGAGAGGGGACACAAAATAAGTCAAGATGGGAGTGGTGCAGTGCAATGGCTGTGGGGCAGCAATGTTCCGGGAGACATTCTGGAGGCTGCGATGCTGCCCTGTTTGCAGGTACCTCTCTGGTCTGAGGGAGGAGGTTGCATGTCTCCAGCCTGACCTGGCTAGGATTCATGAAACCTTTTCCCCCACCTAGGGACCACCAGGGCCACCACCACTACCTCAGAGGTTGCCAAGAAAGAGGAGTGGTTGGACCAAGGTGGGCTCAGGGAGGGAGAGAGTAGTGGAACAGAGGTGCATCCCTCTAGTTGTATCTCTCCACAATTCATATGCTGTTTTAGCAAAGAGTGGTTCCTCTGTGGAGGCACCTGCAGTGGAGACCAAGGAGGATGCTGGGAAGCTCCACAAAGGAGACCACGGGAGAGTGGCATGAGACCCCACAGGGGAAGGAAACAACTCCTGGTGGGGGAATTGATCATTAGGGGGGTAGAAGTGGGGGAGGAAGGTGATAGGGAGGTAAGGTGCCTGCCTGGCACCATGGCTCGGAAGAACAGGAAGTGAATCCTCAGGATCGGGACAGCAGCCACACGAGAGAGGGAGCTGGATGTCATCGACCACCTAGGGACAAATGACCTGGCTGTGAATGGAATCAGAGTGGTGCAAGAAGAGTTTGCAGAGTTAGGGAGGAGCCTTAGACAAGTAGCATGTACGGTAACCTTCTTGGAGGTGCTGCCTGTCTATGACAAGGATGATGCTAGGGTATTCCACACCATGGGATACAATGAATGGTTGAAAAACTGGTGTGGAGCTCAGGGTTTTGGCTTCATTGGGGACTGGGGAGCCACCCTGGAGGGATGCAGGCCTATATTGGCACGATGGTCTGCATCTGTCCGGGGGGGGGGACCAGGATCCTAGATAATAGGTTTAAATGCTTAATTGGCAAGTATTTAAACTAGCCAAGGGGGGAGGCACTGAAAAGGAGCAGGGAAAGCCCAGCCTTCCCCCACAAAACACAGTAGTTAGAGAGGTAAACACCAAGGTAAAGAAGTTAGTAGGGAGCAGGACAGGGGTAAATGCAGAAAAAGGCGGTAAGGCCATTAAAAAAAAATGGAAGGTGATGAGTACCAGTGCCCGCAGTCTTCGTAACAAGCTCCCTGAACTAGTGGCCTTGATGGAAGAGGGATGCCTGGATAATGTGGCAGTCACTGAAACATGGTACACAGAGAATCATGACTGGGATATCAACATACCAGAATACACTATCTACAGGAGGGACAGGGTGGGCAAAAGAGGAGGAGGAGGAGGAGTAGCTCTCTCTCTCTATATATAGTCCCCCTAGGGACAAATGACCTGGCTGTGAAGCACAAACAGTTTCATCTGGTTCAAGATCAGCTGGCATTCATCTGTATCCCCCTTCCCCAGGTCATGCCTGAAAATAGGCAGGATTTGTCCAGGATTTGTCTAGTGCACTTACCCGGTCAACAAAAACTAAATAAATAAATAAAATATAAGGGAAGGTATTAAAGCAGCAGAACTAAAGAGTAAACAGGAAGTTGATGAGTCACTATGGGTCACCCTGGAGAGAGGAAATGGCACCAAAATCTGCATGGGGGTTGTTTACAGACCCCCATCTCAGGGGGAAGGAAATGGACAGGAAATGATAGAAGGCATCCTTAAAATGGCAGAAAAAGGGGAGATAATGTTGATAGGGGACCTGAATTTGCCATGTCTTAACTGCAGTATCTTTGCTGCAGGCACATCCAAGAGCAGGGTCATTCTTGATGCCCTACAGGGGGCATGCCTCAGACAGCTAGTGTTGGAACCCACTTGGGAGGGAGCAATCTTAGACCTGGTACTCTCAAATGGGGAAGGAGAAATGATCTCAGATTTAGAAGTGGGTAGCCATCTGGGAACAAGTGACCACCAAACAGTATGGTTCACAATAACCACAGTCATAGAGTCAAGTCATAAAAATACAAGAATATTGGACTTTAGGAAGGCTGACTTTGGGAAAATGAGAGCGTGCCTCAGAAATGCAGTAGCAAACTGGCAAGAAGGAGGGGTGGAGAAACAATTGGGAATAATCAACACAACCAGCACAGAGGCAACAAGCCTTTGTGTGAAGCAAATCAACAAAACAAAATGAAGGAAAAAATCAGTATGGTTCTCAAAAGAGGTGGAAGGGAAGGTTAAGGAGAAAAGGATAGCATTCAGGAAATATAAGGAAACACAGAAGAAGCAGGACAGAGAACTTTATCAGTTAAAGCAGAAGGAGGCAGGGAAGGCAGTCAGAATAGCAAAAGCACAAACTGAGGAAAAGATAGCCAACTCGGTTAAGAAGGGGGATAAAACCTTTTATAAGTACATTAGGGAGCGAAGAAAGACCAAGGGAGGGATACAGAGACTTAATAAAGGGGAGAGAATGTGGGAAGAGGGTGACAGTGAAAAAGCAGGGGTACTGAGCAAATATTTCTACTCAGTATTCACAATGGAAGAGGAGGGGGAGGTACTTGAACCAAACAATGATTTAATTCACATATCTGGAATGTGTAGTACGGTATGGGCTGCACTCCCATTGGCTCACGCTGTGAACCAATGGGCATGCAGCCCTACTGAGTGTCAGTCGGCGTGGCTGGGCAGCAGGCAGGTGGGTGGGTGCTGCCTGCCGCCGCTGACCGGTGGGGGGAGCAGGGCGGTGGGGCTCAGTGGGCGGTGGGGGGTACCTAGACCACCAGGGTAATAGGATATTGTATGTTTTACAGATGCCCACGATCAGGCCAGAGTATATGGTCACACTGGACCACAGGGCTATTGGACAAGGATTTCTTTGTATTATTACACATGCCGCGTCCCAGACTGCTGTCCACTGGACCACCAGGGCTATTGGACGAGGATTTCTTTGTATTATTACACATGCCCCGATTGGGCACATAGCAGTCCACTGGACCACCAGGGATATTGGATGAGGATTTCTTTTTTTAGACAAATGCCCACGATCGGGCTGCAGGGGGCATCGGTCCCCGATGGCTGCTGCCTGGCAGGGCGCCAGGCGCAAGTCATCGGGGATCGGCACACCTGCATGCTAATGGGATGCAAATGGGGCCATAATGACATGCAAATGGCCCCATGTGTGTCTTGCATAAATTATGGCCCTATTTGCATGTCCCCTTTTGAATATCGCAGGTGCTGTGAATGGTGCAATGGCACTTGCGCTAGTGCATCTCCATGCTCCACTCTGGCCACTTGCGCTGGCGCAGTGACACTGCGCCATGCACAGTGGGGGTGGCCAGGGTGCAATATTCAAAGCTGCTGAGCCATAGTGCAGCTCCATTGAAAATCGCCCAGGCCACACCCCTATGCAGCCAAGTTGAGCTGCGCCCAGGCTTGCGCCCCAGCCTGGCGCAGTTTGAAAATCTGGGCCCCTGTGTTCAGTAATATGGAGGATAGGGTACAGCAGGTGGCAGTTATCCAACCACTAGGAACCAGTGATCATAACATGGCTACATTTGAAATACAAGAGAAAATAGATAGACAGATGGGTAAAATAAAAATTAGAAATTATAAAAAGGCAGCTATAATGGGGGTAAAGAAAGAGTCAGCAGCCTGGAATTGGAAGGAAGAGTTTGTAAACAAAACATTAGAAGTAGAAACGTTGATAGTAAATAAAATAAAAGATTGTATAGAAAAGTATGTCCCAGAAGTCAGTAAGTACAATAAGGTAGGAAGAATTCCTGGATGGATGAATTATGAGGTACAAAAAGCTATAAAAAACAAAAACAAGGCATATAAAGCCCTTAGGAGGCATCCGACAGACGAAAGAAAGAGGGACTGTGCAATCAAGTTAAGAATAAGTAAGAGGAGAATAAGGAGGGCAAAGACCAACGCAGAACTAAAACTGGCAGCGGCCAGCAAGGATAACAATAAACAATTTTTCAATTACGTTGGAAGTTTAAGAAATGGAAACAGGCATATTGTAAAATTGGTAGAGGACAGTACCCTAATAGATGACCCGCAGAAAATGGCAGAAAGTTTCAATCAATATTTTGAAAAATGATTCCCAAATACCACCGGTGACCAGTATATAAGAGATGACTTGCAATATTTTGAAGAGCCTAGTAAATGTAAAGAAATTAGTGTACAGGAGGTGTATGATAAATTAAAGAAAGTAAATAAACATAAGTCCTGTGGACCCAATGGGATTCACCCCTATTTCCCAAATGAAATGGCTGAAGAGCTGGCTGGGCCATTGGCAGTTCTTTTCAACATGTCCATGATTACAGGGGAGGTCTTGGATGTGTGGAAACAAGCAAATATTACGCCTATATTAAAAAAAGGAGACAAGACGGATATACAAAATTATAGACCTGTTTGTGTTACATCCATGATAGGTAAATTAATGGAGGTATTTATTAAAGAACAAATAGACTTAAATCTACAGGAACTGGGGCATATAGATGTTACACAACATGAGTTCATAGAAGGGAGATTGCATACTATGAATCTGCTGTTTCTTTGAGGTGGTGAGTCAGGCCAGTGATAATGGTTTACCAGTGGTGTTGTTTATCTTGATTACTCAAAGGCCTTTGACTCTGTAGATCATAAGTTACTAATTATCATGAAGGAAATAGGGATGGATCCCAAACTAGTAAAGTGGACCATGTCTTGGCTGAATATGAGAAGCCAGAGAGTGGGCACATGAGGTCACTGGTCTAACTGGGTGGATGTGGGCAGAGGGGTACCCCAGGAATTGGTCCTGGGTCCTGTTCTGTTTAGAATTTTCATTTCATTGATGCAGGTTCAGAAAGAAGCATGGTTATGTAAATACGCAGATGATGCGAAATTAGGACAGATAGTAAATGATAAAGTCGCCATAAGGATTGCTCAACTACAGTTAAGGAGTACAGAAGAGTGGGCAGAAGAAAATAAGCCTGTGTTTAATGGTAAAAAGTGTAAAGTGATGCATTTTGGGCATAATAACTCAACAGCAGTCTATATACTTAAAAATACACCCTAAAGGTAACAGAGTGTGAAACAGATCTGAGCATATGGATGACAGACACCTTGAGCTTTTGTAAACATAATTCAGAATGTGTGAAAAGAGAAAACAGACCTACAGGAAATATTATGAAAAATATAAGGAGTAGAGATGAAAAAGTTCTTATACTCCTGTTCTGCACCTTAGAGAGACCTGTGTTAGAATATGGTGTCCCAATAAGTACACCGCAGGATATTAAGTGTTCAAAGGCTGTTGAGAGGGTGCAACAGAAAGTTACAAGAAAGGTTAGAGGCTTAAATGGATTCTCCTGTAACCCCCCTGTTACCCGGGGTTACTAGAATCCCAGTAAGACCTAGTGGTAGGCAGGGAAGGCAGCTTGTGAAACTCCAGTTAAATGGAGTTCACACTGTCTCACTTTGTTCTCAGTCTCAGCTGAGACTGAGGGATGACATCACCACAGAACTCTTGCAGCTGCATGAGACACACTGGAATGCTGCAGTTGGAAGTTAGGATAGAATGTTGAGGATTTTAGAACAGAGTCTGTGTGCAGTCTTGGAGAGAGGAGCAGCACAGCAGTCTGTGTGCAGGCTCTCAGAGCCTTAAGCTCTGTTTTAGAGCTACTGTAAGGGAGGTGTGTGTTTCCACTGAAAGAGGAACACAGTAAGCTGATTGTGAAGTGGTGGAGACTGCTGTTACTGGTCCATGTGCCCCATCCCTGAGGGGATGGGGGTGAAAAGGTTTGCCTGTCTTCTAGGGGCAACCCTCCTGGTTCTGGCTAAGAAAGACACTGCCTTATTTCAAGTTGTGCTACGGCGCCAGAAGCTGTGGGAGAGAAATTCCTGTGAGGAATCGCCTGTGGGGCACCTGCAACCAAAGGGTGAGTTTGCTCTGACATAGGGCCTATGTTTTCACCTGAACTGTTGGAACATGGGGATTGGACTATTTAACTTGTAGGAGGTCCAGTGTAATAGACATTGCCAGTTAATTCAAGTAGGTTCAAGTCCAGCACAAAGAGTAAAGTAAAGTGGGGATTGGACTGCTTAATCAGTTGAAGGCCTAGAGCAATGGGCTAAGCCAAGTAAAAGTATGTTCAAGTCCAGCACAATGGGAAAACAAGACAAGTAAAGGAAATGTGACATATGTTTAGCCTTAATCTACATTGCCAAGCAGTACAGTAGGAGGTGTTTACTGTCCAGAGAAATGTCCGGGTATGAATTGTGGAAGTGAGAGATGGGAGACCCCCCCATCAGTAGTAACCAAATTCACCTTTACGGATTTGATCTGTGGCACCTTTACTTTCTCTCAGGTACTTGGCCAGTGTCTGAGGAAAGTACCCAGATGTGGGATTAAAAGGAAGCTTCCCTGATAGAGTTGAGGTGCTCTTAGGTTGTTTAGTGAGCCACCAGAAAATGTTTCCATGACATATGGAAGGTATCCAAGTGACCGGCAAGGGAGCCAAGCCTGGGAATCCCAGATCAGTGTACAAGTTACTTTAGTAAAATTTATACCCTGGTCAGGAAATTTCTATGGGAAAACAAATCTCCACGGATTTCCATGGCAAAGTTGCAGCAATTGAGGAATAAGGGTGGGTTTAGTTTATCTGACTTTAAGACTAGGCATGATGCATTCATAGCAGGTCATTGTGTCACATCATTGTGGCTAAACAAGAATCAGGATGCTCCAGGTTGGTTACAAACAGAGACAGATATCTTAAAAGGTGACCACCCTAGAGTAACCTTATTTTTGGACTCCACACAGCCCTTCAATTCAAATCCAATACTATGCCAAGTTAATAAAGCTTGGAAATGCATGGCCAGAACTTTGGAATGGGACCCTTAAATGTCCCCTCAGTGTCCCATCTGGGGTAACCAAATATTAAAACTAAATGGTAAGTGTTTAAATTGACTAACCTGGAAAGTCAAGGGCATTTTGTTCTTGGAAGACTTAACAGACCAAGCCTCGACCTCTCTAATGTTGTTTTCTCAGCTAGCAATTTTTTATATAATTGCTTTATTGATGATCAAGTACAAGTGTATGTAGCCCTTCCTTCATACATCAAATAAATTGCATTTGTTACATAGTCATGTCATTTTTAAAAGGGGAAAAATGAAAAATCTGTCATTTCACTACAATTGTTGTACTATTCAAAGGTTTAAGATCAAACAAAACTTAAACTGAAACTATCTTTAGAACAATCACCAGGTTAACTGAACATAATGCATAAGTTCATCCTTTAAATCTTATATATCAGTCTGATTTATCAGGGAAACCCCACTTGAGTAAGGCTAGGTAATCCAGGTATCCCATATAAGTATCTTTCATTTGTCTACAATGATATTCTTTTCGTAGGTCTTTTTTTTTTTTTTACCATAGGGACCTCTTTCCCTTGCTTCCCTTAACTCTAGTTCCTCTCTTCCCTCATACAGGAGCCACCTTGTCCATCTATTTTGATATATGTGGTCTTGTCATCTGAGGGAGAAAGTTATTTTCTCTAGACCCATTATGGTGTCTATTATTTTGGAAACCACAGAAAGGTCAGTGCGGCCCTCAACACCTGAAAAATAAGTCAAAGGCCTGGGAGGGATCTAGCTCCAATTAGTACTTAAGTGGTGTGTTAAATGGACATTTATGTTATTATTTTTTATTAGCTATAAAATCCTCATGAAGCAGTAAGAATAACTGTGAAATATTGATGGAATTACTTGGTGATTCAATTGAATAAAATTCAATTTGAATTTCTAGCCTGGTGAGTGGGTCTGTTTCTCCAATTCTGTGGATAGAAGTTACACAAGGCTAATTGGAGCTAGATCCCTCCCAGACCTTTGATTTATTTTTCAGGTGTTGAGGGTCACACTGACCTTTCTGTGGTTTTCTTGAAGTACTGTCTGGTCAGTTCTCCTCAGTGACTTTGATCAGGAGGCCCCATAGTCACATTTAGACTGAACCATAATAAAATATGAAACTACTATAAATCATCCATTTGAACATCCAGAGACACTTGTTTTGGAACTGCAATGCTAATAGGATCTTAGAACTATACTTTACTTACTTTGACTATGGTTCAGCCATGATTTGTTGGCTCTAGTTTGAACAAAAACTGTTTGCCGGGTCTAGATGAGATATCCTTTCAGAGAGTGGTGGCGTTCACTACAATTTGGGACTCTATTTTTGAGTAAGAATTATAATTGTATGTTTTAAACTAAGAATTGTTTGCATCAATATATTTTTAGTTGTTCAAATAGAATAATGGATGTTTTTGCAACACTAAAAGCTATAACTGATGAAAAGTCAATCCCAAGAACATTAACTAAAACAGATGAGGGAAGGATATTACAAGGAATAACCAGTAAGAAAAAATTATCTGGTGACCGTAACACTAAAAATTTGATTCACGAATATGAATCTTTAAAACAACATGAACTCAGATTAGAATGTCATTGTGTAACACTTACAGAGTATTATAAATAGAAAAAAATCCCCAAGGGTTTGAGGGTACCCACATAACCAAATTTGGGGTTCACAACAAATGATTTAGAAAAAAAAATTGGACAGAGTAAGAAATGAATGTTCTTTGGATTTTCTTTTATTATTGGTGGAAGCATTAAATATAGAACTGATGAATAAGTGGGGAAATAAAGAATGTTTATGATCAGTACAACCAAAAAACAGATATTAGAGAATTTTCAGATAAAATAAACAAAGCATTAGAAGATTATGAAAATAATTTGATTGATCAAAAATTGAGGAAATTTAAACATGATTTAAATGATTACAAAGAAGGAAAAGTGTACAGCTACAATAAATTCATACCATATAAAATGCAATACACATACAATCTGGATTCGGAGAACAATCTATATAGTTCAGACAGTAGTGCAGATAACAGAGGAACACACAATTTAAGCCTTTTTAGGCAGAGGCAGATACAGGGGGAGAGGAAGATGGGACAAAGGCAGATGGAGAGGCAAAAGCCAAACAAACAAATATACTACCAGGGACCAAAGATTTACAAGAGAAACGGGAGAATCAGATATAGATGTAGAATTCACACAAAGTAAAGAAAAGAACAAGAACAGGAAACAATAGGGACCAGAGTGGCACAGAAGTACCACAAGAGAGGACAAGTATAGTTTTTAATTTGTCACATCGACAATTGAATGAAATTGAAGAAATACTTTTAAATTTGGGTTTAACATTCCTTCCACATGAAAAACATAACTTTTTCAATTTAAAAAATGGATATGCAAAACTTTTATAGGAAAATAAGATCAGGAAATTTTTTTGCAGATGTAGAAGGCACAGACAGCACCCTAGAAAAAGAAAAAAAGAAAACACTAGCAGTAAATTTGAATTACCATTCTAAATTTCTCCCACCAGGTCCCATGCCCCCAAACATAATTACATACATAAAAATGATGGAAAAGGACTTAGAACACCTTGAAAAGAATAAATTAGATAGAAGACAAACATATGACTTAACAGCTAATGAATTTGGAGCCCTACGGAGTTTAGAAAATGATCAAACTATAGTTATTAAAAAGGCAGATGGGGAGTAATTATGGATAGAGAAGATTACAACAAGTAGTGCCTCAGACAATTAAGTAATAGAGAATTCTATCAGAAGTGTGATACAAACCCAATGGAACAGGTAAAACTATTAGTAAAACAAAATTTAGAAGAAGGTAGAGAAAAAAATTACATAACAGAGTGGGAAGAAAGAATGCTACTCAGACAACATCCCATTATGCCAACATTCTATACTCTGCCAAAAATTCATAAAGATGAAAAGAACCCACTAGGACGCCCAATCATAGCTGGAATAGGCTCAACACTAAAAGCGTTGTCTGTCTATATAGACTATTTTATACAACCATTTGTAATTAACATTGAGTCATACCTTAAATATACCAAAGATACTATCCAAGTGTTGGAAAAATTGAACAAAGAAAAAATTATAAATGAAAATTGCTTATTAGTAACTTTTTGACATTAGAGATCTATATACATGCATCCCACATGATGTGGGTCTAACAGCATTATATGGCAAACTTATGGAAACAGATAATACCCAAAAACCTTCAAATGAATTTTTAATTAAACTGGCAGAAGTGGTTTTGACACAAAATTACTTCAGATATGATAGGACACATTATTGGCAATGAAAGGTAAATGCTATTGGTTCATCCGTGGCACCTAGTTATGCCAACATAGTGACGGACAGCTTTGAGAAAGAATTTGTTTATGGGACCAAAAAGATGTTTAAGAATAACATTGTTTGTTGGAAGAGATACATAGACGATTGCCTGTGCATCCGGAAAGGCACAGAAGAAATGTAAAAAAATGTTTTTGACTATTTAAATAAATGCACAGATTTTTTAAAATGTGTCATTACATATAACAAAAATACAATCAACTTTTTGGATCTACATACTTCTAATAAAAAACAAGTACTATCTACAAAGGTATACAGGAACAAAATATAGAAATGTACTATTACATGTAAAGAGTTTTCATAAAAAATCAGCAGTAGAAAACATTCCATATGGACAACTAATTAGGATAAAGAGAAACTGTACAGAAGAGAGTGATTACAGAGAAGCAGCTACAGAAACAATAGATAGATTTAGAGAAAGAGGGTATTTAGAACAAAACTTACAAACAGCAAAAAAGATGTGATGCTGTAGAAGGAAAAACATTATTTGAAGAAAAAATACAAGCAGACAAACACAAAGAGAAAATCATGGTCTCTATAAACTATTTGGATCAATTCTATGAAATTGAAAAAAATCATACCTAAACACTGGGATTTACTCAAAATTACTCTCAAGGGGGAAGAAATATTCAAAGAAAAAACACTGATAATAGCTAAAAAAAAACAAAATATTTAAAAGATAGATTATGTCATTCAGTGTACAAAACTCCTGAACCTCAATTTGAAATGTTTGAAGTAGATCCAAAATTGTAGGTAACTATCTATGCGGCCGTTGACAAAATTGCAATAGTACAAGGAAAACTAAAATGATTTGTTATGTTAGTATGGGTTTATGGAACACAAGGGGAGGAGAGCCTCGGTATCCAACTAGGGATCTGAGGTTCGAGCAGACTCGATAGAACGTAAGGCCTAATCTGCTGGCAATTAGTATGTTAGTATGATTTATAACCCGTATAGAGACAAACATGTAACAATAAAACAATTTATTACATGTCAGAGAGATCAAGAGATCTATATAATTAAATGCCCTTGTGACCTACACTATGTGGGACAAACATCAAGACCACTTAAACTGAGACTGAATGAGCATAGGAGTGATATTAGGAGAGGAGATACTGAATTTGTTGTAGTTAGGCATTTCCTAGAACAAAAACATAGCTTACCAACTTTTAGATTTGTAGGAATAGAAAGAGTAGATTTACCACCACGAGGAGATAATATACTAATGTGCCTCCTAAAGTGAGAGGCATTTTGGATAGACAGATTTGGCACATTAAACAAACGTTATGGAATACATGAGGAAATTTTATGGAATGAATTCGTAGAATAGAATATTTATTTATTTATTTAAGAGATTTACCAGATAAGCATTCTGAGCGGGGACCGCTCGTTTCCAGATGCGACCTGGTTTAGCCATATACAGTAAATAAGTTAGATCCATTAATAAGACTGACTGTTAAAGTAGGCTTTTTAGCCTTGCATTTAACAGCCGCTAATGGTGCTACTTTGCACCAGTGGGTCGGGACATGGGGCCACTTCACTTCTGGTACCTTGGTCCCAATTCAGTCATGTGTTGCATTTTTCCAGTTCAAGGTTTTAAACCTAAAAAGAGTACACGTGTTAAAAATGAAATCAATACACTAAACCTTACCATCTCACTGAAAGGTTAAATCCATACATATTTCATGAAACAAATGAAAAATGTGAAATAAGACTACTATATAAATCATTTAATACTGATGAACACAAAGTCCAATATAATACACCTTTAAAACAAAGTAGGAAATATGGAGAGGTAGTGTGAACAAAAAGATGGTAACAATAAATTTTTATCTCAAATACATAAAAGACAAAGTGATAGAACCAATTTCAATGGACAGCTTGCCACTAGGTATAAATAGGAATGTAAGTGTGAAAAAAATATAAGTCTATCTTCTGCTTTAGGGTGCATGTGTATGAAAAGGAATAGAGACAATATGAGAGAGGAAAAAAAAAAACTAAGTCCCAACTGGACTCTAGTAAGCATACTCACAAACTCAAACAGAGATAACATGACAGACAAGGATGTCTCCCAATTGAAACTTGACATGTAACAACATGGCATTGACATTGGGCTTAAAACAGTAAGCACAGCAGGTGAGGCTTCCTTAAACAACAAGCAGGAAGCAGACTGCAGATGCCACACAGAAATCCATTTGGTAAGTTCTCTTAAATGAATGAGTACTGAAGAAGAGTAACTTATAAATGATTAAAGTAGTATTGAACTGGGGGACTGTGTAGAAAGAAAGAAAGATTTAAAATAGACACCATGCTTTTTTACAGGGGAAATACATTCAAGAGGCCTGGTGCCTTAAAGCAGCAGTACCCTGAACAGGTAAAATATTCACAATAAGGCCATCACATTTAGATAGAAACAATAGACATGGTAAAAAGAAAACTTACCAATTCAATCTAATGTTAATAGAGTAAACAAAAAACAGAACAGTTGGAGTACGCTTTAAAGTGATGAAAAATTGATTTTGTGCTGTTAAAAAACCAAAAGGTATATTTCTTATATTCCTTTTAAATATAACCTGAAACTGAGTTAGCAAATTTAGTGCTATGTTATAAAATGCTATTTTTTCTACAGATAAAAACAAATGAAAACAGAGTTCTTAATCTTGATAATGGAATATGTTTCACTGATCAAAAGGTGGGCAGCAAGCTTTATGAAGTATGATTAGAATTAAAAAGTAATGTGTAAAATCAAACAATTAACAATAAGAGATTGTAATTAATAATTAAAGAAAAGAATGTCTATTAGACCATTAACAGTGGATATGATTGGTAATACCATGATATACAAGTGTACTTAAAGTGTTGCTTTAAATGGACATATACTGTATGTTGTTATTTTTTATTAGCTATAAAATCCTGGTGAAGCAATAAGAATAACTGCAAAACGTTGATGGAATTACTTGATGTTTCAATTGAATAAAATTAAATTTTAATTTCTAGCCCGGGTAGTGGGTCTATTATTTTGGCCCAGTCCCTTAGTTCAGGACTATCAGCTAATAACCACTGTTTAGTGATACTGTAGATTTCAATGCTGCAATTATTAGAATCAACCTTAGACATTTGGCCTCTCTTCCCTTTATTTCCTGTGAGATCACATCCAGAACCATATGTTCAGGTTCCAGAGGTGTTTGAACTTCAAACAGCCGAGACACATGTCACTGGACCCCTTCCCAAAAAGATATAATTCCCAGACAGGTCCAGAAAACATGCACCTGGGATGCTTGTCTCTCACCACATCTATGCCAACACTCTGAGCCAGCTCCTGGGTTGGCATGGTGGAGCTGAGCTGGAACCTGAAAGAAGTGAGTCCTCACTTTCCAACCAAACTCCCTCCAGGTTGAGGAGGACGAGGTACTCCAGGTACTCTTCCAGACTAGAGACCAATGGAAGTCTGTAAGGGAGATGTCTAAGTTCCTTTCCCATCTATGCTTAATATGTTGTGATGACGCATCTAGATAATTTATATAATTAGTGTATAATAGTGTAATCGCATGTTTTGTATTTGCCGAGCTCCAGATATGCTGTAACGGGAGCTCTGTTATTTCCTGTTTATTTTCTATAGTTCTCTTTCTCATTTGTTCATATATATAGTCCCTTAACTGGTAATATCCTATTCGGTCACTGGGGCCTATGCCGAATTTTAATTGCAGCATCTCAAATGACAATAAAGTGGGGCCATGGAATAATTGATAAGGGGAATGTAGTCTCCTCTTTGCTTGTCTCAAGAACCAGTCATCTATTTTTGCTGGGGCAAACTGGGGATCATAAGCCCACCATTGGTACTTCCAAAGTTGCTGTCTAGTATTACAGTACCTTTATTGATACCCTGCTTCCAACCTTCAAGAACTGCTGCAGTTCCTGAGTAACTCGTGATCCCTGAAAACGTTCTATCTCTAAACAGGGCTGCTTGTAAGGGGAATTCTCTGGTTTCTGCCATGTCTATCTGTTTCCAGTGAGATGTGTACTCTGGGTTTCCCCTCAATAGTGCCACCCTCATCTGGGATGCTGTCCAGTAGCCCTGTAGATGTGGAAAGGCCAGGCCCCCTTTGCTCTTGGGAATGAATGTTTCTTTTTCACCCTCAGCCTCATTGTTCCCCACAGGAATTTAATAAACATATTTTGTCAGGACTCAAGATCTTTCTGTGGTACGACACAGGGAACACACTGAAATAACCTAGTCATGGCATTCATTTTCAGTGCTTGATTTTTGGCATGTATTGTCAAGGGGAGCAGCGACCAACTTTTGAAATCTGCTTTCAGTTTTTGCACCAATGTAGGGTAATTTAAGTCAAATAGTTTAGCCACAGTCTTGCCTACCTTGATCCCAAGATACTTGATAGCTTCCATATCTCACTTCATTGGGAATGCCTGCCTAATCTCTGGGGACGGAGTGTAGGAAAAACTAAGGATCTCCATTTGCTTTTGTTCAAAGTGTATCCAGAGAGAAGAGAGAACTCCTCTCTTTGATTAAACACCTCCCTTAGTGAGCTGTCCAGTTCTGATGGGCAGAGAAGGATATTGTCCGCATATAAGGCTAATTTATGTTCCCTATCCCCTATCCCCTATCATAACTCCTTTTACCCCCATTTTGTCTTGTACTTTGGGCTAAGGGTTCTATATATAGGGCAAATAATAGTGGGGAGAGCGGACACCCCGCCTCATTCCTCTACCTAACTGCACAGCTTCTGAGACATGCCCATTTGTTTTTATATAGGCAGAAAGGGATTTATATAATTTGAAGAGAGCCCTCACAAATTCCCATGGGAACCCAAACCGGGCCAGGACCCGGCCCAAAAAGAACCATGATGCTTTATCAAATGCCTTTTCAGCATCCAAGCTCATAAGAAGGGAGGGGGTCTTTGTGTTATTGATCTGATCTATAATATGAGATGTTCACCTCAGGTTATCTAGGGCATGGCATCCCGGGACAAATCCCACCTGATCCATTCCAATTAGAGCAGGGAGGAACTGTTGTATTCTTTTGGCTAAATTCGATGTAAAGATTTTATAATCTGTATTTAATAGGGAGATTGGCTGATAAGACAGGCATCTAGTGGGGTCCTTTCCCAGTTTGGGCAGCACTGAAATTGTTGCTCTTGACCAGGAGAGTGGTATCTGCTCGTCATCCTTAAGTACTCCTTTGTATAAGTTCAAAAGCGTCAGCTGCACCAAGCCCCTAAATGTCTTATAAAACTCTGCTGGGAGACCATCAGATCCCGGGCATTTGCCACTTTTAAGTCTATTAATCTCTGCCTTCACTTCCATCTCCGTAATAGGGTCAACAGGGACATCCCCTGTTCTTTGGACAACCCCGGTAGCATCAGTCCATTCAGAAACTCTTGTACTCTCTGTTCATGAGGTATCTTGTCTGGAGCATATGGTTTGGAATAAAATGATTGGAAAGCCTCAGCTATTTCCCTAACCCCAAAAACCATTTCCTGTTTTTTGTGGATACCAAATCGATGCTATTGTAGCTTTAGCCCTGTGTGCCCGGATCCTGCTGGCTAACAGTCTCAATGATCTAGGTCCCCCTTCATAGTAATGTTGGCGTAGAACAATAAGTTTTTATTCAATTTGGTAGTCCAGAATATCACCCAGCTCCCTCTTGAGTGCCTTCAACTGCTTGGTCCTCCCTTTATCTATTTTAACTTTTTGTAGGTCTTCTAGCATTTGAATTTGGCTCTTTAATGTTAGCTTTTTGGCCTCCTGTCCCTTTTCTTTCTAGATGCCATCAAAATAAATTTACCCTATAATACTGCTTTTGCAGCATCCCATCTCACTGCCTGTGAGGTGTCCTGCAGTGGATTCTCTGCTATGTAGTTATCATAAGTTTTCTGACTGCTATCTTTAACCTCCTGGTCTTTAAGCAATGATACACTGAGTCGCCAAAAAGTGTTCCAACTGACATCTCCCATATCCATCCTCATGAACAAGGGAGCATGATCAGATAAAACGAAATCCCCCACCCATGTGTCCTTTACTCTATGTATCTCATCCTCCGAGACCAGAAAGTAATCCAGTCTGGAGTACATCTGGTGCGTGATAGAAAAGAACGTATAGTTCCTTCCTTTTCCATTCAGGTGCCTCTAGACGTTATGAAGACCCAGTTCTCCCATTAATTTCTGCACCTTCTTCACCATCCCCTGTATTGCTCTTGGGATTCATGATGTAGTGTCTAATAAAGGGTTAGGGGCCAAGTAAAAATTCCCCCCACACACATATTATCATGCCCTCTGCCCAGTCTAGTAGGGTGGTCAGGAAGGTCCTGTATTCCTGGTATTTGGATCCCGGCGGAAAATACACAGAGACTGAGGTAGTTACTGTCACCCCCGAACCTGCCTTTCATTAAGCAGTAACGGCCTTCTTTGTCAATTAGAGTGTCAGTCTTTCCAAAGTGTGTTTTGGCCAGTATTATGACAACTGCCCCCCTCCTTCTGCCCTTCTTATGGCAGGAGGCTGCTATGTCACTAAACCCGAATTTCAACAATTTGGAATGCTCTTGTTTCGACAAGTGCGTTTCTTGCAAAAATATAAAGTCAGCTGTGGTCTTCTTCTTCAGAAAACCTATAACTTTACAGCATTTGACAGGATTGGTAAGGCCATTCACATTGTAGGAACAAATTACTGTACCTGCCTTAGCTATTACTCTTAGAAGTGGGATAAAAAACAAGTTTCAAAATACTATTGTAACCCCCCTGCAAATGGGGGTTCCCAAAAGACTTCCAGGAGCTTGCTTGAATGCTCCAAGCCTGAATGGTGTTTGGCATTTAAGCCATTTATCAGTGAGTGTTTTTAGAGCCTCTGGTACTGTCTCTTTAAGAGCTGTCTGCTTGCAGACATAATTAGTTTGTATGGGGGGACTGTGTGCTTCTCTGAGTACCACTCGAGCTGCTGCCAATTCACTTAATTTTTGCAGTCACTAGGAGTGCAAAGGGAACCTATCTGAAAGATGTAACTGTTTACAGAAATTATTTAGAGTAATAATGAAATTACAGTTTGTCTAACCTGCTTTCTTTGCAGTCAGAACTGTGTCTGCTAGTTCCCCATTCTAGTTTTGAACTGCTGAACTGGACCAATCAGTGTGGGTAAGCTAGCTCTAAAATGGTGCCTTGGACGAATCAGAACTTGGACTCATAATCTGAGCCAGCCACAAGAGGATTGTATGGGCAGTGACTCGGAGATGTAGTTTAGACTTCAGTGCCTTTTGGACCAACAGCAGCAGTCTATTGTGAGTGACAGCCAATCCAGTCAAGAACTGGGAGGAACTCAAAGGAAGAGCCCGGTTTTGTCGGTTGGAGTTTCAGTTGAGCTTTGGCAGTGAAGAAGGAAGGAGCCCTGTGCTTTTTCAGTGTGCAGTTTTAGTCAAAAAACGTGTGAAAGGCCCAGAGTTCCGGTCTGCAGCTTGTTAGGACTGAATCCGTCCTGTGAAAAGAATCAAAGGATCTCTGAAGAGTAGAAACCAGGCTCACCCTGTAGAAGACTGGAAGAATTGCTGAAAATTAGCACTCGGTCTGTCAGGAACTGAATCTGCTGTGTGTTCTCCGGGTATTGTGCAGTAATTGCATCGGGATACAGATGCAGCCTGCCTGGTATAGTGCTTTCTTTTATATAAATGTGTGAGAGGTTTGTGTACCTCAAGTGAGCCCTGCTGACATTGAAGGACCCTATCTTATTTGGAGGTTCGTGAGTACTAATTCAGGGTCGCTTCCTGTTGAATTGCCACATTAAATCCAAATGGAATTACTGTACTGCTGACTGTTTAATTTTCCTTTTCTCTGTGTGAAGGGCCCCTACCAGCTGCCACGGTTTGGACTAGCTTACTAGGGCTTGGGTACCTAGGGACAGTAACTGATAGGGATAGGCCTGTGCACAGAGCCATAGGTAGATTATTAGAGTGATAAGCTAATTAACCTGATTTCCCCTGTCCTGTTATATCCCCTAAATAAATCAGAGCTGCTTGTTTCAGCAAGTTATACTGCCTGAGGTATTTGTCTATGTTAAAGTACTGTACTGTGATTGTTGCACTGTATCTCATTTCACAGGAGGTCCCAGTGCCGGAACCAGTCCTGGGGGTAAGTGTATACTGTGAAGGTAATTCTGATATATTGTGTGGGCCACTAGTGGGAAGAAAGGGGTTGCAGTGTCCCAGAGGGCTGTGACCAAGTTAGTTTAACTATTGCAAACCCTGACCTCTGGGTGGAGGCACCCGCCATTGGATCCAGGCCCCTCAACCTGTTAGTGGCAAATCAGGCAGGGGTAGTAGCCCCTGGGATAGCGCCATCTAGGGGTTACACTATGCCCTGTAACCCTTAAGGGTCCATTTCCAAATCCGACTGTATTCAGTTGTCCTATCTTCATTTGCCTGTAAAGGACGTCACAAATTGCCTGGTAACACAATATTAAATAACATGTGTTTTAAAGAACAATAAGAGCCAACGGGGCCCATGTCCAACATCTAAACCAGTAAGTAAAAAACTTTCAAGGTAGAAGATTCATAATAACAAATCTCTTTGTACCCCCTCACCTCCCTCTAGGAGATCTTAAGAGGGAGAGGAGAGTAAGGTGAGGTGAATTTTTCCCTCAACAGAACCCCTCACCTGGAGCTGCCCACTAAAATACATAGTTCTGTATGAGTGTCAGAGGAGACCCCTTCCTTAACCCCTTAGCAATGTCTCCTCCACAATCACAAAGGTTGATCATACTCTGCGTTAATATAAGAGGAAGAAAATTAAATATTACAGACTCAACTTCTGTAGCTTCCCAAAAACCCAAACCTGATTAGACCCCAGTGTGATCTTTCACTTATGAGGGAGTAGACAGAGCCAACCCTACCTGTGTCCCCCGGGTACCAGAGAGCAACCCCACCTGAGCCAGCTGAATGGCCCCCACATGGAAAGGCCCAACACAAAGGGCCAGTATCTGCATGTTACCTTGAGCAGAATCTTTGTATTTCACCTCGAGGAAGCCTCCCTTTAAATTTATGCATACAGCAATTTTGGGATTATCAGGATGTGTGCCCCCCTGAGGAAGAGGGCTTCCTTTTCTGTCTGACAGGGCCGACCCAGCAGTGCATTATCTCATTCCAAAAAGTTTAGACTCCTACTCCAGGTGGGTCCCAGTCACCCCAGGGGCTATTAGGCCTCTGGTGCAATCAGGACCCCAGCTTGAAGCCATTTAGCCCACTCACATCTATATTTAGGCCACCATAGGGTCTATTTAGCCCTTGGTCATTTTGATCAGCATGTTCACATTTGGGTTATAGCCCAGTCCCCAAGAAACACATAGTACCTTATTGTATGAGGCCTCCCCCTCGAGGTGTTAGGCCCTTCTTATCATGCCCCCAAATCCTGGCTACTGGCAGCCCAAGAGAGAGCCCCCTGGCACCCATGGAAACCAGTCAGCTCCTGCCCCCCCCTTTAATTTCATATCCATTATATCTCAGCTTTTCAGACTTTAATAACACATCCTAAATAAACTTTCAATATGTAAAGAATTAAAGTAGCAAGCAAGATTTCTTGCTCTCTCAAGTCCCAAGGTCCTCTTGCAATTTAAATTTAGGCAGTCCCAACAATATGTACAGCTTGCCAAGATTCTTATTGCCAAACCTAGTTATCCAAAAGTCCATTCAGGTATCCCCTTCATTCTTCAAAGTGCCTTCAGTTGGTAAAACACTAATGGGCTGCTTCCCTCGATCTGCTCTCGGTTCCATGCATCTGTCTGTGTGTTCTTTGGCTCCTACTTGAGTCCCACAGGCCAGAAGTGTCCCCCTTCTCCTTTGCCCCGAGCCTTTTGGGTCCGACTGTTGACCGATTTTTATTTTGCAGCTGTTTCTGGTTCTGATCTGTTGCTAGAGAAGGTATGGTGATATCCAGCATTCGAAAAAACTCCTCTGCAGCCTTTAGTTCATTGGAACGGATTGGGCCCTTGTCCATGAGTATTTTTAAATGCGCAGGATACTCCAAGAATGCCTTGTGATTTTTCTGCTGTAGCTGCTTTACCACCAATAAAACTTGTCTCCGGCAGGCCCAGCTGCACCGGGACACCATCACAGAGGAGCACTATGCAGAACACAGGTAAGACAAGGGGACATGTGCAACCAACACTGTCCATGCACAAACCACAGGTACACAGGGTAACACACCAGGGGTGCATGACGGCCAGGGGAGTGGAAGGGTCCAGGCATACAAACACACCATCAGGGAAGGGTGAGCACTCATATGGACACACACACACCAGGCACAGAGCGTACATGGGCAGATGCACAGCACAGCAGAACCGACATTGCTAACACACAGCACCACCGACCACCCCACCACCTGTACTGTCCAAGTCACGTATGTCAGATGCTGGGCACCCTTGCACCTTGGTGTACAGTACAATGCAGGCATCATCATGCACACGCACCTGTGGACAGCAGTTGGGAGGGTGTGCAGGTGGTCCGTGTGTCAGCGTGGTGAGCAGAGCACCCAGCAGTGCACTGCCCACCATGACACACATTGCACACATGGCAGCACCAGACAGGGCCCGCACTGGGAGACAGCTCAGTCATGTAGCACTGTCCCACGGCCACCGCGGATGCATGGGCGGCCCCGCCATGACCCAACAGCACTGGCAGGCTGAGCAGGGGCCACATGGGGTGGCACTGTTACACCACCAGGGGTCCCACTGCGCGAACGTGACCTTGCCCGCACAGGGGTCTGCAGCATGTCGAACAAACCTGCACCAGGGGTGCTCAGGATGGCCACAGCAGAACCCGGTGTCAACAGGCCTGGTGTCGCACGACACCGGGAATGGGGAGTGGAGAGTGAACTGTGTGGGTGTAGTGTACAGGGCACCTGACTGTGTGCCCAATGCATCCATGACAGAGACCACTGCCTGGGTCAGCCTGTCAATGGTGGCGGTCACATCCGTCTGCATACGAACCAGCTCTGCACGGTCCAGAGCACTCCCTACCTGTGCGGCTCCACAGCCACAGACAGTGCCTCCACAGACATTGCAACCCGCCTCTGCAGCTGTACTGATTCCTGCAGCAGGCGGGTGTGCTCGTCCAATGGGTACTGTGCCCCAACGGCATCCTGTCCCCCAGGGTGTGGAAGGTCCTGATGCACAACACCCCTTGAGGGTGGGCGCTGTTCACCAGAACCAGGAATGGGCGGATCAAAGGGCGGCGGACATGTGCCACCGCTTGACACTGTACCCCCAGACCTGGTGGGTGACTGCTGCTGCTGCCCCGCCAACTGCTGTGCCCCAGGGTCCACTTGTTCCACCACTGTGCTAGCAACAGTGCCAGACACCTGCACAGCCACCGGTGCTGCCCCACTGGTGCTGACAGGCACAGCCTGGGACTGTGCCAGCATGCTGGTACACAAGTTGAAACCAGAAAGGCCCAGGGGCACGTGCTGGCCTGCTGTGTGTCCGTCATGGGACACACATCTATCACTGCTCATTGCAGTCCTTGCATCATCAATGGTGCAGGTACGTACTACAGCCATAGTCACAGCGTGCTGGCATGCTTGCATGCCAGACTGCTGAGACACAGGCTGTGCACCCCCGCACCGAATCACCGACACCAGAGTTGGCGCCCAGCGTGCATGCTGCTGCAGTGCCTGCTGGCTGGGTGATAGAGGTGGATGGACCCTCCTCCATGTCCAGCAGGTCATCATCACTGCCTGGACCCACCACCACCGTCTCCTGAAGGCGAACAGGATCTGTAACAGAAAGAGGTACATGTGAGTGCATGTGAACAACCTTCCCCCAACCCCCCAACACCACCACCATGTCATACTGCAGTGATGGGCTTCCACCTGTCTGGAATCCACCTCCTGGTACACCCTCAATAGCGCTCTGCTGCATTGATGCAACCAGTGTCTCCTCAGCCGGGGTCAGCTCCAACACCACTGGCGGGCCCCGCCAGTGCCAGCACATGCCGCCCTGAAGGCTGCCACCTTCTCCTTCAACCTCCTGCGGTCTGTCCCCATCTTCTTCTTGCATTCCTGCACGGAGCGCTGGTGGCTTCCTTGCAGGTTCACGGCCCGAGCTACCCCCTCCCATGCAGCCACATGGGACTGAGGGGTGCCCCTCTGTCCACTCAGTACTGGCTCCTCATCCAGGTAGGCCTGGAAGAGGGCCTCTGTCTCTGCTGGGGTAAAGTTGGGCCTCCTCCTCGCCCCCGTCCTCACCCTACCTTGGCTCTGCTCGGTCATGGCGATCTGTATGGGGGCAAGTGGACACCTGTCACTGTGCAGTCTACAGCATTTTCCCATGACCATTGTCCAGAACATCACACAGCATGCAACTCACCTCTCACCTGCAGTAACCGAATCTGGCCAGCGTGAGCCCAATGTTGCACATTTATAGCGCAATGCATGCAAATTAGGGTGGAGCAACTCTAATGACATGCAATCGCGCTACTGCGCTTTGAATGGCTGATCAGATGATTTGCATGTGTGCTGGAATATATTAAATTTACGCTTGTGCGTACTACTGCTGAGTCGGTTGAGCCAATGGCGCAGATCTGTGACCTGTGTGGTACACTGCATTGCGCATGCCCAGATAGCTTATGCAGGTTCTGCCGTGCTGACGCTGTTCGTGATCGGCACCAGGCCATGGCCACCATTGTGCCAGTGGCACTACAGCACTGGGCACTATATGGCGCTGTGGCACTACTGCGCAATAGTCCATTGTGGCACTGGTACGCAGCTGGTCGGTCGCACAGGATGCATATACGTCAGATGGCGCTGTGCATGGCCTTGTGTCATTACCCATGACCTTGTGTCTGACCTTTGCCCCCTTGCGCTGTTCGGCTGCCATGTGTACGACCCTATTGCGCTGTCTGGTGACAGCACTATGTGAAGTGACGGCGCTGTTTGAACAGCGCGATTGGAACCTGTGGTGGTCTATTGCGCAACATCTCCACGTGGGGTTACAGCGCAGTGGGCCACCATATTGCCTGCTGTAAAGTTGGTACCATGGCTTGCAGAAGAGCAGTACAGTGGAGCCCTGTCAAAGTGGCCAACTTGGTGGCCCTAGTGGAGCCCCACTATGGGGCACTTTATGGTGAGGCGGCCCTCACCATTGCCAGGACGCAGGTGTGGCAGCAAGTGGCCACTGACCTGGTGGGGGTCACTGGATGGTACCGGTCAGCTGAGCAGTGCCGCACCGCACGGTGACCTCTGCGGAGGGATCCTGATCTTCTCGACGGCTGCGGTCACGCGCCAGGAGGCGTGGTGCCTAGGCCAGGTGGGTGTACCATCTATGCACCTGTATTCTCTGTAGGGGTGTGAGTGTGTTTTGGTGGCTGTGCATAGGTGATGGCTCTGCCATGGTTGGCTGTGTCAGTGTGTGCAGGTGTGAGTTGCATGGGTCTGGCTGTGTGGGCAGGCACTCACTGGGGCAGGGGCAGTCTGCTTTGAAGTCACACTGATGTTTGTCTCAACATATGTCTCCCTACAGGCCGGGATGTGAGGATGCAGGCACGGGTGAGAAGGGCGTGCCAGGGCCCGTGCCGGTGGGTGTTGCGCCCCAGCAGCAGCAGCAGCAGACCCAGCTGCTTGAGGAGTGGAGTATCATTACTTCATGGATGCTATTGTCATGCTGGGGAGGGCAAGACCACCAGCCATGCACACACACAACCATGCAGGAAAGGGAGGTCATAATTCCACATACAAGACACTAGTGAGGCCCCACCTGGAGTACAGTGTACAGTTCTGGAGACCTATCTACGTATGGACATAGACTGGGTAGAGAAGGTTCAGAGGGAGGGCAACAAAGATGGTGCATGGATTGCATCACAAGTCCGATGATGACAGGTCAAGGAACTGAACATGTACTCCCTGGAGGAGAGGAGGGAGAGAGGATATGATAGAGACATACAAGTATCTTACAGGGAGGAACAGGGTGCAGGAAAACACTATTTTTAAGCGAAAAAGATGTTCCAGGACTAGAGGGCATGGGATGAAGTTGGAGGGAGGACGATTCAGAGGAAACATGAGAAAGAATTTCTTCACAGAACGGGTGGTGGACAAGTGGAACACCCTACCAGAGGAAGTGGTGGGCTGAAACAATCACGGGATTTAAGAATGCACGGGATAGACATAAAGGAATTCTGGAGGTCAGGGGTAAGGTGCAACAGACTTATAGGAAAACAAAGTGAACTTACAAGCTCAAATGGGCAGACAGGGTGGGCCATAGGCCCTTATCTGCTGACACTGTCTATGTATCTATGTATGTATGCACGACACAGGTGACATGCATCATTGTCCAGTATCACAGCATGTCTGTGTATGCGTCACTGGTGGTCCATGCATGCACTGAGCACATAGCTGTGTAACTGGCATCGCACCACGTTGCCATGTCACTTGACAGCCTTGTTTGTGCTGTGATGGACGTGGGCAGTGTGTGTGTGCAGTGGTGAACATAGCTGGTGCCGCCTGTTTGTGATGGCCATGTGCATGTTCACTGTGGGTGGGTGCATGCCATCACAGGTGCGGACATTGGGCTATATGGCTTGCAGGTTGGGTGGTGTTCAGGGTTGTGGTCAGTCACAGCCATTGACTGTGTTCCCACTTTCCTAGGCCTCACAGTTCTCGGAGGATCCATCATGACATACGGAGCCTGACACAAGTGTCCCTGGATAACCAGGCCATCCTGAATTCCATAAGGAGACATGGCCTGTGGAGGAGGCATCGCAGGGAACAGCGGAACCAGGCACAGGACGACCAGCCTGCTGGGCCTAGGCCACATTACCATTCCCACTCACCCATTCCTACCACCCCTGCCTTCCCTCTCCAAGTTGTTCATCCTACCCTTGACCACCCTACCTTGTACCCGCCCCTTGTAAATAGTTCTTTTTATTGTTTTGTAATTTACTCTTTGAAAATTTGAAAATACATTTATATTTTGATATGAATACTGTGTTGGTCTCTGATTTGCAGCTGGCTATGGGTGCTCAGTTGCAGTGGTGTACATGCCATCTGGGGTGGTATGGTCCTGGGTGTGTGTGTGTGTGTGTGTGTGTGTGTGTGTGTGTGTGTGCGCTGTGTGTGTGCATGGGGAGGTATCTCCGGCATGGCAGTGACTTTCTGTTGGTCTTGCCGTCTGCTGCCACCCACTGCTGGGTGCACAGGGTGTGTCTGGCTTCTATGCTTCTCTGCTGCACGGGGTTGACGTGTGCTGGGGGGGATGCATGGTTTCCTGCAGTGCTAGTCACTGCACATGGGTGGTGTCTTGGGGTCATGGTGCAGGGTGTGCTGTGTGCGGGGGCTGATGTGCACTGTGGTTGTCAACCCCCTGTGTGTGGCACTCTCAGCCTGCCAGTGGTTGTGCTGGGGTGTCTGGCTCTGCTGTGCTTTGTTGGCTTGTCCCCATGGGCCAGTAGATCATCCGTCACACACCCAGTGATGCTGTGCTGTGTGCAGGTGTCTTGTTGGTTCTGCAGTGTGTTCCTGTGCCCATGTGTGGCATGGCTGGCGGTGGGCCCCAGCCTGCCTCCCTGGATGTGCAGTTCCATTGCTCTGGGGGGGGGCTCTGCTTGCGCTATGGCACCTCTGGACTGCTCAGCTGGGCTGCCCTGGTTGCGCTATAGCGCAACATTTCTGCTCAGCTTCTCCTTCCTGGTTGCGCTATGGCGCAGTATGTGCGATATTCAGATGTTGGCTGCTTGCGCAATTTGTTCTGCTCCATGTTTGAATATCGCACCTGTTGCGCATATGCGTAATTGGTTTGTGCTTGCTCCTGCTGTTGCGCACATTTTGGGCGCAGTTTGAATATCCGGGCCCATGTGTGCAAATGCTAAAAGTCCAGCAAATAAGATTCTGGACCTAGAGGCCATCATGGCAGAGGCCGACCTGGATATTGTGGCCATTACCGAGTCATGGTGCACTGAAAACCATGCCTGGGACATGGCCATACTGGGCTATACTTTGTTCAGGAAGGACCGGATGGGAAGGAAAAGAGGAGGTGTGGTACTTTATGTGAGGGAATACGTAAAAGCCACAGAGATACAGGGAGTGGTAGAGGTACTATGGGTCTCCCTGGAGATGGGGAATGAAGCCACTATTAACACTGGAGTGATCTGTAGACCTCCAGCACAGAGGGAGGAATTAGATAAGGTACTAGTGGAAGACACTGGCAAGATGGCAGAAAAGGGGGTGGTGCTGCTGAGGGGTACTTCAACCTACCAAATGTGGATTGTAGCCTCCCAGCAGCAGCTTCAGCTAGAAACAGGGACATCCTGGACTCTCTGCAGGAGACATTCCTCAAGCATCTAGTCAGTGAATCCACTCATGATGGGACAATATTGGACCTGGTACTCATTAACAGGGACAGTGTTGCAGACGTCAAGGTGGGAGGCCATTTGGGGACCAGTGATCATCGTACAGTGTGGTTCAATATAAGGATGGCTGTAGAATCAGACCACACAAGGGTGAGGGTCCTGGACTTCAGGAGAGCAGATTTTAAAAAGATGGATGAATGCCTCAGGGATGACCTAGCAGGGGTGGGTGACCTGGGTTGGGTGGAGGAACAGTGGGCACAGATAAAAGGGAGCATAGTAAAGGCAACAAACCTCTGCATCAAACAAGTGAGCAAAAGCAAGAGGAAAAAAAGACCCCTATGGTTCTCGACAGAGGAGGCAGAAAAGGTAAAAGCTAAAAGGTTAGGATTCAGAAGGTATAAGGAGACTCAGAGGGTGGAGGATAGGGAGGTATATCAGGGGAAACAGAGGGAAGCAGGTAACGCAGTAAGGAGTGCAATGGTGCAAACTGAGGAGAGAATAGCCCAGGAGGTAACAAAAGGGGACAAGACATTTTTTAGATATGCAAGTGAAAAGAGGAAGACCAGGGAAGGGATTGTAGGTTAAAAAAGGAAGGGGGGAAGGGACTGTGCAGAGGGGGACCAGGAAAATTCAGACATCCTGAACAGGTCTGCTTCTTTGCAGATGACACCAACACTTGCAATAGGGTGGACACTCCTGGGGGGTTAAAAGGAAGAGCAGAGACCTGAGAACTCGAGCATTAGTCAATGGTATGGCAGCTGGATTTCAATGCGAAAAAGTGCAGAATAATGCACATGGAATACAGAAACCCAGGGGCGGAGTAAAAACTGGGTGGAGTGGTATTGATGACCACCAAGCTGGAAAGAGACCTGGGGGTAACTATATCGGATGACCTAAAGGTGGCCAGGCAGTGCGACAAGGCAGTAGGGAGGGCAATTGGGATGTTAGGGGGCGTAGGGGAGGGGTATCACTAGCAGAAAGAAGGAGGTGGTGCTGTCTCTGTATAGAGCATTGGTAAGACCCCACCTAGTGTATTGTGTCCAGTTCTGGAGACCACATCTCTGGAAGGACATAGATGGAGTGAAGGTGTTCCAGAGGAAGGCAACTAAAATGGTGCAGGGTCTGCATTAAAGCCCTATGAGGAGAGACTAAAGGATCTTAATTTGTACACTCTGGAACAGAGGAGGGAGAGGGGGGATATGATAGACCTTTCAATACCTCACGGGGGTAAATAAGGTACAGGAAGGGAGCATTTTTCAGAAGAAAGGGTGCTCAAGAAGAAGGGGGCATGCTATGAAGCTGGAGGGGGTAGATTCATGAGAGATGTGAGGAAATACTTCTTCACAGAAATAGTGGTGGATTCCTAGAACAGCCTTCCAGCAGAGGTGGGGGGCCAAAACAATGGTCGGGTTCAAAAATGCATGAGATACGCACAAAGGAATCATAGTGGAAAGGAAGGGGGGAGGGAGAAAGAGCTGTAGATCAGGCACGGTCTGATGTAATAGTGTAGGTAGAGAGAAATAGGCAGACTGGATGGGACAAGTGGTCCTTATCTGCTGTGAAATTCTGTGTTTCCATGTTTCTAGATGAAGTCAATAAATGATACCGGTATCACGTAATTACATAGATACATAGACAGTATCTGCAGATAAGGGCCTACAGCCCATCCAGTCTGCCCATTTGAGCTTGTAAGTTTATTTTGTTTCCTAAAAGTCTGTTGCCCCTTAACCCTGACCTCCAGAATTCCTTTATGTCTATCCCATGCATTCTTAAATCCTGTGATTGTTTCAGCCCCCACCACTTCCTCTGGCAGGGTGTTCCACTTGTCCACCACCCGTTCTGTGAAGAAATTCTTCCTCACGTTTCCTCTGAATCGTCCTACCTCCAACTTCATCCCATGCCTCTAGTCCTGGAAACATCTTTTTCACATAAAATAGTGTATTCCTGCACCCTGTTCCTCCCTGTAAGATATTTGTATGTCTCTATCATATCCCCTCTCCTCCTCTCCTCCAGGGAGTACATATTCAATTCCTTCAACCTGTCCTCATAGGACTTGTGATGCAATCCATGTACCATCTTTGTTGCCCTCCTCTGAACCTTCTCTACCCTGTCTATGTCCTTACATAAAGATGGTCTCCAGAACTGCACACTGCACTCCAGGTGGGCCCTCACTAGTGTCTTGTATAGTGGAATTATGACCTCCCTTTTCCTGCTGGTGATGCCCCTGCCTCTGCATCCCAGTATCCTATTTGCTTTACCTGCTGCCTTGTCACACTGTTTCCCTACCTTGAGGTCATCAGAGATGACAACCCCAAGATCCCCTTCCTGCTTGGTGCATGCTATATCCTCACCCCCCAACTGATATATTGTGCCAGGGTTTTTGTGCCCCATATGCATTATCTTGCACTTCTTTGCATTGAATTTCAACTGCCAAACCCCTGCCCATTCTTCAAGTTTCTGCAGGTTCCTTCTCATTCTGTCTACACCCTCTGGTGTGTCTACTCTGTTACAGAGCTTTGTGTCATCAGTAAACAGGGAAATTCTGCCTTCTAGGTCCTCCGCAATGTCACTGATGAAGATGTTGAATAGGACCAGTCCCAGCACTGATCCCTGTGGTACTCCACTGGTCACTCTTCCCTCTGTGGAGTGACAGCCATTTACCGCCACCCTCTGTGTCCTGCCGCCCAGCCAGTTACCTACCCACTGCACTACTATCCTACCCACACCCATATTTCCCAGTTTGTGTAATAGTCTTCTGAGCGGCACAGTGTCAAAGGCCTTGCTGAAGTCCAGATAGGCCATGTCCACTGCCCTCCCCTGATCCACTTCCCTAGTCACCCAGTCAAGAAATTTAACAAGGTTGGTCTGACATGACCTCCCCCTGGTGAAACCATGCTGCCTTGGGTCCTGTAGTCCATTGACAACCAGATGTTCCACCAATCTCTCCTTCAGCAGTGCTTCCACAATCTTCCTCACTACTGAGGTGAGGCTGACTGGTCTGTAGTTCTCTGCTTCCCCTTTGTTCCCACTTTTGTATAAGGGGACTACATCTGCTGTCCTCCAGTCTTTGGGTACCTTCCCTGTTTCCAGTGATCGCCTAAACAGGATTGCCAGAGGTTCAGCCACCACCTCTCTTAGCTCTTTAAGGACCCTGTGGTGCACCCCATCTGGCCCCATTGCTTTATCAACTCATTACTTCCAGTTCCTTCAGGACCCTTTCTTGTGTAAAGGGACTTGTGTCCATTTCAGCACCATTCCCACATCTTGTACTCCCGTCAGACTCATTACCCTCCTCTTCCTCAGTAAAGACTGAGCAGAAATACCTGTTTAACATGTCAGCTTTACTGTTGTCATCCTCCACGCAGCCCCCATCCTCCCCCTTCAGTCTCACTATCCCTCCCTTTGCCTTTCTTTTTTCACTTATGTACCTGTAAAAGATTTTGTCCCCTCTACCCACTGATTTTGCAATGTGCTCTTCTGTCTGAGCTTTGGCTTCCCTTACTGACCTCCCTGCCTCCCTTTGCTTCTCCTGGTAGTTCTCCCTATCCCCTTCTGCCTGTGTCTTTTTGTATTGTCTGAATACAATCTTTTTGGCTTTCACTTTCTCCGCTGCCTCCTTGGAAAACCATAATGGCCTCCTCTTTCTTTTCCCCTTGCTAACCTGCTTAATGCATAATTCTGTTCTTGTAATCCCCATTTTAAATACTGCCCACTGTTCCTCAACCCCTGATTCCTGCCCCATTCCCCTTAATGCCTCTTTCAAACATCTCCCCATTTTCCCAAAGTCTGTCCCCCTAAAATCCAGGATACGTGTTTTTGTGTGGTTTAGTTCTGCTCCTTCTGTGATTTCAAACCACAGTGATTGGTGGTCACTGTTCCCCAGGTGCTCCCCCACTGTTACCTCCATCACACTGTCCCTGTTTGTGAGCACAAGGTCCAGTATTGCCTTCTGCCAAGTTGGATCCATGACCAGTTGCTTGAGGAAGGCACCCTGAAGGGAGTCCAGGATAAATCTGCTCCTAGTTGATGCTGCTGCTGGGATGCTCCAGTCCACGTCTGGAATACTGAGGTCTCCAAGCAGCACTGCCTCACCCTTGTCTGCCATCCTTTGAATGGCTAGCATCAGATCCCTATCTGTTTCTTCCTCCTGGGATGGTGGTCTATAGACCACACCTGTGCAGATGGCTGGCCCCATTTTCCTATCCAGCTTAACCCACAGTATCTCTCCCCCATTTTGTTCCTCCTAGATCTCTGTAGCCCTTATGTCATTTTTCACATACAGTGCCACTCCTCCTCTCTTCCTACCTGCCCTGTCTCTTCTAAATATGTTGTAGCCAGGTATGGTCATCTCCCACTCAATGTTATCATTACACCAGGTTTCTGTGATGGCCACAATGTCCAGGTCTGACTGCACCATGGCAGCCTCCAGATCCTCCATCTTGTTGCTAAGGCTCCTGGCATTGGCACACATGGCTTTCCATGATCTGACCTCCCTAGACTGTTTAGCTGTTCTACTCCAGCCCCTTCTCTGGTTGTCCTTTATCCCTGGTTCTCCCTGCTGTCTGCCCTTCTGTTGAATTTCGCCCCTTTTCTGCCTATCCACCTCTTGGGCACTTATTTCCATCTTTTGCACATTGCTTTGTAGAGATATCCACTCCTCCAGTTCACTGGATCCACTGCTAGCTGTGGGGGGTGGGCAATTAGGTACCCTCCTTGCTGGCCTGCCACCCCCTTGGCTAGTTTAAATGCTTATCAATGTAGCATTTAAACTTATCATTGAGTGCTTGGATTCCCCTCCAGGATGGATGCAGGCCATCAGGCTTGAACAAGTCTCCATCCCTCCAGGTGGGTCCCCAGTCATCAATGAATCCGAACCATTCCGCACAGCACCAGTTCTTCAACCATGAGTTAAAGTTCCTGGTGCATGCACCCCTATGCTTTCCCATGCCTCTCACAGGTAGTACTTCCGAGAAAGTGGCAGACGTAGCTACTTGCTTGAGACCCCCTCCCCAATTTCCTAAACTCTTCCTGAACTTCCTTTGGCTCCCCATTTGCCAGGTCATTATTACCTAGGTGGATAATGACATCCAGCTTACCCTGCCGTCTTGCCTTCCCAGTGATCCCCAGGATATTCCTTCCATCCCTCCATGCTGTGAGACCTGGTAGGCACCTCACCTCCCTGTCTTCACCCTCCTGTCTTCCTAGCTGGATCTCTCTTATGATGGAGTCCCCCACCAGGATTCACTTCCTCCTCCTCTGGGGTCCACTGGTCTCTCCACTGAGGTCACCTCCTTGGCTAATCTCCACATCCTTTCCTTCCACTTCTCTGGGTACCTCTATTTGGTTGTCCCCATTTGCCAGTGTGGCATATGAGTTCTTGAGTGGAATAGGATCTGGGATGTGCCTCTGCCTGACCGCCCTATCCCTCCCTGAGCCCACTGTCATCCAAGTGCTTCTTGTTCTCGGCATCTTTGGCGGCAGCGGCGTTGGACTGGGTGGTCTCTGGATAGGGGTGATGGTACTTCTGACCCAGTTTACTTCTGCTCTGAGTCTGGCTACCTCATCCTGCAGTCCAGAGAGATGCATGCAGATAGGGCAGCACCAAAGTGTCCAGAAGGTCTCCTTGAATATGGCTGCCCCGCAGCCACTGCATTGCACCACTCCCCACATTATACTACACTTATAATGCTATTCCAGTACTTGTCTGTTACTGAAGCTCTGCTAGTTCCCTTTTTATTAATTTAATGTCCTAAAAATCCTGCCACTGTTCCTCAGATACTTTTCTTTAAAAAAGAAAGAGAAAAAAAAATTCAAAACACTTGTCGTGCTGAGGGCAGGCTTCTTCCCCCTTATGCCCCTCCTACTCCACATCCCCTACTATATTTGGGCTAATCAATTTGGTCTACTCAATTTGGGCAACTACAACATGAGCGACTGGCAAACTACAGTGACTACACCTATTGAGCTACAGCACACTCTCTGCGATTGTGGCTATCAAAGTGTAGTGTGGTGTTAAATAATAGAAATGGGTGTGTGTGGGGTACTCTGCCCCCCGCATTAACAAAATAACTGTAATGTGCATTGCTGAACTATGGATTCACTGTTATTACATTTGCTGTAACTGAGTAGCTTAAATTGCACTCGTTGTAATTGTTTAGCTGAAATGACATGGAACTGCCTGACTCGATCTACTCTGGAAATCAGAGTCATTTTTGACTCAACCCTAATTTTACCCAGTTTAGTCTATTGGCCAGGTTAGGATTTTCAAGTTACTTTACTATGATATTTTAAATGACCCTTTAATGATGACAGAATTATACATTACATATAAAGATGACAATTTAGGTGTTAGATGTCACCCATTACAAATCAAGCTCAGTAGATTCAATACAAATAGAAGGAAATATTATTTTTACAGTTCGCGCAGCAAACTTATGGAATAGACTACCCATGAATGTTATATTAAGTACAAATAAAGATAACTTCAAACACAATTTGAATAAATACATCGCTAGTGGCGGAAATTCAGACTACTATACTATGTCTTAATAGGAGTCAACTCATGGATTTCAGCCTTTTTTGTGCTCCTACAAACTAAGTGAACTAAATTAACCCAGTTCTGATAATGTAAGTGATGTTGGAGCTTCGTTCCTATTCAAAGGAGAAGCTGATAGGAAAAAACATAAAACAGCTATTCTAAATATTACATGACATAAGCAAAGGGCTAATGATGCGCATCAAGGGGTCAACTGATTCCGACATTTGATCCGATCTGGCTCTAGCTTCCGCCCAGTTCTGAACCAGTCTGAAAAATGTACCTGTTTTGGTGAGCCACAGTAAATCAGAACTTTTTGGAAAAAGATCTGAGTGAGAATCAGAACTGGGCCACAGCTGACCCATCCATCCCTACTGCACACCACATTTGAGAAGTCAGACTCTTCCAAATTTTGTAGCATGATCAGTGTCAGCACACTGACCAACGTTAGTATGTCTGAGCGGCCAAGGCAAAGTAAGCAAGTCAGAGCAGTGTGTACAATGATCTGATAAAAATATGGAAAGCATTCTAGGTAGTGAAGCTGGACATTCTTTCATTAAAAAACAAAAACAAGGCGCTGCATCAGCATGTGGTCTAAAAGAAAAACAAAATGGTTATATTAAATGCACGCTGAATGAAATGAGTTAGTCTATTTACCATAATTTTCAGAATATCTAAAGAAAAAAAACTTTTTTTTTCTTCTTTAGATATTTCCTGAAGAAGACATGGTCTAAATGTAGATTTTTAACTCTATTTTCCATTTTCAGCGTGCATTTAATATAACCATTTTGTTTTATTCTTTCATTAAGATTTTCCACAGATTTGTATTCCTAATGAAATCATGATGATTCTCTAAAGACGTCCAAAAGAGTGTAGTAGACATCTTGCAAGGATGTGGATTACGTCAACATTGGAGTACAAACCTCCAAACGGCATCATATAAAACAGTACGTCTTGATAAAGATATGACTGTGGCAGCAGAATCAATGTACAGGCCATGGTTTGTAAAGGAAATAATTGAATTATTGAGTTGCATGTTTTCATAAATCAAAAGTAAATGTGTGTCTGTTTATTCTGTACAAGAGACCTACATGCATATAGTAAAACTGATCTATTATGCCTGGACTGCAGTCATGGATTCATCTATAAGAAAATATGGCCTGGCCCTGCCTGAAAAGAATCCTTGATGTCACTATCAGAAGGATGGCACTGAACCTTATAAGCAGTGAGTGACTGAGTGATTGATTGACGTATTTAGAACTTTTGGTCACACCGAGTTGGGCAAACCATTGCCAGGTGTGTCCTGGGGGACAGGAAGAAGGAAACTTTAAACTGAACCATTACATTTCTGTCCAGGAAGTAGTTGAAACACTTAGACTGGTGAAGTGTGTAGCTCACGAGGAGTTGTTTAGTGCCTCGAGTGTACAGAGTACATGGGGACTGGGCTTGGTTATGACTGAGATTCATCACTGGTCATCTCATCCAGTGGACTTGAGTGCTGGGGGCATTACAACACTGACACTTCTGCCTTCACTCATCTTTAGTAACTCATCCATGTGATGTACGTTGTAGAACTGCTCTGTGTCTGTGGGATCCTGGTAAAACAAATCATCAGTTATTAGACTGTTTCAGTGTCCACCATTCTTACACACACACACTTGTATGCGTGTGTGTGTGTGTGTGTGTGTGTGTGTGTGTGTGTATACGTGCACATGTCCGTGCATGTATGCATGTGTGTGTGTGTGTACGCACACATGTCCGTGCATGTATATGTGTGCGTGTGTACGCGCACATGTCCATGCATGTATATGTGTGTGTGTGTGTGTGTGTGTGCACATGTCCGTGCATGTATGTGTGTGTGTGTGTGCGTACGCGCACATGTCCGTGCATATGTGTGTGTGTGTGTGTGTGTGTGTGTGTGTGTGTACATGCACATGTCCATGCGTGTATATGTGTGTGTGTGTGTGTGTTCTCCTAGTTACAGACAGGGGGCCAGATTTTCAAAGCATGGCATGGAGCTTCCACCAAGCCCTGTGCACAGCACTTAGGTTCTGGTGATGCACTGAACCCCCTCACCATAACTTCACCGGATTTTGCTAACTTAGGCACAGTTGTGACAGTTTCCTCAATTTACAGCAGCTTGCACCAAATAATTGGTGCAAGTTCCATAAAAATGGCCCCAAGGATTGCCACATGCTAGACCACAAAAAGTTGGTCTAACTTGCCGCAGTTGGCGCATGAGATAGAAAATCCGATCGCCAGCCGGGAGAATGATGCAAGCCCAATGCTCCACATGTTCAGTGCAGCCGGGAGAATGGTGCAAGCCCCATGCGCCACATGTTCAGTGCAGCCGGGAGATTGAAGCAAGCCCCATGCACCACATATTCAGTGCAGCCAGGAGAATAACGCAAGCCCCAGGCGCCACATGTTCAGTGCAGCTGGGAGAATGACGCAAGCCCCATGCGCCACATATTCAGTGCAGCTGGGAGAATGACGCAAGCCCCATGCGCCACATGTTCAGTGTAGCCGGGAGAATGATGCAAGCTCCAGGTGCCACATGTTCAATGCAGCCAGGAGAATGATGCAAGCCCCAGGTGCCACATATTCAGTGCAGCCGGGAGATTGACGCAAGCCCCATGCGCCACATATTCAGTGCAGCCAGGAGAATAACGCAAGCCCCAGGCGCCACATGTTCAGTGCAGCTGGGAGAATGACGCAAGCCCCATGCGCCACATGTTCAGTGCAGCCAGGAGAATGATGCAAGCCCCAGGTGCCACATGTTCAGTGCAGCCGGGGTTTGAGGTATTTGGGGCCATCTGAAAATCCTGCCAGGAAGCACCTATTTGAAAGCACTAAACAGAGTTGGAAAAAACAGCATGCAGAATGCAATTATAATAACTTCAAGTATGTTAACAGCATGTCGATAACAAACAGAAAACAGCAGCAACAGTTAATTTAAAGTACATATTGTTTATGTTCCCTTTAAAGAGCCCCTAATACCCATTGGATAACTCTGAAAAATATCAGAGTTGGACACAATTCAGTTTATCATTCAAATATTTTTGCAATCCTTTTTTTATATGGACTTCATTCTCCTACCCCTTTCCATCAACCCCCTTCTGCTGTGGAACCCCAGCCCCTTCCCCCCTCCTCCAGGACTTACCCCAGCTACTTTTTAGCTCGCTGTGTGAGGGGGTGTCATGGATGGTGGTGGTGCAGTGCCTTTAGGGTCACAGAATTACCCTGCAGATAGGGGTTCCTTTTTTGCCCATTACTCCCTTGAGACAGAGCCAGCAGTGTGCAATGGCACTCATATAGACCATGAAGATGATGCACGCTTTCAATGCCCGCCTCTGGCTTTCAATTCTGGTGACCACTGCAGTGCCACCTACCCTCCACTAGGTGGCAACCAACTAGCAGTACACACTGTCCCCCCACCTCAAAGGAGGAGCTCTGTAGATGGATGCTAAATCCTCCTTCTCCTAGTCACTTTCCCTGAGCGACCTTGATCCATTCCCAAACCCAGGTCACTGGTGTGGCAGGAAGTGAGGTGTCCAGCATCTCTACTCTCCACATTACTGGCCCAGCTACAAGTTTACTGTAGCACAGATTTCCTTAGACAATATAGTTTATGGCCGGGGGGGCCTGAACCTGCAACCTACTGTTTTACAGTTCTGTGCTTTTATCTTCTGTACCATTCAGCAAGAACTATATTTGGTGCAATTCTTTCCCCTCTTTCTTTATTACAGAGGGAAGTGACAGAAAAAAAGATTACTGTCCATTAGACTTTATTCAGTTTGCCTGCTTGTCTACACGTGACAACACAATGCCCTGTTTATGACATCATACTTATCTCCACAGCAACAGATTGAGATGTCATGAACAGGGCTGTGACTGCAGAAGTAATCGAGCAGATAGAGCAAACAGGGCAGAGCTTCTTCCATGCAAATGTCCTTAGTAATAAACAAACAAGGGCAACAATTTCAAAAAAGGGTAAAATTTAAGCTAAATTGTGTCTAGATATGATGTTTTTCAGTTTTCCCAGCACTATCAGGGGCTTTTTAAAGCCTTGTTATGCTGCAAGCAAACATTCGGCATTGACAAATGCTTGTTAACTCTTAAGTGTTTTTCTATGTGCTTGTTAAATGCTTTTCCTTCTAATAGTGTTGGGTGTGATATGAAAGCAGTGCTTTACCTGGAAGCAGATACATGTAGTTCTTTTCCTCCCACTGCATCATTAGTATGCAACCTCACTCATTGTTACACCACAAGCCCTGCTGCTTGGTTGGTGACACGTGTTACAAATTACCAATCAAACCGCAGGAGACTGGCTCTTCCATTATTAGTGGTGGTGTAGTTGGTGAGGTCACAATGCGGAGGATGAAGTGGGGGGGAACAGAACTGTGTATGTCAGCCTCCAGGCAGAGTTCTGGTCCTAACATCGCATCCAGTACTGTCGGGTAGAAAATCTTCTAATTAGCAAAGCAGAAAGGAAAAAAAGTACTTCAAATAACAGAAGTGATAGCTGACTACATCTGAAAGTTACTATTAATTCCAGTTAGAACACTAGCTCTTTGGTTTTTTTTTTTTAAGTTTTTCAGAGAGTTAGGAGTCCGTTGAGCTGTTATATGAACTGTGCGGTTGTATTCTCAGGTTATTTGTGAATTACATTTTCAAAAATGTTTTTCAGTTATTACAGAATAAAACATGGGGGATGCAAAACAATTGGTAGAAGTAAAGAAGAGTAATTTCATACCTGATTCTAAGTGATCTCTTCCAATTTCTCCTGTAGAATAAAGCACACAGTGATGTCAGTGGATGTTTCTAACTATTGCACTGTGACTTTTTTTTAATAATGGAAAAGAAAGAACTGCATCCAACAGTGTTTGTGAACTCGAATGGGCCAAGTGGCACCAATACTGTTTTGCTCTTTCTGAAACTGTTGTGTATTGAATCTGCAGTTTATGGAGCAGCAAGCAATCGTGGTTACACTTGAAGTGTGTGTTTCAATGTAACTAATCATGAATTGTTTTCAGCTGGGTTATTACACTATAGTTACATGTTTATTGCATGTAACTACATTGCAATTGCAATGCAGTTACAATGTAACTTCAGTGCAGTTAATCAACACTTAAAGTGTAACTGCAATCGCAACCCAACATTGAATGATGATGATGATGATTAAAAGTTTGTTTTTATACAGGAACATTTACATTACAGTGAGGTTCTGTTTGCAAGTAAAGGCCTGTCGTGCAAAGTGTTACAAGACATATTTAAAAAAATACATAGAAAGATACAAAGGCACATATGTCAAAAGGACAAAAACGAGTAACTGTAAAAGATCATCATTATGAAAACAATTACAGTTGTGTAAAACGTCCTGAGAAATGTTCACCCTAAAGGTATCCTTTGAAGTAGAACCTCAGAACAACAAGGACATTTTATCCCAGGTGTCAGCGATGCTGCCAGTTAGGGTCCTTGGGCCACATTTTGTACAGGTTCTGGGAACTGGTAAAGTATGTTCGAACATTTTTCATTGGATGTCTTAAAGAAGTCCTAAAAGTCAGTGTACCATAAGAATTAAGGGGGTGGGTAGGGACAGAAAACACAATGTAAGAAATAGTTAAAAGTCAGTTTCTGTCCCTCCTAATGTTCAATGGTTGCTAAGCAACAGCTTCATACAGGTCACAATGGTGTACTGTAAGTTTACAGTGCAGTACAAAACAAGCAGTTTTGTTGGAAACAACATCCAATTTGGCTAGAACAGATTTGCTGGAGAATTGGTAGATTAAACTACTGTAGTCCAAAGATGAGAGAAGCATAGTATCAGTTAGATTGAGCCTGTCTGTCAATGGAAGATGATATGCCACTGAATGTAGGACACCCAGCTTTTTCTATTGATGTTAGAAACATAGAAACACACCGGCCCGTCGATGCAGCAGTTGCATTTCTGCTTGTGACGCTGGCGACCCGGGTTTGGAAATGGACTTAGGTCATCGGAGGGCTGTCCGGGGGGAGTTGGATTGAGCATCCCATGGACTGCTCTCTTTCTCTGGGAGGAGGGTGTGGGATATCACCGGTGCATGGGAGACCCCTGGCGGAGGCCAGGAGTCCCACAGCAGATGGTGCCAACAAGGAATGCAGGGGTCGGGATGGACACTGGCATCATTGCACGTTCCCAACCCCCAACAAACAGGGGAAAAAACCTACCCACCTGCTGCCTCTATGAAGCCCACCCCTGGCTGCACTCAGCTCCCCAGGCTGACTCCGCCCCTATCCGTCGTTCTGCTGTAAGCCCGGTGCCACGGCCCCACCCTGGGGGGTAATCCAGGGGTTCCTGGGAGAGTGGTTAAAGTGTGGGGAGCCGCAGCCGTGAGGGTCCGTGACCGGATGGATGCCTGGTGATAGGCAGGGCCCATAAAATATAAATAGAAAAAAAAAAAAGAAACATAGAGAATGATGGCAGAAAAAGAAAGATGGTCCATCCAGCCTGGCTGTATTACCCTATCATACCTCAGGATCTATTGTCTGTCTGGGATCTTTGCTTACAGTATTCCCCCTTTTGTTATCTGTGTTTCTGCACTGCCAACTTCTGCTTAGTAGCTTATACCCCCTTGACTCTGTCCCAGCATGTTTGAAGCCATTTATGGTTTTGGAACCCACTATCTCTGCCATCAGACCATTCTGCATGGCTCAACCACTCTTTCTGTAATACTTCCTCAGATCCTTTTCAAACCTTCTCCCCATTAACCTCCACTCATGACCCCTTGTTTCATCTTCCCTGTTCCTGGACAGTTTACCTTGTTAAGTCCTTTCCGGAACGTGAAGGTCTCTATCATATCTTCCGTTTCTCTTCTGGTTTCTGGGGAATATATGTTCAGTGCCTTGAGATGATCCTTAAGGGTCAGCCCACCTGGCCTTGAATCATCCTGGTCATCTTACATTACACCTTCTCTAGCCTGCAGAAGTAGGATGTGACAGGCTCAGAGCATTTACATAAACGTCCAGGTTCTTCTATGCCTTGACATTTATTATTTTTGTGCCTTTCAAAGAAACTACATTTATTTCAGGGCTATTCTGTTTTAAGTTAAGAAAGTACACGCATTGTGACATCCTACCATTAAGCACTAGCCCTAATGCTGAAAAAATTATTTTGAAGGTTGACAAAATCCATGGTTAATTTTTTTTCCACGTTTCTAAAATCTTTCTGTGATAAAACAAGCACAGTATCATCAGCATATGTTCTGATGCTAGCATGTTTTACTGCTTGAGGTAAGGAATTCACAAACACCAGAAACAACAGAGGGCCCAGAAAGGATCCCTGTGGAGCCCCAGGTAATCTCCAAAGCAAGAGATAAGGAGTCATCCACAGAGACCATCTGAGTCCTACTGGACAAGTACTGTATGATATGAACCAAGGTAATGACTTGTTATTCACAACAGCAGTTTTCAAGGTTCAAATCAAAAGTTCATGATTTACTAAATCCAATGCCTTTGATCAGTCCACAAACACTGCACCCATTTCCTTATCATCCTCCGATGAGGACATTATTATGTTGTGGAAGACAACTAGGGATATGTGCCGCGAACAACCAAGAGTCCATGAGACAAGCCTCTTGTCAAAGAGCTGTGTCAGTTGAGACTGCGAAGGGAAGCAAGCATGACAATGAGAGAAGGGAGACAAGGAGCCGGGATACTAGTCAAGCAAGGCACAAAATTGGACATTTGTTTTGCTCTGAGAAAATGTAAAGACTTTGGTGAAGCCCCCACAGGTTCCGGTCACCTAATCTTCCTCAAGTTCAAAACATTTCCTCACTCCTTTCCTTTTCAATCTCTCTCTCTCTCTCTCTCTCTCTCTCTCTCTCTCCTTCTCCCTCTCTCCCTCTCCCTCCCCCCCCTCTCTCCCTGCTCCTTTCCTCTCCCATTCTCCCCTCTCTCTCTCCCTCTCCCGCTCCCTCCCTCTCTCTCTCACCATCCTTTCTTCTCTCCTTCCAATTCAGCCCACATACCAGAAATTCCATTTCTGTAGTGTCTGATACCAATTGTCAAATATTCAGATTTTAGTAAATTAGTATGGTTTATAATGTATACACAGGATAGGCTAACAGAGGTGTATAGTATCTTGTTTTATGTGGGGTCCTGTTTCTCCCAAACTTTACAGCTGGAAGCTCAAGGTCACACAGAGAGTTAGACTGTGAAAGGGTTTAAAGTTGTGATCCCTGACTCTCAGCTCCATGCTCTAACAACTGGGCCACAGTGCCATCCTTACATGTATTATAAAGATCCTGTTTAATTCCTGCTTACTGAATGGACACATCTGTGAGTCCTGCTGGGAGAGACTGGGACTACATGTTTAATAAATCATAAATGAAGATTCTTCTTAGTGTTGAAAGAGCTTAAATGTGGCAACAGTTTGTTTATATGTTTGTTTATGAAAAAACAAAATCCCAAAGATGCTTTTCAGTAGTGAGACGAGCAGCTGGTATTGACAAGCAACCTTTGACAGGAAATAAAGCAGCATGTATTCATAGTTACTGCATTTCTCAGGGGTGGTTATGTTTATATCTTGTTCTGTAGCTCAGCTCCTCCCTAGTGCAGTGAGAAATCCTGCAGAGACTAGAGCTCAGATGTAACAGTTTAACGATCCCCACGGTGTCTGGGTGGCATCAGAACCACAAGCCTCACAATCTGTTAGAAGGTTGTTGAAGAGAGAGAAAAAACACGTCTGTGCAAAAGCATTGGGGAGTATATTATGCAGACAGACCCCTTGGCTGTATTTTTATTATTTATTTGGGATTTGTTGACTAGGTAAGCCTCAAGGGCATCAACTGCCCATTTACAAGAGGGACCCAAACGACACAAAAAATATAATTTAAATAAGCAACAAGACAAAATACAATAAATCATGAACAACAATTACAAGATGCGTTATCTAGACAGTGACTTTTTAGAACTGTTCTAAAGAAAGATACTGTGGGAATTAATACATTGGAATGAGATAGGCAAACTGTTCCAATAGTTAATAGCACGGTAAAAAAACACCTTTGTCCAAGAGACTTATACAAAAAAATGTTGATCTGATATGCTGCCTTTGTGATGATCTGGTGACACATGAAGCAAGATTTTAATTCAGTAACATTTTAAAAGAAAAATTGTACAGGGCTAAATGTTTCTAAAACTAATCAAAGTAAACACACCTAAACTCAAAAGAAAAACAACCTAATTTATCATACAAGACACTATGACAAGTGAACTTTTTTTTTTTAAGTTATTTAACCAGGAGTAGCACACTAAGCTGAAAGCTTTTTTTACAGGTGCAATCTGGGAGCACAGGGAAGTTAAGTGACTTGCTCAGGCTCACACAGTATGTAAGTGGAAACTGTAGGATTCAAACCCAGGTCTGGTTTGCTAGATGTCACCAGATGTGTAGCTCAGAGCCTTAAACCTCTGCGCTATACTGCCTCCAACTTAGGCCCTGACAAAGCAAACCAATAGTATTATATAAACTCTTGAATATGGGTAATAAAGAGTCAGTGGCTGAAGAGAACAAAGGAAGACCATAGTCTTTTCTTCAAACAAGTTTTATTGATTTTAGTCGAGAGTACATAAAGAATACATTTCATAGTAAGGGCTTAGAAAATAATAACAGATGCTATGGATTCTATTGGCTTAAATAAGACAGGCAATGATTTCTAACTGGCAGTTTATAATGTTCTAATCTTCAGAAATGATATACAGACTCTTAAATGACCCATGTAACTGTACCTGAATAAAAAGTAATGTGTAAAACTGTATTTTGCATTGTGTTGTTTTTATGGGCAGCATTCTGTTGCTGTTCTCTTCGTGGAACCAGTAGTTTGGAGTTTTTATTATTTTATTCATTCATTCATTCGTTTGTTTGTTAACCAGGTGGATACACTGATACCAGGGAGTGTTTTTAGGTATGACCTGGGTGATAAAGATGGCACATACAAGTAAAAGGAAAACAAGTACAAAAGATACAAAGTACAGTGAGAAGCCACAGTATAAATTAAGTGATGCAAAACAAAAGGTACAGAATCTGGCAAATTGGGTATAAAGTGACCTTCGTGCAAGTGATTATAGTCAGTGATGAACGTGAACAGTAACGCATAGGAACTCAGTTTCTGTATCTTTTTTGCAGCAGGAACAGAGTTCCTGTACTTCTTCCCACTGACACTGGAACTGAAATTCTTAAACCAACAACAAAATGACAGTTTATGGCCTTGTGACCTGAAATCAGGGTTTCCATAACAACATTTGACTTGTATAACAGCGCTGTTTTGGTAGAAATACTTCAGTAACTCTAATTGAATATACTAGTGTCTAAACAGATAGACGTGCCTTCACAAAGCTGTCCTTCAGATCTTCATTCTGCATTTCATATTTGCCAGTGCCTGAGTTCCTGTACTTCTTGTCTACCACTTACACCACTTACACCACTGATTTTAGTGCACAGAGTCTATGGGCAGCGCAGAACCCAGCATGTAACACTGCAACAGCAAACAATTCCCCGAGACAGCTATCATAGTAATAACAGTGTCCAGGGTAACTGTGGCAAACCTAGTTGTCACAACAAGATAAGGGACAACAGGAGATATTGTGCCATAGGTAGAGGTCAGTTTAACACCGGGGGGGGGGGGGGGGGTAGGCAATTACAGGTGATAGTGGTGGTGAGGTAAGTCTTGTAGTGGGATTTAAATAGGGGATGTGATCTCAGGTTCTAAAGTGAACTATGTAGGCTGTTCCAAAGAGATGGAGCAGCAGAGGAGAAGGTCCTTCTGACCCATACCCATGGTAACTTGAGGACACCATAATGGTAGGCTATTACATCATGGTTTGTGTACAGAACTCGAAGCATGGGTCTGATAGGTCAACAGCTCATGTGTAGCATTCTGTACGCAAACCATCACTAAGTAAACACTCCAAATTACTGGTTCCATAAAGAGAACTATGCAGAATGTTGCCCATAAAAAGAAAACAGAAAACACAATTTTTCACATCAGTTTTTATTTCAGGCACAATTAAAAAATGGATCATTTGGAGGTGTGGGTTTCATTTCTGTAATGGCAACACCGTTAACTGCTGTCAGTTGCCACAGATTTCCTGGCCCCTTTAACTTAAGAGACCAGTAAAGCCCTTCTTGCCCTCTCTGTCTGCTCTACAAAATGGCACCCAAACGTAAGAAGTTATGACATCATAGGAGTGAGAGCTAGACAGCTCTCCATCTCTATACAGGGCCATATTTTAAATATTTAGTCCGTCTGTTTTACTCTATCCAAATTATGATGGAAACATCCCCCCGCCCACCAGCCACTGCCGCTGCTGCATCAAGCCCAGTCCAAAATGCCATGGCCCCACCGAGATTACCAACTAGATTGTTTCTAAACATAAAGCTCCCTCCTTAGTCTGCATAGGTTCAGAAGTGTGCACTCTACTGAGAATCCTCCCCGTTTCTTGACCGGGTCTGGTAAATGACGTGTGACCGCATCATTTACCAGTGCCAGTTGGGAAGAAAGGAAGGAGAATTCCCAGTGGAGTGCACAGTTCTAAAACTATACAGACTAAGGAGGGAGCTTTATTTTTGGAAGCAGTCTAGTTAGGGATCTTGGGGCCATGACATTTTGGTCTGGGCTTGATGCAATGTTGGCAGTGGCTGGTGGGTTGGGGGATGTTGCTATCATCATTCGGATGGACTAGCTAAATACACCAGAGAACTGGAAAAAAAATAAGGAACTGTTGCACTTAAAGGCATTCAACATCTTCAGCGCAATGCCACAACCACTTGTCCATCAGGTGAAATTTCTGTATAATGCTGCCTTGTATTGCCGTTCAGCTTAGAGAGCCGATGCAACTTTGATATTTTTTTTTACTTTCTGCACTGATAAAATTATCAAAAACATAGCTTAACATGTGTATTGGTAAAAACAATACACATAGTAAAGGGAAACACTGGAAAAGGCACAGCTGTATCCAGGCACTAACAAAAATGCTTGATTAGTGCTTTCAGACAGTATTTTTTATTTATTCCCTCTGCATTTTTAGTGATTTAAACAGTGGCCTTCAACTTTCACTTTCTGTTGCTGGCAGTCACCATTTCATGAGTAGCAGTGAGCTACCTGAGCTCACTTTATGCTAATACATCCTGCCAACCAATAGCAGAGGGCAAACAGGTGTATTAGCATAAAGTGAGCTCCGGAAGCTTCCTGCTGCTCATGAGATGGTGGCTGCCAGCAACAGGAAGTGAAAGTTGTGGGTAGCTGTTTTACATCATTAAAACAAGTTGTTACTGTCTGATAGCACTAATTGAGACTGTGTAGTATCTGAGGAAAGCTGTGTCTTTTCCAGTGTTTTCCTTTAAGTCATGATTTTGACCATTTTGATAAAACTGTACTGTAACTCAGCATTGAACAAATAGTACAGCACTATGAAAAGCTAGAGAGCCATCCAGCTCACGCTTCTATGGCATCATTATGTCTCACATTTGGGGGCCATTTTGTAGAGCAGACAGAGACGGGCTTTCCAAAAGGAGAGGGCTGTTTACATTTTTCAAATGCTACAAAACTGCAGTTATGCTTATTACGTAAATGCAGTTTCAGCTTTATTGTAAACAGCATCTTTCCTTTACATCTCTCACAGCAAAATAAGGGTTTTACTGGTCCTTTAAGAATTCTGTATCATTGTATATAACTGCAAATATTCTTACATCTACTGTACCTGTCTACTAGTACACACTAGTTATTTAAAGTTCTATTGCTTATTTGTTACGTTTCTAGCCATTAAAAACGAATCGCTCCATATCCTATAACATTTTTCTATGGAGTTAGCAATCATATTTATTTACTTATTTTAGTCTTTGGTAACCAGGTAAGGCCCACTATGCACAGGTACCTGTTTTCAGGGGCGAACCTGGAGCACTGGGGAGGTACAGTGAATTGTTCAGAGTCACATGTTATGCAAGTGGAGGTTGTGAGAATCAAACCTAAGTCTGTGTCTTGGACATACCAAGTTCATTCACAGCTCATTACTCTAACTGCTGGGCTAGAATGTATATATTTCATGCATTCATTTAAAGCTCTCTTAGACATACGTTTTATCCACTCCCCTAAGGTGGGTGCATCCTTTTCTTTCCAGTGACTAGTGTGAAGTGTTTGTATCCTAATGCTGCCAATAACAGCCATGTAGTTTCTTCCTGGTTCAAGTGGAACAGGATACTTGCGTCTCTTAATATGAAGATTCTGGGATCAAAGGGAATGCTGGTGTGTATAAGATTTGTTAACAAGCTCTCCAACCTGTTGTCCATGTAGGCCTAATGCTAGTGCATTCCAAAAGCACATGCACTAAGTTTGTCTGGGGTGTCCTACATTGCCAGCATTTACCTGGGGATAATCTAAATGTATGTAATATTTCAGGTGTGTGTAATACATACCAGTTGTGTATTATTTTAAATTTGACTAAGCAGCCTTGTAGGTCTACTGGTCTTGTGGGGGTTTTCAATATATCATCACATGAATCTTACGATAACAGTCCAAATTATTTTGCCATAGCTTCCCTGCCCCCCCCCTTTGTTTCTCGCAATTATGTTCAAATTCACAAATTCTTTATAATTTGTATTGATTGGTGGTTATCTAAGATACTCGTATCTGTTATTGCATCTCTTAACTGCCGGTAAGTATGGAATTGTGTCATAGGCAGTGTAAATCTGTTCCCACAGTGATGAAAAAGGCAGGAGGTCTCCTGTTAAGGGGTCTGTTATACTCATCACCAACTTATTTCCTTTTCTTTCCCATAAGCAAGGTCACTGGTTTACGAACATTAAAATAATGAAATTTCATTGTCAAGACTGAACCAGTAATTGTAAGTTTGATTTTTTGGATTTTACCAAGATTCTGCTATCATTCTTTTAGTATGTGTATAAATAATCAGAAAAAAAGGCTTAACATGAAGAATATTAAATGAAGCAAATTGAAAATAGTGCAGGAAGCAATTATAAGAAAAATATGAGGTACAGGTTCTGTAGATTTACTGTTCTGATATAAAATGCCAAATTCCATGAAATTCTTTCATTTTACTGGCGTGCAGGCAGTCCAAATTCCAGATTTTTATTGGGCTTTCTGCTAAAAAAAACCAAAAACAGTGGTCTTGCCCATAAGACCATTGATTGGGCAGGGCTTTCTTTTCAAACTTTACCTTTGGGTTCCTCCATAGTGGAGTGTATTCAGCTGGTGGCTATAAAGTCTCTTATCAGCCTAGTAAAATATTTAAACAATTTGGCAAATGGTTTCAAACTAGGGAAAGTATCCAATGCCAGATGTGAAAGGGAGTAAGGTTGGACTATCACGTCCTCCTATTTAGCCCATAATGGTCAATTTTTTGTTCTTCTTTTTTTCTAATTGTTTAACCAGGTGAGACACACTAAGCTGAAAGCTTGTTTACAGGTGCAACCTGGGAGCACAGGGATATTAAGTGACTTGCTCAGGGTCACACAGTATGCAAGTGAGGGCTGTGGGATTCAAACCTAGGTCTCCAGATTTGCAGCACAGAGCCTTAAACCACTGTGCTATACTGCTACCGCAGGTAGAAGCTAATAGCTGGTTGTTTAACCCTTAGAAGACTGTGGACGTATATATACGTCCAGAATCTATATACGTTCACACATATTCAGTTCTCAAAGGTTAATTAATAGTGCAATGTATCTTATTAAACCAGCCTGACCTTACATTTTTTGGGATGTTGTTTAAATAAGTACATGATACTAGGCAAGGCCATCATTTTAAGGGTGTTAACTTCCTGCAGAAAAAAAGATTAAGCTTCCCCCAATTTTGTAAGTCTATTTGAAGTTTCTCAATAAAGGTTCCATATTAATTTTAACTAAGTTTGTTAAGGTGTGTGGTATTTTGATGGTGATCACTACAGAAACCTAAAACTCATTTCCCTGACCCACAGTTGCCCAAGCCCAGAATCCTGAACCACAAAATCCCGACAGTGGGATTTTGCCCCCTCCCCAGAGTTTGTTATATTAATTCTGGGGGGTGGGGGGCCTCCCAAAACACAAGAAACATGCAAAATCCCACTGTCAGGATTTTGTGTTCGGGATTCCAGACTCAGGCAATAGTGTGTTGGAGTAATGAGTTTCCGGTTTTTGTAGTAGACCCATTTTGATGCTCAGACATGTTTTAAGCAATAAGACATGATGCAACATTGATAGTACTAGGTTTCTCCCATGAGCGGGGTGTAGTGAGGCACGAGGCAAAGCCAAGTGCCTTCGGCCCCCTGATCATGGGGGAAACCTAGTACCGCCAATATCCCCAGAGTGTCTTATTGCTTATATAAGATGTGCCCACAGACAACTGTCTGAACACTCTAAAGATTTTCAAAGCCACAAAAAATATAGAATGTTGCTAAATAATGTAAAATAGTCCCTCAACACATTTTTCATCTGTCAGTCATATGTCTTTCTTCACAGTGAATACATTGTGTGATTGTTTACCATGGAATAGAAGAATTCAAAGCTCTGCATTATTCCAGTAGTAGAATCCCCACACACACACACACATACAGGCTCTGTACACTGGGGACCAATTATAAAATGTTAAAACATTTCATAAACTGGTCCCTTGCATGGTTGTTGGAGCGTCCACATTGTATTCCAGCAACCATGCTAGCTGGAGCGGGTTCCCGGCATGATTGTGGCACCAACTCAAAGCATTATGTGTGCTGCTGGGTGCCACAGTGCATGGCAAGACACCTGTGAACGGGCACCAAAACTGATCAGGATACAAAATATATTGCCGGAACCAGGGATTCTTCCTCTGCTTGGTGATGCCAGTAAATATTTTTTTTAATTCTGCAGCTCATAAAATGGCTTTTCTCATACAACAGGTTGCCTTAACCCGTGTTACAGAATGGTTTACGTACACACTGCTATTAACATGGATTAAGGCAACCATGTTTTGCTAAAACCGTGCTAAAGACTACCTTTGTACAGGGTTTTCGCGTGGTTTTAGAACACAGTTGTAACAGTTTTAACTGTGGTACAGCATGGATGCAAATCGTGTTCTGTGAGCTTAAACAGTTTAAGAGAGTTAAACCGTTTTAAGCTCCATGGTGTGTACAGGGCCCTAGAATGGTAACATGGAATACATGAATTCAAAATTCTTCAGAGTTCCACTGGCATACACACACACACAGGCCTCAAGTGGAACCAGAACCTCAGTTACCAGGTAAGGAAGAGGGAGTTCTCTGGCAAACTGGTAGGGATAGGAGGGGAGTTTTTCATGATCATCAAAGTAACACCAGCAATGGAAACTCAAATAGTACTTGATTTTTCAAATGTGCGTATGTGTGTAAGGGGTGCTCTTGAGTGAAAATGACATTAAATTAATTACTTGCTTTATTTAATTTAATGGACTTTCATTTTTAGGGCCTGGTTAAAGTTTCTTATATATCTGAGTAAAGGTTGCCGCCATGTTTGTGATGGAAACTGGGAAGTAAGTGGCTTATGAATTCTGTGAGTTGCCCTGGCTGGCAGGGACTTGCTTTTAGCCATTGGTGGTGCTATCTTACTGCTATGGCTAGAACAATGTCTCAGCCAATCAGGACACAGGGATTTCCTTGCCCATTTTATATATATGGGCTATATATGCCGGTGCGACAAAAAGATCATGACTGGTATTTCAGCGATGGGCTTCATGTCGAATGCAAGTTGCAGTCGGCATGGAGCCACACAGTTCGACAGCATTTTTTTACATCGGGGGAACCCCCCTCACTAAAGGATTCTAACTCCAGGTCAGAGTTGGTTCGGAAAGGGGGTGCAGGTCAGGGGAAGTGGTTACCCCCTTCCAGCGGCATTTCTACAGCGACATGCCACTGTAGTCGATAACTACACATGTTGCCGTAGAAATGTCACTGTTAGGGTGGCATACATATATATATATATATATATATATATATTATATGTGGGATATATATGTGTGTGTATGATATGACATGGGTGAGAGTGAGATACCAGAAATATATCCACAAGCTGCCACTGAACTGTTGATATCCTATGAGTGGCGAAGCCATGAGTGGGCTATCTAGAGTTCATTGACCATGAGTGGAGATATTTCTACTCTCTCACTGCCACCCATGTTATATTTGATTTATACAACAATTGTGAGTCTCTCTTTTTTCAGTTTTAAAGTTATTTGCATTTGTTTGTTGCAAAAAGTGTAAAAATTGGATTTTGTGCTGTTTTTTGCAAATTATAAAAACACTAAAATGTATCTGTAAATGAAACACCACTCATTTTGTAGATCCTTTTGTGCTGAACAAATTTTGTGCACACAGTACCATGCTATCATTTTTCATTTTAAAGTTATTCACATTTGTTTGTAGAAAAAGTGAAAAGAAAATAAATGTTCTGCTGCTTATTTGTTAATTATAAAAAAAATAAAAGGTAGCTATAAATGAAACACCACTCATTTTGTAGAACTTTTTGTGCTGAACAACTTTTGTACTCACAGTACAATGCTATCATTTTTCGTTTTAAAGTTATTTGCATTTGAATGCAGTTAGTACTATTACTGAGGCTGAATGTTCTAAATGAGTTCCAAACCTTTTGTATATCCTTTGTGACATATCCAACTGAAGATAAAAAGTGATATCTCACATGTGGTCAGTGAGATATTTCTTTTATCTTCCTGAAAAGAGGAACACACATGTTGTATAAAAAATCATATATATATATATATATATATATATATATATATATATATATATATATATATATAAAATATATGTTCCAGCCCATTTTAGACTCTTTTCTATATATATTATAATTTGTATTGTTACATATTGCCCTTTAAGGGGAGATATTCAGACTTAGACCGGTTAATTGTTAGACCAGTCATTAATTTTGAACTCCTCAAGAAGTTCCATGGTAGGTTTTTATGATTTATGTGGGTTGGATATAGAAAAAAAGCAAATTGCCAATGTAAGCTAGTATTTTTTGTGTTCCCTGTTAGTGATTCTAATACCTGTAGTAATGTTTTTTTGTCTTATTAACTATAGAAGGAGTTCCATAGCAAGAACAAATGTTAAATGGGATGGGGACAACCTTGCATAGTCCCCTCTTAAGAGCAATGTTTTCTGACAATATTTTATTGGAGCATATCTTAGCTGTCAGTGCCTGGTATACTGTAGGGATCCATGAGGTGAAAGTGTCTCCCAGACTGAATTAGGAATATTTCTGCACATAATGATTCATGTATTTAAAACTATTTTAGCATATTAATTTGTATGGTAACAGATTGGTTTTGATTGTTTACTTTGTATATGTTTCTTATTTGATGTTAAACTGCATATACTGTGGCCTTTTTTCATCAACTCTATTTGTGCACTAACTTGTCAGACTCTCTCCAGCGTGGACACTTGGCATAGCTCTCCCATCCACCCGAAGCCTCCAGCTCCCTATCTCTGCTGGTTGGGACCTTCTCCTCCCCGCCTCTCCTGGCCACATGACCCCCTGGCTCTGAGCCACCCAGGGCGGGACCGCTGAACTCCTGGTGCTCTAGCTACAATCTTATACAGTGACCATGGATTTGGAGGAAGAATCAGAAGTGGGGGCTGGGAAGCCCGGCATTGGATGTGGGGCCGATCATTGGTCTCGCCTTAGCCTACTGGCAGGCAGGGGATTTTTTACGTGGTTACTCTCCCTATGGCACGGTCATGCAATGGTGACAGCACTTAGAGGGTGCACTCCCACCCACCCTGCAGCCACCCGATGCCATTATCCCGATTGGTTGCCCCACTATGTTGTGAGGAGCCCCCAGTCACCACTAGGAGCCACCACCATATGGGGAATCCCCAAAACACACCCCAGAAGAGGAAAGCAGTCCTCCAGATGCTCAATCCTCTCCTTCCCCTGCCAACCCCTGGCAGCCTGAGTCTGCTTCCGAACCTGGGTTGCCGGTGTGGCGTGAGGTGTGACGTCCAGCGCCTCAACCCCCAGTGCCACTGAGCCAGCACATTGTGGCTTTAAATGTTAATTAATTTTGTGAAATGTGCATATAAATAGCAGCAATTTACATCCAAGCACCACCCCAATGAAGCCTCTGAAAGGATGTGCTATGTAGAGGCATTTGGCATTCTGAACAATTTTTGTTTGGAATAAATTTCAATGGCTCTCCAGATGATGTGTGCACCCTTTTTGTTCAGCAGAGCATTTAAGTGATTTCAATTAAGCTTTAGCTTTGTAGCATACCTGGTTTTGCTTTTGTTCTACCTGGAAACAAGAAGGTGCATCAAAGCTGACCAACCCATGCACAACAAGGAGACAAGAATCAACCCACCCAGACAAAGCAAGGTGTACAAGAGCTGAGCAGCCCAGTCACAGCAAGGTGAACCAGAGCTGACTGACCCAAACACAACAAGGTGAATCAGAGCTGGCCCACCCAGGCACAACAGGGTGAACATGAGCAGACCCACCCAGATGCAACAAGGTGAACCAGAACTTACCTACACAGATACAAAGGACAACAGAGCTGACACACCAAGCACAACAAGATTCACCATAGCCCATATATTCCAGACCTAACAAGATGTCCCTTACCAAATGTGACACAATGGCAACACCATGGCAACACAGTGGTGAGCTTCAAAATGTGCAGTGGTACTACCCAGTAGTACCCTGGTTGTACTACGGTAGTTTAAATTTTGATTATTTTTGTTGATATGGTAGGACAGAGGTACAATGATATCACAATGGAATTGAAACAAACCACTGTGATACCATGAAAACCTTAATGGTAGTACAGTGGTAATCACAGTGGTATTGCAATGGCAAATGAGTGGTATTATAGTGGTATTCCAAAGAACTTTTTGTAAGGGGTACAAGAGTCAACACACCCAGACATAACACAGGATAACAGAGCTGACCTACCCAGACACAGCAGGGTGCACCAGAGCCGACCCACTCAAGCACAACAAGGGACACCAGTGTCGACACACCCAGACAGAACAAGGTACATTGGAGTTACCCAGACACAGCGAGGTGCACCAGAGTTACCCAAACACAAGGTGCACCAGAGTTAACTACACACAACAAGGTGTACCAGAGTTACCCAGACATAACAAGGTGTACCAGAACCAACATATCCAGACATAACAATGTGCACCAGTGTTACCCAGACACAACCAGATGTGCCAGTGTTACCCAAACACAACTAGGTGTACCAGAGCGGACACACCAGGACATAAGCAGTGCCAGAGCTAACCCACCCTGATATAACAAGAAGCAGCAGAGATTGCTCATCCAGACCTTACATGGTGTACCAGAGCTCATACACCCAGATATAAGGTGAGCCAGGGCTGATATATCCTGGCACAACAAGGTGCACCAGAGTTACCCAGACACAACAAGGTTTACCAGAGTTATCCAAACACAACAAGGTATACCAGAGATGCCTAGACACAAGGTGTGCCAGAGTTACCCAGACACAACAAGGTTTACCAGAGTTACCCAGACACAACAAGGTTTACCAGAGTTATCCAAACACAACAAGGTATACCAGAGATGCCTAGACACAAGGTGTACCAGAGTTACCCAGACACAACAAGGTGCACCAGAGTTGCCCAGACAAAACAAGGTTCACCAGAGTTACCCAGACACAACAAGGTTCACCAGAGTTACCCAGACACAACAAGGTATAACAGAGATGCCTAGATACAAGTTGCACCAGAATTATCCAGACACAGCAAGTTGCACCAGAGTTACCCAGACACAACAACGTTTACCAGAGTTACCCAGACACAACAATGTTTACCAGAGTTGCCCAGACACAATAAGGTTTACCAGAGTTGCCCAGACACAAGAAGGTTTACCAGTTACCCAGACACTACAAGGTGCACCAGAGTTACCCAGACACAACAAGTTGCACCAAAGTTACCCAGGCACAGCAAGGTGCATCAGAACCAACACGCCATGGAATAATGAAGAGCAACAGAGCTTACTCACCCAGACCTAACAAGGTGTGCCGCAGATGATATGCCCAGACACAACAAGGTGTGCCAGAGCTGATACACCCAGACACAGCTAGGTGTGCCAGAGCTGATACACCCAGACCCAACAAGGTGTGCCAGAGCTGATACACCCAGACACAGCTAGGTGTACCAGAGCTCATACACTAGACACAACAAAGTGCAGCAGAGCTGAAACACCCAGATATGACAAGGTGCACCAAAGGTCCCCTACATTAGATAGATTTTCCTTTTCCTCCCTTGTAAGAAACACAAGCTAGGCTGCATAAATATGTAGCTCTCAATTCAGCTGTTCCAGTTACTTTAGTAATTAGATAAAAGTTATATTTACTCTCATCGTCAGCAGAGTTGGGCTAACATTATCAGAGTGCTGCTTATGCTGATAAATGTGGCTGTCAGGATTAATTGGATAGTTACTCCTACTTGCCATTTTCTTATGGAACATAATAAGGGGCAGGTGATGGGGGGTTTATGCACAGAACAGTTCAGCATACACTCTCAGACATTAAGACATTCTGCTGGTAAGATTAGGAACATGATTTCCCAGAAGCTGCCTGATTCAGTGCAGAACTGCATATGAGAATCCTTGAATAGACACCAGGGGGCAGAGTTTCACTCTCCATAGATGATGGGAGGTATTAAAGCTGTTCCTTTGGAAAAGGAATGGTTCCCTAACAGAAAGTCAGACATTAAACCTCAATCTTCAGGTACTGGTTAGTCCAGCTTTGCATCAAAGTAGCAACCACTACTGCTCAGAGACCCACACAGTAGCTCTTTTTAGTCGATTCTGAGTTGTAAAAGAGAACATTTTAAAATTTTTCTGGGGAAGGTGCTACACTCTAGACAAAACTGCTAACCCCTTCAATGTGTGTGTGTGTGTGTGTGTGTATATATATATATATATATATATATATATATATATATATATATAGGGGATATGACATGGCCCGACTGAAGATATCATATTTATATTCACGAGGCCAGATATCATGATGAGGCCCTCACGAGTGGCGGCCACACGAGTGAGATATCTTGATGTCACTGGCCCCTTTGAGGAAGATAAATATGATATCTTCTGTCGGGCCATGTCATATTCGGGTTTATACAATGTATGCTTTGGCCCTGCCCCAACACACCACGTGCCCTCTCAATGCAATGGGTGACATAAAGGTGATGGCCCTAGCAATACAACCCCTTTACAGAAACGCTGCCAAAACAGCAGATGTCATTTATTGCTTAAGAAATATTTAGTGGATTATGCTATTTATGGTTAGTTTTAAGAAGCATTATCTGGTTTATCATGCCATCCCCCCACACACACACAGGGCTCCACATGCTTCCCCAACATAATAGATTATATAGGGTTTTTAAATATCTGGTTGATCCTGTCAGTTTAAAGTTAGTAAAAATATCTGGTTGATCCTGCTTTTATTTGGGGAAAAGTGACATTTATATGGTTATCTGGTTGATCCTGCCACTCAGAGCACTTTCACTTTCACTAAAGTGTAAGCGTGACGGCGCTATGAAGACTGGCGATTTGTAGTTTAGTAAATATTTTTTAGAATGTGCCCAGACTTCAGTAAATTAGAATTTGTCTGTATTTTTGTAGTTCCTTGTTAAAAGCTTCAAACTGCACACAGAGTGCAGCATTGACCAGCGTGACTTTCAAGGTAAAATGAGACCACTGAGCATCTATTTGCCTGGCAGCAGGCGGCTGTAACATTACTCTTGGCTTCCTTATTCGATCATCTTCTAATGAGGTACAACAGGGAACCAAAAATGGAAACAGATCTGATTTACTGAATCTGGGCACATTCTAAAATATTACTAAACCTGAATCGTCAGTCTTCATGGCCTTCAGTCTTAGCCACTAAGTGAAAGTGAAAGTCTTTGATGGCAGGATCAACCAGATAAGTTCGATATGATGTATAGGAACGTGAGATAACATATGACGATAGGGAACATGAAGATAACAATGTTATCTTCACGGGCCATGTCAGATATGATGATTTATACTCTCATTTATCTGACAACATCGTTGTATAAATATATATATATATATATATATATATATACACATACACACATATACATATAAAACACTATCCAGCGATGACAGTTTCCCAAGGACAAGGTAGCTACAGACTTTTTTCTAACCCCTTAAGAAACTTCTGGTTCCACCCCCCAGCTCATCCTAAATAGCCAACCCCAACTAGCCGGCGTCTATGGTAGAACTCGAATCCCAAGAACTAAGCTCCACATCTGATGAAAGCAAAGATGTTATCCTTTACATTTGAGAGGGTGTTTATAGAATGGTCCAACATTTCCACTTCTTGTGAGTGATCTCTTTAGGAGCTCAGCAACCACAGTTCAGCGTGCACATCAGTGCAATGTACACTGAGTGTGCACATCAGTGCAGTGTACACTAAGCATGCACAACAGTGCAGTGTAAACTGAGTGTGCACATCAGTGCAGCGTACACTGAGCGTGCACATCAGTGCAGTGTACACTGAGCATGTACATCGGTGCACATCAGTGCAGTGTACACTGAGCGTGCACATCAGTGCAGTGTACACTGAGCATGCACATCAGTGCAGTGTACACTGAACATGCATATCAGTGCAGTGTACACTGAGCATGCACATCAGTGCACATCAGTGCAGTGTACACTGAGCATGCACATCAGTGCACATCAGTGCAGTGTACACTGAGCGTGCACATCAGTGCAATGTACACTGAGCGTGCATATCAGTGCAGTGTACACTGAGTGTGCACATCAGACACCTAGATTCATATACATGCACGTATAAATGTATTCACACACACACACACAGCATGAACATTCCTTATACACACACACACACACACACTTGCACACATGTATATACGCATCAAGTGCACATTCGTGTACAGACATGGGTAAGTGTTCAAACACACATCCAAGCAATATCACCTTACAGGGTTTGTGTTGTTGTGGGATTTTCCCACGCCTTGTGTGGTGTGTCATGAGGCACAGCTGAGTGACCTTAACCCCACAAGAAGTGGGTAAATCTCACTGCTACATATACACACCCTGAAGTGCATTTATTTTGATTATAAAATAAATCTGTATAAGGAAATTTAAAGAGACCCTCACACCATTAGAAAAACTTGAAAATAATGTGAGATTTAGGCACAATTCAGTTTATATTTCATACATTTTCTATAATTTTTCCCTTTTTTCTTTACTATTGAAGACAGTTGTATGAAAGAGGATTACTGTCCCTTAGACATTATTTGCTCTTTCTGCCTGCCTACACCTGACATCATAATCTCCTGTTTATGGCATCATAATTATCTCCACAGCAACAGACTGTGATGTGAAAATTGTGATGTCAGGTGTAGGAAACAGCAAGACAAATAGAGAAGTGATCCTGTTTGCATGATAATGGCCTTATTAATAAAGAAGTAAGGGTGAGAATTACAGAACAATATATATTATACGCTCAATTGTGTCTAAATATTACAGTTTCTCAAAGTTGTGACAACGGCATCAGGGGTTCTTTAAAAACTGAATTAGGTTCAAAGAAAGTAATAATTTATTCAGGGGGATCTTTACCAGTTGTCTTTTGCAGGATTTAGGCAAGGCAAGGCAAAGTTTATTTATATGGCACCCAGTCCCAGAGGCTCTGGGCACCTTTTACAAAAAACAGGCAGGATATTAGATAAAACCAAATATCATAAACAAAATAAAACATCAGATACAGCATAATACTAGCAGCTTCTTACGGTTGGTCAGATCACTACATCAGGGAAGGTGAGAGGAAAATAAGTAGGCTTTCAGACAACTCTTGAACCTCCCAACTGACGGGACCTCCCTGAGAACAGCTGGAAAGGAGTTCCACAGGACCGGTCCGGTGACACTAAAAGTCCGGTCACCAGAAGTTCTTAATCTGGTTCTGGGAACTTCAAGGAGGCCCCGGTCGAGGAGTGGAGGGAGTGAACTGAGATGGCAGGTGTCAGAAGATCAGCCAGGTAGTCAGGGCCTAGTCCGTGTAGGGCCTTATAAGTGAGTAAACTCACCTTGAAGATAACCCTCCACCTAACCAGCAGCCAGTGCAGAGCACGCAGCACCAGAGTCACATGATTAGAGAGCCTGGCAGAGTCCCTCAAGCGGTAAAAACTACTTTGGACAACAGCTGACACCTGTGCTTCAAGTGTCATTCTGTCATCCAGGACATGCCAAGATCTGGCACCCTAGAGGAGACCATCAATGATGTAGATCCCAAGAATAAACCAGTGACCACATCGGAGGCGCTCCCATCATGCCCTCATCCTGGCTCAATTACTAGGACCTCCATCTTATCAGGGTTCAGTCACAACCAGCTGGAGGACATCCAATCATCATTCTTGGCCAGGCAGATGTTAAGCACTTCCACAGCATTGGGTGTTCCAGGGGCAAAGGACAGGTACAGTTGGGTATCATCTGCATAACAGTGAAAACCCACATTGTACTGCCTAATGAGCACTCCCAGGGGCAGCATGTACACTGCAAATAACATCGGCAACAAGAGCAACCCCTGAGGTACTCCACATGGCAGGAGTCTCAGGGAGGAGGAGAAATTCCCCATCACTACCTGCTGCTTCCTGCCAGAGAGGTAGGACTCAAACCAACTGACGACAGTGCTGGTGAGTCCACAGTACTCTCTAAGGTGATCAAGAAACACAATGTGATCTACAGTGTTTTGACCAACGAGGTTACAGGATTTTCAAGACCCAATATATGTGTGTGTGTGTATATATATATATATATATATATATATATATATACACACACATATATACATACACATACACACATATATATGTTTCATAACTAATCACCCCTACCTGTAAATGAGAGTAGCTGAAATATTCACCATGTAGAAGTTTTTAAGGTAATGTTACCATTGGGACTACCCTGCTGGCTGACCAGTATTGTCCTGCACTGAGGGGACCATTTGCATCTCTAATGGAGGATGCCTGTGGAGGGGAGGATAAACCGCTACATAGAAAACATTGCCACAAACAGAACAAGCATTTGTCAGTGCCAAATGTCTGCTTACATGCTGTTGTACCCCGTCCTGCTTGTACACATTTTTGCTATATATTTACCCAAGATAGACCAGATGAGATGTAATATGTCATTTGCAGTGGGGCCCTAATTTTACACAATTTTACACTGCATTTACCTAGAGCAGTAGAGGTGAGATGCAACATCATGTTTTTAGTATCATCCTGATTTTATAATGTGTTTTGCTAGGACAGATCCTCTTAGATGTAACAGTTCCTTTTCAGTGGGGTTGTATTGCAGGGTCCTGTTTTTATTCAGTTCTGCAGTATATTTACCCAAGATAACCCAGCTGAGATGCAATAACTTATTTCAGTGAGGTCCTGCATTGAGACCTTTCTGTACTGTATTTACCCAGGATAGCACGGCTCAGATGCTATCTTGTTGTCGACGGGGCCCTGCTCTTATCCATTTGTGTAATGCATGTAACCCCTAGGTGGCGCTATCCCTAAGGTTCCTACTCCTGCCTATATTTCTAAGCACAGGTTGAGGGGCCTGGATTCTGTATTAAGGTGCCTCCACCCAGAGTAACAGTACTGAGGGTGTCTGTCTTGCCTGTCATAGCCCTCTGGGAAGCTACAACCACCCATTAACCTTCCTAGTGGCTTGGAACCTTTAACTGAAGTTAATACACAGTCAGCAAGTAGCAGTAATAACATGCACACACCCTTCACACTTACCACCAGGGTTGGACCTTCAGCAATATCCCTGGAGACCCCCTGTAAAGCAAGATTAGCAAAGCAATTGTACTCTTTCAATACTGTAACCCAACTAATAACATGCACAATAGCAAACAGCAATCAGATTTAATTTAGGGGACATGAGCAAGGAAGGGACATGAATTTAAATGATTTGTATTCTGATTAGATTTAGGTTAATGGCACGGATGTTTAGTCCCAAAACAGACAGTTCTACAACTCTGGGTACCCAGGATGGAATGCTGGCTAGCCAGAAGCATTGCCTGGGGGTGGTCGGCATTGCAGCTATTGTTGGGGCCCTTGATGGAAAGAAAAGGCAGTTAGCATGCACCACAACAACAAGATGATTATTTGTAATCCTAGCCGGCCTGCCCAGTCTAGTGAAACCCAAGAATTTAGAAAAGAAATCAGATGGTACCACAGATAATTAAATGACTCATGGCAGGGAGCTACCCTGATTGTACTCATGCTACCAGTTGGCTGTAGTATTGCAGGTGATATGGAGACCTCGTGGTGTTCACCAATGACCATGGGGAAGCAGGGCCAACATGACACACCTCCTCTTCACAGCCTTTCCCTCCAGGTGGCTGCAACCTGTGAGTTGTTTCTGCACAGGGGCTGGATCCCCAAAGCCGGTCTCTCACCGAAGGTAGTCTCTGGTGCAAAGCAGTCGGTCTGGGCTGGGATGGCAAAGGCCCAGGTGTGGTGAGCAAGTTGGCAAAGTTCAGTTTGGTTTTGCTGGTGAAGCCTCCAGCTGGCGTAGCAATTGGGTCACAAACAGACAGGCCTCAACCCACAGGAAACATTCAGCACATTTAAAACAAACAGCATCAACTTTCTACAGTTCGGGTACAGTCCAGTTGCTATAGAAGTAGATTCACTGAGGAAACCTCTCAATCTAAAATCAGCCTCACACACTAGCTGGGCCGATCACTTCACAGGAGCAAATTTTTGGTCCAAAATGCAAGCGGCGCTTTCAAACTCTTCAATATTTTCTGCCGCAGTTTCAGTCCTAAATCAGATGAGTCTGACTTCTTCCCTAAGCTCCGTTCAAGGAGTCACTGCTTGAAAGCTCAAGCTGCTCACACTTCAAGCTCCAACTCTAACTGATCTACTGTCCCTTGCAGTACTGGGCATTTCCCTTCAATCCCAGGATTTGGGTTGGCTGGGGAAGCTGTCAGTCACAGGTTGGACTCCCCCTTCTGTTCAGTTTAGGTGCCAACTTAAAAACTACAGGTTTCCTTCCCACAAGACACTTGGGCTTTGGACCCTTTGAGATCCCTGGAGTCCTATTGGTCCACTTACTGAAAGTCCCAGACCAAACATGGTGGTTCCCATTCAGAGAGGCAAACTGCAAGGAAAGCAGGTTAAACAAACACACCAGATAAGTACAGTTTCCATACAGGCTCCCTCTGCACTATTATCATCTGCAGAGTGGAGCAAATTAGAGCAGTGGCTGGCCATTTGCAAGCCTTAAATCATGCTGACCCAGCTCAGATCACTCACTATACACATATTGGCTAGAATCTTAAAGGGACAGGTGCAGAGGCACAGCATGGCACTCACACGTAAATGAACAGAAGCAACCGGATGCCCCTGGATCTACTACCTCCACAGGACGACAGCCTGGCAGTGGACATGGAAGGGCCCAGGAAGATATTAAGGTAAACCTCAAATTAGTGGGGGGTTACATGTATTTACCCAAGCAAGACCAGCTGAAAAGCAAGTTACATTTTCAGTGGGGTCCAGCTTTTACAATACATTTTCCCAGGATAGAGAAGCATAGATGCACAGTTCAGTGGGGGCTCTGCTGTACTGGGGGACTTTATTGCTTTTCTACATTTTTACTATATATTTTTCCAGGATAAACCAGATGGCATGCAATGGCTTATTTTCAGTAGTGTCCTGCTTTTACACATTTTTATATTGTATCTACTCAGGATTGCCAGCTGAGAGGCAATATCTAATGTTCTGTGGACTCCCACATATTGTCCCCAAGTTTCAGTCATAGTCTCTTTATGACCTGACGTTATGATAAAGGCAGGTGACATTTTTAAAATCCCATCTGAATGGTGATTTTGCAGCGTGACTGTAAAAACATGTTTCAGAGGGGATTTGAAAAATGACACCTGTCATGTTCATCAGGTGGGATATGTTGAATATTAGGGGTCAAAAGCTGGCAAAATAGAGTCATGAGTAAATGTTATAACAAGTCAATGTTTCTTCATTTTTTTTTTACATTTTGACCCCAGATTTTCAACATTGTCTTTTTACGACCTTATATTATTATCAAGATGGGCGTTTTTCTAAATGCCGTCCAAAAGGTGGTTTCACAGAGCGACTACAAAAACGTTTCAGAGGGCATATGAAAAATGACACCAATTATGTTCATTAGGTGGAGCAACAAAAGGGCTATGTGCACATTCGGGGTCAAAATCTGGAAAAAAAATCACTAAATTATGAATAAACAGAGAAATAAATTTCAATGTTTTCTCATAATGTTTTTTTTTTTACATTTCGACCCCAAATTTTGAACATTGTCTCTTTTTATGACCCCATCTTATGATTATGGCAGGCAGATTTTTTTAAATTCTGTTCAAAAGATGACTTCACATGGCAAATGTAAAAACGTTTTGGAGAAGATTTGAAAAAAAATGACACCTGTCATGTTCATGAGGTGGGGTAACAAGAAGGCTATGTTGAAAAGTGGGGGACAAAATCTGCACATAACAATGTTATGAATAAGTGTTAAAAAATGTCAATGCACTTTCATAACTGTGTTGCTTTTTAATTAATATTTTGAACCAAAATTTTTAACGTAATCTTATGTCCTCACCTCATGAACCCAGCAGGTGAAAAATGTCAAATCCCGCCCAAAAACTGATTTCACATAACAACTGTGAAATCACCTTTGAGGCCGGATTTGAAAAAATTCACCTACCTTGTTCACGAGTTAAGGTCCCCAAAAGGCCATGTTAAAAATCTGAGGAAAAATATTTAAAAATGACCAAGTTGTGAGTATAAGTTCAAAATGCATTGAAATACATTGGCTTACCTGATTTCCTCAGTTCCTGATCTGGTGATGAAGAGTAAAGACATGTCTCCAGTCCAGAGAGGATTATGGTGTTGTACCCCTGGTAGGTAAGTAAGGGGTCGGGCGGTGTGGGGTGGTGGGTACTGAATGAGGGATTCTGGTGGGGAGGATAAGTGTTGGCAGGGGGCGAGGGCTGCAACAGACATCAACAGATCCTTTTCTTTTTTGTCAGGGTGTTAAGAAAATAACAAAACCATCAAAGTATGGTTTTCTTTATTTCAGGAACTGACACTGGGGACTGGGCACCCCAGTATCGAGTTCATATTTATGTGGCACAGGAAATGGTAGGGAACTGGGAGGGATACTTGGCAGAGGGTGAGATGGTTCAAAATGGACACTGGGCATGGCAGTGACGGGAAGGTGGGAGGGCAGAAGGTGGTATTCTTTAAAGGAGGCATGCAGAGGTTGAGCAGAGGTTATGTGCAGTCAGTTGCGTTGTGGGGGGGAGGATGAGGTGCAGGTTGATCATGACACAGATCAGCTGCTTGCTGGGTGGTGTCATGCAGATCAAAGCATAAAGCGCCCTGTGATATGGATGGCTCTTTTCTTTAAACTTCATGAAGTTTCTGCCCAGCAAGCCTAGAAGAGTGTCATGATCAGCCTGTGTGATGATTGGTCTGACACTGTTGAGCCCCTTACAGATTGGCCTGCATTGGACCAATGGTGACACACCTCTCAAATCCAGTATCCTAGCAACATGTTCACTTTGCCTAAGCACAAACATAAAATGGGAGGGAGGGAGGGGAGAGAGAGAGAGAGAGAGGGAGAGGGAGAGGGGAGAGAGAGAGAGTGATCTCAGCAGGGGATGCTTGCTCAAAGATCGGCCTGGGTTGGTAGACGCCTCTCCCAAACTGTGTAGACTGTACAGTGGAGTCAGTTTCTTAAACTACCCCCCACCCACCCCCACTGCATCCTAATCCTTCCATATATTTTCTTGGGCATCATTTTGACAGTATCATAGTGCTGATCAAGAACACTTCCATCAGATTGTCAAATGCTGGCGACTCAGCATGTCAACTGGTGTAACAATACAATTACAAAAGTTTGGCAGTCACACAGAGAACAAAGGAATGCAGCTTGATGTCTTTTTCATAGAACCCACAGCAGATGCTTCAAAATCCAGGTGACAGGGGTCAGATAGTGTTGCTCTGAATAGGCATACAAGGAGGTGTAATTAATACTCTGTTAATTGTAATTTATTTAAACAGACAGAAAGAACAAACAATCTAATTTTTAATGAATTATTATTTATTAGGAGAAAAGATTGGTAGCTAAAATAGAAAGCGAAAAACAAAAGTGGTTGGGATTCACATTAAAAACAATCCTTCTGACCACAGAGTTATGTTATGAATAAGTGTTGAAAAATGTCAATGCACTTTCATAACTGTGTTGCTTTTTAATTAATATTTTGAACCAAAATTTTCATAACTGTGATGATAACCATCCAAAATCACACAGTAAGCTACACAGTTTTCCAGTCAGACATGTGCACTAATAGCTGGCAGTGTGACATCTCAGCACACGCTGTAGCTATGGAAGTGGACAGTTGTTAGGAGGACACAGCGGTCAGCTGCTGTGGTCTGGTTGAAACACACGGTGACAGTGCAACTTGAATGGTGTTACTGAACAAAAGACATAGAGCCTCCACATCCTTCCCCTGGTAAGAAGTCTGATTTGACCTAAAATGGGAACCAAAAAAGGTAAGGACTTACACAGTGTACTCATATGGGGGATGAGTCCAGAGCGACCCCTCAGTCTCCCAGGGATCACAACCAACTTTTCATTTGGTCAGCCCACTGTTGCCCAGCTTCCAATAGTACCCGGGGAGCAGAATTACATTTCCCCTTCGGGGGGGCTGCCCACTAACAGCCATGTGAACTCTGCTGCCACCTGCACTTCTTATTCGCTGAGGCAGCAGCTCACACCCACACCATATACTGCATGTTGTTCACGCACTGGATGCTTTCAGAATGAAGAATCATTGCTCTAATTAGAGAATCTCCACCATAAATAAAAAGAAAATAATTGAAATACTCACCTATCAGGCTTTTTAGGCACAGTTCCACATCACTGGAATATGTAGAATCCCCACCCATTTCAATGCAGCTCTCCCCATTCAGACCATCAGCAGATTGCGACTATCTTATTAAACAAGGCAAATGCATGCATGCTTTAAGGCCTAAATCCTTCACAGATTGCTACTACAGGGTCTGGATATGGTGCAGAAACTGGGGGCACGACCTTCCAAACTGATGCAATGTAGACGTCAGGGCTTCATGAGATCACACTGTCCTGCCACTGGAATGCCACGTTTGTGTACATTAGGTCCCATCACAGCTTGCTGTAGACACCTGCCACACCAAGAACCACTGGGTGAGCCAGTGAGGGAGCCACTGAATGCACTACAGAAAAAGAGTGGCCCTGGACTGGAGGAAGGATCACAGGCACCCCGAAACTAAGAGAGAAGAAGGATTCAGCCAAGCTCTTTCTGTGGAAACCCATTGGATTGGATGATTTTGTCAGCTCAGTCACTCAGAGAGGATGACCAACACTGGGTAGGTGCGATAGGAGTGGACACTACTGGACAGACAGGCCACAAAGTTTAACCTTGCTGAGCCCCCACAGAAAAAAATGAAACAGAAGGTGGGCTGTGTATCTGGTTGCAGAAGGTTACATGCTACAGGGTTCCTCATGATGCTCAGTGGTAAAGCACAGCAGGGGTGGGTCAAATGTCAAGTCATCAACACACACTGTGTGACAGACAACAAGGCAAACACAGTGAAGGGGGGGCTAAAGTGTACAAGTCCCCTAGTTATTCTCACTGTCCTAGGTTTGGTGCTGTGCACAGCTCAATATTTCTCTAGCCTCAAGCACCAGGTTGTGAACCCAGTCATCCACCTCTGCTTTAGGGACCCAGAGAGGTATGTGTGTGGTGGTGGGGGTACTATGTGAGGAGTGTATGGCTGGATCCATTTTCCCTGGCAACTGGGGTTTAGTGTTACCGGACAGAAGACTTAAGTATTACCTGTCTTACGGTTCAAGTCACACTTGTGTCTTTATTTTTATTTAGCTTTTTGTTGACCAGGTAAGTGCACTAGACAAATCCTGCCTATTTTCAGGCACGACCCGGGGGAGGGGGATACAGATGAATGCCAACTGACCTAGAACCAGATTAAGCTGTCAGTGGTATTTTTTAGTGAATGAGGGAAATTTGGCCAGGACACCGGGGAAATTCCCTTACTCTTTTCGATAAGTGCCATGGGATCTTTAACATCCACCTGAACTACCACCAATCCAGGCAGATGGGACCTCGGTTTAATGTCTCATCTGAAAGACAGCACCTCAGAAGTGCAGCACCCCTCTCATGCTGCACTACAGTGTCAGTACTGGGATATTAACCCAAGTGCCAGATGTGGGAACTGAACCCACAGCCCTCTGATCTCCTGGCCTCAGAGGCGAGTGTGCTACCAACTGAGCCACTGACACTGGTGTAGGTTCAGACTGGTACACAATTAATTTTTGTTTCCCCACCTCTGTTTTTGGTTGGTATCTCTCCTATGCCTCACAGGCCGGGGTGCTGCCTGTGCATTCAGCTAGGAAGTAGGAACCCACTGTGGAACAAGTTAGAAGCCTCACCCGGCACGCGGTTGCAACTGTGACCTGCTCAGACATGAATGAGTTTGTCCCCTGGAAGTGTATGGGAGGGGTTTTTATCCATCATTCTTCACACAGAAAACACAGCTACAGCCAGCAAGATTTCTGAATGAGCCAAACTCCATCCCCTGCCCTGGCAGCGTGCCCAAGTCTTGCACTGTTGTCATGGATGTATTGTAGGAGTCTGTTGAAGAACCCATTATGTTTCACTTCAGATCTGCATTTCTTTTTTTTTTCTTATTCTGTTTTGTCTCCTGCCCGGTCAGCCCTCGTTCAGGAGGGTGCCCCAGTCCCATCCCCCAACATCCACTGGGACTTTCCAGACTTCTTCTCTTCTTCCCCCAGGGCTTCCCCCCCCCCCAGCAAAGTCGGCGGGGGGGATCCAGTTCAGGCTGGCAGCCCAGCTTGTTGGGAGCAGGATCTGCGAGTGCCCACCATCATCCAGCTGCCGGCACTTTTTCTCCTCTATTTTTTCTTTCCATGCAGAGGAAGGGCGTACAGTGACACTAGTGGTGATGCTGCACATGCTCCGCTGTGCACATTCCCATTCGTGGCACACCATGCATCTGTCTCACCTCCACCCCATTCTGCACTGTCGGTGTGCCAACCCCCAGCCTCTGCTAGGTTCCAGGCTAGCACCAGCCACTGAGACCCATCCCTTCCCAGAGGAGGAGAGCAGTCCTGGGATGCTCAGTCCTCCTCTCCCTGGTCAATCCCTGGTGGCCCGAGGTCACTCCCCACCTTGGGTCGCTGGCATGGCTGCATGTGAGGCTGGTGACTCAGCCTTCCACGCTACCGGGCCAGCTTTCTGATCTGCATTTCTAACAGGCCAGTTCCATAATGCTGTCATCAAGCCTGCTTTTATATTTCTTTAATGTGCTGTCCCCAAAATAAACTGAGAAGATTAACATCAAAAGACATTCGTGGGAAACAATGTGGTCCACAGGTTAGAGCCCTGCATTGTGAAACAGTGATGATCACAGGTTTGAATCCTGTCATCGAGGCACAGGTCAGGAAGCATAGGAAGACCAGGAACAGGTATAAAATACCCAAGTAGCATTTTAATTTTTTCAATAGCAGTAAAAGAAAAAAATAAATTGTTCAGTATAAGTATTTACAAAGGCAGTGCAAACAGAGAAAACAAAGTCCTTCCTCTGAGGGAATCTTTAAATCCAAGTTTCAGTTTCTCAGTCTCTCTCTAGAAAAAATATTGCTGCTCTTTTTTATAACAAGCCTTTGTCTGGGGAGATAGCGAGAGGTGGAAGATCATGAGACCGTCAGAGTGATCCGTTCAGAGGTCTCACGGGAACATTTGGTTGCACAACCAGGCAGACAAGAGACAGAAAAGGAAAGGATAGAACAGATCCTTGCGTTTAACTCTTTCTGCATAACAAATGGGACAGGGCCTTATTCAACCCTGTCACAAATCCCACTACTGCTACTGATGGCTCCCTGTGTGACCCTGGGAAAGTTAATGTTTGATGGTAGCATGTCAACTGAGTTAAGTTATTTGAGAGATGTGAATTGAGCGACTAAATATGGACAATTACAATTATGGTGACCGGCACAGTGCAGCGAATGGCAGGTTATGGTGAAAGTACATTAGAGTGAATGGATATTAAGGCGACCCACATATGGAGCCTACCCCAGGGTCCAAGTGCGGCATGGTGTGGTAATCATAGAGATGGGGGAGTTCAGGAGGCACAACATGGAGAGACATGGATTGTGCTTAATTGCACCTATGGGTGATGAAGAACAGGTGCAGCAATGAAATGGAAAGGGTGGGTCTCTGGCTGTGACATACCCGAATTATGGCAGTGGAGTCTGTCTTGTGCAGGTAGTTGCTGAATACTCGATCCATACTCATCTGGAATACCTGCTTGGTTTAGCATATACTTTTCAGCTGCAGTTGTGATTTGGTTGCTGGAATGTGCTTCACTGGGCTGTATAGTTGCTCTGATTGACATTACTTTAATGTATTCACTTAAATTGTTTGTCGCTGTAATTCCATTGCTCAGTTAAATTGGAACCATGTTTGACCTCCCTGCATTTTGATTTATTCCAGCATTAAAATAAGACAAAAGCAGGAGCCCAATGGAAATGAGATTCTGCATCCCTGTTAAACCTTCCTGTATACAAACTGTAAGCAAACCGAAGACAAACATTAAGGTCCAGAAATAACACTTGTGTTGAAAAACGCTCTATCATGGCTGAATCTGTATCATTGTCCCTTGCCTCTTTCTCACTCACCCTTGTTGTTTCTTGCTGTCTCAAGTGACCGTACACTTAAATAGCAGAGCTGCCTTTGAGAGTGTAATGTTTGATGGGGGCTGATACCCCCTGAGTACTCCCAGTATTGTACTATGACACCCTTTCTCACATAGTGGATGTCGGAATTAGAACTTGTGACCCTCCACCACCAGCATCTTCAACCACTCCCAACCCTAATCCCAGGCTGCTGTCAGCCGAGCTCATCTCCAAACACAGCTGCTAGCTGTGATGCACGGTCACCCTGTCTTGTCTCAGTGATTTCCACTTTTGTAATGGTGCAGTTAGCTACACTTCATGCTGTGGCTACTCGACCCTACCTGCACTTTCCATAGCTACCAGTACAATTATCATCTTGGTCCCGCTCCTCAAATTCTTCCTTCCTAAGTGATACATGAGTTTGACTCCCACTTCCTGCCATCCTAAGGAGGCTTTTACACTTCATTTATGTTTTGTAAATGCTTTAGTCCTTTCTCCCTGTACCATCAGACTGCAATATCATGAAGGCATAAGCCACAATGCCTGAGTTTTCACTTTACTGCTGTTACACGTTCGCTGACTCGGGGCCCCCAGTGCCTGCCTGCTTAGCCACCTCCCAGTTTCTCCTTGGACTAGTATGAGCAGGGCACTACTCAGCTAGCAGCCACACACAACAGAGTTTGAGCACATGCTAGGACAGTTACAGTAGGCTTCCAGTCCATTATTCCTGCTGAGCTGTAATGGTGCGGCTGTTCCAAAGAATCTGCTGCTTTGGGTCACATCAGGTATGCTGGTGATGACTCCCTTACCATGTCAGGCAGTGATTCATTCTGCTGAGGCATTGCCTGCCTCTCTGAATGTGAGGCATTGCCCACCTGTCTGGATATGAGGCATTGCCTGCCTGTCTGGATGTGAGGCATTACCTGCCTCTCTGGATGTGAGGCATTGCCTGCCTGTCTGGATCAGAGGCATCACCTGCCTCTTTGGATGTGAGGCTTCGCATGCCTCTTTGGATGTGAGGCATCGCCTGCCTCTCTGGATGCGAGGCATCCCCTGCCTTTCTGGATGTGCCTGTCCGAATGTGAGGCATTGCCCGCCTCTCTGGATGCGAGGCACCGCCTGCCTCTCTGGATGCGAGGCACTGCCTACCTGTCTGGATGCGAGGCACTGCCTACCTGTCTGGATGCGAGGCACTGCCTGCCTGTCTGGATGCGAGGTACCGCCTGCCTCTTTGGATGCGAGGCACTGCCTACCTGTCTGGATGCGAGGCACTGCCTGCCTGTCTGGATGCGAGGCACCGCCTGCCTGTCTGGATGCGAGGCATCGCCTGCCCCTCTGGATGTGAGGCATTGCCTGCCTTTCTTAATGCGAGGAATTGCCTGCCTCTCTGGATGCTGGGTTGTCTGCACAGGTGCCTCTTCAGCCTGATATCCCTACTGGGTCTCCCTCAGTACCTCTGACAGAACCCAGCACAGACCAGCTAGCCATCTTATTATCTCTCTTGTGAGGATAACCCCTGGGATTCCCATGCCCTTCCTGGTGGTCTGACTTCATACTTTACCACTATGGGTAAGTTGCCTGAAATGTCCACATATCCCCATTCCCTCTGATCTGTCCCAGGCTTTGGATGCATTGCTGCTCATCCATGTGTTGACCCTGAACCCATTCCCCTTGATCTGTACCAGACTTTGGGCACTTTACCTCTCGTCTTGAGAAACAAAAAAGGTCTCTCACACAGGTCAGAAGGCAAACTTCATTTTTTTAGAAATCTTCTCCAGCACTCATGACACCCCTACATAGTGCTAGATGGCTTCATGACCACCCCTGATGATGCTGTTTGGCACTGTGCAGTGGTGTCTGGAGTGCTGGAGAAGTTGTCTAAACAAATTAAGTTTGCCTTCTAACCTGCATGGTGTGTGTGCCCTTTTTTGTATTTCAATACGTGTAAGTCCTGCTAACTGGTTAATGGTAGCACTCTTAGCTGAGCCTGGTGTCCACAGTGTTGTTTCCTGACTTTGCCTCTCATACAGATATCTCAATCATCTAACTGGAACACTACCAGTGAAAAAATACTCGGGTCCTCATCCCAGACTCCCAAGTTCTACTTTAAGTGTGTACAGTTACTGAATCCCTCAAATACATCAAAAGGGTTCTGGGCAAAACAAGAATGGGAAGTGACTCCATTGACATGCATTTATTAACCTCTGCCCTTGATATCCTGGTCCAACCCCTCACCACCCTTTTCAACCACTCCCTAAGATACGCTCAGTTCCCTGCCCAGTAGGAAATAACTGTCACCCCGGTTTATAAAGGTGGGGACAAAAACTCTGTTGCTAATTACTGCCCCATCTCAATACTATTCCCCCCTCTCCAAGGCACTGGAGCGAATTGTCTCAGACCAGCTGGCTAACTTTCTAGAAAAATACAACCTGCAATGTCTGCAACAGTATGGTTTCAGAAGAAACCACAGTACCATAACCACTCTCCTAGATTACACTAGTGCATTACACAGTGAACATGATAGTGGCCACTTGGTTGGATCAATTTTTATTGATCTAACCAAAGCATTCGACCTTGTCAACCAACGGCTATTAATTAACAAACTCTCCCAACTAGGCCTTTCATAGGATACTACCAAATGGTTTGCCAGCTACCTCTCAGGGCCCTCCCAAAGAGTAAAAGTCAATGACGCGTTATCTGACTTAAGACCCGTGACAGTAGGCATTCCGCTGGGATCCATACTGTCACGGGTCTTAATTCAGATAACGGTCCATACTACCGTTCAGCCTATTTATTAATGACCTACCCATGGCCCGCAGAGGATCCCAGATATTACTGTATGCAGATGATGCAGTCATCTTCTCTAGCAACAAGAACCATTCTGATCTTGCCTATGTTCTACAGCAAGTTTTTGCCTCCCTTGAACTGCAGTTCCTCCACGATCTACTCATCCTAAATTATAAAAAGACCAAATCAATGTTTATCACCTGCCAGCAGAAAAGAGAAACTGCCCCCTCGAAATCAAGAGTAAAGGAGGTCAGGTTCATACAAATACTGTACCTAGGGATTTACCTGGATGGTACACTTACCTTCTCCCGCCACACTGACCAAGTCATAAAAGTGGTCAACAGAAAACTAGGAATGCTATACATTCATAAAGCATACATGACTCCTAATGCCCAGAACCTTACAGTTTCTGTATCCATCCTTCCTGTCACAGACTATGGCTTAATGGTCTATGGAGCAGCTTCAGATATCGTCCTAAATAGAATCAAGGTACTGCTCAACAATGCCTGCCGCCTTGCCCTGGATGCAGATAGGTATACCCACTCATGCAATCTTTACTCCAATGCTAACCGGCTACTACTAGAGGACAGGATCAAATTCCAGTCTTGCCTCTTGGGTAAAAAAAAAGGCCCTTGGGCCTCCCAGTACTGCAGTCTCTCTTCTTTTTTTTTTTTTGGAGATCCTCTGTCTTCCTTCAGCCTAGTCACGGCCCCCCGGAGCTCCCAACACCTGCCCATTTGCCACCCCTCCTGGTCACCCCCGGCTTTCCCCAGAGGGCAGGGTCATGCACTGGTACCCCTAGCTCCAGTGCTGGCGGAACCAGTAACTAGTTGGGAGGCGGTGGCAGGGGTGAATTAGCTCCCGGGAGGCTTACCTAGATGGAGGACCTCCTCCTTCTTTCCTCCTTAGTTTCTCCTCCCGGAGGGGGACATGCAATGGCGCCAGCATCTGCCCGCCTCCCCGATGTAAGCACGGCGGTCGAGAGCCCCAGCCTCCGCCAGAAGTCCCAATGCTCCAGATGCTGCCGTCCCTCCCCGGAGAAGGAGGCAGTCCATAGGGCGCTCGATCCCTGTCCTCCTAGCCAAGCCCTCCGGCGACTGGTCCGTTCCGAACCCGGGTCACCGGCGTCGAAAGCGGAAATCCCACTGCTGCGTCGACGGGACTGCCTGCAGTCTCTCTTCTGACAAACTGCCAATATGCACCAGACAAGAAATGTGAGTAGCGATGCCCTCCATGTTCCATTTTGTAGGACCAGCCGAACTATGAGATCCTTCAGCCGTCATGTGCCTCACTGGCTAAACAAACTTCCTGTATTACTAGTAAAGCTACCCCAAATCGGGCAGTTTAAATTGGAACTAAGAAAATATCTCCCCCCCCGTACATGCACAAGATAGACCACCCCTCCTACCACTCTCTGCTACTACCACCACTCCCCCTCTCCTCCTTTCCTCACCCTCCCACCTCAACACACACCCACCCCCCCGCTCCACTCCCTTAACATACCCTCCCACTACTGACACTTCACTCCTCCACCTCCCCCCACTGGCTACTTTCCGCTATTCTGCACACCTCCTGCCACTGTGCACCTCCACTTGCATTCTGTGACAATGCCACGTGCTGCTGTTATGATTTATCTATACATATTTGCTATTTATTGTATATTATTACTTTCATATATTGTTCTTAATGCTATGCTGTCTGTAATGTTCTCCTGATGTGGATCCTTTGCAAACAAGCTATGCCCAAAGGCTGAGCTCTCCCATGCTTTGGGCAGTTCACTTCTCATCCATGTTTCAACCCCAACCCCCTTCCCCCTAGTCTGTCCCAGGCTTTGGGCACTTCCCCTCTCATCCATGTCTTGACCCTAAGCCCATTCCCCCCAATCTCTCCTAGGCTTTGGGCATTTCACCTCTTATCCATGTCTCAAGTCCAAACCCATCCCCCCCCCCAATCTGTCCCAGGCTTTGGGCACATCACCTGTTTGTCCATATCTCAATCCCTAGCCCATTCACCTCCAAACTGTCTCAGGCTTTGGGCACTTCACCTCTCATCATGTCTCAACCCTGAACTTAGCCCCCCAATCTGTCCCAGGCATTGGGCACTTTGCCATTCATCCATGTCTTGACCATGAGCCCATTCTTCCTGATCTGTCCCAGGCTTTGGGCACTTCACCTCACATCCATGTCTCGACCCTGAACCCATTTCCACCTATTTGTCCTAGACTTCTGGCACCTTTCATCCATGTCCCAACCCTGAACCCGTCCCCCCCAAAATTTGTCCAAGGCTTTGAGCACTTGTCCTCTTCTCCATATCTCAGCTTCAGCTCTGAGCCCATTTTCCCCTCAATCAGTCCTAGGCTTTGGACACTTCACCCCTCATCCATATTCAACCTGAATCAATCCCCCCACCGCTGAGTTGTCCCAGGCTTCGCACTTCACCTCATCCCAGTCTCAGCCCTGAACCATTCCCCCATTCTGTCCCAGGCATTGGGCATTTTGTTTCTCGTTCATGTCTCAACCCTGAACCCACCCTCCCCCATCTCTCCCAGGCTTTAGGCACTTTGCCTCTCATCCATAGCTTAAGCCTGAATCCATTCCCCAATCTGTGTCAGACTTTGGGTGCTTCATCTCTCATCCACATCGAGATCCTGAGCCCATTCCTCCCCCAGTCTGTCCCAGGCTTTGGGTACATCACCTCCTGCCAATGTTTCAGTCCTGAAGCTCCCTCTGGGTGGCTGGCACAATAGCCCTTTGTGGCACTGCCACTGTGGCTTGCTGCCTTCCCCCTCTGTTCCAACTGACAACTCCCAACTGACTGAACCTCCCTACTTCTTCTTTCCCTGACATTTAACGGCCTCTAACTGCTGTACCATAGGTGTCTCCCACCAAGCCATCTCATCAGGCTAATGCTAAGATGTCAGACCTGAGACTGGGCATCTGCAGTAAAACAGCCTCCTTTCAATTTATGGAAGGAGGGGGTTGTTACAAAGGTGTTGATCAAGATAGCCCACTCTATTTGGGCCAGTTAACAGAGAACTAAAGTCAAAATTTACAAAAAAAAGCTGTGCAGAGTGTTTTGATTTGTTAGGTGTAGTCCTAGTGTGTCCTTCCCATTGTTTGCTGGAAACAGTTTTTTTCTAAGTTTTCCTGCTAGTTTTATGGCTACTGGAGATCTCCATGTTTGCATGTTTTATGGCTCTTCTTGTTCCTGCAACGCCTCCTGTCCCATGTGGTGGTGATGTGTCTAGGATAATTGATTGAGAGAGTAATAAGTGCTGCAGCAGCATCTACTGTTAGGGGCCTGATATTTTGGCTTTAACTAAATAACTGCCTAATCCAAACTTTCTGTTTTCTAGGTATGTGTCTAGGTCTAGCCAATAGGAGTGAATGTTTGGTTTTTAAAGCTTTTTGTTTTATTAAACCACACATTACCATACAAAGCCCACAAATAACCCCAGGTCACCTGTACTATAATTAGTGAAGACTATAGCTGTTTTCTTACAGAAAAGTCCATTCAATTATACCTCAGGTGTTTGTCATCTGTAAATTAAGCCTTCATTAGAGCTCCCTGGACAAAGTGAGTTACTTAAAATCATAGCTTTTCTGCTGTAAACATGACAGAAAAAACGGTTCTTGTTGAATGAATGGTCCTGGATGCATTACTGTCTATCTGTATGATTTTACAAAATTTAAAGAGTTTAATAAGGTGTTGGAAGTATAGCAGGAGTTAACCATATCAGGGTGGTCAGGACCAGGAATAGCTCTGGGATCAAATGGAACCATAATAGAGGCCAGACGTGTTTGGTACATGTACCTAGGGCTCCCACCAGACCAAGTGGGCAGGTAGCCATTGGGTCAGCAACCTCCGCTAATCCCCTTCGGGCAGTTTTTTGCAATGCCAGATCGATTAGGAACAAGTCCTCAATTATTGTGAACTTGATTTCCTTAGCTGATCTGGCTTACATCATAGAGACCTGGTTTGGGGATGACGCGGGGCCAGTTTTGGAGGCATCAGTTCCGGACGGGTTCTCCGTAGTGCACTGCTGAGGAAGGAACACAGGGGTAGGGGTGGAGTGGCCATCTGCTTTAGATTTGACGAGCATTTCCATGCATCCAGTGACTTCCACTTTATCGTTTGACTGCATGGCCATGCGTGGGGGTCCAGGTGCAGGGAGCAGAATCCTTCTCATATACCGGCCTCTGGGGCATGAGGGGGAATTTCTGCAGGAAGTCGCAGACTTCATCACCGATAGTGTTGGAGTCACCCAGATGGTTGATTCTCTGTCTTCAATGCCTGGATCAATGACAAACTCTCGTATTTTGGTCATGACTTCCTCCAGACAATTACCTCACTGGGCCTCGCACAATTTGTTGCTTTGGTGACCCATAGCCATGGTCACACCTTGGACTTAGTGTTCTCACTGGGGCTTGAGGTTTCTGACCTCAAGATTTATTTGATCATTTGTTCTGATCACTACACGTTAAGTTCTCATTCATGCCCGCCCCCGTTAGTCCCTCCCCTGTTGAGATGATCTGCTACTGCCCTTTCAAGGAGTTGTCCCCAGAGGGACTAATGGCGGTACTGGACCTTTCTGGTGTGACTACTGCTTGTGCAACAGATACCTGTGAGGTGATGGCAGCCTGTAACAGTGCTGTCTCCAAGGCACTTGACTGTGTTGCACCTGTCCGTATATGACCCAGACCTTCTGGCTTGAGACCTATGTGGTTTGATGGGACTTTCAAGGAGATGCAGACCAAGAGTTGCAGGTTGGAGTGTTGTTGATGGAGGTCTCGGTCCAAGGAGAACAGACTGACTCTGAGAATTCACTATGGTGAATATCAAAGGGAAATCAACCATAAGAAGGCTGTGCTTCTTTCCAGGGAGATTGCTGCAGGGAAGAACAGACCAGCTCTGATTTTTTGGACTGTGGACAGGCTACTTCATCTTGCCTGTCTGCAGCAAAAAAGAGCAGTTTCAGTTGCTCAGTGCAAAGAGTTTGCTCTGTTCTTCTCTGACAGGGTGCCTCTGACAGGGCTGAGATCTCTCCAACAGGGCAGATGCAGCCCTGCAGTGGCGAGCCACACATCTTCAGAGGCACTCCCATTATCTGAGGTGAGTTGAGACCAGTAGGGGTGGCAGAGGTATGGGAGGTGATTTCGGAACTTCGGCCTACATGCTGTGAACTGGACCTGGGCCTGACCCATCTCTTAATGGGGTGTGTTGTGTCTGTTGTTCCGTGTTCACTGAGATTGTCTGGTGTTTGTCATTGGAGGAAATTTTTCCCAGCATCCTGAAAGGGGCACTGGTGAAGCCCCTCCTAAAGAAACCATCTCTCTACCCTGACGTATTGGCGAATTATAGACCAATCTCTCACCTCACATTTTTGGGTAAGATTATCAAGAAAGTAGTGGCTCTGCAGCTCGAGGTACACCTTGCGGCCTATGACATCTAAGAGCCATTCCAGTCTGGGTTTAGGTCCAGGCATAGTACCGAAATGGCATCAGTCAGGGTGCAGAATGATCTCCTCAAGGTGAGAGATGGATGGGATTGATCAATACTTGTTCTCCTAGATCTCTCCTCAGCATTTGACACTGTGGACCTTGTAGTGTTGTTGGATCACCTAAGGGAGCTCTGTGGATTCACCGGTACTGTCATGAGCTGGTCCTTTCTCACAGGCAGGATGCAGAAGGTAGTGATGGGGAATTTCTCCTCCTGCCCGAAGCCGCTGCCTTGTGAGGTTCCCCAGGGTTTAAACCTGTCTCCTATGTTGTTCACAGTGTACTTGCTTCCGCTGGGTGAGATCATTAGATGGTACAGCTTGAGTTTTCACTGTTATGCAGATGACATCCAACTGTACATGTCGTTTGCTCCCGGGATGAGTGACACCGTGGGGATGCTAAATAAATGTCTGGCTAAGATCCAGGACTGGATGTCCTCTAGCTGGCTGAGACTGAACCCCAACAAGATGGAGGTGCTAGTGATTGAACCTGGTCACTGGCGGGATGTGGGTGCTGCCAGGATGGGAACAGAGTGTTCCTCAGCCCTACTCATTTGGCTGCATCTACTAAGGTGAAAAATCTGGGCGTCATCCTTGATGACAGATTGACACTTGAGGCTCAGGTGTCATCCGTCATCTGGAGTGTTTTTTACCACCTTATGAATGTCGCCTGGACCAAAGCCTTAATTCTGCCTGGTGACCTGTCCTCACTGGTGCGTGCTTTTGTAATATCCAGACTCAACTACTGCAATGCTCTTTACCACGGGGTCAGTGGAGGGGTTCTCCATTGCCTGCAGCTAGTGCAGAATGCAGCGGCCAGGTTGCTGATGGGCCTTTTGAGGTCTTGTCATGTGACCCCGGTCCTACACAATGTGCACTGGCTGCCAGTGAGATGGAGAATCTCCTTCAAGGTGGGCTTGCTCACCTATAAGGTCCTATATGGATTGAGCCCTGGCTACCTGAGTGATTTCCTGACTCCTGTCTGTCCTATATGCTCACTCCGCTCCACCACCAAAGGACTACTAGTGGTTCCCAGGGCCCATCTGAAGACCTCTGGAGATCAATCATTCGAGGTGGTGGCCCCAGCACTGTGGAACATGCTTCCAGGAACCCTTGAAGGAGGCCCCATTGGTAGAAGTGTTTTTTAGAGGGGTCTGAAGGCACATCTTTTTAGAGTGGCATTTGCAAACTGCCTATGAGTTTTAGAAAATACAGTCATACAGTAGATTGCTGAAGTGTTTATTTTAAATAAGGTTCTTATTTAGGTATTGCTGTTCATTGTTGTTGCTCTGAAATATTTTATTGTAGTGATGTATGTTACTTATTTTTAACTTTTACTTGTCTGTACAGTGCCAAGTGATGAGGTTCTTTATAAATACATTTTTACTTACTTTACTTACTAATAGGTTCTGTTTTCATCTTCTCAGGTAAAATCTGGTTAGGAAGGAAATTTCACCTGCTAAATTAGCACAAACGTTTACAGAGTATCAAACCTATATTTCTGTTAAATCTATAATATTTTAGTGGAAGGAAAGCTGTATTTCTCTATAAAAGTCTAGAAAATGTTTTGCAGCTTCCCAATGAAAATATACTGCCGGTCTTGCCAGTAAAGATTTTCTGACTTCATTATACAATGATTCCATTGGATTCTTTTTAACTAGTTGTTGGCCAAATAAAAAAATTAAATAATGAAAAATCAAATCAAATCATCTTTATTTTTATAGCGCCTTTCAAAACCAAGGCGCTCTACATAAAAACCATATACATAAAGATAACATTTTAAAACAAAAATGTTAAAACAAATCATCCGTAGCTAGGGAAAGCTAAACTAAATAAATAAGTTTTTAACTCCGTTTTGAATCTATCAACAGTTGGGCATTCTCTCAACCAACGAGGTAAAGAATTCCACAGGGTTGGCGCTGAAAAAGCGAAGGCACGAGATCCTGATGTCTTAGAAACATAGAAACATAGACTTTGATGGCAGATAAGGACCGCTAGGCCCATCTAGTCTGCCCATTTCCCTACCTACAGGATAGGCCGCAGATCCTAGTTAACCAACAGCCTTTATCTTCCTGCCCCCCACAAGAATTGCCTTATGTCTGTCCCATGCATTCTTGAATTCTCCCACAGTTTTAGACCCCACAACTTCCTCAGGAAGGCTGTTCCATGCATCCACTACCCTCTCTGTGAAATAATACTTCCTCACATTGCCCTGAACCGCCCTCCTTCTATCTTTAAATTGTGTCCCTTGTTCTTGCAAGTCTCTTTTCTGAAAGATGCTACCCTCTTGGACTTTGTTGATTCCCTTGAGGTACTTGAAAGTTTCTATCATGTCCCCCTCCTTCTTTTCCTCAAGGGTATAAATATTAAGCTCCTTTAGTCTCTCCTCATACGGCTTCTCTTGCAGACCCTGCACCATTTTAGTTGCCCTCCTCTGGACTGCCTCTATCCTGTCTATGTCCTTGCGAGATGGGGTCTCCAGAACTGGACACAGTATTCCAGATGGGGTCTCACCAACTGTCTGTACAGAGGAATAACAACTTCCTGTTTTCTGCTGCTGATGCCTCTCCTTATACATCCCAGTATACCCCGCCCTCCCTACTGCCTTCTCACATTGCTTGCTAACCTTAAGGTCATCTGATATGATTACCCCAGGTCCCTTTCCTGTTTTGTTGTTGTTACTACCTCCCCACCCATTGTGTATTCTTCCCCTGGGTTCTTGTTTCCCAGGTGCATTATTTTGCACTTTTTTGCATTGAATCCTAGCTGCCATACATCTGACCATTCCTCCAACCTTGCCAAGTCCCTTTTCATCCTTTCCACGCCTCCTTGTGTATCAACCCTGTTGCAGATCTTTGTGTCATCTGCAAAAAGGCATACTTTTCCTTCCAGTCCCTCTGCAATGCCACTGATGAAGACATTAAAAAGGACTGGACCCAATACTGAACCCTGCGGTACCCCACTAGTAACCGCAATTTCTTCAGAGTGGACTCCATTTACAATTACCTTCTGTGTCCTGTTGTCCAGCCAATGTTTTACCCAGGCTACCACCCTGGGACCCACTCCCAGGCTGGTTAATTTGACATCAATCTTTTGTGTGGGACTGTGTCAAATGCCTTGCTAAAGTCTAGGTAGGCTATGTCCACAGCCCCTCCCTGGTCTACTACTTTGGTCACCCAGTCAAGAAATCTATTAGATCTGTCTGACATGACCTTCCCGCTGTGAACCCATGCTGCCTTGGATCCTGTGCTCCACTGACCTCTAGGTACTCAACTATTCTTTCCTTCAGAAGTGACTCCATCACTTTCCTACCACAGAAGTCAGACTGACAGGTCTGTAGTTTCCTGCCTCTGTCTTGGTCCCACTTTTGTGAAGGGGAATCACATCCCTTCCTCCAGTCCTCGGGTACCACACCATCCTCCCATGATTTATTAAAAAGAGTAGCCAGTGGTTTCACTAGTTCTTCCTTAATTGTTTTAGAATTCTGGGGTGAATTCCATCAGGACCCATTGCTTTGTCCACCTTCAGTTTTAGGAGTTCTTGCAGAACCCTTTCTTCTGTGAAAGGACTGGGATCGACCCCCTATCAAGAGTGCTTCTGTTAATTGGATTAGGCACTTCTCCTCCTTTTGTGAATACTGAGCAGAAATATTCATTCAGTATTCCTGCTTTTTCACTGTCCCCTCTGCCCACCCACCATTCATTCTATTCAGCCTCACTATCCCTCCCTTTGTCTTTCCTATCATTGATGTACCTATAAAGGTTTTATCCTTCTTAACTGAGTTGGCTATCTTTTCCTCAGTTTGGGCCTTTGCTATTCTGACTTCCCTCCTGCTTCTTTCTGCCTTAATTGGTACAGCTCTCTGTCCTGCTCCTTCTGTGTTTCCTTATACTTCCGGAATGCTATCTTTTTCTTTCTGACTTTCACAGCCACCTCTCTTGAGAACCATAGTGGCTTTTTTCTTTTGTTTTGATTTGTTTATTTGCTTCACATAAGGCTTGTTGCATCTGTGATGGCAGTTTGATAATTCCCCATTGTTGCTCCACACCTCCTTCTAGTCTGTTTGCTAGTGCTTTTCTGAGGCACTCTCCCATCTTGCCAAAGTCAGCCCTCCCAAAGTCCAGTACCCTCACTTTTGTATGGCTTGACTCTGTAGCTGAGTTTAACGTGAACCACACTGTTTGATAGTCACTTGTCCCCAGATGGCAACCTACTTCTAGATCTGAGATCCTCTCACTGCCCCCGTTTGAGAGTACGAGGTCTAAGATTGCTCCCTCACGAGTGGGTTCCAAAACTAGCTTTCTAATGCCTGCCACCTGTAGGGCGTCCAGAATGGCCCTGCTTTGGATGTGGCTGCAGCAAATGTGCTCCAGTTAACATCTGCATATTCAGGTCTCCCATCAACAGTATCTCCCTTTCTGCCATTCTAAGAATTCCTTCCATCATATCCTTGTCCATTCCTTCCTCTGACATGGGGGTCTGTACACAACTCCTGTGCAGATTGTGGTGCCCTTCCAGTCTCCAAGGTGACCCACAGTGCCTCCTCTCCTCCCTGTTTACTCTTTTTGTTCAGTTGCTTTTATCCCTTCCTTTACATAGAGCTACTCCTCCCCTCTTCTCCCCTGCCTGTCTCTCCTTGTAGGTTATGTACCCTGGTATGTTAACATCCCAGTCATGGTTCTCTGTGTACCATGTTTCTGTGACTGCTACGATATCCAGGCATCCCTCTTCCATTAAGGTCACCAGCTCAGGGAGCTTATTTGCCCAGACTACGGGCATTGGTACTCATTACCTCCATTTCCTGATGGCCTTACCCCCTTTTGCCCCATCCCTGTCCTTCTTGCCTTTGTCATTTTCTCCATTTACCCCTGCCCTTCTCCCTATCAACACCTCCATGTTGGTGTTTGCCACATTTACTACTGTGATTGTTTGGGGGGGGCTAGGAGTTTCCTGCTCCTTTCCAGTGCCTCCCCCCTTGGCTAGTTTAAAAGCTTGAGTTCTTCAATCATACCCTGGGAATCTCCAGCAATCCCTCGTTGGCGGAACGGAGAGGACAGAGGGGGCAGTAGGGTACCAGGAGATCTTGCAGGTAACTGGGTCCCTGATCATGTAGGGCTTTAAAGGTTAGCAAGCCAACCTTAAAGGTGATCCACCACCAAACAGGCAGCCAGTGCAGTTCGCGGAGCACAGACGTAATATGACTGATTCTAGAAGTCCCAGTCAAAAGCCTGGCCGCTGTGTTCTGCACCAGCTGTAGGTGGTGGATATCGACCCCAGGTAGCCCTAGGTAGAGGGAATTGCAGTAATCAAGATGGGTAGTGACAAAGGCATGGACAATGTTGGAAGATCACCCAAAGGAGCCAGGTGTTTCACCTGGGCGATATTCCTCGGGTGGTAAAAAGAGGATCTGACGACAGCTGATGCCTGAGATTTTAGGGTCAAACCATCATCAAAAATAACGCCCAGGTTGCGCACCTGATCGGAGGTAGTGAGCGACATACCACCAAGTAGTAAGTCTGATGGTTGTCCAGTCCTCAAACCCACCCCCGGATGACCTGGGTCCACTACCAGCACCTCAGTCTTATCCGGATTCAGTCTCAGCCAGCTGGAACTCATCCAAAGTCTGATCTCAGCAAGGCAGTTATTTAGCATGGAGGGTGCATCATCTTGTCCGGGCAGAAAGGACAAATACAGCTGAGTATCATCTGCATATCAGTGAAAACCCAGACTGTATCGCCTGATGATATCTCCCAATGGCAGCATATACACTGCAAACATCATGGGGGCTAGAATGGAACCCTGCGGTACCCCACAAGGCAGGGAGTGAGCACCAGAGGAATAAATTCCAGTGGCAACTCTCTGAGACCTGTCCATGAGGTAAGACTGGAACCATTTGAGGACTGTACCAGACAGCCCACAAAAGAACCGCAGGCACTCCAACAGCACACCATGGTCTACAGTGTCAAATGCAGAAGAGAGATCGAGAAGGACCAGAATGGTACGTGCCTTTCGATCTCTAGCCATTAGGAGGTCATTCAATACCCAGACAAGGGCAGTCTCCGTGCTATTCTTCTTCCTAAAACCAGACTGGAGAGTATCATAGACATTGAAAGTTGTAAGATGATCATCCAATTGCAACGCAACCGCCTTTTCAATAACTTTACCAAGAGATGGCAGGTTAGAGATAGGCTGGTAGTTGGCTATACAATCTGGATCCAAGGAGGGTTTTTTAAGGAGTGGTCGAATGACCGCCTCCTTGAGGGGGTCAGAAAAGACCCCCTCTCCAGAGACTTCCAGACAATGTCAGCAAGGATCAGGCAGATAACTTCTACACTTCCCACTAGAAGGGGTGTAGGACCCAGATCCAAACTACAACTGGTTGGTCACAATGTTTGGATGATCTTCACAATGTCAATGAACTCTAGCCGGCGAAAATCTGACCAGACAGACCGAGTGCATGCCACTTCCTGTTGACCACTGCAATCCCTCATAGGGGAGGTCGGACCGATGCCAGACCTGATGCTGGCAACCTTATCTGCAAAAAAACTAGCAACCTCACATCTCAGCTGAGAAAAAGCTTCTCTGGGCTAGAGACAGATTGGATTGCACAATCTGTCAACAGTCCGGAAAAGCTGAGCCGGTCGATTCTGTGCAGCAGAAATCTCCCTGGACATGAATTCTGCCTTCATATGGGTGATTTCTGATTGATAGCCATCATAATGTGCCATCAGCCTAAGCCTGTTAGCATTATGGGCGGACTTCCCACCAGGCTCCCTCCATCCTTCGCCCAACTCGCCTTAACTCCTTCAAGGAGCCATCAAACCAAGGGATCCTTGAACGAAGAGTGAGAGGCTGAACATGAACAGGAGCAATCTTGTCCAGAGCATCTCCCACAGCCTTATTATAGGCTAGTAAGAGATCATCTGGACTCATGCATTCACCCGACAAGCCCGATAGATCCAGTACAGCCATTAGGTCACTGGGGTTAATGCCCCTTAAAGAGCGGTACTGAACCATCTCCCTAGGGGCAGACCTATTAGAGGGAGCCCTGAAGCTGAACCTTATGGTGGGATGGTCAGACCAGCTGACTGGTTCCACACCCAAATCAGCAATCTCCACACCCAAAAGAAAGATCAGGTCCAATGAATGACCCCCTACATGAGTCGAGGAGGAAACCACCTGTGTTAGGCCCAGCGTCATCATCAGCTGAAGAGATTTTGACCAAAGTGCGAGAGCTCATCGTCGACCCAGGCATTGAAGTCCCCCAGAACTATCAATCTGGGGGACCTCAGCACCATGTTGACGATAAAGTCTGCTATCTCCTGCAGGAATTCTCCACCGTCTCCTGGTGGACGGTAGACGAGGCGAATCCCGCAACCTACACCCTCTCCCAGGATATATTCAAAGGATCTGGTACTTCCCAATGGCACATCCACAAGGCCCAGCTCAGTCTTAAGGTTAAGTAAAGAAACAAACAGAAGCAAAAACAAATATTAGAAGGCATTTAAAGGCCCTACATGTTCATTCTCACTCGGCACATGTTTTTTAACAGAGATCCACCACAATTCATTTCACATTAACAACTGAACAGCCATCAGCAGATCATGGCTTCAAGTCACTGCAAGCCTGGATCAGACTCAAACCTTTGGCACTGATCTGAAGATGAAAAGCCCCACAGATGTATGTAACAGTCTTCCTGCAGAGATAGTAGGGACAAAAACAATAGGTGAATTCAAGAATGCATGGGATAGACAGAAGGCAATGTAAAAAAATGTAAGAAAAATAATAATAATGATATAAGAAAGAGGTAGGAAAGAGAAGGTAAACTGCAGATCAATCAGGATCTGGAATTTATGCAGTTGGTAGGGAAATGGACAGACTAGGTGGGCCAAGCAGTTCTTATCTGCCATCAAATTCTCTGTTTCTATGTTAACCCATGGTGTCAATCCACTGAGCTGTTAGACCCCTGGGCAGGGTACTTCTTCAGCTGGAAAAGGTCTTCATTTCAAACTGCTGAATCCAATCAGTGAGCGCTGACACGATTTACTAAAGCATTTGCTATAAAACAAAATAAAACCTGATGTGGCATCACTCAGTGGTTGAAGATGTTCAGTGTGGTACTGACCAGGGCCCAGATAGCCAGTGTTACAATGAATTGCAGTTTAATTATGGCTGTGAATTATTTCTCCCCTCCCCTATGCCTGGCCTGAATAAAGGCAGTGCTGCAGCCTCACATTAGTGTGGGGAGGGGGAATATGAAATCTGGGGTGGAGGGGCAGGGATCAGGTTTACAGTGGGCAGCGGCAGTCACTGGTCAACTTTGATATTGCAGTAAGGGCAAGTGAGGGGGGCTGGATGCTTGCAGACAAGACACTGGTGCAGACCAAGCAGAAATGACCAGGAGAGTGCCAGCCATTGTGATACCAACAACCTAGGTTCAGAAGCAAACTCAGGGTATCAAAGGGCCAGCTGGGGGCCAGAGGATTGAGCCTCTGTGGGACTGTTCTCCTCCTCGGGGGAGGGGGGTAGAGGCTGGTGCTTACCTGGCCCCTAATGAAGCTGGGAGAAAGGTAGCCTGAGCCAGCACATCAGAGGGGCATGTGAGATGTCAATGCATGTCGCATGGGAGCACATGGCATGCGTCATTATGGCATTGCATGCCACACCTCCAGGGTACTAGAAAGGAGGAAAAAGCCCTGCGACAGGATGGCACCATGTGCACGCAGACGCTGCAACCCACCTGCTGGGCATGCTGGCCTGAACTGGATCCTGGCCATAGCAGGGGCTTGGGAACCCCAACAACCCCACCTGGGGTGGGGGGGGGGTAAGCCCTGGGGGAAGACAGCTGGTAGTAAGTCCTGGTGAATGTCAGGGTGTCGGGGATGGAGCGCTCGGCAGATGGCGGTCAACTGCAGGAGGAGAAGCATTTAAAAAAAAGTGTCCAGGACTGCATTTTGGAATGGAAATAGGCACCCAGCCAGTGTGGTTCAGCTCAAGCAGAGGCTGCAGACTACGCTCCAGGTGGTGAGGAGTCAGCTGGGAGTGCAGGGAACTGTTATCATCTCACATTCCAAGCATTCTTCAGGCTTGTAGGGGGAGCTGCCTGTAATTAACAATGCTGTGTGGAGCTGGGTTTAGGATTGCTGTCTCAACAAGGGCTGTGCTGTTATTTTATTTATTTGCTCATTCCCGTGGCCCCACTATAGCTCTCCTGCTTGTCCCCAGCCCTCCCCCCAACCTTCATGGCATCCTTTCTACCTCCTCCTCCTCCTCCTTTGCCTGCCTGTCTTCAGCTTACTGTCTCCCAATCTTTTTTCCTGGATGTGCTTTCTAATATTACACCTCACAATGTGTATGCGTGACACAGATTCTTCGCCCCTAGGTGAAGTAGCTCAAACTCCAAGTCCCCGCATGAAACCTGAGCTGCTATTTTTTGGCCCACACCTCTTTCGTCTGCACGTCCCTGCTGTACTCACCCCATCCTGCTGTGTCTACTTTTGTTTCTAATTTAGTGTCACCAGCAAGCCTTCAGCAGGCTGCTATTGGCTTACATCATCTAGGCCCGTAGTACATCACTTTCTACATCCAGTGCCAGGGCACGTCACTCTGTACATCCAGGTCTGGGATACATTCATCCCTCCCTACATCCAACATCTGGGTCTGTGGTACATCACTCTGTATATCAAGGTCTGGAGTACATCTCTCGCTACATCCAGATCCAGGGTACATTACTCTCTGTATCAGTTCCAAAATGATACTTACTACCTGTGTGTAAATCAGAAACAGACGCTATTATAACTGAAAAGCCTGGAGAGATGCGAGAGTAACAGAACTGGAACCAGTATTTAAAGATCAGCTCTACTAGGGAAACAGCTGAACAGCCAACTAAATTATTTCTTTTTGGGGGAAGTGGGGTTACAAGATTCATTTTTTTAAAATATCCCTGCAGTCAATATTCATGTGACCCTACCCCTTTTGTGTTTGCAAAGCGTGGTCGTCTGTGGCCCTATGAGCAGGTCTCCTAAGGGAAACCGGCTGTGTTTGCAGATCAGTTTCCCATGTGAGCAATGAATATTGTGACTAAATTCCAGGGAATGAAGAGAGTGACATGCAGTACAGTGGGTGAGAATTGTTTGGTAATATGTAACATTCCAGCTGTAAACTCACTTGCTCTCCTCCCAAAGGGATACTGTGGGATATCACCGGCATGACTTAAAGCAACTGTTTATGTAACTAAATCTGACAGGATAATCCACATACAATAGCTCTGGGAGATGAAATATGGGACTGTTTAAGAAACTTTTTGACAACTCTAGTAACTAATCTGAGACTCTCCTCCGCTCAGCAAATGAACTATTGTGGAAAGATCCTCACCGCAGTCCCCAGCCCACTCTGTGCTTATGTGCTGCTGTGTTTATCTCTCTCTCTCTCTCTCTCTCTCCCCTGAATTACACACAGCAAAGTTTGCTGAAATGCTGATTAAATCTAAGAGCTCTGTGTATGTACGGATGTGCATTTCTTCACCACGGGTGAGCACGCATACATGTCTGCATCCAGGGGCACCTCTGTGTGTTTATTTGAGTGTGTGTGTGTGTGTGTGTGTGTGTGTGGAGGGGGACTGTATACTAGGATAAGTTCTACAAGGGTAGTTTCCCCAATAACTCACTTTCCTTACTAAGTAGATCATAATTATCATTCAAGCACAGGGACCTCAGAGAGCCATTTTTAAAATGGCATGGAAAATTGCAGCAACTTTATGGTTTTTTTTTTGTTAACCAGGAGAGACACCCTAAGCTGAAAGCTCGTTTATAGGTGTGACCTGGGAGCACAAGGAAGTTAAGAGACTTCCTCACGGTCACACAGTATGCAAGTGGGGGCTGTAGGATTTATTTATTAGCTTTTGGTAACCAGGTAAGTGTGTTAGGCAAAAAACCTGCCTATTTTCAAGCACGACCCGGGAGTGTACAACAATGCAGTTGTCAAAATTACGGAGGAAAGTCTGGTATTAGCACAAAAACACAGGACCACCACGCAGGGTAGACTTACAAGGGTACAGAAATAACAAGCACCCAAGTGTGGGTGGGTAACAATAAAACATCCTGGAGATTACCTAGAGGTAGGTATTAATACATAACAATGTTAGGCATAGGGTGGGCAGAGGATACAGAATGGGATTTAGGGGCAACTGCAGGCGCCAGGGGAGCTCAAGTAAGAAAAAAGTGCTTTTTTGAAAGAGTGGTGAGATGGGGAGTGCTTAATGTCAAGAGGAAGAGAGTTCCAGTATTTAGGAGCAAGGTGTGAGAAAGCTTGCTCACCCATTTTTGTAGAGCAGGGAGGAACGGCGAGCAGGGGAGCAGTCGAAGACCTAAGGAGACGAGCTGGGGTAATGGGTTGAAGCATAGCTGCAAGCACGTCAGGACACGGTGGATGTGATAAGGAATCAATAAGGTTACCCAGAGCATAGGAGCGCAAGCCATCAGGAGACAACAAGTTCAATGTAGAGTTTAGATGGCAGTGATGAGTGAGCCGGGGAGCAGCCAGAGCGAATCTGCAAATGTTGTTGTATGTGGTGTCCCATTTATGTAAGTCTGCTATTTTAGCCTGAGAGAAGACAGGAAGAGCGTACGTCAGCCCCAGAAGCAAAACACCCTGGGCTACAGAGACACGGGCAGAAGCAGTGAGTGAGTGACGAACCCTGTAAGCAGCTCCAATTTTCGAGTTGATGTGTTGGCAAATCCCATTGATATGTGAGGTGAAGTGGAGTTGAGGGTCAAGAGTCACCCCATAATATTTAAATGTCTTAGTCTTGGTTAGTACAGATCCGTCCGGGCATTGGACCCTCAGGTGATGGGATTCTGTATTGGCCTTCCTTAGAGACCCAAAGAGCATAGCCTGAGTCTTGGGTTAATTAAGAATTAATTGGTTAGAGGAGAGCCACGCCTGGATCTGACTAAAGGAGGATGATAAGTGGTCATTGATATCACTAATAGATGCAGAGGTAGTATAAAGTAACAGGTCATCGGCATACAAGATAGACTTACAGTGGGTAGTGAAGGTTGGAATAGGATTGACAAAGACAGAGAATAGCAATGGGCCTAGTATTGAACCCTGAGGAACACCGCGGGAGACAGCAGAGGGAGAGGATTGGGCTTTGCAGAAGGAGGTAGTTTGGGAACGACAGTCGAGATAGCTTTTGAACCAGGACAAGGTGGGCTGGGTAGCGCCAAGGTCCAGTAGTTTGCACATCAGAAGGGGATGGCTCACCAGGTCGAATGCTTTTGTAAGATCAATAAATACAGCCCCAGTGAGTTGTCAGTTATCCATATTGGTCTTAACATCACTGGTAAATAGGGTAAGCGCCATGGTGGTACTGTGTCCAGGCCGAAAGCCATGCTGGATGGGAGACAGAAGATTGAACTTGGTCAGTTGTGAGATAAACTGGCCATGGATTGATTTTTCAAGCAGTTTGCATAGGTTAGGCAGAATAGCAATGGGCCTGTAATTAGTTAGTTTACTAGGGTCGCCTTTTTTGAACGCAGGAATAATCCTGGCTGATTTCCATATGAGGGGAACAGTTGAGGTGGAGATAGAGAGGTTAAATAGTCTAGTTACTGGGGTTGCTAATAGAGCGGCAGCCAATCTAAGGATCCTGGGTTTGAGACCATCAGTACCCACGCTACCATGGGGAGAGATGGAATAGAGGAGTTTTAAGATTTCAGCTCTAGTAACGGGGCAAGCTTCAGGGGTTCTGATACATAAGAGGGATCACAGGGTGAATTAGGAGAGCCAAGAGGAGAGGCATGGGGAAAGGTAGGGAGCGCTGTGAGAATAGAGTTAAAAGCTTCAGCAATGGTAGAGAGGTGGTTACAGCTGACCTTATTTACCAACATTTCCCTCGGAGTCTGTGGCTTGTTGTTTCCAATAATTTTGTTAATACTGGCCCAATAATACTGTTTAGGGTAAGATGAGGAAGAGCGAAGTAGCTTTCGGTAGTAGCTACTTTTGGCCAGCCTGATGTCCTTCTTGCAGGCATTTCTTAGGGCGCGATATTCCTCATATTCGGTAGGCAAGGCTGAGGATTTCCATTTCACCCATAGCCTATCCCTTAGTTTTAGGCGCTGGAGTAGAGGGCGCCTAAGCCACTTCATGGGTTTGCCCCGACCCTGCTGGTTGAGGTGGGGATGTGTTGCCACTGTAGTGATAGTAACACATTTGTGAAGTGTTCAGTAGCTCTGTTGACATCATTGGTAATAAAGATGGGGGACCAGTCAACCCGACTGAGGTCATGAAGAAAGGCTGCAGTGTCCAGATGGGCAACATTTGAGAAGGTTAGAATTTTGGGAGGATAAGTAGGGGTGGAGGCCTGCCACATGCAGTAGATCAGGCAGTGGTCAGTGATAGAGTCCGCAAGGACACCAGAGGAGTTAATACGGTCCACTCTGTTGGTAAATATCCAGTTGATAAGTGTGCAACTGGAACCAGTTGAGGAGACTCTAGTAGGAAATATAATAAGTTGAGTAAGGTTAACTCTACTAAGGGTGGATGCTAGGTAGGAGCCATTTGAGCCCAGCCAGTCGAGGTTGAAATCGCCGAGGCAGATAATATCACTTCTGGAGGGTACCTTGGCTATTAAGTCAATGAGTTCTTCAAGACCGAGCTTACTGTTTCTCAGAGGGGAGTAGACACTTAGGATGTGAAGTTTCTTTGAACCCCCCAAAAGGAGGATCGAATGCAGTGCTTCACAGTGACTTAAAGGATTAACTGGTGCAAGAGACATATTGAGGTGTGGTTTGAAATACAGCACCAGGCCACCACCTCTCTTGGATGAAGGACGGCCCACACGTAGCCAGTTGTACCTAGGGAGAGCACATGCTGAGTTAGGGATTGAAGACTTTAAGTTTCGGACAAGGCAAGGATATCAGGATTGTTAACAAGAACCCACGCTTTGAGCTCAGGGAGATTGGCTACCAAGCTCCTAATGTTTATGTGGGCAATGGATAGTCCAGGAGGTTTGGACACGAGGAGATCACATGTGCGATCCTAGGGGCAGGGTTTGGCTCAATGTCACCAGAAAGTGTGAGGTATAGGGTCGTTATCCAGATAGTGGCATGTAGGAACATATGAGAGGTACAACCACGGTAGCAGATTTGCTTTCAGAGCAAAAAATCTAATTATGGAACCAATATGTTTGTAACTGAGGCCTAGAGGAGGTACCTGATCTACAGATTTATGCAGTAATATGTTTGAGTAGAAGAAGTCATTTAGGGAGGCAGCAGGGAGATTCAAACCCAGGTCTCCAGGTTTGTAGCTCAGAGCCTTAAACCACTGCGCTATACTGCCTACTTAATTGGCCAAGACATGTCACTTGACCATGCATCGAAATGTTATCAATGCACAGTCAGGTGCCAGATCTTGTAATCATGCTAAGGAAATTGTGTTACATTGCACCGGACACAAGATATCCTTATACTGCTTGCACTCTGAAAATACACAACTGAAAGCATCTTGAATCTGTGGCAGAGAAAATGTCAAACACAAAATTAATTGCCCTATTTAATAAAAAAAGAAGTGTTTCTTTATGCTGTTAGTGATTCTTTTAATCTTCCACACACAAACAATTTTATAAGTGCCATATTCCACTCCAAGGTGTGCATTAAAGGAGTCCAATGCACTTCCCAGGGGTGCAAGGACACATGGTCGTTGGTCTCGTGATACACACCTCTGAGAGAGCATTGAATTCCTTTAATGTAATTCCTGTTGTGGGTTACTGCTTACTCTAGTTCCCCCTCTGTCAGTCAAGCAGACTCCTCCCATGCTGCCCTGCCAGTGAGCAGGAAACCTGAAAGCGCAGCCTGCTGACAGGGCCTTCTACTGGTACCTGCACACCATTCTCAGTTTCCACTTCTCGTTCTACCAAACTGCACACATTGTCTGGGTGATTTCTAACTATGTTTTGGAGTGAAAAAAGCTTCACTTGGAGAAATTAAATAAATCCTTTTAAAATATTTTTAAAATGTTTTGGCCTGGTAGCATGGAGGGATGAGGCAGTGATGCCTTACCTCCTGCCACACCGGCGACCCATGTTCGTGGTGCAAGTGGGTCATTGGGGGCCAGCCAGGGTGGGAGAGGACTGAGCATCTGGAGGACTGTTTTCCTCTCCCAGGGAGGGTGGGGAACAGAAGCCAGCATTAGTCTGACACCTAGCAGAGGCTAGGTGTTGGCACACCTGGCCAATACAGTGGGGCACAGAGGTGGAACAGCCGGCAGGCACGCTACATGTGGACACGTGCATAGCACACCCATTGTCTGCACTGCACGCTCCACCGCCAAAAGGAAAACAATGGCAGCCAGGGTGAACAGCTTGACGGCTGTCCGCTAACGCACCATCTCCGAGGGCGCCGCCTGTACTGGATCCAGTCCTGGTAAGGAGTTGGGGGATCCCCACCACCCTGCCATGGGGGGTAAGCCATGGGGGGGTAGCAAGGGGAGACGGGTGTGGATGGACAGCGGCCAGAGAAGAGGGATGCCTAGAAGCAGAAGCTGACTGGGGGCCATGGGGGAGAAACAGTAAGTAAAAAAAAAAGTTTTAAAAGCCATCCCAGGAACCAAAGTTTGCACCTTCAGTCTAGAACGTTGGCTGCCAACTGTCTGCAGCAGGGAAGATATTCATCTCAGACACTTCCTGTACCAGTGAAGATGGGTGTCTCCTTCTGCTTCACAATTGCCCCCAGTGATTCAGGGGGCCGGAGCTGTGTGAAGAGTATTACGCTATTGCTTGGTGTCAGTCCACACCTGCATGCTTGATATATACTGCAAAAGAATCACAGCTCAAGGAGAAGAGTAAGCAGGGAGGTCAAAAAGTGGGTCAGGCTAGAGGCCCATCCCTGACATTCTAGTACAGGTTATTATAACCTGATGTGGTGCCACAGGCCATGTCCCTTGATGGGAGGCAAAAAGATCATGGGGAGAACATTGATGGAGTCTGCCCTGACCACATGCCCAGTGAGGGTTCTGGTGGTGATCCAAAGCACTGGGGAGCTCTGGACAGCAGGCCACTCAATAGCTACAGATACCTGTGTGTTATAATTTGAAATAAATACATTTGCATATTGTGAGCCCTGTTTTGGAGCACTTTGGTCTGCATCTCAGACAGTGAATGAATGTTAGGGTTGATGCCCCTGACCATGACCATGAAGCCCATACTTGTAAGACGGTGCTTGGAGGCTTCTAATGAGCACTGTCCTTCCTAGATAATGTGTAACCCTGGCCCAGATTTGACTCCCCAGCTGGGTGGCTTCCACAGGGAAACTGCATCCTCCCAAGGAATGGATCCAGAGGGGAACAGGGTTGAGTGTGACCTGACAGGGTGAGAGGTAGGGGTGAGGGTACCAGGGTTGAGCATGGACTGACAGGGTGAGAGGTAGGGGTGAGGGGGCGTGGTTGAGTGAGGACTGACAGGGTGTGAAGTAGGGGTTATGGGACCAGGGTCGAGCACAGACAGACATGGTGAGTAGTAGGTGTGAGGGTAACAGGGTTGAGCACAGAGTGACATGGCGAGTAGTAGGTGTGAGGGTAACAGGGTTGACAACAGAGAGACAGGGTGATAAGTAGGGTTGAAGTGCTCCTTGGGCAGAGATGCTTGCGGAGAATGGAAGAAAATATCAACCTCTGTCCATGGGAGAAATATATCACAAAGAAAGGTAAGAAGAAACAATTTAAAGGAAGAGTGCATTAGGGAAAAAGTGATCTGAGGCATCACATACCATACTAGTGTTCCATGTACGGGTCTCAAGCCTACAATATCATAATGGCCCATAGAAAGAAAGCCAGACTGTTCACAGCATAATTGCCTCATTTGGAAGGGAACCTCCACAGCACTGTCTCTGGTGTCCCAGGGCACGTGGTGCTCAAGGAACCAGAGACAATGACAGGATCTAAGTGGGTGGGAATTTGGGTGGCTGGAGAGAACATTGAGAAGGAAGTGGGAGAGGCAGAGGAGCATGAT